>CM049415.1:14742500-15390000 GCA_026929865.2 Hyperoplus lanceolatus | reverse complement strand
CTTTGACATGAAAACCTTGAGATGCAGGTCGTCAAGGTGCCTAGCATCAGTAATGGCCCAGTTTGACCATTTCTAACTGTATTAAAATCTGCATCTGTGATTAGTTTAACATTAAAGTTAAACCAGATTTCACTCTATAGATATTTTACAGTATAATTATTTGAAATTAGATATGTCGTTTCCATCATTGTAAGTGCACCACCAGTCCCAATTTGTACAGTTTATGACATTGATTTAGTCATGTTTCCATATAATGTCAATTGTAAATCGTTTCAGCCTCAAGCTCGGGCAATTGTTAGGAGAATGTGTTAGAAGGATTTATTTCACTGCACACTGCTTTGAACCGAGTCTGATGTCTGAAAGCCAAAATGTATAAAGGATGACTGCTCAGCCACTAATACTGTTCCTTCTGCATGGGCGATAGGTGATATGTGTTGTTTACGCAGATGAAATTTGGCTCACACTGTGCTACAATGCGTTGACCAACATCCATATATAACCAACACACATACAGTACACACACAGAATCACACACATGCAATCCTGTCTTTGCTGTCATTGTGTCAGCACCAGAGAGAGACATTATATCAATACCAGAGCACAGGAACTCCTAATGAGAGCAGCTATTTGCTACATAATGCACCAGCCTTGGCAGGTTTGGTAGGAAGGACTCCACATTTTATAAGAAATTAAAAACAATCAAAACAATTTCCGAGTTTCTTTAAAGATGCTATTATCTATTAGGAGAGTCATCTATTGCTGATGAAGATGAAATACCACAGGCTGCATTTGGATGTTACAACAATATTTTTTTAAAGGAGATAATTCAATCAATAAAGTAAAAGATAATTGTCATAAATTCACAAATAAGTGGTATCATTTCTGCCAAGTTACATATTACCTGGGGCGCTCCGGTGGTGTAGTGGATAGAGCGCGGACCATATTGGCTCAGGCCTTGTTGCAGTGGTCGCGGGTTCGAATCCGACCCGTGGACCTTTACTGCGTGTCATACCCCCTCTCTCTCTGTCTCCCCATTTCAACTCTGTACTATCAAATAAAGCTTGAAAATGCAAAAAAAGTTATCTTAAAAAAAAAAGTTACATATATTCTATCACAACCGTGTACCAGTTTGTCACATCACGAGTACAGTCTCTCTCCCACCGTCCCAAGAAGTACACATATTCTCTTTTATCTCTATCCATTTCTCTCCCACATTTCTACCTGTCTTTCCTCAGCACGGTGTGTGTGTGTTGCAAGTGTGTAAGGTGGAGGGGGTTAAAGCTATCCCTGCTGCATTAATGAGACCTTGTGTTCCACAATAGATTTCTTCATCCCCGACCCAGGGGCTTGATTGAAGCTGTGCTCTCTCAATTTCAAACCCTCTCTCTCTCTCTCTCTCTCTCTCTCTCTCTCTCTCTCTCTCTCACTTCCCAGTCACGCCAAGACCTTTACTGGATTCCCTCTGTCACTCTCCCTCTCTCTCTCTCTCTCTCTCTCTCTCTCTCTCGCTCTCTCTCTCTCTCTCTCTCTCTCTCTCTAATGCTGATGGGTGGTGCAGACAGAAAGAGGGGCTTAACCTGGACGTGGAATGAATATTGGATGACAGTGTGACAGATTACAGTGGTAATAGACACCCAGGCCAAATCCTCACTAGGATTGCAATCATATTTTCAAATGGCTCAGGGTCGGCCAGAGGTCGACTGGCCTGGACCATGGTCAACAAGAAGATGGGGGACCCAAAATCTCCCTCTCTCTCACACTCACACACACACACACACACACACACACACACACACACACACAGACTCATTCACACAAGGTTCGGCTTGCCAAATGGGCCTCACACTTTAGCATATATTTTAATATATTTTAATGAAGCTTTTTATTTATAATAATGAGCTAAACAATTTAGTTAATTAAACCCTGGTTTATGGATTAGGATTAAAACTGTACACACACATTATGTTACACACAATTCTTTACAAAATGTATTGATTGATTGATTGATTGATTGATTGATTGATTGATTGATTGATTGATTTATACATCATCCTCATCTGTTACATTAATATATTAGTTCTAAATTAACTGATAAGAACAGTTTCTTTTGTTCTTCTACCTTTTTTAATTCAATCATGTGGGGTTCTGGGCTGTTGTCTAAAAATAACAATAGTGTATGCATTTAGAAAAAAATGCCTGAGCAAGTTCAAGGTAAACCCATAAAATGAGTCTCACCGCGACTTTTATACAAAGAGTATTGGTGCTCCACCAACTCTTAGCTGGGTTAAGTCAACGGACCGCTCCTAGTGTCCAACAGATGGGGGAAATCCAATAGTGATCCAAAGCAACGAGTCGCACCGTTCAGCCAGCATAAGCATCACAGGACAGGGGCAGTCCAGTCCGCGGAGGGGAAGTTATGAGGCGTGACGTTGTGTAAAAATGTCTGTGTTGCGTTCACTGCTATCTGTGGCGGGCGATTTAGAAGATTCATGAGCCTTGAAACAATGGTGGGGAGAGTCTTCGGTACGTAGCCCCTGCACATTTAGAGGATATAAAAACTATTTTATATTCCATTATCTTTTATATGGTAGTGCAAGCCCCACTGGGAGCCACTGGAATATGATCTGGAATCCCCTGCTTAAGAAATGGTATTTGTGAAAGCAAAGCAAGTAAACCAATCAAGAGCCATTAAAGCCAAGGATTGTTTATGGCTTTTAAGTGAATCTTTAACACAGGCAGTTAACTTGACAGGTAAATGGTAGAGCACAGTAGATTGACATAGTACATTGTGCTGCATGAATCAGTAAAGTTACAGTCTAAATTTGAGTACAACGGGATCATTCGTATCAACTACCTTACTGTTAAGATCTTCCTTCTGACTTGCTAACTGCTTTTAATGCATGCTCAAACTTGACATGTAAAATAAGAAAAAAAGAGAAAAATAAAAAAGTGATTTTTCTCAAATTAGTCAAGCAGTGCTATACTCCTTTCACTCCCTGGCAAATGCAGAAGTATCACCCAGGGAAGTATCTCACTGATTTAGACAATGGTGTCTCAACACAGCAGATTTATAACTAAAAATAATGAATTATCACCTGTGACGAATAATGAAAGAATATCAAATGGTAGTGGCGGTGCATTAAGATGGAAAGAGAGAGAAGTATGTAGCCTACCATTTCAAAACCAATCTTAATCCTTTATTCATATTTAGCATTATTCATTTACTAGTAAACTTAAACTGAAAGTTAGTGGTTTCTGTAAGTGGGTTATAGGCTACATTAGGAGTAAAAAATTGAAACTCATACAGTAACAGCCTAACTTTTCAGCTAATGAGTCTATACAGCTCATTTGTTCCTTTGTAGTTTCAATAACAATATATTTTAGTCTGCATTGCTGCTCCGAATCAAATTAAATCAGGAATGGATGACTGTTATTTTCTATCATTTTGAAGTGCCATTCATCTTTTATTAGTATGACATTTCCACAGTTGGCCAATACTCCAGGGCATACATCGATCTGCATGCTGCTGCAATGCTACATCTCTCAATCAAACTGTCCTGTCAGATAACAAGAGGACTTTGGAATTTTTAACTTTTCATAAAGTCTTGAAAAGATGATTTGCCCATGGCCATGATCACCGCCCCCCCCCCCCCCAAACACACACACACACACACACACACACACACACACCACCCCCTTTATCTTTCAGCTGAGAAATCCCTCAGGAGTCGACATGCGGAAGCAGGGGCTACATCACACTCTCACTAGCGCCTCCATCCCCCATCTCACCATCTCTCCATCCAAAGGGTATATTTTTAATGGTATTATAATGCTACATATCCTGTATAGCAGCCCCCCAGAGATACATGGATCACTGTCACCTTGACCATGCTAAGAGGCTAACCCCAGCGCAGGGAGCTGCCCCGGCTTCTTCCCTTATGGATACAAACCCAACCTGCCTGCAACAATACAGCTACCTTACAAATTAGTGCGGAAGGCATTTTCTGTCCTGATGCCAATAGGGAAAGGAGAAAAGCCTAAAGCAATATCTGAGCTATGACAACGGCCACTGAAGTCAATTATTGTTGGCATGGCAAAGGGTGGGACCTACCATGCCTTATCATTAGCAGAGCGGCCAAGTCTCACGCTTTGGCCGTGAGACACACGCATATCAACCAGTTCACACGCTCACACGCCACACCTCCAATTTCTCACGCAGAGAAATGAATCCCCGTAATATATATATTTTTTTTTTGGTACTTTTATTATTTTATTATTTTGAAAAGCTAAACGGACTGAGTTCCGTGACATCCTCTTTCTGCCATGCTTTCTGCACGCGCGGTTTCTTTATAGGTCCATGGCATGGACAATATCCATGGCAGTGTGCAGCCCGTAGCCACAGCAGCCACTTCGCAAACCATCTCGGCCACGCCCCCCTGCGTTACACTACAAAACTAATAAAAGCCCACCGCCTCCCAGTCCCGCCCTTTGTTCAAATTATATGGAAAATTAATGACAACAAGGACGCCGGTATTAAATGAACAAAGAGGTAAGAACACCTTAATTCAAATCAGTCACTTCACTTGATATATTCAAGCTTGTTTTGCATTATGTTATTGGGCTGGTTGACACACCAACACATTTTTGTTCTACAATGTTGTCAACATTAATTGAATGAATGTATTGAGTAACTAAGCTTAGAGGTTACTGTGGGAACAATATGTTCTGAGAAGACATCAAATGTCATAGATTTAATATAATAATGGTGAATTGAAATTGGATAATTGGATAACCCATACAATGTTGAATACATATAGAATAATTACCTTTATTACAGTTTAACCAAATGTTTTAACAATAGGCTACAGGAGATATTTGAAAGCACTACACATGCATTGTAGCCTGGCTCCGCCCGCCCGCCTACTTCCGGCCAAATTTTATTTTCCCTTCAGTAGTCAGTCTGGGTGTACAGCCCATTTCCCAGTTTTGCCGGAGATTCGACAGCCGGTCCAATCAGCGAACAGAGCGAGTGGCTGAGAACGATGACGTTGAAGTCGCCCTCCAGTTTCAGTTGCCAGAAGCCGGCTCATGACACACGTGACGACCAAACGTTATGCGATTGGTTGGCTAATCCAGAGTGGCTCTGGGCAGATCCAATAGTTTTAAACTTTAACAGACACCCGCCTCCATGAGTGAACGTTTGCCAATTACAGCACTGCCAGACCTTCTGTACAAATGAAATGAAGTACAATGGTCTGGTAGCACCAGGCTACATGCATTGTAGGTTATTCAATTAAATTTGTGTCAGCGAAACCGTGAATGTTCTCTTTTACTTTACATAAAAATGAATGCAGAAAAGGCACACATTGCTTCATAAAAATTCACCAGAATGCAGGAAATTAAGTGTTTAATGCTCAAAATTTTCTGGGGGGGAACCCCAGACCCCCTCTTACAATATGTCCACACCCAATGTTCAATTAAAACCAGTCCTACGACTTTGCAATTCATGAATTCGTTTATTTTAATAAGATTTTTGATGTTTTATCACATTTTCGAATTGTCTTTTATTTCTGATTTATTATGAACAATATGTAAACTTGCAGGACACTAGCAAAAATGATTGGGTGGGAAAGAGGACACGGTTTTGGGTCCCTCGGCCAAAAAATCTCACTCCAAACTTTTGGTGAAACTTGGCAGCCCTGTCATTAGAAAGTCACATTTTTGATTTAGTCATTAGGCATTGTTAAGAATAAGAATAGGCAGTTAACAGTAATTGCTCTATGTTAACATAATTACCCAAAAGCCTTTTTTTTACTGAGTAGTAGTTTTAAGTCAGCATAGCAACATGGCTCTACTGGTGTCAACATCTGTCGGTCGGTCCATAACTTTGGTCCAGACTGAAATATCTCCACAAAAGGATTGATATGGAATGTGGTATAGATACCCATGCTGTGGAGAGGATGGATGCGGATTATTTTTTCCCATTCTCCGACTTTCTGAGGAATAAGGCTAAAATGTGTGGATTTGAGTGAAATGTTACGACAAGTATTGATTGTCATGAATTTTGGTGCACACACACATCTCCCTCAGGATAAATTGTTTGGTGATGAAAAGTTCTTACTTTAGATCCATCATCAGCTCTCTTTTTGGATTCATGATGAAATACCTGCAATTCTAATAACATTCCTATCCGCCGTAGCTGCACTTTGATTTTAGTTCAAGTGCAAATAGCATGGCATACTAAGTACAAGTAGATCCCATGGTAAATAGGTTAACTGCTAGACATCAGCAGGTTATCATCGTCATTGGGCGAATCTTAACAGTACAGCCTCACATATCTCTGGACTCCACACGCATAAACAAAACAAAAGATGTATTTTTAAGATTTAAGTATTTTTTCAGTTTTCGGCACTTAACTAGAATGAGTGGGCTTTGTTTTTCCAGTGCCTACCAACACTCAGTATTGTGCTGAAACACCACCTGTGTACACACTGTGTATAAGCAGATTTTGGAACTTCAGGTAAAGGCCCTTTGCTCGGAATCTAGGTTCCTGATGAGAAAAATAGAATGTAAGGACCTTGTTTCTATGTGTGGGCTTAGGGAGTGTAAGAAAAATCAGGCCTATTGAGTGTTTAACTTTAATATTTCCCTGCAAATGGCTCTGACCTTCAGACCTGTGGAGAGATACAGTGTTATGTTTTGGACGGATGCCACCGTTTTTAAGGTTCCCATTTACGCAATGAGAAACAGATACACTTTTCAGTCATTAACCCTGGAAAAAAAAGCAGCGATGAATGAATGATTGCTATCAGGAGAACTGTCTTCTCATCTAGCAGGCTGCCATCGAAGAATAAGCAACATAGCGTGGTGTCTGTCGCACTATCTTTGCCTCACTAGCTCTCACAATCATTTAAGTGCCATCACATTTCACTCTGAGCGATGCTTTTTTCAATCAAGCCCCCGTTATCATGCTTCAACCCTCATTAGTGGCTCTACAGACCGTCGTGAGCACATGCAGAATCTATTCCCTTTTAATGAGGGCTTCTGTGACTCGGTCAGCAATGGCCAGAGCAGGGGTAAATTTAGCACCTTCTAATTATCTCAAAAGGCTCTGCCGGATGAGGTTGGGGGGAAGCGAGGGTGTTGGAGATGTCAAAAGGAAAAAAATACAATCCATCGGCCAACTTCCGGATTCATGCGATATCATTTTCCTTTACTCAGGTCTTTAGGGTCTCTTACTTTATTTATCCTTTAAAGTGTGAGCTTTTAGCAAATGATTAAAATCAATATTGTGGTAAAGCTGGCAGGGCCTTCACAGTGTGGATATTTAACTGTGCAGAGCATTGTTGGGATTCAGCTCCAGGCCTCTCTGTCAGATCACTGAAGGTCTATTTAGTCATTCTACAGGGAGGCTTCCCCCCCCACTATATTCTTCTTTCTCTGTCTCCTTTCCCTCCCTCAATTTTTTTTCTTACCACTAAATCTGAGATAGTGATTGGCAGATGACTCCTGGGAAAGAGAGCTCGGGCCTTCTCCTCTCTCTGAGCTCCGAGGATCACGACATTCAAACACACTTGACAGGGAAAGGGGGCACACACACACACACACACACACACACACACACACACACACACACACACACACACACACATTCATTTTGAAGCAAAGTCACACAGAACCTTTAAGAAATATCAGGAATGAAAATACACAAACATAGACACATCAACCTGGCACTATTCCTATGATCATTGGCAGCTCAGTACATTCACAATGAATGGAACTCTTTAGCTTACTTGGCCAAGATTCCATTTTTTGGACATCAATTTTTTCTCTGATTGTACATAAAAGTGTAATAACCCACGAGTATCAGCTATTGTAACCACAGTAAATAATTGTGTTCCCTTGCAGTCACCACTTGAAGCTTTTGCCAAGGGATTAAAAAACAAATAGTGGCATCAGTGTGACATGACAAATAAAAAGCTATAGGAAACACTTTTGAACAGTCACTTCAACAGCCAATACAAAAGCAGATATGAACACAATCCTCTGAATAATACATCACATTCTCAAATGTGTAATTCTCCATCATCATATATCATTGAACACAGTTAAAGGAACTCTTCAATAGCACCGGCAACAGTGCACCAAAGCAAGAGGGATACACTTGATGTATCGATTCTCTGAAGACTCGTCTCCCCCTTCATCACCTGTCGGGCTAAAAATGGCAGCAATCTAGACAATAAAAAAAAAACTAAAGGGAGACTCTGATAGCGCACAGCCAGCAGCAATGAAACACAAGTGGATCCACTTGATTCCACGACAATAGCTTCAAGCATCCGCTGCCATCGTAATCACAATCCTCTAAAAAGGGAGTCAAGGGTGCTCCACCAGCTGATTGTCTCTGAGCTATTGATGAGGCGCCATTATAGAAGATGAGAGTGAAGTGAGGGTGTGGGGGATTGAAGGAAAGAAAGAAAATACAGAAAAGGAAATCAAAAATGTTAACAGGGCCAGAGGGAAATACTACACTAATCAGCTCCACTCTGCTGAAATTATAGTCAAATTAAGCACTCTGTTAGTGATGAATTAAACCCAGAGATGCAAACTAATGAGACCACACAGAGTTGTGTGTGTGTGTGTGTGTGTGTGTGTGTGTGTGTGTGTGTGTGTGTGTGTGTGTGTGTGTGTGTGTGTGTGTGTGTTAGTGATGAATTAAACCCAGAGATTCAAACTAATGAGACCACACAGAGTTGTGTGTGTCTGTGTGTGTGTGTGTGTGTGTGTGTGTGTGTGTGTGTGTGTGTGTGTGTGTGTGTGTGTGTGTGTGTGTCAAAACACAGGACAGTGAAATTTTACATAAATGTTAATATTTAATGTCCACATTCTAAGCATGAAAAACAGAGCATAGTGCTCTGTCAGGGGGTTCTGTCTGTGGTGAGCAGCAGCAGGTGTCTGTGTTTTGTGTTTATGTGAGGAGATAATAGTAAAAAGAAAAAAAAAAAGTAGGATGAAGTATTTCCTGTACTCTTGTGTGGTATCTTTTATATGTAAACTGTAAATATATATTTAGCAAAAAAAGTGTTTTATCTGTATTCAGGGTAATGCCAGAAGGCATAGAAATAATACATTTCAACCATAAGCATAACCATAAACTGAGTCTAAAGAAAGGTGTGTAGCTATTAATGGTGCAGTTGGAAATACAAAATTGAAGGAGAACAGTAAGATCTAAAAGTTAAAACTAGTTTGTGTTTAAATTGAGTGGGCTAAGATGAATGTAAATCCTCAATTGGAGGATTTTTATTAAATAAAGTTTGTCTGACTGAATTGTATGAAAAAAAGAGACAGAAATTAAGAGAGAGAAAAAACATGCATTAAAACATAAACTTTGCATAGGATAAACCTTGTAGCACTTGTATGTCAATAAGTCTCTATGTGCATGAGCAGATGGATGTAGAACAGTTGAGGATTGTTAATGTTTATCTTGTGAAGTCATACGTGCGTATCCATACGTGTGATAACTTTTCTTTCCAATTGTTTTCAAGCATGTACCATTCACAATGCTGGTCTGCTGGTTGTTATTCAGGACAGTATACAGTATAAACAACAAGGTTGTTTAATCTGGCGCTCTGTCCAGGATCACTGTTTCACCACTCAATGGCGTTTTTCTGTTTATTCTCAACCTTGGATTCCTTTTCAGCTATTCTCTACTGACCCAGACTAGACATTGTTGCCTGTGACTGACAAAAATAAAGATACATAGTGAAACTACGGTGCAGCGCCTGTGTTAACAGCCCCAAAGACGTCCCCCTACTCTATGAGCAGAAAAAGATCTCTCCCTTACTCCTGTGCATGTCTAACCCTCTAACCTCTTCCTTTCCTTGTACTTCTTTTTCTCTGGAAAAAGTTGATTTCATCTGACATGGCAAAGTTGTGACAGCCATGGGTGGAGGTGCTACAAATGCTCTGTCACCTAGCCGAACATGGCAGGAAGCGAAATGCCTCGACAGCTCTCGGATGAAACCTAAAAAATCCGTGACTACGCTCTCCCTCGCCAGCGCCTGTTTGTCTTCAGCATTTATCTCTCATTTCAACGACACTGGCAGACTGCTCCCTGCCTACCCTGCTAAGCTGGCCTAGTTTTGATACTGGTGAGGGCAAAACTTACTGGCGGATAAATGCTGGCGAGCAACGGGGACGGAAAAAGGCAAGTGCGGGATGCTCAAGGGAAATATTCTCTGGGTTCAAATGACGCACACAAAATGTAAACACAGTTCACTTTTTGATAACAGGCCTCTCTGTTTTGTGGACACTGTCCACAAACCAGACACATTATTGGGAAATGAAAGCAAATAACAGAAGCCTTATGATGCAACAGGGGTTGGCAATGTCAATACCACTCAAACTGGCATTTTATTTCAACGTAAATAAAGTGACACTGAAGCAGTGGTGGAAAAAATAAAGTGAATCCATATCACTGCAAAGTATCAGACTTCCTCCTTTCCTCTGACTCAACAGTATTGGCAGAAATGAGGGCTGGCTGTATTTCAGCCTTCCTTATAGATCTAATCTCTGTGTAATTATCAGACCACTGTCTTGAATTGAAAAACATCCGTGTGGGGGAGTGTGTGTATGTCTAGATTTGCTTTAGTGTGAGTATGCAGATCACTTGTAATACAGACTTTGGTCAAGACAATGTTCAAAGCTTCAGTTGTAGGATTAAATGATGTTCTGATGAGCAAACAAGGAAATCTGAAATTGATCTTGTGCATGGGAGGTTAAGTAATATACAAGTTAATCCGAATTTACACCCTCATAATCAGATAAAAAAACACACACACACACACACACACACACACACAAATGTTATTTGGCACAGATGGAAACCTGACTTGGTTGGGTTTAGATAGAGTTGGGAATAATAATACTTTGTTATTAATAAGGGACTTTCATTCCCATGATTACATTGTTAATACAAAAACACATATGTTAACTGTTGGTTGGAACAAGGAAACTAACAGCAGTTTAAACTGTTCATCAGATAAATAGGACTATATATGTTGATTATTGAATCATTCTTGTGTTTTAGCTATTAATAATGAATTGCTTGGACAATCGTTGACAATTCACAAAAAAGGTTGAGTTGTAAAAAAAAAATAAAAATGATGCCTCAACATACAGGGCTACTATCACAGACAAACACAGTAAACGCAGCTTTGCATCACTGGCTCCACACTGTGAATGTGTGTTAGTGTGTGTGTGCCTGCCTGCACTTCTAGACTGAAACCCCTTGGAGAGAGTTGGTTGGCAGCGATACTCAACAGCTTTGCCAAATGTATATACTCACAGTTTTAACTTCTTAATGGGAATGTGACAGCCAGTCTACCTGAATTAATAAACCTCCTAAATATTATTAAATCCCTGAAAACAAGCTTTGGTGTCCTGTTGAAATGTAACATAATTGGACATTTAAGTGACAGGTTCACTGGTTCTACTGCCAAACTGTAAGTGTCACAGTATGGACTTCTAAGAGTAGCACTGTCTTCAAATAAACTGTTACCATATATTTGGTGATGCTCTTGATTCTGACCAATTGTTTTTAATCTGTCATTATTTTGTTGTGTTCAAGTACTGGCAAAATGGACAAGCTTTAAAAACTATTATGGGGGCCGAAGGTTTGCAAGCTTAATAATTTGTTCATCTGAAATTTGGTTTGTACAGTTTGAAGCGGGGGGGGGGGGGGGGGGGGTCATTTTGGTGAAGTATTTATTATGTGAAGATTTCTTGAATTTTCACTGACCTCGGGGCCTGATATCTGCAGAAGAACTGGAATGGCTTCAAGTGCAGCCATGTGTCAAAGTGTTCTTTCATGTGGGAGAATTAAAAGTATACTGTAAAAAAAAATGTAGGAAAAAAAAGTTATGTTGAACCCTGCTGTATGTTCTGCACTTTGTATGTGACACTTGAACACAATCACAAAGGTGGTAGTCACCTCGAGCAAAGTAAGCCTTTTGAAAAGAATGAGGAGAAGTCAACTCTGAGCAGAGGCGAGTATTTGAAAAGTCTTATATCATCAGCATACAGCTTTATAAACCATTGTAGTTGCACTGGAACAATTCTGGTCTGAACACCTACAGGAATAACAGGGAAGGGAAAGTGTTGCGCCGCCCTGGTCCCTAACCGCTAGCCTTTGTAGCTTAACTATGCCCATATACAGCCGTTATATGTTCGTATTTTGTATATGTTTGTAATGGTACATTGTCATACTGTGCAAAACAGTGAAGGGGAGATTTAGAAAATAAAGATATCAAAGCTGGTAAAGTATAAGACGCTGACTGAGTGGGGAGCTTCATGGTTGTGTAATTCTGCTCATAATGTTTCTTCTGATGATTCTTCTGTGGAATGTGCACGGCAGCTTTTATTTAGAAATATGTGTGTGAGTTGTGTGTACTGTAACATCGCCAGACAAGGTGACTTATGGTACATCCAGTTAGCCCTTTGACTCACAATGTTGTGCACATTAACAGCCACAGTCACAGGGCATGGCTGCAATTACAAATCAAATACTGCATGCCTTGGTTTGGGGGTATCGGAGAGGTGGGTGATTATGGCCCGGCACGCCACAGCCCTCCAGCTCTGTCAGCCAGTTAGATATTATTGTTTGTTGGTTTCAAAACATTAGATAAGTACCCCACAGGCTCCACGTAATCTGTGTTTTACGGTAGACAATGAGCGTAAATCATCGGCAAAAGCTGGTGTAACGCTACATAATGATTGTTTTTCAATTGTGTATGCAGCTCAAGTACGATTTGGTCCTGAGAGTATGTTGATGCTGAACAGTGACTGATTGAAACCCTGTTCCTATGTTGACAATACGTCCTGAATTTTACCTAATACTTACTCTTTTTATTATTTATTATTTATTTTACTTATTAATTACTTTATTGAGTTTTGATAAAAGTAAAAGCTTCAAATCAGAGCTTGTATAAATGAAACTCTTTATGCTCAGCTTGAAATCAGGTTCCAGATTAGGACATTTCATGAAGTTATCTTCAAAGCAGCAATACAACTTTGTCTCTGAGAATGGCATGCTCTGGACATGCCCAGCACAACTCACTGGGTTGTGATTCAGAATAACATTGAGAGCTTTAATTCAGAGGTAGTTTGTTCTATGTACAACACATGCAATGAGTACAATGGGTACCTGGCAGACAAATCCAAACTGAAACATTCTGAACTTCAATACCTAAGGCAGCAAACTGCAGCAAATAACAAATCAAACTGCCTGTCAATTCTCAGCAACATGAACAAATGCCTGGTTGTGTTCCCTGAGGGCGTATTTTTCCGTTCTTCAAGAGAGGAAAAACAAAGACCATTGTGACAATATCAATTTGCTAATTTGAAAAGCAATCTAAACAGTGTACACAACTGACTTGAAGACAGCTGTCAGTGTGACAAGAGGTATTATCAGGTGGGATTTGAATTGTTATGCTGGAGGCAGCCAGGCAGTGTCCAGCAGGGATTTGAAAAGACAACGTTTGCAAAGAGGGGGATGTAGCTTAGTAGCTGTCACTCAAACTTATATAGTGTTTCTTTAGCAGACTTTTATGTAAAAGTGTCTCTGCTGAATATTCACAAAATATAATTTAAAACATCAACGGTAGAAATATCTACTCTACAAACAATTATAGAATTATAGAACAAAAAGGTAAACAATAAATACTGGTTCAGCCTACAGTAGCTGAAAACAGTGCAAGTGCATGTTGACACATTAATGTGCATGGGCAACATGGATATTAGGAAAAGAGTAGGGTGAATCTTGTTTCTAAAAAAAGATATAAGTGCTACAAACAGGAAGGTAAACTTTCACAAACCCACCCTAAACTCCCAAATGCCCGAGTTCCCCAAAAAACACAACACAACACTTTTCAAATTAGTTTTTGTTAATCGTTAAAAAGGATTTGGATTTAGACATGTAAAAGCATAATCAAGAGTTTAATAAGGCTGGTGTGAGGGATTAAATGCAATCAGAACCAAGGTTTGGGAACCCTATTAGTTTGTGGTCTCGCAACGTGATTCCTCAACCACAGATACTGGTTCACCGAGGTCAGACAGTTGAGGCAGTTGAATGTGAAAGAAAACAAGGTCTAACAGGATAGTTGGATTTTCCAATTAGTTATCTGACGCTTAATTTGCATGTTGTCAAGACAACACGATTTCGGCCGCTTTGGACCCAAACAGTATTATGCCTTAATGATGCAAAAGCAGAGACAACTTAAAATCAGACAAGTTAGCAATAAAATAGATAAATGCAATTTTCTTAGCCAACCATTCCTTTCTCTGCAATAAGGCTATTCCCTTCAGTACAGATACATTCATCAAAACACCTATTGTTTTAACCAGCCACTCTTATTACATTAATATTCAGTTCAAATCAATATGCGGTTTCAACCAAGCTGGGAAACCACTGGCATTAAACAGTGTGGTCCCTGACTCCTTTGTCTGACATAAAACACACTGAATTACCACCATTTGATTGAATCATCTCGTTTTCTGCACACTTGGAACAAGAGGGGAAAGAAACGGCAGCCTAACAAGGGTAAGTACTGGTGAGGCAAAAATCCTGTGAGCACCGTCAGCCATATGCCAGCCTCCGCCTACACGTCCCAGCACGCAATGCCCTCTTGTTGCAGACCTGTTTGCTGACTGCAGCCAACATTTCACTGGCAGGAATCTTCTGCAACACATACGTCCAGTCAGCACAACAGTCTAACACCTTCACTTCAGGAGCCAGTCTCCCTTTTATTTTACCGTGCACTGATTGGCAATAACACAGTAGATTAAACAGAATCCTTTGCAGAATCACAAATTATTGTACTATAATCATATGCATTGCTTAAGATGAAAGTACTTACATAATCAAAACATTTACACAGGCCTATTACGTGCTTATGTGTGAAATTGTCCTCCATGAACAATGCTTTAACAACCTTACAGTTTCCAGCCCCTGCAGGATTAAGCTGGTTTTTCATCCCTCTCAAGTGCTGCACCATTGATAATCTTTTTTTAAAGAGGTTATCACATTGAGCATGTACCGCATGTAAAGTCGAGATGACAATCTTCAAGAATTGTCACTTTAGAAATAGAGCAGCCATACAAAATCCAAGACAGAAAATTCAAAGGTGAAATCCAGTACGCTGGCGCAGCGAGTGGCTTAGCATGTGTTCTTATCTCTTGGCAGAGCAAAGCTCAGTTGATCAGTGCCACATGGCACCCGAATACACAGAAAGGCAGAGTCTCACACACACACACACACACAACAACAACAACAACAACAACAACAACACACATACACGTTGGTTCTTGTGAACTATTCCCCAAAAGCACTTCTGCAAGTTCAAAAGAATTAGTAGCAATAAATCCGGATCTCTGGACAGATTTTGCTCGGTAATGATAAAAAAAAATGGATAGGATTGATTCCTCTTAGTTTTGTCATCTGATCTAAATGTTCTTGTGTTATTGTGTTAATTAAAGCCCCCCAAGAGGTTTTCACCCTGGGAAGTGGCTAAGAGTCTTGCTGTCAGTCAGACTGTGTGCTGCACAGAGGTAGTGGCAGGGCTGAACGGGTTCCAACCTCTACTGCACACCAGAGGGAGTATTTAGAGGAGGAGGGGGAGTGCATTAGGGGAGCAAATTAGGTTTATTAGCAGGAAATATTTTATTCAGGTGGGACTAAAACAAATTGCCCAGTCGTTGTTGAACAAAATTGAAAATGAGTGCAGGATTACTGACAGCCAAATTGCACAATTCCTTTTTCCTAGCCTGTATTTGTTGATAGAAGCAGTACTGTATACACGCCTGACTTCGGTGGGATTCAGTGACACCAGGAATGTCAATGGTTATTCAACATGACTGAATTACAACGCTCTTGCAGGATTAATGTAGCCTGGTGCTAGCAGACCATCGTACTTCATTTCATTTGTACAGAAGGTCTGGCAGTGCTGTAATTGGCAAACGTTCAATCATGGAGGCGGGTGTCTGTTAAAGTTTAAAACTATTGGATCTGCCCAGTGCCACTCTGGATTAGCCAACCAATCGCATAACGTTTGGTTGTTACGTGTGTCATGAGCCGGCTTCTGGCAACTGAAACTGGAGCGCGACTTCGACGTCATCGTTCTCAGCCACTCGCTCTGTTCGCTGATTGGACCGGCTGTCGAATCTCCGGCAAAACTGGGAAATGGGCTGTACATCCAGACTGACTACTGAAGGGAAAATAAAATTTGGCCGGAAGTAGGCGGGCGGGCGGAGCCAGGCTAGGATTAATGTGTCTAAGTTCAATTGTCAAATACCCCTTGTCATGGCAAAAGTCAGATGGTAAGACAATAAGACAGCTGATAATATGAGTAGAATAAAGCCATTGATGAGATCCAAAGGGACACAGGCGAGAACAGGGAAGTAGACTCATATCAAATCACCCTCTTGTTAAGGGTGGGGAATATTCTGAAGCCATGCTGAATGTTGTTGAAAGAGAGCTTTCAACTCGACAACAATGCGTGTCCCAGAGTAAAAGCTGTTGCCTGGCACCTCTTACTAAATCATTTCATTTAGTGCCTCTTAAGTGCAGACGGAGGTTGATGTAAAATGCATTCCCACACGGAGCTTCTCATCGGCTAGCTGTCCTTGTAAACATAATGAACAGATTACTGTTTGCACGCTTGTCACATGGCACTTCTCTTGACAAGTGCCTGGCGATGTTGTGGGAGATGTTTGATGATGCACAAGTCATCTCAGTCCAGACAGTAAGGCTTCCTGAAAAAAAGACTGAAACTATTCTAGCAGTCGCAGAAACGACAATTAATTAGGAGAGCAATGGACTGAGGCAGTCAGTGTTGCCTGAGTGGATGGCTTGGGAGATGGAGAGGTTGACATGCCAAGTGTCCAGCACCCTTAGACAAAAGTCCTGCAGACACTGCAAGTCTATGCCCAATCCACCAATTACTCTTTCTGTCCTGACTCGGGCTAATAAAATGCTAACCATCTCAATATCCATGACGGCACTTTGCTATACCTCCCCTCCGGTTACATTCACCTTCTCTTGTCCTTTTTTTCTCTCTGCTATAGAACAAGACTGTAACTCCTCCATTGGCTTAATCAGGAGGAATGCTTATTAAGGAAAAGCTCTTGGGTCCTTCCTAAATTGGGAAGAGGACAGTCTCGCCAGTGCAATAACTGCAGATTTATGTCAGAATTAGGTGTAAATAGCTGCACTGGTTATTCCCCTTCTTTAATTAAGCAAGCACATTTTCCTGGAAGACGGCTCCGTTTCCCTGCGCTGGGCAGATGCTAGCTCACAAATGTGTAGTACAGTGCACAGGGGAGCCATTTTACTGCTCTTGCAAAAGTTCAAATGGCTAAAAATAACTTCTCTAATGTTTTTAACACAGACCCCTGTATGGGTTGGATATAGTTTCTGTCAAAAAAAATGTCACTTCATGTTTTACTTGTTTTGTCGTCAGCTGTCTTTTTGTGTGTGACTATGAGTGATTAGTCATCCAAAATTATACATGGCAGCAAGTGTCAAGTTACTTCTCAGTGTCAGATCGAAATGAGCGAAAAGGAAAATGTTCTCAGTGAACATACTATCACTTTAAAGACAGCTGACTGTGCTTTGAAGACAGTTAAATCCTTGGCATTCCGTCTGCATGAGTTAGGGTTAGGGTTAGGGTTAGTTCTATATTTGATTCTACGAAAAAAGTGCAAGTCCAAAGCAACTCTCTCTTAGTCGTGGCTGTATGAAAAAAGTACCTTAGATGAGCATCAGAGAAATGCTCTTAAGCACTTCATAACGGGGGTATTCAGAGTTCAGTTTCAGGATTCTATTTCCATCACTGATAGCGTGGCTATTGATTCAGAGTTTGCCCTGTGCTCGGTGTGGGCCAGACACAACCGATCTTTTGGTTTGGGAGCTGTCACTCAGGGTTATCCAGTAGTCTTTTCTTGAAGCCTGTCAGGGTGAAGAACAGCCTCGCATTTCACTCAAACAAGGAGGAGGACAGAATGGGCATAAAGGCCAGCTGAGAGGAGAGGACAGATAGTGAGAAAATAAAAACTGCAGCAAAAGTTGTTTCCCCTTGAAATATTTCCTTTTACTCATAAGAGTTAAATGATCTCTCATTAATGCTTGAAGCAAACAACAACAAATAGTATGAGCTTGACCCCATTTGCCTTTACCTCTGTTTGCACAGTATTGTTGTTATCACGTCAAAAAAACACATTCTCTTACGCTTCATTCTGAAAGGCTGTGTCCTGTTACAGATATGACAATGTTCCAAAACATCAAATCAGGATCGCATGGATTTGATATAGGCCTACAAAGCATGTGGCCTATGTGTGACTTTGTTTCCAGGTGATGAAAATGTACTCACTATCATAATATTTGTTCAATGGTTGTATCGCAGTTGGGCTCAACCCACATGTTGTTATTCTGAACATCCTCCTTTCTTTTCCACATCATAGCATATCACGTTAGAGCGGCAGGTACTGTAGGTAACATCCAAAAATAGATGTGAACAGTCATCTAAAACGGTAAGGTGTGAGCTGCAGGTTCAGCACTCATGAAAGCATGTGGCGTAGATGTAGATACTCACACAAATAGAAACAGACACACACACACACACACACACACACAAGCACACACACAAACACACACACATGCACCTACGCCTAATACACCAGTCACTCCAAAAAATATATTTATTGTGCTGATAACGAGTGGCCCTGCTGCTTTAAAATGCTGAGTAGAGGAGGGAGAGCTTCTGCTACGGCTGTGGGAGCATCTGAACTCCCACCATGGACAAAAATGAGGGCTGGGACCACTGGGATCGCTCCATTCACAACGCTCCCACTCATCCGCTGTAATTGTCATTAAAAGGGTTGGGACAATTGCTGTCAAAGCGAGGGAGCTCTGAGGGGAAATCCACCACAGAGGTTGAAAGAGCAATTAAAAGTCCTCACATGTTTCCAGCAGCCCACAACTGTATGCCCATTTATTCTCAGGGACTCAGAGCCTCACATACAAGCATGTGTGTGTGTGTGTGTGTGTGTGGGGGGGGGTTCCCCCAGACCATAATTTTCTACGAGTGATGAACTGTGAAATGCAACAAAAGCCCCCATTACTGCAAAAGGGATTTAGGGCCCACTGAGCAATAGAAGAGAAAAGAGGGGTAAAAATAAAATGCATGGGAGAAAGCTAAAAATCTCTGTGTCATACAAATCAGACTATGAATGCCCACATTCTTGGCTCATATTATGCATGGGTCTTCAAATCCAGTGAGTGCAATGAGCCTTTAAAAATGAGACAATGTGATATTTCTGGGTGACTTGTAGTCAATAGAAAGGTCCTCTACAATATTTAGAGGCTAAATCTGAGCTATGAGAAATCATTCCTCCCATGACGTATATTCAATACTAATATTCTGGGAATTCATCATGTCAGTGTGCATGAAAACAAAAGCTGATTGAGAGTTAAACTTATTTGATTTTGTTAACCAAAAACAAACATTAGCCCTTCTCCTTCACATTTGTGTTAAAGAAACATTTTCAACTAGCACATTCACAATATAACACTATAGGTTGACACGCATCTACAGGAAAAACTGAGATATTCCATTCATAACTTCTCTAAACTTTCCCCCTCCATACTTCATGGTGAAGGAGGATTTATTTTGCTTCAAACTTTAAAAAAATGAAAATTGTCAACAGAAAACCCTGCGGGATGCTGGAGTCAAGGAGGCCCCCAGTTATCTTGTTATGGCAGCGTTAACAGTGAGGCAACACTGAAAGCCTTGATGGAGCCCAGATAGAGGAGTCACACACACACACACACACACACACACACACACACACACACACACAAACACACGTATGCTTACAAAAAACAGCTTCACAGAGCAACATCGGATGTTGGATAGCAACTTTTCACTTTCTTCACTTTTAAAACTTTTCTCCCTGGGAGTAAACATTACTTCCTTTTTGCACTTTTATGAACACAATTTCTCATTTGAATTCATACCAAAACTATAAAGTATCACATACTAATGATGTGGTGCTATAGAAGACATAATAGTGAAAATAGTAAGGGCGATGAAAATGTGTCTGTTGATGATGGTGATGATGATTACAATAACATAAAAATCGCTAAACCTCTCCCTTCCTAGTCATGGTTGTCACCTAAGCTTTTCAGTCCTCAAAAAGCACACAGGCCATCGAAATTCTCTGTACTATTTGATAATTGTTTAAACAATGGGTCCTTAATTACAGAAAGATACCTACCTAACGTAGTACCTTTCTAAGATACATCAAAATAATATTTTGTATAGGGGCCTCTAGTCATTTGTCTGTAGGCCTATTGATCTGTTGTGGCTGCAGGGTTTGGACTGGCTTCAGATGTTATTTTCAATGTTGCATGGGGTTATGAAATCCTTTTGCACAACAGTGTAATTATGTCTAACCGTAATGCTGTGGTTCAATTGGCTAAATTACAAATGCAATGCATGAATTATTTCATGAAAGAAATTCTGTGAATCTTGTATAAGGATCATGAGGCAACAGATTCTCACACAATTCAACTCTGATCATTTCCTCCCTGACTTCCATTCCAACAATCTAATCCATTTGTATGTTATCAAACTGTTTAGTCTTACTGCCTAGATGCTATTGTAATCACTGTGCATTTTGTTATAATAAAGGTTGTTCTTCTGATTTCAATATTTTTTCAGATTTTAGATTTCATTCTTTTTATTGATAAGGTATGGTCTAATTTTGAAGAATTTATCATTCCTGTAGCACGATATATAAGTGGTTCCATCAATTGCAATGTCAGCATGCAAAATAAACCATAGTTTTGAGGGGAGCTCACCACATCCAACCGCCACACGGGTCAAAACCAAACATCGCAGTACGCCACAATACGACCAACAAACCAACAAATGCAGGGCACAGTCTCTGCTGAATGATGCCTTTACTCTAACAGTGTAGTGTTTGCTACCTTCACTCTAAATTAGAATTGTTTGCTCAAGGGTTGATTAGACTAATTAAATCACATACAAAGAGACAGAATTCCCTTGAGCTCAGATTAGGATCATGTGTGAAAAATTCAGTTGCGTGTCAATCGCTCCCCTTTGGCGAATTACGCAGAAATAATAAGTACAGCTTTGTTTGGCACTCCAGATAGCTATCACTAATCAACAATGCGGCAATAATTTGTAAATCGCACACGTCTCTGCAGTTGGCTTGTTTTGGTCCATATCCTGTGCATCTGTCACGGAACCTCAATAAAACTTTGATTTTCTTTGGTCTGGCAAAGATGAAAGAAGACACACACACTAGATCAAGTTGACTTAATCCTCTGATGTTAAACAGTTCTATTGATTAAGTAATTAGTTTTTCAATGCTGGTTAATTGCTACTACTTTCCTGGAATCTGACCTTTTTTAAACCCAAATCAGCACGTCTGAAAAGCAGCCATTGTGCTTCTTTTTTTGGCAATTTGGCACCACACAAAGAAACAAGTCTGCAAGACAGAATGTCACCGACAACACTGGTACTGGTGTTGTCTCTTTTCTTTCACACTGATTCTTACAAAATGAAATGAGACATATTGCTGCTGACCCACTCTCCTCTCAAGGAAATGTTAAGATGGAGCCAGTTAATGGGTGGCCCAGTGTGTGGGGTGGGTGGCGTACTGGGAAGTTTAATCGTCTGCCTGAAACCTCTAATTAGGATAAACTTAAGGAAAAGGACAGATTTGTATATCATAGTGTAAACCAATGGCACCCCGCATTTGCATGTATTCACTGATACACATAGAACGGGCCTTGAGAGGGGCTTGAATTGGTTCCTTGGATATTAGGTTGATTATGGAGACAGCAAAAACATATTGAGAATTGTGGCTCCTTATCCCAATCATGAGAGCTGCTTGCATGCTGGCAATCTTTGCAATAGGGATTATAAAGTAACAATGTGTGATCTAATAACAGAAGTTTATGAACAAAAGATATATTTTAAGAACACAAATTAAAGTGGGCCACGAGGCAAAAGTTTGACAAATACACTTTAAAGATAAAAACCAGCTACCGGTAAGTTAGGCTGCATTATTCTCCTCCACTTCAGAGAAGGGAAATGGCAAGGTTGTTAACTCCAATTTACAAAGCACAGGGGGAGTTAAACAGGTTGAAGTATTCAAAATGGTACAACAAGGAGGAAATTAGGACTAAAATAAATGGCTAAATAATGAGCACACAAAATTACGGTGGCGCTGAGCATTCACCAAATAAAAAGAAGTTCCACAGCTAATGTAGCCGTTAGCACACTCAGGATCTCGTAATTACGAGAAAAGATCTCGTAATTACGAGAAAAGATCTCGTAATTACGAGATAAAGATCTCGTAATTACGAGATAAGGATCACTCTCTCATTCATCAATAACAATGCCTGTGTGTGTGTGTGTGTGTGTGTGCACAGACGAGGTGAACCTAGCCATAGGCATGAATGTGCTAACATTAGCATTTGGTTAAAATATATGCAGTTTGTTCACTATGAGCCACCGGAGCCACCATACTGTGTTGCCTCATCCAATCAGAATGCCCGGTGGGCTAGTTCACTTTTACCTCCTGTTTGTTACTGTATCGAAGCGCAGTTTTAGTGAAAGCTTGGATTAAATGCAGTCGTTTAAACTCAGTGTGATCCTTGACTCATACAAACACATACAAACTTTCTACAAGGAGGGCATGACAATGAGTATCCATGTCAACTTTGCGCAGATATTCAGTCACTTGGACTGTTCAGGAGAAAAGCCCAGTCGGACCTCAGCAGCTGATCACGGGCGTAAAGCCGAAAGAGTGTCCCTCAGTACCCGATGTGATTGCTGATTAATGAATGAACAGTAAAAAAATATTTAAAATAATTGTATTGATTATGGGGCCCATTGTAGTCCGGAAACCAAGGCAATTGCCTACGTTTGCCTATGGCTAGGTTCACCTCGTCCGCAAACACACACACACACACACACACACACACACACACACACACACACACACACACGCACACACAGGCATTGTTATTGATGAATGAGAGGGTGATCCTTATCTCGTAATTACGAGATCCTTATCTCGTAATTACGAGATCCTGAGTGTGCTAACGGCTACATTAGCTGTGAAACTTTTTTTTATTTGGTGAATGCTCAGCGCCACCGTACAAAATGGCACACAAGTGAGTGTTACCTATATTAAATTAGTTTTTACCATTTCTTCAATTAATATTGCCCAGTCATTACTGCTGAGGGATCTTCTGGTGCGTACCTGTTTTCACTATCACTTAAGGAGCAGATGATCAGCAACATCACACGAAGAAATAAGAAGACGCCTCATATCTTATCATCACTGCCCAAGTGTTAACAGTTCACAGTTCACAGTGCAAGTGCAGCAAAAATAAAACTTCACCACCTATTTTAACATATATCAAAGGGTATACTGAACCATGCATTAAACATATGATTAATAGCATTTTCTGCATGGGAAAATAGATTACAGTATGGCAAGTTTAAGTCAAATTCTAAACCTAACCCTTCCCAGTACAGAGTCACAGTATCGTCAATGATATTTCAGCAACAACAACAAAAAGCCAAACGCTGCACCACCTTTTTAAATAATCCCCTTTGGTTTCCTCATTGAAATTTGATTGGCTGTGAAATGCACCGGCCTGCCGGGACTCAGGTTTCAGCGGTCATCAGCATTTTCTGGTGATAAATTGATGGCACAAATAAAGACATACTGAGTACTTGCACAGGAGCGCGTTGAGGACATCCACACACACACACACAAACACAAGCGTGATTTTCCAAGTCTGGTATGAATTATGGAGCTACACCTAGAAAGGGGGGTTCTTCTATGTTTAATGCTGCATAGTGCATCGAAGAAAGACCAACACATGTGAGGTAATGCGGCTTTGATACGTTATGTGTCGGAGTGTTGGAATAATGGAGTGGATGCTTCTTCGGTTTAAATCTCTGCAGTAGACTAGAGGAAACAGGGATTATTACCTTGTACCTAGGGGGCAGAACCCCCTTTTTTTAAACAGACATGGAGCGTTGTAAAAGGTTGTTCACCAGAAATTATATCCAGGACCTTCCAGGATCCCAACCTGGGTGGACAACCTGGTCAACAAGCTGCTATAAACTACAGGGGGCCGACATAGAGCAAATCAGAACCACTGTTAAAGCGAATGGGGGTGGGCTAATAGGGATTTTTTTTAAACTTATAGATATCATTATGAAACTTTGCAAGTGGATTACTGACATTAAAACAACAACTTTTTGTATTACAGTATTTTCCAAAATGTTTGAATAAATATGAAAAATCATCAATATCTTACTAATGATGCGCACATTTGCATATCTGCAAAGCCCCAAAATCTAGATGTTGGACAAAAGCAGAGTCAATTTGTTTTTAAATTTTGAAAACAAAACAAGTGTCCAACTGCCTGAAGCTTTTCCTAATCACAGTTCAAATTTGATCAATAACCCATAAAAAAATTATTTTTTACACTGTTTTTTCCCATGGAATGTCTAGCCGTTTCCTAAAATGCCAGCTAGAGACTCCAAAAGGACACTTTTGGTCCATAGCACATGAAATGTAACTGTGTAAAAAATGTATTTTCCATGGGTTATTGATCAAATTTGAACTGTGATTAGGCTTCAGGCAGTTGGACACTTGTTTTGTTTTCAAAATTTAAAAACAAATCGTTTGTTTGTTTTCTTCCAACATCTAGATTTCGGGGCTTTGCAGATATGCAAATGTACGCATCATTAGTAAGATATTGATGATTTTTCATATTTATTTAAACATTTTGGGAAATACTGTAATACAAAAAGTTGTTGTTTTAATGTCAGTAATCAACTGGTACAGTTTCATAATGATATCTATAAGTTCAAAAAATTCCCCATTAGCCCATCCCCATTCACCCCCGTTCACTTAAACCAGGGGTGTCAAACTCATTTTGGTTCGAGGGCCACATACAGCCTCTCTGATCTCAAGTGGGCCGGACCAGTAAAATAATGGCAAAATAACGTAAATATATCAACTCCAAATCTTTAGCTTTGTTATTCAGTAATATGCTTTATAACTCAGCCTACATATGTAACCTATATTATCACGGATCACAAAGGATCTCTGTAGCCCCCAGGAAATGTCTTAGTAAAGGTTGCTACTGGCCAAGGGAATAGGAGGTGCAGCGTGGAGCGCCGCAGCAAAAATTTGGGGGATATTTTTTGACACAATCAATCATCAATATTAGCATGCTATTTAGCCTATTTACAGCCCTCAGAAAACTGACAGCTCTTCTTAGATGCAAGTTCATCAATTCATGGCTTAAAATCCTGAGCTGTAGAACGTTCAGCAGACATTCCTAGCTGTAAGCCACGTAAGTTTCCTAACAGTTGGGAGCGTATGTGACGTGCGGATATGGCACAGGCTCCATGAAGAATGAAAAAAAATAAAAATAAATTCAGAATTGATTCAAATCGGAATTGATTCGCGGGCCAGATCGAAACAGTGGTTCTGATTTGCTATGTCGGCCCGCTATATCTCGTGCAGGAGCAAGAGAGAAGGAAATCCCAGTTATCATTCAGTTATATCTACCTGTACCGGTACACTTGTCCAAATAACATTATCCTTTGTATTCACTATTCTCTAACTTGTTTTTCGTTTTTCAGAATACAAAGCCTTCAATTAGTCGTTTGGACAAATGGGTTAACGATAATCAACTATATTGTTTTTTTTTTGTTTTTGTTTTTAAAGTTGTTGAATCCTACACAAACCCAATCCTCAAACTGGCGGAGGCTCTGCAACTTGTCCAGGCTTTTAAAAGGCCAGTCTGAGTCTAACTGGAGGGGACAGTGAAATCACATATGATGGCAGATTTGTGTGCCAGAGTTCAGTGAATACCAGCTTATTGCTATCGAAAAGGTCACTGAGTAAGCCTTTACCTGCGGTGAGAGTGGTGTGTGTACGAGTATACGTTTGCGTGTAATTGGGGTGTTTGTGTGTGTGTGTGTACGTTTGGGAGGGGAGGTTAAGGCCGCAACCTGTGATAACCATGCTCATATAAGCAGCACCGCACCCTGGAGCTGCTGCATCTCTCTCGCTCTCTCTGTCTCTCCTTTCGTCAGGGCTTTGGTGTCTGTTACCTTCAGCACTCCAGGAAGCAGACACAAGGCATAACAGTACACCCGCCTCTACCCGCGCAATATCAATTACCAGAGAGATGAAATTCTCCGATAGCGCAGCCCATAATGATAATTGCCCCAAATCTGCAATGATCTGACTTACGATTCAAACCACTATTGGCATTGCAGCGGTGTATTGGCAGCCAAGAAGTGGCTGGAATATCAATGATAATTGTTTCCGATGTTGATTCGGAGCCATGTTACTGCCTGGGGTAAACATAAACCAATGGTGGAGAATTGGGCTCTATGGCAAGCGACAGGGGGTCATATTTCTCTGATGTTTGTGTGATTTGTGATGACTAAACAGTACAGGCGGAGAGAGGAAACAGTTGTGTGGGAGCTAGCCACTGACTGTTTAATTGAAGCACTACACCATCATGGTGACTGCCGGAGACATGAGGGAGACAGAGCGGCCCAAACTCTTGTTAATTCAATAAGCGATCGTCAGACTGTTAAAAGGGGCTGGCAATAATAACAACACTAATAGACTCAGTTTCAAATGTGCCTCCACAAATAGAATGCCCCCTATGGAAGCACCATCAGACACAGGAGAGTGCCGTTCATCGAGGATTTATAAAGTTTACTTGCCGTTGCAAAGCAAATACGAGACACGCTTCAGGTTCAAAAGGTGGATCGATCCCAGGG
Source organism: Hyperoplus lanceolatus (assembly GCA_026929865.2). Taxonomy (NCBI): domain Eukaryota; kingdom Metazoa; phylum Chordata; class Actinopteri; order Uranoscopiformes; family Ammodytidae; genus Hyperoplus; species Hyperoplus lanceolatus. Next base: position 15,363,079 of record CM049415.1, on the reverse strand, counting down.
TCGCGGGTTTCGGCCCACAGGGAGAATGGAGGGCGACCCCATTTTGAAGCTCGACCTCCCAGACATGGCAACTTATCCCCCACTCGCCCTCATTTCCCCTTTGCCTCCAACCAACCTCTGTCGATGACGATACTCAGCATTTTTTGCGTGCCTGAGAGATGTCGGGCTGAATAATGTGTCCTATGAATAAAACACATTAGCTACAAAACATGTTGAATAATTCACATTTTAGAGCCTCAGTCACGCCCCCACGCAGGAGATATTAGTTCCTCAGTCACCGTGTGCTTTGCTCACAGTCCTCAGAGTGGCTGGCTCCCCAGTGCTCTCTCTCTCTCTCTCTCTCTCTCTCTCTCGATCATTGTCTCACTTGTGTTTGTCATGTGTATTTTGTTAATCCCTCTTTGTTCCTCTGTGTCTCCTCCTCTCAGCTGACTTTTTCTGCTGATGGCGACCGTCTATTTATACTCCTCAAGTTACTTTTTCCCGGAACATCTCACTATTTATCTAAAGAGCTCTTGAAGCTCTTTAAGGGGGTGCACTTGTTCTGAGAGAATCTTTGATGACTTGGTAACACGCGCCGGCCCAAAGTGGATTCATCATTTAGCGATGATCTGAGGCGACCAGCTGTGAGTTTCAAAATGAAAAAAGGACCCCAAATACGGAGGATGGTGCTTTGCTAATTAGATACTTGACCTAATATACATCTCTGACTGATTTTTATTTCCAGCTCCACCAGGAATTTATGATTTTCATGATTGCAATGCAATTTTAAAAATAAACAGCCCCACCACATGATCTTTAAAGGGTTAAACGATCTACACAGGGGAAAACTTTATCAACAACTGGACCATGGCAACCCCTACATTCTCTTTGTGCAAAATGTAACAGATACAACTGGATCAAATGGATTCATTATTTGGTCATATGATAACCTTCAAGCTTAGCTTATTCTGTTCATACAAATACAATGTTTATAGACACAGAGTACAGCTGAGGCGGTTGGAGTATTACCAACGTTATTACAATTCAGCCTGACATTTTACCAAATTGGAAATCTATCTGACGGTTGGGAAGACATTTAACTGAAAACCATACATGTCAACCGTATGATACTGTTGGTGGAAAAATCATGGGATCACTAAAGTTGTTTCATCCTCTAGGGACCTTTCACAAAATCTGGCAATACAATATTTAAGAAGGGCAAATGTGCTGATAAAGAAAGAAACAAATAATGCTGATAATGAATATTATCATGTATGGCCACTTTGTTTCAGTAAGAAGTTAAGTTCTCTTCTGCTCCTCTATTTCAGAAACTACAAATTCCTACTATTTACGATATCAATATTTTTGTGTTTTTATTTATAAAATACATTCAAGTGAAGGGAATATTCCTGAACATTTCAAGACTTACTTTAAAACAAATTCACAGGTCCACTCCTATTCAACTCGTCAATCTTCATCCTCCTAAATTTCTTACTTGTAGAGGTCAATTTTCAATAACATTTAGGGGTACCAAATTATGGAATGGCTTTTCCCATCTGGCAAAAAACTGTTCCTCTATAAAATGCGACAAAAGAAACTTAAACGATCATTTAACTGTTGTTTTGTAATTGCTTTTTTTTTATTTATTTTTCTTATTTTTATTTTTTTTTGTGTATTGTTGTCTATGTCCCCATGTTTTATTTTGATTTACATATGCTCTAGGAATTAATAAATTATGTGTATAAACCAATATTCCCTTCACGGACTTTCTCATACACTCACACACTTACACACGCACATTTTCTGCTTTTAAATTGATGTTATTATTATTGTTGTTATTATATATAATTTGTTATTATTAGTTGTTTATCACTTTAAGTAGTCATATGATTTTTTGTATGTTTATTTTGTGTTTCCTTATAACTTTGTGAAATTTGAACATTATTTATGTGGAGGCTTCAAATAAGCCCATTGGGTTTTCTGCCTCTCCCTGCACTGTATGTTATTTGTATTCTTTGTCATTATTTGTGTATGTTTCTTTTTTAATTGTGCAAAATAAATAATAAACACCTTGTGTAATGGCACTTATAATGGTGCTCCACTTCAATTCTGATACATACTGTTCTATTTTTAGTCTGCACATGCACTATTTCACCCACATAGTTTGCATTATAAGGCGGCTCACTTTATCGGAATTCATTCACTGACACAATGGAAACTCTACTGGGATGTCTCTTTGCTTTGAAGTCACGACGACTGAGCGAACTGTGTTTTCATGTGTGTAGGGTTTGAGATACGTAAGTATGTTTACATTGGTAAAGTGGCATTACACAGTGTTTTCTGGGCTGTGGCAGCTTTCGACAGCACAACAGAGAGTTTGCAAAGCACACAGGCTCTCAAAACAGCAGAATGTGACGTCAATGGACACACACTTCTATTACTTCAGCTGTAAACATATCTGAGTCACACAGGCTTTGAACGTGTCTGTCACGGCTGCAGGGTCAGGAAGCCAAGTAGATATACCACACACACACACACACACACACACACACACACACACAAACTGATAAGAAAGTAGCATTTCTCAATGTCAGCAACAAGCTGATTCGGTTGAAAGACATCCATAGACTCCATTGCTCAAAAACCAAATAATATCGAATCCATCCATCTATTTATCCTTCTATTATGTGACGGATGCAAGGGTGAAGATGGTTCTTAAACACACATGCTCTGGTTCTGTCCTCATACAAAGATATTGGTCTGAAATATTTAAGGTTCAAGGTTTTTATTAAATGTCCCACGAGGGACATTTAATAAAAAAAAATTATTTTTTTTCTCTGGCGTCTATGGAAAAGACATTCCCCCTGATCCAGAATTTTGCACGTTTTGGATGCTGAGAGATGGCTTTGAACTACTATGTCTGAAGAACAACAAGCACTGATGCTTGGTATGGTGCCTGCCAATGATAATGATCGTACAGATGGAAAAGATACACTTCCACAACGCCAAGCTACCTAAGACATTTTTAAGTGTTTGGGGACCATTCCTCAACCATCTCAAAGATCAATATTTGTTATTTTCTGTAGTAATATAATCCTGTACTCTGTATACTGTGCTCTTGCAACACCTGGCTATGTACCACCGGCTCTTCCTGCTGCCTTTCATTCGCTCTTTCTCTTTTGTTTTGTTCTGTTTGCACATGTATTAAATAAATAAAAAAATTATTAAATGTTTTTTTTTTTTTTTTTTTTTTTTAGGTAAACAATTTTAAGAAGGTCTGCAACGTACTCACCAGGGCACAGTAGGTTTCCGGAGGGTCTCCGCAGGTGATGTTAGGCGGATCCAGAGAGACCTTCAGGTACTGGGTCATGTCGGCGGCTTCGGGCTGGCAGGCCATGTAGTCCCAGGTCAAGCCTCCGTCGGAGAAAACCTGGGATTTGCACACGTCGTAGTGTCCCCACGCCGCGGGGTAGTGCTGCATGGCCGCATGGCAGGCGGCGGTCCACAGCGCCTGCAGCGTCAGGGCCAAATGGAATCGCATGACTGTTCTCTCTCTCTCTCTCTCTCTCTCTCTCTCTCTCTCTCTCTCTCTTAACTCCCTCTCAAGCTGTATGGACAAGGGGGGGGGCTCTTCTTTTTCTCACTTCAACTCACTCAACTGGAGTGAGGAGACATGCCTGAGTCCCCTCAGGTGGAGCGAGGGCTGGTTTAGAAAGTGTCTCGTATTTTTAATTTTTTTTACACTTTCTGTGTTCTTGAGGTTTCTGGAGTGGTGGGTAGCTAGCAGGGATGGCGAGTCTACCAGTTCATCGAGAAGATAAGAGGATAGGATTGAAGGAAGGAGGAGGGTGCTGGAGGTGGAGGAGGACGAAAGACGAGGGGGATGCGGAAAGGAGATAGCCCTCCGATACGCTGATAGCAAGATGAGTCACAGGTCTCCTCAGCTCGCCTGGCTGTCAATCATGGTGTTGGTGTTGGTCCTGCGTGGAGATCTGGCCGCTGTGGAGACACAAGCAACAGAAGAGGGGAGAGAGGGATAAATACACCGGCCTTATGGGACTAGCATTTGACAGGGAGGGAGCATTATCTTGATACCGTGGCATGGGTAAAAGGTTTAAGTGTGAATGGAAACGTTGGATGGTTGCTGGATAGGAGTGCTATGTTGGTGTTAGTTGTCCATCAAAACACAAAGAATCAGTAAGTGAGGGCATCGGGGTGAATTGGATCCTGCTGCTTTCACACCAAAGCACCTCATCTCACTCAGCAGTGTCAGGTCTATACAGTGTTACAGCGATCACCATCCCCTGTGACCTCCTAACACCCTTCACACCCCACAATGAATGATCTGGAATGATAGAGTGTACGTCAAGATCAAAAGAAGATGAGAAAAACATAATGTTTTATGTAAGCATGCATGCTCATCTAGTAGGTTGAGATACAGCTCCTCAGGTACCCATGCTGTGATATGCTACACATTCTGTGTAGCATATCACTATTTAATACTATAGTTTGAGCCTTGTCCTGAGTCCATAACCAGATACTATTTAGCTGTGCATGAATGCGACTGTATCTGAAATAATTCACACAATGTCCTGTAAAAATATTTATGGCTCAGAGTTATTTGGGGTCAAACCAACCCCAAGCTGTTTAACTGTATACAACATGTATCAATGTTGTTTTAATAAATGACAAAAATAATTTAGACAAAATAAATATCTATCTTTCTAATTGTAGGTCAATCTGTGACATGTTATGGTGATTTGCTTATTTGTCCAGGGTCAGATAATAGTTATTCTGTGTGTACAGTATAAGCAGGCAGATGGGGTGTTGTGTTAAATGTAAAAGGCTTTCTAAGTAGTCAACAAACAATCATAGAGAGTACACGACACAAAAAAAGATAAACAATGTTAGTGTATTTGAGGATAACAGGAGAGTTAAAGAGCTGAAGCACTGGCGTCAAATTTCTGCCAGTGGCCGGAGGATGATTTTTTTGTGAACAGCAAAACAAAGACGCAGCACTGGCATTATTTTAAAGTTTTGTTTGTGTCCACCTGAATAGTGAAAGTCCAACATGCACTCTCCTCCACTGTGTCACCCTGCTCTTCTCAAAATGAGTCTGTCTGCTGTGTGGTTACTGGACAGACAGACTGTACAGTACAGCTATTATTTTAGAGATTTTTTTGTTGTTACAAAAAAACAGCTTTCTGTTTTGGGTGGATATATTCTCACGTGAGAGAGAAGCAAAACAATGAACACCCAAATCCAAAATAATGAGCTTTAAACGCTAGAGAGCTCCACAGAGCGGAGCGGGGAACTGCAGAGTTGATGATCATACTGCTCTGTTGGTTCCTCAGAATGAGCAACACCCATCACACCTTGTTATCTGCAGTTAATCAGAAATATTGATTACAGCACCGTTGGCTCACTTTTTATTATTTATTTTTTAGTGAATAGTGAAAAATATTCTAACAGCAGAACATCACTTTTTAACAAGACGGTAGACATCCTTTAGACACAGCCCACCTTTGCGATTTGGGTTAAAACAGTTATCCGTATGTTAACATAAATATGTTGTGCCGCCTTCCAGTTTATTTTCCCAAGTGGTCGAGCTGTCCATAGCAGGAGCCACTGCACTATATCACATACATACAGATTTACTTCCCAGGCTACATAGCATCCATTTATATCTGCCAACCATTGTGCACTGTGGCCTCACTTTTCCTTTAGTCTCAGGTTTTTGTATTCAATCATGTATGGTTTCTGTTTATTTTACTTACTGCAACATTCACTTCAAGTGTTCTTCCCTATATATATCTGGTTCCCCGGATTGGCCTATACAGGTCTTTTAAATTAGGCTGTCTGCAATGGGTATATACCTTGAAGATTCTTCAGGCAGAAACACTGCAGGAAGCCAATTGTTTGAGCCCTTGGATAGAGACATGTGAAGGTTTCCCACCTTCAAACAGCACAGCAGCCTGACTGCTGTTGATTGATGGAGACCAGAGCCAATGGTTTGGAGTCAGGAGGGACAGACTGGAAGACATTTTAGTGCTGCTTAATCTGCCATCTGAGTCAATGTGTTTGTGCTGACCAATTCACCTTATTCAGTCATCAGTAATCAATAACAAGCAACAGTGTACAGTAGATAAGGTATTTGTTGCAAAAACTGTGTAATAAAATTATAACATTGCTAGTTCATTTGAAATGTGATGTATCATTTGATAAGATTGGATTAGAAACCTACCCACTGCTGCACTGAATCTAAAAGAATAGTTATTATTATACAAAATAATTAAAAGTATAAAAAGTGCAACTATTCCTTATTCCTTCCAAGTGGAAGCTGTGATTGGGCTGTATATTTGTAATTGTAAAGTGTGAAAAAACAGTACGTGAATAATAATAATATATTGTCTATAATGGAAGTTATATTTGACAGTCAAGCTGAGTCCTGAAGTCGTGTTGAAATAACTTCACACCTTACAGATAATTCAACTTCTTATAGAAACAGTGCTGAGCTGTAAAGATTTAAAAACAAAAAATTGTAAGGATTAATGAAATATGTGAATGCAAATTTGGCACTGCGTCTTTAATCAGTAATTCTACGTGTTGCACCAAAGTATAGGTAGCGTGAAGCTCAAGAACTGTGTCTGTGTCACACTGAGCCTTTCTGAACCAAATACATTTGATGAAGTGTAAATTGTAATGTTAGGGAATAGCCCGATTAAGGTGCACTGGCACAAATAATATGTTTTATACAAAGCAGTGAATGAGGGAAAAACAACATCCTTGAGTGTGCAGGGACATGTACGCAGATACATTGGCAAAGGTGAGGTATTCAAAAAGGGAAATTGCAAAAATGCAAATTAAAAACAACACACTTCTTGCCAATTCCCCCTCATGGTACATATGCTGTTCATGAAAATTAACATTAATCAAATAACGATCCATAGACTAACTAGAAACTAGAAATAAGCTTTATCCACAGATGGCCACTGAAATCCAATTTTGCACGACATGATCCAGAAAGACAATGTAGAAACGGTATTATAAAAAAAAATATAAGTGCAAGAATTGCATTTCAGAGGACGGAAGGAAGAAGGAAGTGAACAAGTGGGGAAATGAATCACCTTAAATGCAAAATGTAACAGTGTCAATGGGGGGGATGTCAGCAGGTGAGAAAGCAGCCAATTATCCAGAGGAACTCTTGGCACCGAGCTCCCTCTTCCCATTAAGAGACATAATATTACCGTGTTAGGGAGGAGACTAAAGAGACGGCCGGGATGTATGTGTGTGTGTGTGTGTGTGTGTGTGTGTATGTGCGTGTGTCAACCTCTGGATAAAGAAAGGTTCAAGTCATGGGCAATGAGACAACAAGGGCCAGCGAGGCTGTTCGATAACAAGCAATAGAGATCACAAAAGTGCGGTTATTATGACCGTCCAGCGCGCAGCAGCCCCCCTCCTCTCATTACCGCCTGCTTATAACCCTCGGTCGCCCCAAGGAGATGAGGTGAGGGAGAGAGAGAAAAGGAGAACAGATGGAGGAAGTGTGGATGTGCATTTTAAGTGAGAAAAAAAGGTTTATTTCAGGGCAGGTCGCTTCCTCTAACCAATCGATCAAGGTGCGAGGACATCAGAGGAGGCGCACTCACAGGAAGTCTGACATTCTTCCATGTACAGGAGTGTATATTGCATGGTAGGCACAGAGCCATCAACGCTTCTAGTAACAGTGTGAGGGAGGGTGACTGCTAGAAAAACTACTTTTGTATTAATTGTTTTTACTGTGAATGGGAAGGTTTGTAATGTAGCCAAGTCACAACATATTAAATTAGCAACCTTTAATCAATGACATTATATGCAGTGTTTTCCGAGGAATAAGTTAAGTTATGGGGAAAAGGGCTCGATAGTGTTTCTGCCTTCAAGGCAGCGCTGCCTAATGCCCTATCCCCTAACCCTAACCTTAACCAGTGCTGCCTTGAAGGTTCCGTTGGCGGCACACAACACCAAACACCGGGAAAATGAGATATGAAAAATGGTCATGAGCATAATGTAGATATAAAGAGTAAAAGCTCAAATTTGAAAGTGAAATAACAAAGCGAATCGAGGTTAACAATTAATTTACAATGCACAATTGGTAAACAATTACAAAAATAAAATAACCTTGAAAAAAAAACTCCCTCTGGCATGTTTTAAGAACAATTAAAAATACTCTGTGTTAAATTATCTGTGCTGATATGGTTTTTCACAAATAAACATTGAATTACCTGGTTACAATCTTGATATAACATTGTCCCCTGATTGTTTATTCAGAAACTATTAATATGCAACTATTTTGTTTAATCTGAAAAGCGTTACTATATGTGGACACAATACAAATTGAACTACTATTCTCAGTGTGCGTTCAGAGGAGGCTTCAGGTTTCCACATTACAAAACTAGACGTACCGAATCAGACCACAGTGGGCTTCAAAACTAGTTGTGCTGCCACACTATCCTGCAACACATCTTATACTCTGATTTGAACGAAGAGCAGATGGAGAAAAGCCTTTGTTGTGTAACACTGCACACATACACATCATTCTGCACAATCAAGGTCAAACATTCACATGAAGTAAAAATAAGCAGAACACATTTTGAAATTAGGGTGAAAAAAATTCTAAAAGTATACTGAAAAATGTTAGCCTGGTGCTACCAGACCAGAGCGGCCAAGTCTCACGCTTTGGCCGTGAGACACACGCATATCAACCAGTTCACACGCTCACACGCCACACCTCCAATTTCTCACGCAGAGAAATTAATCCCCGTAATATATATATATATTTTTTTTTTTGGTACTTTTACTTTGAAAGTCTTATTTTGAAAAGCTAAACGGACTGAGTTCCGTGACATCCTCTTTCTGCCATGCTTTCTGCACGTGCGGTTTCTTTATAGGTCCATGGCATGGACAATATCCATGGCCGTGTGCAGCCCGTAGCCGCAGCAGCCACTTGGCAAACCACCACGGCCACGCCCCCCTGCGTTACACTACAAAACTAATAAAATACCGCCGCCTCCCAGTCCCGCCCTTTGTTCAAATTATATGGAAAATTAATGACAACAAGGACGCCGGTATTAAATGAACAAAGAGGTAAGAACACCTTAATTCAAATCAGTCACTTCACTTGATATATTCAAGCTTGTTTTGCATTATGTTATTGGGCTGGTTGACACACCAACACATTTTTGTTCTAAAATGTTGTCAACATTAATTGAATGAATGTATTGAGTAACTAAGCTTAGAGGTTACTGTGGGAAAAATATGTTCTGAGAAGACATCAAATGTCATAGATTTAATATAATAATGGTGAATTGAAATTGGATAATTGGATAACCCATACAATGTTGAATACATATAGAATAATTACCTTTATTACAGTTTAACCAAATGTTTTAACAATAGGCTACAGGAGATATTTGAAAGCACTACACATGCATTGTAGGCTATTCAATTAAATTTGTGTCAGCGAAACCGTGAATGTTCTCTTTTACTTTACATAAAAATGAATGCAGAAAAGGCACACATTGCTTCATAAAAATTCACCAGAATGCAGGAAATTAAGTGTTTAGTGCTCAAAATGTTCTGGGGGGGAACCCCAGACCCCCACTTACAATATGTCCACACCCAATGTTTAATTAAAACCTGTCCTACGACTTTGCAATTCATGAATTTGTTTATTTTAATAAGATTTTTGATGTTTTATCACATTTTCGAATTGTCTTTTATTTCTGATTTATTATGAACAATATGTAAACTTGCAGGACACTAGCAAAAATGATTGGGTGGGAAAGAGGACACGGTTTTGGGTCCCTCGGCTAAAAAATCTCACTCCAAACTTTTGGTGAAACTTGGCAGCCCTGTACCAGACCATAGTACTTCATTTCATTTGTACAGAAGGTCTGGAAGTGCTGTAATTGGCAAACGTTCACTCACTTGGAGGTGGGTGTCTGTCGAAGTTTAAAACTATTGGATCTGCCCAGTGCCACTCTGGATTAGCCAACCAATCGCATCACGTTTGGTTGTCACGTGTGTCATGAGCCGGCTTCTGACGGTGCGTTCCAGTTGCACGGGGAACTCGGAAATTTCCGACTTCACTACATATTGTAGTCTATGAATCTACCGGTACCTGGCAACAGTAACTTGTTAGAGCCTAACGTTTAGTTATTTGGACGAGAAAGATTTTAGGCGTCCATACTTTCGCGAGCAGATGCACTGGAACACAGACAGGTCGGACCTCAGAACTACCAAGTCGGAAATCTCCTTCTTCCGAGTATAAGGGAACGCAGCATTCAACTGAAACTGGAGTGCGACTTCGACGTCATCGTTCTCAGCCACTCGCTCTGTTCGCTGATTGGATGGCTGTAGATTCTCCGGAGAATCTGGGAAATGTGCTGTAGACCCAGACTGACTACTGAAGGGAAAATTAAATTTGGCCGGAAGTAGGCGGGGCGGGCGGAGCCAGGCTAGAAAAATGTAATAGTAAAAAGTGAAATATAAAAAGTTAAAGTCGCAAATCTTTGGTGGAAATGAAGGTGCTATCAACAATTTATTTTGGAAGAGATTTAGAGGGTTTTAACAATACACTGGAGATGTGTATGTGATATGAAGTTAATGGTCTCATGATGGTCTGAATGCAGTTTATCCCACTCTACAAAACATGCTTATGGTGGAAACCCTGGGCATTTGCATGTTGTTCATGAAAAAGATTAAAAAAATTAAATAATGTACTGTATTATAGAAAAGCAGGTAAAACATGTATATAAACTGTATATTGACAGATTCAGATCAAGTGAATCCACATAGGCCTTCATCATTCAAATGGCTATAATTCCATTGAGGAGTAGACTGTAGGTACCAACCCGATAGCACTGCGAGTGACAAGCCCAGATTTTATATTTAAACACATGAATCTTTCACAAGAAGTGGTCGACGCGGGAGAGTTTTTTTTTATTTTCTTCACTTGCTGAGTTCATCACACCCACCCAAACAGTCACCCATGCACCAGCCCCATGCACGGGCCTCTGGGGCTGAGAAACAGCTCCTGGCGTCCGCTTCCATTTCATCCCCGGGGCCACTCGAGCATCACTGAGTGTTTTTTCCAAATCGCAAGGGAAATGTTACACGCAATGCCTACCAGTGGTGGGAGCCACTTCTAAATCATGCATATCATCAAATGCGCAAAAAAAGGGGCAGAAGGAGATTCCCTCATTCCACTTGTTAAAGGTGTAGTCAGCGATTCTGGAGAAATTTTGTTGTGAAAATCCCTTTTTGTCAAAACCAGTGAATCTCCTCACGATTCCTGCACTTACTGTGTGTGTGTGGTGAAAAATATCCAGTGTTGATAGATACTCTGCAATGCTGACTCCACCTTTAAGTCTAATCCTGCCAGTGCACATTTTGTCCAGGGTAAGTAATTCCAGTCCAAGCACATGAAGAGATGTTTTAGGGCCAATACTGGCAACATAAATACATCTATCGGTTTGTCGATTTTGACCCAAGGTGTTTTTCTATGGTCTGTATGGGTTCAGCATTTTCTCCTATGCTGCTATACTTTCTCACCCATGACGAAGCGGGAAAAAACCGTCGGGTCATAATCTCCCACAAATCTCCTACGGTGGCCCACAAGGGGCGGTAATTACACACCGCAATTCGACAAATTGTCCCCAAAATTTCCAAACATCCACTTTAGCTCTAAAGGATGTGCTCAGCCCGGAGTGAGGTGAAATATAATTATAAGGTTACCACTGATGTCTGGGCTACTTCTCTCCCTCTTTCATTTCTAATTTCACGCATTTTATGCACTTTCAAGGGCAATTTCTGACCATGCCTCTGTCCTGTCTCTACCTACTTTCATCTTTTCTCACTCTACCTATTTCATATTCCCCACCAGTGCCTTGCTAGAAGAGAAACAAGAGTGCGGGAGAGAGAAGGGCAGCGAGACAGGAGGGCAGACAGTCACAAGCAGATGAAAGATAGATAAAGATAGAAGCTGGCCAGGCTTAAAAAAAACAGCCTCCTGCCTGCTCTCTGTGCTCCGGCTCACCAGATTGCATTCCTTTTCAGAATCCCTAATCTGGCCTGTTAACAACCTGCCAATAGGCCCGCCGTCCTCATGAATAAACATACAGAAAGAGGAGCATGGCCCTGCAAACATGACAGCCAGCGTTGTTGCCGTGGAACAGCGAGCACGCCTCGAACGCATCCCCGGGGCTTGCCTCCGGAGTCAGCCCATCACTTAGCGCTCTTTTTCCACTTCTTAAAACGCGGCCCGCCTTCAAATGGCAAGGCTTATGATCTTTTAATAATGACGACAGGTAGCGAATGGGTGGAGGGCTGACAGCTGGTTAAGTGACTGTGTGTTGTGGATGGGTGGGCAGCCTCAAGGAAGGATTCAAAGCTGTGTGGCTCTGCTGCTCTATAGGGTAAGTGGACCAATCCAAAAGTGGGCTTTTTATTGAGGCGTAATTTCCAACCCAAACATGATGAATTGTTACCTTTCTGTGAAACCTGCATGCAATACAAAAATTAAAAGAAGTGAACCATAAGAAGTCTCTCACCCTCAAAGAATTGTATTAGTTTAGTTTGAAAGGCTTCTTCCACACCCACACAAACTGAAAAATGAAGAACAAAAAAATACTGTGTTAGTGCCGGCTACCAAATACAAAAAATAAAAAAGTCCATTCTTAAACCCTGCTGAGGTAATCATTCCTTTAACAGGTCGTGGGTTCAGCCTCTCAACCAATTCCGGTGTGTATACTGGAGCCAGACAGACAGGTCAGGCCTCCGGAGAGCGATGCAATAGTCCCTGACTGTTAAAGATGTGCTTCACTTGCCACCACCAGCTACCATCTACCAGCCCCTCTGTCCCTCCTATAACTCCATCCACCCCCTCCCACTCCCACTCCCCACAAGCTGCCACATGCACTCCGAGAGCAGCCCTTCTTGACAGGGTGACTGTGGCAAAGCCGGCCCCGAGTCCAGCCGAAACACCCTCGGGCGTCAGTTAACTCCAGCTGCCACATTCACGGCGGTGCACGGGTCAACCAATGAGACAACCAGACCAGATCACGCCTCTGCCAGCCAGCATAACTCCCTTCATCCCTCCCTCCCTCCCTCCCTCTCTCCCTCCCTCCCTCCCTCCACGCCACCAAGCATGCTTCTCTCCTTCGCGACACAGGAACACCTTATGCATTATTAAAGACAGTTTTCCTAAAAGGCTGCTAGCACATTATTCTGAAAACCGCAGTGACATGTCTGGGTACAGAAAATGTCCACTTTAGCTCTAAAGAATGTGCTGCTCTCCCAGGTACAGTAGCTCTCTCTCTCTCTCTCCCTCTCTCTCTCTTTCTCTCTCTCGTGCTGGACATACGAGCAGGAAATAGCCACTTGCTGGTTTAAAGTGACAGCCGCTAACAACAGCACAAAAAGATGACTCATTATTACCTGTTAAGTCATTATTTTAATAGGTTTGTGCAATAATAAAACAGACTGCAATAGCAAATAATGAGTCCATAACAATGACTTCTAAATGTGTGACTAATATTTCTAACTCAAATATTTAAACTGCATTTCAATTACAGCTCTAATCCAGTCATGCTAAACGTTATATGCACAGTATGTTCAACCAGCATGAGCCGTAGCAATGAACCAATTTATTTAATGTTTTTTTTATGGTTATGAACATTCCTTTAAAGGAATAATTGTTAGTTATATTATCCCATATCAGGCCAAGGTAGGCCTATAATCACTTGGCTCTTGTAGATTATAACTATTATAAATAATATCATAGCTAGGGAGCAGGCACAGCCAGAGAGTATTATGTAAAAAATTAAATAAAACAATGAAAATAAAAGAAATGCTTTTAAGTTTACCCACTGGGCTAATGAGCATAAAGGAGCCTTGAAATCCATCAGGCATTTAAAAGAGTGAGGCAATATTGGGAGCAATGTACCAAAAACTGAACTTAACTGTAATAGGCTGCTCATACAATGACGTATTAAAAGGTAGGCCAATTGCCTGCAGCATGACACACATGTAATTTGCGTGATAGATAGGCAACGATTACTAGATACAAAAAAAGTTCCACAAGGGGGCGCCTCTGAAAATGACCTGAGGAAATGGTGTTAAGTTTTGGGATGCATTCAAGGTCGCCTAATTTATATGACAATAAATAAATTAAATAATAATGAATATAGGCCTACCTTTGTGGTTGAGGAAGTCTTAAATGTTGATTATGCAATGTAAAAAGAAATCATTACACACAGCTCTCTGCATCCTTATCTGTTTATCATAGGAGATAAATGCAGCCAGGCCAGAGCCAGGTAACTCCCATAACCAGCTACTCCATAGACTATACGCTTCAACACACAAAGAGTAAACTTTACAAGCAATTGAAAAACAACTTACGTTTCTTGAACGGCCTTTCGCACGGGGGGTACACTCCCTGTCCCACTGCTCTTTAACGCCGTTCAACAAGTAAGTTCAAAGCAGCGGAATGAAGATGAATGAAGAACCAAGCTCTTTAAGATGCGCTCCTCTACGGGAATGTGATGAGTACGCACGTCAGTCTCTGAGGAATCGCTGTGCGCACCATCTCTCACTCTTGTTTTTGGGGGGAGCCGGGGGAGGGAGGGAGTGAGAGAGAGAAAACGATCAAGACGAGGATTTTCCTGCCACTTCAAAACAAATGACTGATCACCGTCCCGAGGGCTCAGTCAGCACCGCGCGCGCCTGCTGCAGCTGTGATCGGAAGGATTTCTGAGAAGAGGGGGGGTCCGGTGCCAAAGTGTCCATCATCCTCACCTCTCTCTCCAAGTGTCATTCCATCACGGCGTCAATCTAAATCACAGTGAAGTAGGCTAAAAAAAAGAAAAAAAGACCACCACCTCAAAAGAAACTTTGACTTTCTGACTGGCTGGCGTGCGTCCCCCTGTGCCTCCGTTTATAATTCCTTCATTTCCAAATACTCCTGCGATCGGATCTACAGTATATGTGCGAATCTCTTCTCCCCTAACTCTCCCTTTCCCAGGCTTGAGTATGGGTCTCAGCTTCTCAACGGGGGGATATGATTCACACCAATTAGATTCGTCTGTTGATAATATCCAGCTCTCATCAAATGCATCTTCTCCTGGACGTCTATCAGGCGCAGCACCGACCGACCGACGGAGCGACCAGACCCAGACAAGAAATGACGGGGAAGATGATGCGCGTCCGAGGCTCTAGGCTCTATTTGATGAGACGCACACTCACTCAGCTTGTTTCCCGCCCCACGCACACCTTTGGTTCCTCTCCCCCACCCCTCCAGCCTCCCCCCACACACACACCCGTTAAAAACTCAGCAGGGGGGAGGATCGCCTGTAGTTGGGGTCCTCTGATCGCGTTCATTTATCCAACAATGTCATGGCGTTAATAGTCGCAAAGGAATGGTTTGCTTTCGGGTAAAATAGAAAGACGAAAAAATAAATGTCTGACTCCCACATCAGTGATTATTACTGGGCGAACCAACCGAGAATGTGCGCAGATTGTGAAATGTTTGGAATTAGACGCCCTTGTGCTCAGCTTAAGGCATAGTTTACTTAATAAAGGAAATGCCAGTTTGAATCATTTGTAACAATTTACGATGGTGCGTAATTGTTCAAAAAGTGATTCAACTTTTTTTCTTATTTTTTTTTTTATTAAAACACGATATAAAAAAGGAGCGTTACCGTGGGTATAAGTAGCCTAAGCCTAAATGTAGATTAGTCTATTTCAGTGAGTATAGTTTAAACTGCATATACGTGTAATTGAAGGAACTAGTTTGGACTACATATTTAATTCCAAACTGTTTTAAACTCTCAGGATTAACTGGACGACTGTTAGGGGGATGTGGCTGTGTAAAATACTTAATACATATATATTAGTGTGTACCAATATAATTTCTAATGAATGCAGAGTAAATGTTATCAAGACTGGGGAGTACACCGCCTTCACGCGCCTTAATTGATTAACAGAGGGAGAGAGGGAGGGGTGATAGAAGAAGCAGGGTCACGGCACTTGGTGCACAGGTTAACCTCGCAGCAGGTTGACAAGCCTCCACACAGCTGCATGTGTGGATGTTTGCAGTCTTTGATCACCCTGTGCAAGCCTATAGAGGCCCAGGTACCTGGAGCTCACAAACAACGTGCGCCAAATTTTCTGTCCGGTTTTCACCGGACAGAAAATATTTTAACAGGTGAGAGGAATAAAGGTGATTATCCAACTTGAAATACACTTATTTTTTATTACAAGGAAGCATGTGTGTGTTGATATGTATGTGCATAGCCCAGAGCATAACTGATTCGTTTCAACAGACCGTGAGGTGGACATGCTTTGCCCATTGCGCTTTGGTTCTGTGCGTACAGCACGTCCACGTGTCCCGTATAGCCTCATATACAGATGTGTTATGCATAACATTTTAAGAACAAAGCAGTTTACTCTTATGGAACGCAACATCTTATTTCATTTAAATGTGAAGATACTATAAGCAACACCTGAATGCTCTTTGGCCATCACACCAAACGTGTCACTCGTGTTTTCCACGCATAGGGAAGACAGGGAAACTAAATGAAAGCAGAGATGGACATCATGAAATGATTGCTTTCTCTAATAACGACGCGTAATTTGGCCACCCACTCGGTGCGCGTCGTAGCGAGGCTTCCAAAGTTTACGCGCACGGATTTCTGCTAAAGAAAAATTAAACCAAAATAAATCAGCTCCGCGAGCCTCTCACCTTAGTCTTCAGTGCTTCATAGCGTCGAGGACAGCCAGTCGTGTAGCCTGTTGCAGCCGAGTACATCCGCTTTGAGACGGGACATCTTGGCACTGCGCGGGAACGACTCGCAGTAGAATAGACCAGCTTGTCTCTGCCGCTCCCGGGGAATGAAGGACAGCTCCCGGTGCCAGCGCAAACGTCACTATGAGCCGGACACAAAGCGCAGACGACAGGAGAAATCCCCGCAAGCCAAATGTAACGATGCAACAAAAAAGTTGGTTCAGAAGAAGCGGATGATAAGAAAATATGATTCCAAGTGGCTCCTTAAAGAAAGAGCGTGAGAGACAGCGCTGACTCGCTGCTCTCAAACACAATGAGGCGCTGAGCCTCTGACAACTGACTTTCACCTGAAGTTTATTTTCTTTGCTGAAACCTGAGAGCCGAAGCTGAGTGCATCCCCGAAGAGAAATACCTTAAACTGGTGCAATTATTTTTTGGTGGAGAAAAAAAAAAAAAAAAACATGGAAGAAAATTGTCACTTTTCTCTCCAATGTGCATAATAAACGTTAGATTTAGGCCTAATAGGTTGTAGTTTGGTGTTAGTGTGAGAAAATAATACTCCAAGTACTCCTCCATAACACTGTTGTGTGGTTTCCCATACATTAATTGATATGCCTTTGATGCATGGACCATTGGTGACGATGAGTGAGGTTTGAAGGCAAAGTCGAGATCTCGACTTTGAACTCGAGATCTCGACTTTAAACTCGAGATCTCGACTTTGATTTTTTTATTTTCAACCAATTTTTTTTCTACCAACATTTTTTCTTCCTCCACGTCCCTTTAGGGTCTCCGTAAGTTTATGGCATGATGGGAATTTTTTTCTTCTCTGCACAACAGTCGGGAAAGCAAAGCTTTCAGAACAGACTGATGGTACAATAACTTAATGCAATGATGTAAAACCACCTCCCTGAGACACAGAAAGCAAAAGAAGGTGGTGTAAAGATAATGTGTCACATATTTGGACCCATTGCTGCTAGATAGAGACTACCACTCAGCTTGATCAAAGTCATGTTGTTTAGGATCATGGGGGTATATCAATTGATGTGGCAATTAGCAGTGTTTAAAGGTGCTATGCAGCATTTTTTTTAAAGCTACATTAAGAAGTGTGACTTTTAATGTTGTCTATCTGCAAATAAGTAAGTGTGACATCGGTAGACTTTCTAAGCCAGAAAATCCACAGAAACATATGGTGTAAAGGCAATGTAGCTGATATTGTTAGCAACTTGCAAATATTATACATTATTATAGTCGTTGCTCGCTTGTCCCTAATCTGAGCAGTTACAGCAGAGAGGACAGGTGCAGCATATACACCTGTTAGTACGTTCTGAAAGGAAGAAATCTCAACAAGCCAAACTGAGGTGAGTCATTAGTATTAATCAATACACCCAAACCAAACCCTGCAGATAAACAGTGCAGGAAGGCGGCCATCTTGGTGTATAGACCAGCTATGCACTTATTTAACTAATTTTTAACTTTATTTGCGACACAGTGGAAAGGTTCCAGTGTCGACTATCTCTCCATGAAGCTCCCTGCCACTCTCCTTTCAGAGCCCTAGGGCAACCTGCTTGGCATGACGCTCTCTTTCTAATTCACTCAGCCACAAAAAGTGACGTGCATAGTGGGAATCTAACAAAGAACACATTTAATTCCCACTCATTGACTAATGCAAAAGGGAAGTATATAATGTTTGCACCGCAATACAGGCTCAGATCACACGGGAACACTTTCCACTTAAATCAGTGCTTTTTACCTTTATCTATTGATACTCAGTCCGCAAAACAAATCTACACAGCCACAGGCTCTCAAAACTGGTATGTATAAGGGAATTAAACAAAGGTCACCTAGGCAGCAAGCAACATGCCTGTTTACAAACCCTAGTCTCTTTATTAACACTGGATTTTGTTTTTCAGCCCACACACAGTACAGACATCGTGAGGATATATAAACTGATTATCTGTTTTGACCACAAGCATTCTGCAGAATGGCTGACTCCACCTTTAAACACCATTATACTGTATGTCTTGTGTATACACGTTGGAAGGACTGTGTCAAGCAAGGTGTGCTAGAGGTCAGCAAGGAGGATGAAATAAGGGTGTGTTTGAATGTGGAGGATTAGAATTATTCACAGATGATGGCTCTTTACTTGAGAGACCAATAATTGCGCGTTACCCCCTCCTCCACCACCCATCTCACCTTCACCCCTGTGTCTTGTTAAGTTTCTTTTTTTCGCTCTTATTCTCGTCATATTGCATGATGGTTATATCAGAAAATTGATGGGTAAAGCTGTTGTTCTTTGCACATCCCTGTCTGGCGGACGCCAGGCTCAGAGATATTGGATTTTTTACGCCTGTTCAATGGAGGGTAATGTTGCTTTCATCCGGAGGAGTGTGTTTGTAAGTACATGGGGTGGAGGGAGGAGGAGGGTAGGAGTGTGTGTGGGGTGCGTGTGTGCATGCATGCATGTGTGTGTGTAGTTTTAGTTAAATCATAATTACCGATGCGTACGAGTGGGCAATATTGCTATATAACCCATGAGAAGAAGTACATCTGGTTGTATTAGACCATCGCAAGTTATGTTGCTACGTATTCAATAGGACTGCATCAAGCCACTGCTAGATGTATGGACCTTTTGTCAGAGGTGTGATGAAATGCCTTGATCATTCATGTATTTTAATTCACAAACTTAATGAAACATTGAAATGCTAATGTTAAGCACTGGTACCTAAATAATTTTTCTCAAGTACATTACTTGAGTAAATACCTTAGCTACATTTTTTTTTTACCAGTGGTGACTTGGGAAAATACATTGGAAGTTACAAACGTCTCAGTGCAATAATGATGGTGTAAAATGACAAAAGACCCACAAAAGCATTGCAATGTTTTAAACAATATGGTTCTATATGAGAATATTTTGGTCAAGAAAGCAAATGACATAGATGTTTCTATGCAAAGTTACATGGAAGAATGTAACCTTGACCTTTTGAGCTCTTGATCTGGTCTATGTACGATATGGACAAGGTGAATAAAGATGATGGCTCTACCCTACATGAACTGCCTGACTATGCAGAGCATGCTAACTTCTCTTGCAATGTAATACACTTTGGGAGAGTCAGGACAAATCCAGGGTTCACATCACAACAGGGGATTGAATAGGATGGGTCTCAGCACCTTTATGCTCCTGCTCCATTTGGACTTTGTGTCAAAGGTTTATCATCACGTTCCTTTCAGCCTGGCACTAACAACCCCGCTCCAATCTGCTGCCTGCAATCCTAGGCCGCTTATCCAATTCCGCACGGTGTCCTAAAGCCATAACCCAACTCACCCCACATTGAAATATCGTATTAAGTTATAAAACAATACCTGAGAAGAATTACATAGTGGCATAATCCAAAAAGTGCATGATTGAAAAAGGATTACTGGGGGGTGGGGGGAGGAGAAGGAGGAGGGGGAGGATGCGGCCACACAGTTGCTGGATCTGTACTTTGCTCACAAGCTGAGAGCCGTCTGTGTCGGGCTGATTTTGAATCGGGGGGCGTCCCATTCAGATTCACGTGCCCCTGCGAGTGATTCGGGATTTATTTTTCTTAACAGACAGCATGCAGATCTGTCCTTGTTGTGCGGTGTGTGTCCGTCCGTGAAGACGCGCCTCAGTGCTTTCAGCTGGATGCATTCGTGATAGGCAGCAGATTTTTCTTTCTTTTTCCGGCTGTAGCTTTTGCAGCTCAGGGTCAAGATAGATACTGTTTCTGGTTTAAATACTTGTACTGTTCTATTACGGTTGAGAAAAATATGGAGGAACACACAGTGTGGACAGAGTTATTTTGGGGTTAAGCAGTAGGCACACACGGGTCAGTTCCCGTTCGCTAACGGTAATGATGACAAATGGTCTGGCCTGCTGGGCCCCGGAGAAATGAAGTCCACCTCTCTCGGGGGTTGGGCCGCGAAAATTAGCGTTTGTCAATACCATGGTCCCAAATTGTCCTCACAGGATGTGCTGACAGAAATATTGGTTACTGTAACTGACAATGGGAATTGTATCCTATTGGCTTATCCGTGGTGTCATTAGCATGCAAGGATGAATGATTAGATTCTACGCGCCAACAGAGTCCAGTCGGATTTCAGCAGCGATCGAAAATGTAGCTCCCCCAACCACCGTCATGTCTGAGAAGTTTGTGAATCCGGTCACTAAAAACATCAACAGGAACTCATGACTGCAGGAATTTAAATGGGCTTCTAATGATACGCATTACCGGTATCTTAAATCAAATCAAAAAGAAATAAACACATTTTAAAAGTGTTGTTTTACATACGTACTTTATAACTTTTGCCCCAAAGCAATCACTAATTGATTCCAGCAAGGTGACATTAAATCCATATCATCATTGTCATACAGAAAAGGGAAGAACAAATAAGAAGGACATAACTTCATGTTGTGTATAAAAGTATAACTCTTTCTCACTGCTGATCTGCTCTAATTAATGCAGCTGCAGTGTACCACAGTGTACCACTTAATACTGTATGTGGTTACATTGTACACAATCTATATTTGTATGTTAGTACTGACTGATCTGTGTGTGTGTTCGTGTGTGTGTGTGTGTATGTGTGTGTGTGTGTGTGCGTGTGTACATTTTACCAAAACTCACTGAAATGACGTACAGGCCAAAGTAAAACTGTAATCTGCATCATTAGCACGCTCTATTTGTGTACCCGAAACAGAGGAACAGGAGAAATACTTTGGTCTGGAAGCTGATCAAGAGGATTGTACTCGTGGGCCACTCTGACTGAACTCCAGCACTCCTTTGATATGAGTGGGAGAAAAAGGAAAATGGTCTATTAAAAGATGATGCTGTCGTCTCAATTTTCGATTAAACCAAAACTGAATTTCAGTCACAATGCAAAGAAGGCTCAGACTCAAAGTGATCATATCGTCGCAAAAAAGAACGGCTTCTCTGGCTCAAAGTGGGAGAATTCTAACGACAGAGGATGCCATAAATAAAACCTGCAGAATGCCAAACACCTCAGACTGGGTGTTCCAACGGGACCTAGGGGCATAGAGGCTGGCCAAATCAACACTGGAATAGCTACAAAAGCCAGGATGTGGAGGTCTCTGAGGGAGCCAGCTGAGAGTTAAAAATAAAGGAAAATGTGTGTGATAGTTTTGAATGAATTAATGTATCAATCAATCAATCAATCAATCAATCAATCAATCAATCAATCAATCAATGCATTTATTGTCATTGCATGTTAACACACAATGAGATTTGCTGTCTCTAATAAATAATTTTTTTTCCTATTCACTCAGCTCAAATACAAACTCGCATACCCAAAACGTTAAAATAGAATTACTGTTAAATAAGGTCAAATGTAGTTGTGATTGAATGCATTAACAAAGGAATTAATTAGGTTGTTTAAAGGTGCACTATGTAACTTTGGGTATGTAAGGGAAGTGAACATTTTCTAAGATACTTTATATTCTCATAAATGAATAAATAAACTTTAGAAACAGGAAAATGTGATCCCTGGAACATTGTTTGGAGTTAGAAAGCTACCTAAAAAGCTACTTTCTTACTGGTGTTGTTTACAGCAGCTGGGCCCACAGTTTTCTTTACAAACACTAGTCTTACATTTGGTTCCAGGTTCCTCAAAATATATTTTTTTTAAATTTTTGATGATAGAAGTATTGAATATTAAGGATTACTGGTCGAGTAAATATGTTTAATAAACTAACTGCAGGCTTTTAAAATGTAAACAAATCCCCCTCCACTGAAACTGCATATTGCACCTGTAAATTCAGGCATATTTTCTGTCCAATTAAAATGAGGTTTAAGAAAATCCCAAAAGAAGAAAATACAATCAATGCTAAACTAACATAAACAGTGTACATAATAAGTATCCAAATACCAGAATATAAGGAGCTATAATCACACCAAATTGGGAATATTTTAAGACCATTACAACATAATGTATTATACTAGCACATGTAACTCATGCAATATTCCCACCAGTAATAGGGTTGTTCAAAAGGTTGCATATATTGTGACTCTAGCAGACACTGTCCTGTCTCTCAGTCGGGTTCAGCAGTCCTGCACTGAACGATGAGTCCTGAAATCCGTTCGATTAAGCACATCGTCTATTGATTGGCTCCTAAATTGCTGCGATACAACACAAATAATCCCATTTCAATGTTCAACACTTGTTTCTAATGGTTTCTGAATCATTTCAGGCAGGAATGAATGGATCACAATTAGTTTAGCATTAAGTGGCCAAGAATGGCCGCGCATGCACAAGTTTGATTACTGGGGCTTAACAGTGTGTGGGGCTCTGCACTGCATTTGACATTTCCATTCTCTGGACACCTTCTATTGTTTTGCCTGCAGGGCTATATTCTCTTTCCTGGGCACCTGTAGACGCAAAGCTGCGAGTCTAGAATTTAATTTGAGTGAAAAGCGAATACATTTAGTTCAGTCTTTCCTTGACCCAAAAGTGCTTCACGGGTAACAAAAAGGGACAGTGAAAAAGCCACCTCAAACTGTGCAGCCCTTTCACATCAACACACTGAGCCAGCAAACACACCTGTGTCAGACATTTGAACATATACAGTCCCCTCCATAAGTATCGGAACAGTGAGGCCAATTCCTTTATTTTTGCTGTTGACAGGAAACATTTGGGTTTGACACCAACAGATGAATATGAGACAATAGCTCAACATTTCAGCTTTAATTTCCAGGTATTCACATCTGGATCTGATACACAACTGAGAAGGTACAATTTTTTGAAAAAGAACACAACATTTTTAGGCGAGCAAAAGTATTGGAACAGATAGACTTTAAATAAATTAAAGTGAATAAACCGTAATATTTTGTCGCAAACACTTTGCTTGCAATAACTGCATCAAGCCTGTGACCCATTGACATCACAAAACGTTTGCATTCTTCTTTTGTGGTGCTTTTCCAGGCTTTCACCGCAGCCTCATTCAGTTGCTGTTTGTTTTGGGGGATTACTCCCTTCGGTCTCCTCTTTAGCAGGTAAAATGCATGCTCTATAGCGTTTAAGTCTGGAGATTGACTTGGCCAGTCTAAAACCTTCCACTTCTTGCCCCTGATTAACTCCTTTGTTGTGTTTTAGGTCATTATCTTGCTGCATGATGAAGGATCTTTCAATCAGTTTGGTTGCATCTTTTCTTAAATTGTCAGACAAAATGTTTCTGTAAACTTCTGAGTTCATTTTGTTGTTGCCATCATGTGTTACATCATCAATGAAGAATAATGAGCCCGTCCCAGAAGAAGCCATGCAAGCCCAAGCCATGACATTGCCTCCACCGTGTTTCACAGATGAGCCTTTATGTTTGGGATCATGAGTAGATCCTTTCTTTCTCCAAACTTTAGCCTTAACAGGATTGTTAAAATACGTGTTCGTTTTTTGGAAATATGGGAGGCAAAAATAAAGAATGAAATGGAGAAAAGTTTCCAAGTTATCAGAGGAGGTTTAATGAACTGATATCACAGAACAGGTTATGCAGCCTCTCGGGACAGGAAAAGACAAAAAAGTGAAGACCCCTCTCTACAGCCAGGCTTTTTAGCCTCCCTAAACAAAGGACAATGATTGGTTTTTATTGCTGTCATCTGGTTTCTGGGATCATCCTCTTCCACATCTCTGGACGTCCTCTGCTGAACTTTACTGACCGGGCTAAGAGTGTTTATAACTTGCTTGACCTGCAGGCCTCAGGAATGTTGCTTAGTATATGGGAGAATCAGGTTAAGTTTTATAGCTGTTTCACCTCTTCGTTTCCCCAGCACCAAGAAGTGTTGAGTGAGAACATTTATTAAAGTCAAATGTGAAGAATATACAAATTGTTTAAATGATTATACAATGGTTAAATACAAATTAATGAGGGGGTATATGCATCATTAAAATTAGAAAATAAAAATCCTTACAGCCTTTCCATCAATTTAGTAAAGGTTCATCTTGACAACAACACAGTAACACATGATGGCAACAGCAAAATGAACTTAGAAGTCTACAGAAACATTCAGTTTGACAATTTAAAGAAAGATGCAACCAAACTGATTGGAAGATGCTCCATCATGCAGCAAGATAAGGGTCCAAAAAAACTGCAAAAACAACAAAGGGGTTCATCAGGGGCAAGAAATGGAAGGTTTTAGACTGGCCAAGTCAATCTCCAGACTTAAACGCTATAGAGCATGCATTTTACCTGCTAAAGAGGAGGCTTAAGAGAGTAACCTCCTAACACAAACAGCAACTGAATGAGACTGCGGTGAAAGCCTGTAAAAGCATCACAAAAGAAGAATGCAAAAGTTTGGTGATGTCAATGGGTCACAGGCTTTATGCGGTTATTGCAAGCAAAGGATTTGCGACAAAATAGTAAGTTGTATTCACTTTAATTTATTTAAAGTCTATCTGTTCCAATACTTCTGCTCGCCTAAAAATGTGGTGTTCCTTTAAAAATAGTTATATCTTCTCAGTTGTGTATCGGATCCAGATGTGAATACCTGGAAATGAAAGCTGAAATGTTGAGCTATTGTCTCATATTCATCGTTTGGTGTCAAAACCAAATGTTTCCAGTCTACAGCAAAAATAAGGGAATTGGCCTCACTGTTCCGATACTTATGGAGGGGACTGTATATATTCTCTTTCCCACTGTTAATAAACTCGACATTTTCAATCCCTGCATGTGCTTTTTTTCATCCAAAGTATACTTGTAAGTTAAAGGTGCAGTGTGCAAAAGGAATTGGCGTTTTTCAAAATAGACTTTGTAGAAATGGAATAAAATATTCATAAGTAGGTTTTAATTAGTGTGTAAATGCATGAAAATAAATGTTTTTTTATTTTTACAGTTGAGCGGGGGTGCCCTCCACCAAGGCCGCCATGTTGCATTGCCATTTTTCTACAGTAGCACAGAACCGACAAACATAATGGCCTTACGCGGTTTTATATATGATGGGTATCTGCGGGAAATTCTGGAAATTCTAATGCTCCAATCTACTGACACATCATGTGTTTGATTGCTGCACCGAATATATTGTTTGCAGTTGCAGCTCCTGTCACTTATCATGTCATTGTGATGTAACTTGACAATTGTGTTACTCAACCCTTTCTCATCAAAATTACGTTCCCAGAGGACTATTCGGCATTCTCAATTACGTTAGACCATTTACGTATTTTGTCCGTGATTACGTTTTTATGAACATATTCGGCATTCTCAATTACGTTTGACTGAAAAACGTATTTTGTCCGAAATTACGTTTTTATGAACATATCGCAAACAAGTTCGTTCTCAGCCTAGAGCTGTTCAGGATGCTCAATTACGTTTGGCTACAAAACGTATTGATTACGTTTTAATAAACATATCGCATACATTCGTTCTCAGCCTATTTTTTGCCATTTATTTACCTCTAGGATTATGTTTGGTTGAAGTGTGCATTGTCTGGGCGGCTGCCTGAACTACAGCGCTGCAGGAAATTAATATGTTCCATAGATATGTTCACATGTTTCTTCATTCATTCATTCAAACAGGAAATCGACGTTCCGACATGGCCACGCCCCCTTTGGGTGGAAAACAAAGCGATTTTGACTATAATGCAAAAAATTGCGGTCCAAAACAGCACAAAAAGAAAACGATCAGAGGTAAATAAGTTACAATTTGACCGACAGACACAATGTTAAGATCCTTTACAACTACTCTGCCAGCTAGATAACGTTAAACTAGACTACGGAACTACACAGGGCTGCAGGGAAAATAGGGTGACGTCAGACGCACGCCCCTCTACAAACCAATCAGTATCGAGGAATGCTAAACGAGCCTATCGGCAGCCCTGAGCTAAAAAGATTTCTAGCGAGACCTATGTACTTTATTTTCATAATCTTGATATTGCGAATTCATATGATCTGTCTGAGGTCTGATAGGCTAATTCTCAAGAAATGTTCGGTACACAAATAGGCTACGTGCCAAGCTGTTGATCAACTGGACACAATCAAAGATAGCACACACACACACAGCTGACAAGAGCGCTCCCTCCCTCCCCTCCACCCGCCGCCGAGTTTTTTTTCCCAGAGCAAATTTTTGAAGTCAAGGGTTATCATGGTGACACAAATACGTCACACTTCAGCTAGTAAGTGCATAAATATATGTTTTGAAAACATATCTAGCGAGAAATACATCAGAATATCATTATATTCGGTAATTGGGAGTATCTGATCTCTATTTGGTTAGTTTGCTGACGTATTTACCACCGTTGCTATGTAATCCTACATTTCCCATCATCCTTTTTAGGGCTGGGTGGACCCGTTCAACTCCTATCAGAGTGTCTGCCGATTCAGGGCGCATTCCATTTACAATTCAGGGCCTCCGCCGTAAAACCACAAGTCAGACATGTTCACACGGCTGACACTTCCGTTCTGCCCCATCATAATAAAAAAAACTTAACAGGAAGTAGGTTACATTATTCCCCTCCTCCGAAACATCCCCGTTTCCACACAGAAACATCATAAGGGCCCTTAGGAATAATGGAACCACTTACAGAAACATGCTGCACTACCAAAAAATTAATAAAATAACTTGAATTGAACACATTCTTTATAGGCCTACCCTAAACCTTAAAGCATGTAGGCTAGGGAAACTATTTCTGTAAGAAAAATGTGTTTTATAGCCTTTGTGGTTGTATAATTTAAAGTTTCTGATCAAATATGTGGCGGATTATACATGAAATTATAAAACAATTAAATGTACAGTTTAAAATTTCATTGAATAGGCTTCTTGAACTTACTAAAGCAGTACTCTACAATGCGTGTGTGTGTGTGTGTGTGTGTGTGCGCGTGCGTGCGTGCGTGTGTCACATCTTGTAGCCTACCCTGACAGGGATTTGGTTGTTTTCTTTTAGTTAATGATATTAAATGTTGCTATAAATTGTGCATAGCCTACACATAATATAAAACTAGGTGCATATTGAATGTGAATCCTGCAACTGAAAGTATTTGGAAGGAGTAGGCCAGTTACTCAAATGGGAGTAGTTTAAAGATTGCTTTATTCATGATTTTG
This sequence comes from Hyperoplus lanceolatus, assembly GCA_026929865.2. Classification (NCBI taxonomy): domain Eukaryota; kingdom Metazoa; phylum Chordata; class Actinopteri; order Uranoscopiformes; family Ammodytidae; genus Hyperoplus; species Hyperoplus lanceolatus. Next base: position 15,335,219 of record CM049415.1, on the reverse strand, counting down.
ACCTTAAAAAGGTAGAATTTTAGGCAGTCTTATGAACAGTGCTTAATCAGTGTTTGCGGTGTGGTGTGGCAGTGTTTATTATTTTCTGCATATGCAGTTGACTCAGTATATTGTCCCCTGTCTTAATGGTAAGTGGTCTTGACGGCGGTTTGTCCACCACACACTTGGCATGATATACAGGTGAAATTTGAATATCGTGCAAAAGTTCATTTATTTCAGTAATTCAACTTTATAGGTGAAAATAATATCTTATACAGACTCATTACATACAAAGTGAGATATGTGAAGCCTTTATTTTTTACAATTGTGATTATTATGGCTTACAGTTTATGAAAACCCCAAATTCAAAATCTCAGAAAATTAGAATATTACATAAAATCAATAAAAAAAGGATTTTAAATACAGAACTGTCGGCCCTCTAGAAAGTATAATCATGCATATGTACTAAGTACTTGGTTTGGGCCCCTTTTGCATGAATTATTGCCTAAATATTGCCTCTATATGTTGTGAGTGTATTATTGTGAGTGAACATGTAACTTGTTGCTGCCTCTTGGCCAGGACTCCCTTGAAAAAGAGGTTTTTAATCTCAATGGGACTTTCCTGGTTAAATAAAGGTTAAAAAAAAAAAAAAAGCGGCGTGGCATGGATGCTATCAGTCTGTGGCACTGCTGAGGTGCTATGGAAGCCCCTGGGTTGCTTTGATGTGGCCTTCAGCTCCTCTGTATCGTTGGGTCTGGTGTGTATCATCTTCCTCTTGACAATAGTCCATAGTTTCTCTATGGAGTTCAGGTCAGGAGAGTTGTCTGGCCATTCATGCAGAGTAATACCATGGTCAGTCAACCAGTTACCAGTGGTTTATGGTACCGTGGGCAGGTGCCAAGTCTAGCTGGAAATGGAAATTGTCATCTCCATAAAGCTTGTCAACAGACAGAAGCATGAAGTGCTCCAAAATCTTCTGGTAGATGGCTGTGGTGACTTTGGACTTGATAACACAGTGGACCAACAGCAGCGGATGACATGATACCTCAAATCATCACTGATCCAAATTAAATGTTGCGTTTCATTTGGAAATCAAGGTTCCACAGTCTAGAGGAAGAGTGGAGGGGCACAACATCCAAGGGGCTTGAAGACCACTGTCAAGTTTCAACAGTCAGTGATGATTTGAGGCACCATGTCATCTGATGGTGTTGGTCCACTGTGTTATCAAGTCCAAAGTCACCACCAGCTGTCTACCAGGAGATTTTAGAGCACTTCATGCTTCTGTCTGTTGACAAGCTTTATGGAGATGCTGAATTACTTTTTCCAGCAAGACTTGACACCTGTCCACAGTGCCAAAACCACAAGTAACTGGTTGACTGACCATGGTATTACTGTGTTGATTGGCCAGACAACTCTCCTGACCTGAACCCAATAGAGAAACTATGGACTATTGTCAAGAGGAAGATGATACACACCAGACCCAACAATACAGAGGAGCTGAAGGCCACTATCAAAGCAACCTGGGCTTCCATAACACCTCAGCAGTGCCACAGACAGATAGCATCCTTTGGAAGCGCATTGTGAAGCGCCTTGTGACCCTGGTCTGTGAAGGGCGCTATATAAATAAAAGCTTACTTACTTACTTACTTACTTACATCCATGCCACACCGCATTTAGGCAATAATTTGTGCAAAGGGGGCCCAAACCAAGTACTTAGTACATATGCATGATTATACTTTATAGAGGGCCGACATTTTTGTATTTAAAATCCTTTTTTTATTGATTTTATGTAATATTCAAATTTTCTGAGATTTAGAATTTGGGGTTTTCATAAGCTGTAAGCCATAATAATCACAATTATAACAAATAAAGGCTTGAAATATCTCACTTTGAATGTAATGAGTCTATATAATATATTAGTTTCACCATTTAGGTTGAATTACTGAAATAAATGAACTTTTGCACGATATTCTAATTTTTCGAGTTTCACCTGTATTGATAAGAGATTTATTCTTGTTCTTTTCATACGGGCAGCGACATTCCACGTATGTATCGCGCTGGACCTGTGGTGTAGCATTGGGCGAGGAAGCCTTGACAGCGCCCTGATTTAATCTGCAAGGTTAAGATCCCTCTATAACAGTTTTTCCAATGACTCTAGCCTATTTTGTTCAAACTGCCTTTGTATTTCACATCCCTCAATTAGCACCTGTCACTTTCACATGGGCCTATTTTAAATAAATATTCAGATGATTCAGCAGATGCAAGGTGTGTCAGTTCTGTGTGCAGTTCACAGGACAGTTTACAGGGACAGGGAACAGGTGGACAGTAGTGTTCGGGCATGGTAGGAGCTACACACCTCTTAAATTTAACCAAGGTTGAGAGATGGATATGGATTTTGGGAGGACCAGGAGGACTAGGCTAAATCTCCATTCTGGGAGAAGAGGTTGAGTTGATGGAGGGCTACAGAAACCTGGGCATTTAATTAAACAACAGACTGCATGAAGGGACAGCGCAGACTCTACTTCATGAGCAAATCCTTATTAACCTGTTACTAAGCCCAGTTGGTTGTGGAGAGAATGATAATGCACAAGCTGCTGAAGATGATGGACAGCATCACCTTCAGCTATTTGACCACTACAGAAAGTCATTCCTGATACAATCCACAATAACTGCTACTACAATGCCACACTTTCCCTATGGCAATAAATAAAGTACATTATCCATCTATAAGTCCATCCATCCATGCAGGTATATTTAAACAACGCCTATGCATATGGGTTCTGTATTATAATCTCTGAAGGACACACCTTTTGGTTTACTATTTCCACAAGAAAACAAATGAGCAAACAAAAAGCTTAATTTTCCATATTGGGCCTTCAAATTGATCATAAAATCAACCTTGCGGTAAAGAACACCAACTGAATACATTGCTGGAAAGGTGCTAATGTTGAGAGTGTGAAGATTGTACAATTTTACATTTAAACACACCTACAATTCACCATCATGCTTTTGATTAGATTTAATTTATTTGCACAATAAAAACAACAAAGAACATTGGCCACAGAAATATAAAATATAAAACATTTTTTTAAAGGCAACATATTGTGCAGGTGAGATATATATATAAAAAAGTTGTGAATGATATCTTACTTCAAAGATCATTTAATGTAAAATACTGAAGAAAATAGAAGTAATTTAATCCACAAGGTTATACAGAGGTAAAAAGACAAGCAAAGTGGGTATATGGTTGTAGATTTCCTGCTTATTTAACTGTAAAGGCCGCCTACAACTCCTTATTCGTGATAACCATCAAACTACATCGTGCACATTTACTGAGTGACGATTGTGTTGCATTTCTCACAAACAACAATGATCATCTCACAACGATTTATGCTCTTCGTAGCTCAGGGCTGCCGCTATAGGCTCGTTTCGCGTCACGTGACATTCCTCGACATTGATTGGTTTGTAGAGGGGCGTGCGTCTGACGTCACCCTTCCTCAGGTCGGCAATACGTCATCTAGACAGAACTCTCGTGGCAGTACTCAAAGACAGCGCGATCATTCAAAATAAGCGTTATAGCTCAAATCTGCAATGTCCTGAGCTGTTTTGTGGTTTACAAAGTAAAAAACAAACATCATGGTTTTATTCCTTTGCCATGCCCCCAAAAATTCCCCTAAAGAAGGGCTGTATGACAGCAGGAAGCTCCCGGCTGCGCTCTGCATTCAGTGGGAGTTTGCTATCGTAACGAACAATTAGTTCACGTGTAATCAGCTTACATAGAGACTCAGTGAGGTGAATATATACATCAGGGCATGATATCTCTGGCCAATGGGTCGGATCATTGCGCCAGATTGATGCTGAGAGACTAGACACACATAGTTTTAGATTGATCAAATTAATCATTTAACGTTATCTAGCTGGCAGAGTTGTTGTAAAGGATCTTAACATTGTGTCTGTCGGTTAAATTTTAACTTATTTATCTCTGATCGTTTTCTTTTTGTGCTGTTTTGGACCGCAATTTTGCATTATAGTCAAAATCGCTTTGTTTTCCACCCAAAGGGGGCGTGGCCATGTCGGAACGTTGATTGCCTTCACCAGTTTGTTTGAATGAATGAATGAATGAATGAAGAAACATGTGAACATATCTATGGAACATATTAATTTCCTGCAGCGCTGTAGTTCAGGCAGCCGACCAGACAATGCACACTTCAACCAAACATAAGCCTAGAGGTAAATAAATGGCAAAAAATAGGCTGAGAACGAATGTATGCGATATGTTTATTAAAACGTAATCAATACGTTTTGTAGCCAAACGTAATTGAGCATCCTGAACAGCTCTAGGCTGAGAACGAACTTGTTTGCGATATGTTCATAAAAACGTAATTTCGGACAAAATACGTTTTTCAGTCAAACGTAATTGAGAATGCCGAATATGTTCATAAAAACGTAATCACGGACAAAATACGTAAATGGTCAAACGTAATTGAGAATGCCGAATAGTCCTCTGGGAACGTAATTTTGATGAGAAAGGGTTGTACTGAATCTCTCTTTCCAGAGTTACATTTTAGGTCAAACTAACAAAGCTGTAGTTATTTGTTTCAGTTGGTCATCAAATGTTGAGGCATGGATGACAGATTTCTCCAAAGTGCCAAATCGTATACATTTAGAGGAAAATGAGGGGGTCAATAAAACCATTGAAGGTCAGATTTGTACAGTAAGTGTTTTCACTATTCATCATGACTAAAGTTAACATAGGTTATCAGTTTGTTTCATGTCATTGTGAAAATGCAGCAGCTGTGTGAGTATTATATCAGCTTTCTAGGTTTGATGGTTGCAGTTGCAAAATGTAATTCAGCCATTATTCCCAATCTGACAGACAATGGCGCTTGACTTGTAGACGCTATAGCTTTTGATTAATTTCCAATGTTTTCATTAGAGTGTTTCACATTTTTGCCAATGATGCTGAAACAAATGACCCCCATATTCAACATGATGATGTAAGACATGAATTATCACTGAACATTTTTAGGGATCTATATGTATTTCTTTACTGCTGTGTAATTATAATGTTGGTGCTGAGAACCATTTACACCGTATGGCTTGAATTGAAATGTAAACTAAGATACACTTAAATGTAGACTATGTTACTTTGGGTGTGTCAAAGAAGTGAATATGTTCTCTTAACTGAAAAATAACCTTTCCTCGTAGTAAAAATGGATCCTTTGGGCCATTGTTTGAAATTAGAAAGCTTCCCTGAAAAGTTACTGTTTCACTGTTGTTGCTTACAGCAGCAGGTCCGGTAGTTTTGTTTACAAGCATATTCTGTGTTTTGGTTGCAGACTCCCCCAAATAATTTTGATTTGATTTATGATGATATAATTATTCAACAATAATAACTTAAATGTAGAGGCAATATGTTTTGTAAACTAACTGCAGGCTCTGAAAATGTTAACAAATCAACCTCCCCTGAAACTGCATGATGCACCTTTGATAAGACACAGAGTCTGCTTTAGTAACTTGAAGGTTTAATGAACATATTGCCTTTGGTTTGACTTGAGAGTAACACAATATTCCCCAAGAAAAAAATACAGTAGTAAAGCGCCAAAAATAGTGAATGTCAGGGGAAAAAATGGTGAATCTATGAGATGATACTTTAGGAGTGCATTTCATATTTGTTTTATCAAATATAGTGTTACTGAGACTGCTACAGAAAAGTGCAGTAGATGGCGAGCCAACACCAATATCCAAATGCTTATCATTAAAACAGCTGATGAAGTTAACTTACATAAATATAATTATTTATTTTGTTTTTAAAGGTGCTACGAGGAACTTTTAGATATTTCTAAAACAGTCTAATTTTTCCTCTGATGACGATAAATTACATGTAACTGCAAACGAGACCATCAGTGCAAAGAATGCTATTTTTTTGCATAAGTTTTGCATAATTCCTTTGACATGGGGACTCTCACCCAGGAACAACAACTGGCGTAGTAAAAACACTACTGCTTTTGTCCAAAAGAGGTGCAAGAATTAACACAAACTGAACGTTCTTCGAAGCACCTTTAGCTTTGTTGAGGTTGTTTAACACTGTTTTTAACACACCTTTGGTGTACAATCATTGACATGACTTTTAAGTTATAGACAAATAATTATTTATCAAAGTTGAGAATAGTTATATTCAGTTGGTATTTTGTAATATGCATTTATATTTATCCAGCAAAAAGTTGGCTTTTCTTATTTTTTTAAGATTTATTTCTTGGGGGGGATTTTTTGCTTTATTAGACAGATTGGGGAGACAGTGTTGAAATGGGGCAAAGAGGAGAGGACATGCAGGGAACTGACCCAGGCAGGATTCGAACCCAACCACTGCGGGGCCTTGGCCCAGGTGGAGACGCCCTACCAACTGAGCTATGGACACCCCTAGCTTTTCTTATTTCATCGAAGGCAACATCCACATTTCAACTTCAATATCAGTCAAAAAATACTTTTGTTGTGAATAACCAATCTCATAATTCACCTTGTGAAATGTGATGCAGTTCTCCTGAAAAAAAGCCACAAAGAACAGTTCACTCCCAAGGCAGAAACTGAATGAATGAGTGTCTAAACCTGCAGACCTAGCATTTTTTTTGTTCAGTAAAGATGAAAACAGATTAATAAACATGTTTATCAAGGAGTTTTAATATACTAAAGAAACTAAGGTGTCATCCTTAAAGGTCAAGTAAAGTAAACAAGTAAAACGTAAAAACAGCGTTTTCTCTTTTGAAGAACGCTGCTGTATAAACACAAATGTGGATTATATTGGTGGTTTCTGGCAATAAATGACAGTGTGAAAGATTTAAAACCAAAATAATGGGCCAATTTAGTTTGTTAATACAAACTGCAAACCAGCCAGCAGAACCCCCCCCCCCCCCATGCAGCCTCCTGCCTGTCGACTACAGCTCATCCAAGTCAATATATTAGTTTAATCCTTATTTGAGTGCAGCAATTTGATCAGATTCAATACAATATGCATGATTACATTAATTGGAATTTCAGATGTCTGCAGCATGGCGTAGACTTTATCCAACAATTTGTAAAACCTTCCAACGAAACCTGCCTCACCCTGCTGTACAGAGCTACACACCCGCTTCCAACTCTAATTAGCCAGGAGAGATTTAGTTTGTTGTGATGGTGGAATACTGCATCACAACAAGAACAAAACAGCTTAAACTTAGGGCGCACTCACACTAGGCAAGTTTGCCTGTTCCGTGCTCCAGTACGATTGCCTCCCCTCCCCACTCCCCCGCTGGCCTGTGCTCACACTTCTCCCAAAGGCCGTGGCCTGGGCACGATTGCTCCTTCATACACACGTCATCACATCGTAATGCGATACATATGTTATCACCAAATATCCTCGCTGCCAGTTAGTAGAACGACAATGGAGAACAAAAACACAGAACAATACTGCTGCCTCTCTCGCGCTTTTTTGACCACACATGGAACGCCTCAACTGCTCCTGCAGCGCTGCTTCTAAGGATGTCATCTAGCTTACGTTGCGTGTCCGTGCGTGTGTCATCTCATTAGCATCTGTACCGTGCCCGGGCACACCTCTCCCAAGCGGTCCGTGGTCAATGAACCGTGCTGGAATACGGATGGCGTGCTCACACTAGCCAAAAGATCTAGATTTTAGTATGCAAATGAGCTTGGGCACGGAACAGATGGCCTAGTGTGAGTGCTCCCTTAAATACTAGAGGTGAAATGATTAATCAGATAAATTATTTAGCTGATGGACGAAAAAAAAATTGTTCACTATTTTGACAATAAAGCTTATAGACCGAACAATTATTGATGAGTCAGAAAATAGCAACATTGAGGCTTTAACAAGTCCTAGGAAGAGCTGCTTTCAATACTCACCTTCTGGACTCTGGAAAAACATTGAAATATCAGCTTACACACAAATTGTTAAAATTGCGCAAGTATTTATGTATATTTTGTATATGTTTATTGTATGTATTTCTTTACTTGTTATGTATTACTGACCTATTCAAGTGTCTGACATATTTATTGTTGAGAAACTGTTTTTCCCCCTGCTCAGTACTACTGCAGTGTGTTGGTAGAAAATGTTTCCTTCAGGGTGTAACTATACAGGATGCAATATATCAGAGCAGGCTTTCATAGACACATAACTGGTTTGGTTGAGTGAGGATGAGGAAATAAGTAGTTAGGGACATACATGTCTCCTCTTCCAAACTTTATTGACAATGGTTTATTGGGTGTGAAAACAAGCATAAAATCAAACTACTCCAAACTGATAACATGTACTGTGGTTAAGATATCAACCGTAGACTAGTGGCCACAATGTTTTTTCTAAAGACCTCAGCCTAGAGAGATGGGTCAAAAACTAATGTCTTTGAATGTCAGGTGCAATCTGTTTGCATTCGCTCTAGAGTTGTAATAGTTTTTAGCTATGAAGAATGTGAAACACTGGTCAGAATAGTTATGGCTCCACTCACATTAACATCAGTAGGCCTATGCAGGTTTGGGAATCATATGGACTCATGATCTTAGGAGGATTGTGTTGCCTGATGATTAAACTGTAACACTACATGTTGATGCAACATTATGACTGGGCTTCACTGCTCCAGTCAGGGATGGAAAAAGTCTTGGACTGTTTCTTGTGCATTCCTATCGTGTAGTCCACATGGATGCATATATGCCTGGCGCTGTCCTCGGAGGGATACATGCTGACCTCTCCGCTCACCACCGTGTCTTGCTCCACGGCCACGGGAGCGTCCAGGTACAGCACCGCCTGCTTCCAGTGTGTCTCCGGCTTGAAAGGGCACGTGGAGAGCACCATTGGCTTGTTGTCCGGGCCTGGGCACGGGAAAGTCACCGTAAAGTGGACGCAGAAGGCGTTCACCGCCGCCGAGCCGAACGACTCGCAACTGAAGCGGCCCTTCACCTCACGCTGCTCCTCCGCGGTCACCGTGTATAAGTCGAGCTCGGCGAAGCGGGCCGGGTGAGAGAGCACGTCCTCCAAGGTGACAGGGTTCACGGTGATGTCAGAGTTCATGAGACACCTCCTGGCGAAGTCGGACATGCCGGACATGTCGACGCCGTACTGGTCTTTGACGGTGTGCCAGAAATGTAAGCGATCCTCCACCACCGGGTCGCAGATGGGGGAGATGAAGAGTTCGGCTTTGCTGGGCAGTATCACTCCGCCCGGCTGCAGCCACTTGTCGCGCGCGTACAGCACCGAGTTGAGCATAGACTCGTGCAGGAGGGCATAACCCATCCACTCGCTCACTATCACCTCCACCATCTCCGGTAGGTCCACCGTCTCCACCGTGCCCCGAATGATTTCAATGTTGTCCTCCATATTGTTCTGTTTAACTATTTTAACAGCCTGTTCGGCGATAGAACAGGCTTCTACGGCGTAGACTTTCTTTGCCCCCGCTTGTACACAGAACATGCTTAAAACGCCGGTGCCTGCCCCAACGTCCAGCACGACTTTACCCCGTATGGACTCACTGTTACTCAGTATCGCCATCCGGTACGTGTTGGTCCGGACGTGGTCCGCTATCATTTCCTCGTGGATAGTAACATCGGTGTAGCTGTCGAAGTACAGTCTGTCCTGTCGGGTTTTATCCAATTTTCTTTTCTTGGCGACATGAGACATCTTCTCGGCGGTTCAGCTCAGCTGCAAGATCACAGTGTTCTGTTGCGCTACTTCCGCATTGTCAAGTCTGGAACTTGTAGTTTTCCACCACACACGATACGAGAGAGAAGTGCTTCCATAGACTACAACTCCCACAACCAGGCGACACTAAAATAGTAGTCTCATTGCTGAGTTCACTGTCCGGGGGAAAATGGTGCATATGCCCTTCTACCGAGAAGCCCCTGACTGCGGCCCGCAGACGGACGTTGAGGGGGAGGAGACGTTGAGGGGGCCGGCACATTGAGGGGGGGGAGCCTAAGACCACATTGAGGGGGATGGCGCTCAGGGCTCTCACTACTGTCTGTCACTCTCTCACATTCACTCCTCAAGCAGGCTAATGCTAGCGCTATGTTAAGCTAGCGGGAGCCCACGCTGTTAATTAAATACAAACACATGGCACGGGAGTGTTGTGACTGGCTATCTTTCTTGCAGGGTACCTATTACAATGTTAAACGTAGCCTATACTACTTGCTGTAGTTTGGTCTGACTTTGGCAGTTGGCATTGTTACATCCGCTTTAGTAATACCAAAATAAGAGTCCTTGTTACATCCAGTTTAGCAATATCAAAATAAGAGTCCTGCATGGAGCAGTAGCATACAGGGAATGGGCCCTTTTTGTGCCAGCGATCACACCATTTTTGATCAAAGATATGGTTTTACTTCATATTTTTAACTAATATCAATATTCTTATGATTGCCATAAATATTTAAGACATAGTTAAACAAACAGTATATATTTTTTATAAGCTTAAAGGAATACATACCATAAAGGTGTGACAGGGTTGAAAATGGTAACGGGGTTGAAGGGGACATAGCCTATACAAATTAGAGTTTATTTTAGACTCAAATTGCTTTCAACATGCATTAGGTAAAAACAATTCTAATAATTCATTTTAATGAATAGATAACTTCACGATCACAGTACCGGATTGGTGGAATGACTCAAATAAATTTTGTGAAACAACATTTTATCAAGCTGACCTGGCATATTAAATACCCCTTTCTTGTGAAGAGTGAAGACCCATAGCTATTATGGATTGTATCCACAGAATATACATGCTGTTACAGCCATCCTGTTCTTTACCTTGAATATGTGTGTATTAATTATTGGTAATATTAATTGAATTATTCGATGGCAAGGGGCGTGTTTTGGGCCGCAAATTCGCCTGAGAATGGCAGCCGGTGTCAGTCTGGCAATGGCACAATCAAGTGCAGACACTGTGGAAACATAAGTTTGACCGCTTTAATTTAAATGTTTGTTTTCCAGCACCTTAACACCGTATATTAAATACCACAGTTAATGCCCCGGAGGCATCGCTTCGCCTTGCTGTGACACATGCATACATGTATCCATGATCAGTTAAAGCCTCAAAGTGTTATATGCCTGGAGAATCCTGTCCTTGTTCGGGAAGGAAATCTTTTCAGTAAGGCTTCACAAGTGTCATCTATAGTCTACTTACAGAAGTGTGTGTCTGGAAATATTGTAAAAAATGCAATTAATCATTTAACAATTCAAACATCTTTATTTTAAGATACTTTTGTTATTGAGTCACATTTTAGGTCAGCCCTGAAACACTACAGCTTGTGAAAATAAACAATATTAACGGTTTTAATAGATTGTGCAATTGTCCCTTTGTTGCTGTTAAAATAGACTCATCCATAGTGAAGTATGGTGACTATGGCAAGAGAGAGTATAAGGTAAAAATAAGGACAATATGTGTTCTTTGATTGTTCTACACTTTATTGATTAGTTATCTTTTCTGTTAATAGTTTACTATGTATTTTTTGTAGTTGTTATTTTTACATTGTTCTGTTGAATAATAAGACTGTTGTTGGGGCTGCTGTGATTGGTGTAACTTAATGTGCGTCACACCTATAGCATTTAGTTATGTCTAATTGAGGTATATTTTTAAGCCTTAAATGTGGTCACATTGCATCTGTTAAGGTCATACCTTGGGGTCACAGTGACCCCTTCATAGTTCCCCATATCTTATTTTGACTCTTACTTAATTCATAGGCAGCTGGGCCTGCAACCGTCACAGACAGACAGGTACAGGAGTTCTCTTTAGCACATGTCACATTGTTTACAGTGCACACTTAATCATTTTACATACATATATACTTGCTTTTGTAAGTATAGATCTCATTGCTGACCCTTGGGAGACACAACACTAATTTAACACTCACAGGATCATCTATGTCCTCATAAGTGAACTGTTACAAGATAGCAAAAGCAATCAACATAGTAGGAAGGGATGTCCATTGTTAACCTGTTGACCTTTAAGAAGATATTTAACCGGTTAATACTATAGGTTAAACATAAAATTATCTAAATGTTTCTTATACCCGGTTATTATTCCAAGTAGGGCCTATGCTACTGCTGCATGCAGGACTCTTATTTTGATATCACTAAACCGGATGTAAGAATGCGTTCTTCATGCAAATAATTAAACAAGTCGTTTAGGCTATGCTTAACTTTATAATAGGTCGATGGTACGCAGCAAGAAAGATAGCAAGTCATAATACTCCCGTGCCATCTCTCTGTAACATTTAATAAAGAGCGTGGGCTACCGCTAGCTTAACGGCTGCAGCGGACCTCTACGAGTGAATGTGTGAGAATGAGACGGACAACAAGCAGACAGCGAGATTCTGCTCAAGCTCCCCCCCCTCAATGTGCCGGCCCCCTCAATGTCTCCTCCCCCTCAACGTCTCCTCCCCCTCAACGTCCGTCTGCGGGCCGCAGTCAGGGGTACTTGCTTCTACCGGAGAAAGTAATGACACACGACACCCCATTTATTTGTTATAAGCCTTTCATTCATCGGAAGCTTTCTGTAATATAGCCTAACATAATGTGCTTTTTTAAGGCTTCTGTTTATGTCTAGAATTGTACACAAGTTATAAATCAGCAACTAGGCTATGTAAACTTCTTGTAAATAGGTTTGTATGACGATAATATTCTTGTAGAATTAATATTCCTATTTTTTTATATTCTTATGTAAGCTGGACTTTAAACTTGTTTTTCTTATACAAGTGTCAATAATATATTCGCCTTAATGGATAATATTTAGTTGTGCCGTATCAATTTTAATCCGTGTACCTTCCGTTCAATCCATATCCGTTTGGAAATCAAAACGCGAAAAAAACAGTTTGATTTAATTTTTAAGATATTTGTTTAATAAAAAAAAATTAAAAACGGACTGTTTTATTCAAAATATGCCTGTTAAACATGAATTGATTGCCATTTTTATTTTTTTTTCCATGTCGCCCTTTACATAAGAAAATGGGAAAGTAGACAAACAGAACATTTAAAAAATGTGCATTTTCATTTTTGAAGTTCCAAATAATAATTTATATTCATCAGCGGGTTAAATGGCAGATTAATGCCTCGTTTCCACCGAGTAGAGCGGGTCGGATCGGAGCGGCTCAGAGCGGGACAGCTCACTTTTAAGAATCTCGGTGTTGTTTCCACCGCCGATCCTACTCTTACTGGTGGTTTAGGCTGGACTGCGATAGCCGCCGCCAGAATGTGGGTCAAACTATCGGGCTGTGGAACAACTGTGGTCAAGCCAGTGGTCTCTTGTTTTTGCTTGGTCAAACCAGCCGCTTCTTTATTTATTCCCCCGTGTTGTTGTGAGCGTGTATTTACTACTATATGGCGTAAACACACAGAGACGGCTCAGCGCAACTCATAGAGACAGTGAGCGAACAGTGCTGGCTGCGGCAGCTACGTGACTATGGGACACAGTGTAACCAACTGATTAATTTATTGACGAGGAAAAAAACCACACAATAAACAGAGCTGTGCTCACATTTTCGCCAAAACACAAGACTATCTTCACTCTTGCCGAGATGACTACACATGGCAGAAATGATTCTTTCGACCAATCAAATGACGGCAGTGTGTAGCTCCGCCTTTTAGGCACCCTTTCAGGCGGCTAGTACCCCTATGGAGGAGTACTGAGATTAGGAGCGGCTCAGAGCGGTTAGGTGCGCTTAAACCGTACCCTACCCAACTTTTGGCAAATGAAAAGCCAAACTACCCGGACCAAACCTCTCCGATCCGACCCGCTCTACTCGGTAGAAACGAGGCATTAGTAGGGTAACCCTGCCGAACCGTGCCGAACCGAACTGTGCTGCTCAGAGGAAACGAGGCATGATCTAAACAGCGACAAACCACCAAATGTTTAATCTTTATTGAGAGGGGAAACATATTTTGGCTGGCTGCCAAAGGCTACTATGTCATTTTCTGTCATAGGCTACCATCAAGAGCCTTATTTGACAAAAAGCTCAATTCAGATAGCCTATAGCCTAAACGTGGACAAAATATAGCCTATACAAGTTTCTTCTTTCCTCGACACACACACACACACACACACACACACACACACACACACACACACACACACACACACACACACACACAACGCATGCCCCCTTAAACTGGGCGATTGCCCACTTTGACTCGGCAAGTGAAGTGAAGACAGGGAAAAAAGAGAGACAGACGACGATCGCCTCAGACGCAATTTTCACTCGTGGACCTAACCAATACAAATGCTTTCACATGCAGCTGTCTACACTGGGGCTCATGCCTCAGCTGATCACGAGTATCAATAACATTATCAGTTCCCAGTGCGATGCTGACGTCCGCACGTAATCGGTGATTAATGAATGAAGAGTAAAACAAACATGTATTAGATGATTATGAGACCCAAGGCAATTGCCTACCTTTGCGCAATGGTTAAAGGGGACATATTATGCAAAATCTCGGTTTTAAAGGTGTATTTCCAAGGTCTACTAGAAAAGGTTTTCTTGGTTTATTGTTCAACAAACCCAATAGTTTTCTACCATTTCCCATTTCTTCATCGCCTTTTCCAGCCTCTTCTGCCCTCTATCTCAAAAGGTAGGTTTTGACAGCTTACCCCCCTTCGCAAGAATACTAGTCTGCTCTGACTGGTCAGATCTACATGGGCGTGCATGCACCGCCCTGCTCATTTACTCTATACCTACCTACATGGGCATGGCACACGCCCAGCTGTCAGTTTTGTTTACTTTTGGCCAATGCAGCATGGAGACCAATGTAAACATGTTTAGCTTCATTTCTACCACAAATATCGGCACACTAACCAGTTCTAAACTAAAAGATGTACAACTGAACCTGTTCAGACAGGAGTCTGAGCTGAAAACTGTGAAAATGGCATCAAGATTTCTGATTTCCCTGACATTATCCTCAGGTAAATACTGTTTAATTATGTCACAGTCAATAACATAATTTGAGCTAAGTAGTTATGCATAAACTCTCTAAACTGGTAACATACACCCTGTTTTACGTTTGTCTTTACAGGTCTGTGGAATGATCTACAGCCCAGTGGAGTGAAAAAGCTTTGGTTGTGAACCGATACTGAGTTGACATGTAAAAATGTACAGTAACCATAATGGAAAAGAATGTATCCTGAATCATGTCAAGATTCACTGGAAAGGCATTATCTTTTGTAAAATGTATGGTTGAAATAATGATGCTTTAGGTTTGTCAGAGCTGCAAATTATCTGACAACATTTCAATATCTAGTAGATAATGTATCATTTGTATTGTGATCACTCATTCATAATAAAGTTTTACCGTTAAAAATGTATTGTGTTGCTTACTGTCACTGTTTGCTACCTGTAGTAAAGGCAAGGCAAGGCAAGTTTATTTATATAGCACAATTCAGACACAAGGCCACTCAAAGTGCTTTACAGGGGCAAGATTAGAATACATAAAACACATTAAACATTTAAAAGCGAATAAAAGAAGCAAATAAAAACAAAATAAAAATTAAAACTCAATTTAATAAAAGAAGCAAATAAAATGAAAATTGCAAGTTAAAAAGGAAACAAAAAAGTCTTCAGACTCGATTTAAAAGAACTGAGAGTTGCAGCAGACCTCAAGTTCTCTGGGAGTTTGTTCCAGATTGTTGGTGCATAAAAACTAAAAGCTGCTTCTCCTCGTTTAGTCCTAACTCTAGGGACTGTAAGTAGACCTGTCCCTGACGACCTAAGGGCTCTGGACGGTTCATAACTTATCAGCATATCAGTAATGTATTTTGGCCCTAAACCATTTAGTGCTTTATAAACCAACATCAGAATTTTGAAATCAATTCTTTGAGTGACTGGAAGCCAATGTAAAGACCTCAGAACTGGGGTAATGTGATCCACCTTTTTGGTCCTAGTGAGGACTCGAGAGCAGCGTTCTGAATTAGCTGAAGCTGTCTGATTGATTTTTTGGAAGGCCAGCAAGGACACTGTTACAGTAGTCAAGTCTACTAAAGATAAATGCATGGACAAGTTTTTCTAAATCTTGCTGAGACATAAGCCCTTTAATTCTTGATATGTTTTTTAGGTGGTAGTAGGCTGATTTATTGATTGATTTTAGTGTTTCTTGAAATTCAAGTCAGAGTCTACAACAACACCAAGATTTCTGGCTTGGGGTGTTGTTTCTAACATAATGGATGTAAGCTGTGCGCTGACTTTTAATTGTTCATCTTTGGCACCAAAGACAATTACTTCAGTTTTATCGTTGTTTAATTGAAGGAAATTTTGGCACATCCAATCATTGATTTGTTCAATGCACTTACTCAGTGCCTGTATTGGAGTGTAGTCTCCTGGTGATATGGTTATGTAAATTTGTGTGTCGTCTGCATAATTATGGTAGCATAATTTGTTCTTATTCATAATCTGAGCTAGTGGGAGCATGTAGATGTTAAAAAGAAGAGGGCCAAGAATGGAACCTTGGGGGACCCCGCATGTAATATTTGTCCGCTCAGATGTGAAATTGCCTATTGACACATAGTAGTCTCTATCCTTTAAGTAGGATTCAAACCAGCTTAGTACAGTTCCCGAAAGTCCAACCCAGTTTGCTAGTCGATCTAGTAATATGCTGTGGATGTCATTGAGGACCTTAACCAGAGCAGTCTCAGTACTGTGGTGTTGTCGAAATCCTGACTGGAAGACATCAAAGCAGTTATTCATTGCTAAGTAGTTATTTAGCTGTTGATAAACAGCTTTTTCAATGATTTTACTTAAAAATGGTAGGTTAGATATGGGCCTATAATTTTTCATGAGTGATGTATCTAGATTGTTCTTTTTTAAGAGTGGCTTGATGACTGCTGTTTTCAGGGCCTGTGGGAATACACCTGTCTGAAGGGACATATTGACAATTTGTAGAACATCTGAGGCCATACAGCTAAAAACAGTTTTAAAGAAGCCTGTGGGCAGAATGTCAAGGCAACAGGATGAGGAGTTCAGGTGTTGTATAATGTCCTCCAGGTTTTTGTGGTTTATAAGATAAAATTCTGTCATTGTATTTGAATTGATTTTAAGAGGGAACACATATGTTGAACTTGGTATTGATGCAGTGACAGCTTGTCTAATTTTGTGAATTTTCTCAGTAAAGAAGGAGGCAAATTCATTGCAGGCCCTCGTGGAAAGATGCTCAGACGCTACTGGCACAGGAGGGTTTGTTAATCTGTCGACAGTAGCAAACAGGGCACGTGCATTGTTGTTGTTTTTGGTGATGATGTCAGAAAAGAAAGAATGCCTTGCATTTCTCAGTTCTGAGTTAAACGTGCACAGTTTCTCTTTGAAGATGTCATAATGAACCTGGAGATTTGTTTTTCGCCACCTGCGTTCTGCTTTACGGCACTCTCTTCTTTCTATTCTGACCTGCGGGGCATTTCTCCAAGGAGATCTTTTCTTACCAGAGACAACCTTCATCTTAGTGGGCGCAATAGCATCTATAACACTTGTAAGTTTGCCGTTAAAGTTGTCTAAGAGCTCCTTAACTGAGTTACAGGGGAGGGGTGGTATCGAAGAAAATGCTTGAATGAATGTTTCACTGGTATTTTCTGTAATATACCGCTTTTTGATTACTTTTGACTGATCAATTGTGTGAACAGACATTGTACTCTCAAAAAATAAACAGGAATGGTCTGAGAGGGGACCCATATCTGCCACTGTTATGTCTGAAATGTTCATTCCTCTGGAAATGATAAGGTCCAACGTGTGCCCTTTGTTATGAGTTGGTTTGTCAACATGCTGATTTAGTCCAAAGTTGTCAAGGACACAGCACAGTTCTTTCGCACATCTGTCCTCTGGTTTGTCAGTATGAATATTGAAATCTCCGACGATTAATACACAGTCAAACTCAGTACAGATTACAGACAGCAGTTCAGTAAGTTCATCAAAAAAGCTTGCATTGTATTGTGGTGGCCGGTAGATATTGATGAAAATAGCTCTAGAGGCTGAATTTAACTGTAGAGCCACATACTCAAATGAATCAAAATTTCCATAAGACATCTTTTTTGCATTGTAGAGATTCTTTAAACAGAATAGCAACCCCCCTCCTTTTTTATGCACTCTGGATTCACTCACAAAATTGTAATTTGCGGGGGCGGACTCTATAAGAACAGCTGAGCTGTTATCTTGGTCTAACCAAGTTTCAGTTAAAAACATAAAATTAAGATTGTGCCTAGTAATAAGATCATTAATTAAAAATGTTTTACCTGCCAAGGATCTGATGTTTAATAAAGCTAAATTTAGTGTGTTCGAAGCATTGTCAGCCCGACTTATTTCAGCACACTGTGGCTGAAGAGGAATGCTTATCAGATTTGATACATTTACAGGATTTAAGAGTTTCCTGTTACTTGAGATACACTTTGAGAAACAGGGCCCCAGCTTATCCTGTGAGTCGTAGGCGTTAACTAAGTAGCTGCGGCCCGGCACATATCAACAAGTGCTGACATCATCAGTCTCCCTAGTCTGATGATGATGACGTCGCGGTGGGATCAGAGGGGGTTTGCGTGGCGGGGTGAAGAGCCGGGCGCTGTGGCTTAGATTGGCGAGTTGAGGGGGACGTTGACTGCTGGGGGGTACATATGATTTCCTTAAATCCCAGATCAGGAGAGGATGGAGAAAGGGTGGTTGTAGGAGAGAAACGAGGAGAGAGAGGTCGGCTTGGTGTTGACCTGCGTGGTCCAGGGGAGACGGGGATGGGTGGAGCCCCCTCCTCTCTGCCCTGATATCTCTCCTGGTCTGAGCTGTCATCTGGGGCCGGCAGTTGTCCTTCGGCGCTGCTGCTACGCTGTGTTATCTTCTTCTCCTGGGCCTTGTCCTTGGCACGAACAGATTGGTGACGTAGGACGTACATCACGTTGGATGTGAATAGTTTGACTCCAGCCTTATTTAGACAAAGTCCATCTGTCTTAAAAAGCTGCTTGCGGTTCCAGAAAATGTTAAAATTGTCAATAAAATGCACTGAGTGGTCAGGGCAAGGATTACTTGAAACTCACATTTTCATCTCGCTGAAGATGTTCTCTGATAAAACAGTATCATTACATTTTAAAAAGACCAAAAACATCCTTAAAAATAAAGCAGTTTATTCATAGCCAGTGGAATGAAAATATGAAGTGTACATATCAAACAGAAGCAAAGCCATAACTTTTATGTAACTGTCCAGTTGTTGTTGGGCCCTGAAGAAGACCACCTGTCCCCCCCAGTGAACACATCCTCCTCTGAAGGAACGGATAGTGTGACGGTCTTGGTGGCTCTGTCCGGCTCCATCAGGTCACTCAGACACCTGTAAAACATGGCACATTCAATGTTACATCATGTAGCCTAGCTGACATGTATAGGCCTACATCATACATCTGTTATGGCAAAGCTACAACAAATTCAGTACAGCCCTGGCTCGATAAGCAACAAGTTCTGAGTGATACTGTGTGCTTTTTGAAATATAATGGACAGGAAACAAACACCAGCAGAGACAACTTACAGTATTCCTGTCTATGTGTACATTACACTGGAGATCATGTAATAGGCCTACTGCTGCTTGTACTACAGGTTTATTTTGCTTAAAAAAACGGCACTTTGTCCCGCATTCTCCCGCACAAACGTAGTCTTTGTCCCACATCTGGTGAATTGGGATCTGGTCACCCTAACTACACACTGTCCGCAGACTTATTGCGGTGTGTACTTGAGCTATACAATCAGACAGCTAGCAGGTAGCAGGATGAAGCTATTAAAAAAATACTCTTCAGTTTCCAACACATCCTACAGTTTCACCGTCTGTTTTTCACTCAGGGGCTGTCACGGCAGGACTAACGTGAGCTCACAAAAGAGCCAAATAACAGTCACAGCAAAAGACTCACAGCTCTAACCGTTAGCATAAAGCTAACGGTAAAGCTAGCGGGCGCTAATGCTAACGACTAAACCCCGCATTCTCTCATTTCAGTCGGTGTTGGTTATTATAGGAGGGATAAAATAAAGCACATTACAGACATTGAACTAACAAACGGACAGAATTATTTTTAAAATGGGACTACTTACATTTCGGACGGATGCTGTCTCTCAGTCTTCCTGGCACAGTCTCCTCCACACTCCAGTAAAAAGGCTTTGATCACACTAACAGATTGCAAACCTTTGCTGGAGATAGCCTAACAAAAAATGAAGTAAATCCATTCAGCCCTAGTGTGCTTCGAGGCTGGGGTGTGATGGTAGCTTGAGGTTGAGCTCACACTGCAGCTTGCTTCTCCTCTGTTGTTGCATGAGCGAGTGGAGGCTCAGCCAGGTGTGTGTGGTTACCAACGGAGCGTCTTGATTTGCCAATCAACTGCCGAGTTTCTGGTGAGCTTTCCCGTGGGAGTATTTATGATAATGAAAACCGACCGATTTCGTCATCAGTCGGTGTTTTTTGGAAGAAACCTTCAAATCCCCCCTTTTTCGAAATAAATGTCCCAGAAGAAACTGACATATTTGTCTTTTTGAAGCTTGTGTGTGCTGGTAGGGACGCCAATAACCTAAACAGTGTGCCCAAACACCGGCAATGTTTGGTTTTTCATAATATGTCCCCTTTAAGTTCGCCTCTGGGCGCGCGCGCACACACACACACACACGCACGCACACGCGTGCGCACGCACTTCTTTCACTAAATTGAAACATGTATTTTTCAAAATCAACATTTAGGCCATTATTCTCATATTTGATATCCTGGTCATGAATTGTGATTAAAAATAGATAAAAACGTGTTTTAGTATAAGATATAATGTAGATGAGAGGATGATTATTAAAAAAACAGGTCACTTTTCGTTTTTCGTGTTTTGATTTCCAAACGGATATGGATTGAACGGAAGGTACACCACGGATTAATTTTGACCTTTCTTTACTACTTTAAAACCAAAGCGTGGACCTGTAAATGTGCAAAAACTGCTTTTCACCATACACACCTTGTTGTTTATAGTAATAACACTTTTTGTCAAAATTTGCTTATTTCTACTCACCATCGATACCTGTCTGTAGCGTGTGAACTGATACAATAGGCCCTAGGTATTGTCTTGTCATATTGTCTTTGCGGCATTTTTCTCTTCAAGAAAGACCCTCTCCACCCTTTTTTTAAATCCTTAACAAAAACATATTGGTCAAATGCCAAAATGAGGACAGGGTCACTGTATCCCATTTCATAGTAATGTAAAATGAAGCAGTGGTTTGAGAGGAGAAATTCAACAAAAGGCTGTGTAGCTTGTTGTTTTTTTATGACTACCTTTTTTAAAGCAAGAACAGCACAGTTCAAGGCAGGGAACGTGAATGTGAATAAATAGCATTGGAATCAGAATAAAATATTGCTGGGGAATGTGTGTGTGTGGTTGGAAAAGTGGCTGTATGTGCGTGCATGTACTGTATATTTACATGCTTCTAAATCTGTATCCAACTCTGCCATTAAAGCACTGAAACTCTTGGGAAAGTGTGTGTACTTAATAATTCAGCCTTTCCGAAACTATACACAGAATGAAGCAGGGCCATAATTCTGCATGAACTGATGTGTTTTTCAGCCTGAGTAATGGAAACAGCAACCATCAAGGGAAATGAGCCATACTTTTGTTGCAAACATTGATTTTATATTCAAAGCTCCAATTTTCCCTTTTGGATACGTTTGATTTATGTTAAACCAGCAACACAATAACACACAAATATTATCTAAGGATGCGGTGTAATCCAAAAGTGAGCCACATATCAAAGTCGGACACCCACATCCGACTGGTCAAAAGAAAAAAATTGGACAAAGTGCAAGACAGGAATGGGAATATACAATAGGATAGATTACTGGACCGTGAAATACATGCGGAATTCAGACTGTGATTCTATGCACTTGGCAGGAGGGTTTGCAGACATTGTCACTGGTAGACAGAACAGACAGACAAGCAGCTGTTGGCCATGTTGTCCTCTTAAGCTTCAGGTAGAAACGCTGCCAGGCCAAGACACAGCCAACACCCAGCTCCCATTGAGATGTCTGGCACGGTTTACCTTTGTCCATAAAGTAAGTAAATGAATGACAATGTGTCTGCACCCATACAGAGAAAACTTTCCAACCTGTTACAGATGACCCAGGCTGAGGTCAGCAAGTGAATCATGAAGGGATAACCTGGTGAGAGCATACTCTAGCAGGGGTAATATACTGTATATGTTCCCATTGTAAAACATCTGAAGCATCCCTTTCTGCACAAACCACTAACTCATCAATGCACATTTTATGCGGAGGTAAAACATATATTTTGTTTTGTCTTATGTCGTGGTTTTCAAAAATGTTATATGTTAAATATTTTTTGATGGCTCATACCATCATCAAAAAGTATAAATCATTTCCAGATGAGGACATTACATCTTAACACTCATTTATACAGTCCCCTCCATAAGTATCGGAACAGTGACGCCAATTCATTTATTTTTGCTGTAGACTGGAAACATTTGGGTTTGACACCAAAATATGAATATGAGACAATAGATCAACATTTCAGCTTTCATTTCCAGGTATTCACATCTGGATCTGATACACAACTGAGAAGATAGCATTATTTGTAAAGGAACACCACCACATTTTTAGGTGAGCAAACGTATTGGAACAGATAGACTTAAAATAAATTAAAGTGAATAAGACTTAATATTTTGTTGCAAATCCTTCGCTTGCAATAACTGCATCAAGCCTGTGACCCATTGACATCACACAACTTTTGAATCCTCCTTTTTGATGCTTTTCCAGGCTTTCACCGCAGCCTTATTCAGTTGCTGTTTGTTTACTCTTTTCAGTCTCCTCTTTAGCAGGTACAATGCTTGTACATGCGTGTCAAACCCAAATGTTTCCAGTCTACAGCAAAAATAAAGGAATTGGCCTCACTGTTCCGATACTTATGGAGGGGACTGTATATAAACCTAATAGTATTATCCTAATATTACTTTGACTTGGCATTGCATTGCCATGTAGCAAACGTTCAGCCAGGTTGTGCATTTCATGGGATTTGTTTGTTTTAAGTGTCGCTATTTGAAATGAATAACTGATCTGCAGGAAACATAGTATGGTGAATGTCAAGGAAAGATCCTGTTAATGGCAACATTAAGAGTACATTTTAAGATGTGGAATCGTCCAGCATAGACAAGTGAACTTGCCAATTATGTTATTATTATTTTTTATTGGCACAGTGCTGTTGTACAGTATGTCCTTTTTCATGTACTTGATCAGAAGTACAACAATGGACACACATGTACAGTGCACACACACATCCCTATACCCTACCATACAGTCCCCAACACTGCCTATAATCAGAATAATTCCCTACTCTCAAATGAGAGCCACATATTTGCACAGATATGCATAGCGTATGTTCTTCAATTGAAATTGGCCAATTCCTATTTGCATATGTAAATCTTAGTCCCACATCTAAATGATTGGGTCTGCGGAACAGCACAGGAGTGCCTGAGCGTGTGTACGTGTCCTTATTGTACGTGTGCCAAAGCCCTATCTCTGTCTGTAAGGCGTGTAAATCAAGAGACAATCGTGAAGGTGGGAGAGGGTTGGTCAAGCATGGCGGCACAGGTGGAAGCCAAATGGACAATGAGGGGTGTCGTAGAAAAATCCATAACTCGCTTTTATTTTATTTTTTTCCTCTTCCTCTCCTCCCTCGAGCACCAAAAATTTTGTCCAAACATAGTCAGGGAATATGGAGCGTATGTGTGCCTAAAGTGAAAATAATGCTTTTATATTGGGAAGAGAGAGAGACAGACAAGGGGGGAGGCTATGTTAGCAATCGGGCCCGGTTCTAGAAAGTCAGACTTGGGTGGGCCTGTTGAAATGTTAGGTGGGCACACTTTTCAGGGAGAGCGAAGATGCGAGCGCGCGCAGAGCGCGCAAGCCGAATTTTTTTGCCCTTGTAAGATCTCTGCGTCTGCTTTTTGGCACATTTACTGTGAATTGTGTAGAACACAATATGCAAATAAACTTTGAGTGCTGCTGTGTGGGAGATTTGATTCTTGCATGTTTTTTTTCCAAAATGTTTATGAATAACATATAATATACATTATATAAAACATAGTGTATATATTTTTTTAATTGCAGTATTAACTGTAGGCAGCCTGAGCTGATTGAAGAGAAAGCTTTGGGACTGGGTAACCTGGATGGTGGTAGTCCAGAGCGATATACTATACACACTACTTTCCACTATTGCCTCTGATTTCTAGCTGGGTTAAGATAGTAGCCACCCGAGGTCACGACCCTGCTAGGGGGGTCCGGGGGTATGCCCCCCCGGGAGATTTTTTTTTACCTTTTTAAAGTGAAATGCATGAATCTGGTGCACTTTGAGAGGAAGATTAAGAGGCTAAATCTGAGGAATTTTGTGTGAACAAATAATTTGGAGACACTGGGTCGGATGAATTAGAAGCTATTGAAGAAAGACACATGGATTTTCCATAGAAATATACATTTGAAATAAAATATTATGCAGGGTCCTCTAGGATGGGCTTGGTGCTCTTTTTCTTTTACGGGACATATTTTTCTGTAATATGATGAATTAATTTAAATGCAGTGAGAGGAACGAAGCAGAAGAACTCTGTTGTCCAGTTATCTTTTTTTCCACAGACGAGGCTGAAATAGGCTATAGACTATACACAGTGCATGGGCAACTGAGGGCAGCCCCATTTTCAAATATTTTTAAATAAACTCAATACACACTGTGCACGCCATGGACTTGAACGTGACGTGATCAGTTAACCTCGGATTACCTCCTAGATGAACTGATTCAATTATTAAGCTAATAACTATCTACCAAAACATTGTATTCCTTTTATTGTATGATAATTTACATTTACATAATATGATGTTGATATCAAACACACAAACTAAAAAAAAAACTTGGCAGTCGGGACCCTAAGCAACCGCTCATTTCGCTTATGCCTCGGGCCGGCTCTGCTGAGAAGTGACCACTATAAGCGGGTGGGTAACTTGGAGGCAGGCTGTCCTGCCCACCCAATAATACAATTAGAAGCAATGCATGGTAATGGTATATTCTTTAGTATTAATTAATTAGAATTTTATTTTACATTTTCTTGGACAGCGAATGAACAGGTCTGTCCGATAGTGGGTCTGGACTTCCACCTTAAAAAAAAAAAAAAAAAAAAATTGTGATTGGGTGGGCACAGTCCACATTTGGGTGGGGACGGCCCACCCTGGCCCCTGGCTACCGCCGGCCCTGTTAGCAATAAAAGAAATAAAGAAATAAAAAAAAGTAAATATATATGTATAGTGGGGGATAGAGAGGAAGGCAAAGCTCTGTGTGGGCTTTTTGAACTGGAAGCCAATCAGCAGCTGTTGTTCTTCGTGGCCAGCTGCTGTCAGCATGCACTGCCTCATGGGAAATGCCTGCGTCCTGTCAGTATTACTGGACCTGTCAGCGGCTGCAACAAACAAACACACACACACACACACACACACAACAACCCAGCCTTGCATATTGACACCCCTCATGCATAGTCACCTGCCGAAACAACATGCAAAACCCATAGGATCCCAACATACAGGCACACACTGCAGCAAATATCCGTGAAAAATAAGCACACACACACACATCCACACACAGTTTTGGAGTCATGATCGCCCATTTCAGAGGAAGGCAGACTGCTGAGCAACAAATACAAAGGTGCAATGGCTTCCTATTGATTGCTCCCGGGGATCGATACCAGGCTACTTTGATATCTCACTCCCAGAGAAAAGAGCCCCGCATCTGTGAATGCTGGTGTGTCATAACACACTTTCCATCTCTTATTCGCCTCCTTATGCACCCGTTTCTCACAGCAAACTTCATTAATCTCACCCAAAAGACTGTTTCACGCATGGATCCATCTGGATGCCTCTTCCAAGTGTGTGTTATCTTGTTCCATGCTTTGGCATCTCCCTGTATGGACACGGAGTGTGCCAGTACTTATCAGTGGAAAAGTTATAACAGCGGCCACCGCAAAATTTCCTGCCTCAGACCTTTCCATTCCCCTAGTTTACAGTCCATGAACCACCAAACATATGCGCATCATCATTCCCAACCTACTTCCTTTCTCCCGCCCCACCCAATCACTTTACAGGATCTTGGCCTGTCAATCCAGAGCCCCGGTAATCAATTAATTCATTACATCCCTTGCTCTGCAGACTCACTTCCCTAATGCCCCCCAATATCAGTTACATTACAGTGCAATTAGATTAAGTTACTAAGTACAACCTGCATGTGACAGCTGTAATGGCAGATTCAACCAAGTATTATGCTGACTCCATGACAAATCCAGTGTGCAATTTGTAAAATGGAAATATTGTCTTTTTGTTAATGGAGGTTATTTGATAAGTATATAATTAAAGACATACAGTGATAGTCCCATCAGGATTCTACAAATAAATATCCCCAAGTCTGAGGAAATTATGCTGCTCAAAATTAATATTTTACCAATGTCGTAGGCCTACAGACATAGGGCCATCTCTATTATGACCATATTGTATGTAAAATATATTATATTAATTTACAAACAAACATAACGTGTTTTGAGAGGTATAGTTTGACATTTTGGTACATTCAATTTCTTGCAAAAAGTTGGACAAGAAGATCAACACAGCTCATGTCTGTACAGTAAATATGAAGCAACGTTCATCAGTTGATTATCTTTAGCTTAGCATTGAGACTGTCAACGTAGTGGAAAGTAGCCTGGCTAAAACACTTTGTACGTGAGACTTTGACTCTTCTACTACTTCTTCTACGATAACATCAGGACGGGGACTATGGATCACCAGCGAGCCAGACCAACTGCAGACCACTGACAAATCAATTCTGCCTCCATTCTTTTTCTATGAG
The DNA here is from genome assembly GCA_026929865.2 of Hyperoplus lanceolatus. Taxonomy (NCBI): domain Eukaryota; kingdom Metazoa; phylum Chordata; class Actinopteri; order Uranoscopiformes; family Ammodytidae; genus Hyperoplus; species Hyperoplus lanceolatus. The sequence continues at coordinate 15,308,364 of CM049415.1, read as the reverse complement.
AAGATAGTAATTCCCTCAGGGTGCAAGGCAAGCACGCAACCTGAGGCTAAGGGCATGAGATGAATTGAAAATTCGCCAATGCATGCCGTGTTTGCTACGAGAGGATCAATCCATTTGGCCAGGGAGGATGACATTTTGTCTAATGCCTCCTGCTGCAATCAGACACTTTCTAATGGCGAGGGCAGTTAGAGTCGTAAGAACCCTTAATCTCCAGGTTATCTAACTAAGAAATCGTTTCTCATAATGGGAGATACACTTATTTGTTTTTGCCAAAATTATAGGAAAATACCAATACCACACTCATGTCTGTACGCTTAATGTGAAATAATGTCCATAGGCAAATAAATCCTCCTACAAGCAGCCCTCAGCAAAAAGTGTATTTTGCGATGTTTCCGATATATACCTTCCTTAAAGTTGGATGTTGTGGTTTGATGGAGGTTGATTCACTCTTGTTGTAAAACAAGAGTGAATAACTTTCATTAGCAATAACGACTTAGGTACGGCTTTATTCGATTACATCTGAGTTATTTGTTTCTATGGTCAGTGCTTATCCACCCATTTGTCCATTTCATTTAGTATGATTATTGCTTAATATATGTACTTTTAAAAAGTAGCTTTTGAGGGATTGTATGATATTTTACGAAACAAATGAAAGGCTAAGTTCATCTTTTAAACTTGTGAAAAACATTTATTATATAATGCTTTGTGTAAATTTGGTGGAAATACAAACAAGTATTATACTTATCATTTGAGAAAAATACAAAATCTGGATTGTAATAATTTGTGAAATCCATAATGAACATGTAATTTGTGTCCTAATTTTACTATGGGGGGGGGGGGTCTAAAATAACAACAACACAACCATGCAATGAGTAATGTTTGTGTTGGTGCATCGGTGCCCCCTGTGGTCTGCTGTCGGTTTGAATTCTTCTCATGCACTTTAGGGCCAAGTTCAAGTCATTCGCTGGGAAAGAATTAATTCGCAGAGCGATGTCACCTGCCATGATTAGACCCATTACTTGTTTAGTGCCTCCGAGGCAGCGCAGCCCGAGTCGAATATCACAGAACAGCCAAGGAAATGCTAAGTCTGAGGCTACTGGGTAAATCACCCTGAGAAAGCGTAAATGAAATAGACAAAGAAAATAGACATAGACTTATTTTAACAAAAGACATAATCAGTAAATTATATGTAACGTCATACCACATTGTACATTTTTCATTTAATTCAAACCCCCTCTCAGTCCTAACATTTGCTTCTTTGCTATTATGCAAGGTCACGATGAGTCAGACAGCTGCTCTCAACTTCATTTGTGTTTATTTTCCCTTGGATAAATAGACTGAGAGAAAGGCCTGCACTTGTGAGGTGATAAGATCCTCCTGGCTTGTTCTTAGCGCTGACCTTGGTGGCTGCAAAGTTGAAGAAAAAATCGATGCTGTTTCAGAAGGACAGAAAGCAGGATTCACTTTCTGTTAAGGTACTGTGCATCTTCCACAGAGGGCAAGACGGGGGCAGAGAGAACCTGTGGTGTCAGTGGAGGGTTTATCTGGACACAGACACAGACACACAGGGACACTGATGTCGATGGTAAACGATAGGCTTAGCTCACCAATAGTGGCACAGTGTTTAAAGCCTGCTATTCAACCGTTAGCATCATGTGTCTCAAATCCTAGCTACCCACCTCTGCTTTATGGAGCTGCTAATGAATACAAAAGGACATCTAAAGCTGCCCTAATCAATATTTTTAAATAAAAAATGGATGAAGCGTAATGTGAAAGTTCTAGCTTGTAGTGACGAACCCACAAATAACCATCACCCAGCAATACGGTTCCCCTGAGCTCTGTGGGGCCGTACGGCGTCTTTCAGCTCATTGTTGGTTGGGTTGATGGCCCACAATTCCACAGTTTCACTTTTCTGTAATTGCACTTAACAGCGTTTGGTTATCAGCCAAAATCAGCAATGGTGGAGCCTTTAGAAGCTACAGAGCCAGATATTTCCCTCAGACGTTGCTTTGAGAACAAAACATGCCAAAATGCTGACTGAATTTTGAACTTCCATCAGGTGGCAAAACACTCAACTGCATGGGAATGCTAATGGGTATGTTAACAGGCAACTTTTATTGACAAGTCTGCTCCCAAGGCCATAAAAAATACTAGATACTAAACAGTAAATACAGTTTCAAATAATATGCATTTAAAAAATAAATTACAGCAATAGCCCTAGAAAGCCACATTAAAACCAATTATAACAGGGAAGCACTAGTAGTTTAAAATATATCAATATACAAGGCCTCTCAGAAATGCAGACATTCCACTAAGACCAACCATCACCATTCAATCATTTGAACAGGTTTTATGTAGCATGTTAAATTTGAATTTGTGTTTTACTATTGTTAGAATCCTCCCAATGTGTGTGAAAATGTAAGTGTGCTGTAGCCTGGCTCCGCCCACCCGCCTGCTTCCGGCCAAATTGTATTTTCCCTTCAGTAGTCAGTCTGGGTGTACAGCCCATTTCCCAGTTTTGCCGGAGATTCGACAGCCGGTCCAATCAGCGAACAGAGCGAGTGGCTGAGAACGATGACGTCGAAGTCGCGCTCCAGTTTCAGTTGCCAGAAGCCGGCTCATGACACACGTGATGACCAAACGTTATGCGATTGGTTGGCTAATCCAGAGTGGCACTGGGCAGATCCAATAGTTTTAAACTTTAACAGACACCCGCCTCCATGAGTGAACGTTTGCCAATTACAGCACTGCCAGACCTTCTGTACAAATGAAATGAAGTACGATGGTCTGGTAGCACCAGGCTAAGTGTGCTGCTGTATCAGCCCTAAAAATTAATTTGAGCGCACCAACGAGATCTCACTTATCCTCTTTATTTGCTTGCAGTTTTTCACAATTGCTTAAACACATTTCCTGATAGACTACCTCACTTTTTCAAAACCCTAAACCCAAATTCCAAAACTCAAACACAAAATGCAAAATCCTTCACTTCTCTTGCAAAAGCACACTTCACCCTCAAAACAGTGTTAACTCTTCACTAAACGGTGTTTTCTTTTCAAATGACAAACACATACATCATATGACTAGACATTTCTAGCACTCATTGAACACTGGTGTGCAGAATGGAAAACACTGTAGTATAAATGCAAACCACTATGCTTTATCAGTAGAATTATTCCTTTGCATGTTCATACACTTTCACCTACAGTAACAACAAATACTTTACGGTTTTTGCCAAATGCTAAAACACATTATGCAGAATAGTTTATTTTGCCATTTCAAACAAACACAATGAATAGGTAGGACTGCAGTTCAAGCAATTCAGTGTGCCATCATGAACTAAGAAACAATTACAGTAGAATAAAAAAAACAGTGTTGTAAGGAATTGGGTGGTTGGATTATGAATCCTTTTATGGATACCGCCTCCTGTTTGCATCTGGCCACATCGCCTCATCAATATCACACTCAATGTCTTCCTTTGAGAAGCAACAGGGAAATGATCATCTGATATCCAGACTAAATCTCCTAATTATGGAGCGACTCAGGTTGGGCTGCACTCTCTGTCCAGGCTCCCTCATTGATAGGCCATGATCTAAAACATAGTCCACTATAGTGTCCCTGTTGTATGTGTCTCCGTCTGTTGCCTTCTTTGTCCTCGTCCTCCTGTCGCTCTCTCTCCTCCTCTTCCCCTGACTCTTACTGTCTCAAAAAGGAGCTGAGCTCACCTGGGGTCTATTTGTAGTGCTAAGGTTTAGACTGATTGGTTTTCAATTAGTTTAATTTTTTTTCAAGAAGTATGTTGGAGAATTTCAAACACAGCGCAAAGCATTTATCGTGTTTGTAGGTTTGGTGCTTTGGTTTAGAGCATGGTTACAAAAGTTAGAGGTTGTGATGCTGTGGTCATAGCAGTCACTTTTAGTGTTTACAGTATTCGGCAAAAACTGTATTTGTACCAAAATGTGCAGTCTACTGTAAATCACAGCAAACAGGAGCTCATCTCTGACCCTTCTATAGCTAACTGCATAAAAGCCTTTTGAGTTTAGAAATGTGATTGGCAGTGTGTTCTGTGTGAATACCAAGAGAGAGAATTCAGGAAGAGTGTGCAATATATAGAAAATTGTGTGTAATGTTGTGAAAAATTTGTTCTGGAAAGGGAATATGAGTCTAAGGCAGGAAATGTGTTTGGAGTTCAGCAGAATTGGTTAAGCAGTTGGTAAATTAGTTACAGATTGTGCACATTGTGTCTTATGTTCCAAAAAATGTGTTTAAACAATTGTGAAAAACTGTAAATGAAATTCTATTGACCGGTGTCTCCACTTCTCTCCCTGCAAGAAGCGATGGATACAAAAGAACTCCTTCAACTCAGCAGTGTTTTGCAGGGTTGTCTGTTTCTCCTGTGCCTCCTGTATGCTTTGGAGATCACGGACTAGCATTGTGAGCAGATACAAGTGTGGTATTATCCCAAGGTATTCCACTGCAGTCTGTGCGTGAATCAGAGGTGCTTTAGGCTTTTCCGACTGAACCGTCAGCTAGACGCTGACTGAGGACAGGTGGTGGGAGATTTAGCTGTACAGTATTGCTTCCCAACGACCAAATCAGAAAATCCATTCGAGCACATTAGCAAAACGGTTAATTGCAGGTCCCTGTGTCTCTAACTGCACACATTGATCTGTCCACAACCTCCTCCAGTCGGAATAGAATTGTGAAATTAAAGAGCCTAAGTGGACAAATAAAATATGTTGTGCCACATTCAGCCACATGATTCAGCTATAGTGAATAGAAACTGGTCGGATTGTGCTCAGCTATAGCGTCAGAACTCTGTAGCTCAGAGTGACATATTCTGTTTCAATTCTAGATGAATAAGTCAAGTCTAAAAGACATGAATCATAATCAAATGACTCCTGCACTATACGTGGGTTATATTCAACATCCTCTTCTCTAACCTTATTGAAAAGAAGTAAAATCCACCGTCCACATGCCGCCAAAAATACTCTGGAACTAATTTGTTAATCCAGCCTCACTGATCTCATTTTTCATTTGCGCTTTCAATTCAGCACAAATGGGTTTTGAGCAATTTGGTCCAATGCTGCTGTAAAACTACACCATCAATGGTGTTGCACTCAACTTACATAGGCTACTCTGTGCAGAGGATCACGTATGTGTCCTGTGTTCAGTTTGTCCAGTTTCATAATGTTATATCTGTGATGGTGTGTTGGCATTGTGGTGTGTGTTTTTGTTTGTGTGGTATTAACCAAGCATGTGATCTTATTGTTGCAGAGTTGACCCAAAGGCAAATGTACAATCTTGCCTATTGGGTCGTTTTGATGTCCCTATTCAAAACTGTCATGGTGACTGTGTGGGCCCCTGCAGACAAATATAGCCATTGTCCTCAGGCGGAGTAAACAAAGTCCACGCCAAAACAAACACTCTTGTTTTCACGTATTAAGAAACCTTGCCGCAGCCAATGCCACATAATAAATGTTAATTTTATTGTTTTATTTGTGTGGCATGCAAACATGAAGTGCGCTGTGTCCAAGCAGGGAACTGCCTGCTATTCTTACTCAATGTGTGTGTGTGTCATTTCTGCTTCTCGCTGTTTCAAAAAGCCTTTGCCTTCACTTTGAGCTTCCAAAAAAAAGTTGCACTTAGGGATCCAGCCAGCCATGACAACTCATTTTGCTTTGTGCTCATCTCCGAAACAATGACATCATCCATCCAACGGGGTACTCTGCACTAGTACCTCCATTCTGACCTCTAATTGGCGAGGCAGTAGGTGCCGGAGGGAACATTATACTGCATTCCTAAATGGCTACTCTGGGCCACTGCACAGGACATTTAGTTAGAGTTGGTCATTGCCCGTCCCAGGAGAGCCAGTAAAAGAGTTTGCCACATCGCCTGGAAGAAAGTGCAAAGACATACCAATGTGCTGTAGATGACAGGATTCTGTTGTTAGGTCCCTTGATGCAGTCAAGATGGCAGGGCGCACAGCATGCAGCTAAGTAATGCCCCACTGCATCCGCCTAATAAGCTGTAAATAATCGTCCGGGCTTCAATCCCCTCTTTCGTCTCTGTATGCTTCCCAGAATAATAAGAAAAACTTCAGTTGGATCCAGTTTTTTTAACAGCATAGGGAATGGGTCCGTTGTGGAGCGTCCCTTGTTTTTCAGCATTACCTGAACATAATAGGGATGTTAATTTCAGACAACGGGACTTCGACACTCTCAGTGAACCTTTGTTTTCGCAATGAATCAATATGAGCTCACACTGGCCTTTTTCCTTTTTCAAAATATTGTAACTGTGGGTGGTAAACAGGGCTAGGGCAGAACTTTCTGCCATGCCTGTGATGTGATATTTTGAAAGCGTTGAAGGTTACTTCTGTCAATGTTTGGCATTCTGTGGAAAACAATTGTTGGTTGATATTGTATTTGGTCATAATCATTGTTTGTGGAATTGATCGGATCCTGAACATCGAACTGTAAATAATTTAATCATATTGTCCTCTTGTGTCTGTTTGCAATTAAAACTGAGTGAGTAATTTTTGACCCGCCCATAAATAATAAATACCATATTCAAAAACTGCATTATTTTCAAGCCATTAAATCTCTATATGAAATCAATATAGCTCTATTAACTGCAGTGTCTTGTGGGCTCGTCTACAGTTCAGGCTGTTGTGGCTAAGAAATGCTCCAGTGATGTTATGCTCCATAAGAAATGGCGGAGGTTTGAAACCAATATCCAGGGAATTTAAGATTGTAACAATGTAGAAACATATGGTACCTCCAGGTATATTGTGTAAATACTTTTAAGTACTAAGTCAGCTGAATGACACAGGAGACAAGGCTACCAAGCAACGGTTCTTGTGTGCATTATCAAATTCTCTCTTTTATCTCATACCACCTACGGCGTATGACAAGTGCGTACATGCTTTGATGACTGTGTGAACAGTATACTGCCATAGCCTATGTGTATCTGTCATGATGAGACTTCGCTAACAACCAAATGAATGGTGCATCTGATGAATCCCCCCTCAGTGACAAAGAGCCAGCAGCTCCCTCCTCTGTGTGTTCTACAATAGGAACAATTGTGCCAGTCGTGACCTTTTTCAACCTTTCCTCATATTGTAGCCGTTATAGCATGAACAAGACCTTACTGGAAGATACGTTTTGCTCACTGGTGTCTGTATATGAAATGCAACTCCTATTAAAATGTATCCCCATGTTACAATGTTTCCACCTTCAGCTCCAAAATACTTATTTATTTTCTTAATTTTTTCTTTTGTAGCCAGTGTGAAATAAGGTATAAGGGCTAGGTCAGAGAATTTACCTCTGTGGACATTCCTGCAGTATTCAATGGTCACACATGTGATGCAGCATTACTGCAGATGGTTTGATTGTTTTGCCTTGTTATCTACTTCCGAGTGTATCAACTGTCATTTGTCATTTAAATCCCTTTTTATTATCATGTTAAGTACAAAATGGGAATGGCCTAATTACATATCGTTATTAGAAAACAAACATGCAAACAACATGCACGCACGCACACACACACACTCACGCATGAGCAAATCCATTCCATCATAGAGAGTTTATTGAGTGTCCCTGCCTCCTGTCCCACCCTCCACATCTGTTACAAGGTCTCTGCTTTCCTTCAAGGTGACTAATTTAATTTCCCTGATTTGACTGACCTTTGCCAGAGTTGTTTTGATGGCAATGATTTCCTGTCCTTTTGCCTCAGCATTGGCGGGCGCACAGAGCAAGTGCAGCAGTCTGGTTTATGTACCGAGCTCTCAGCTGAAATGTGAAGTGAGCTGTAAAGAGATCCTTGTGTTGCGACTGCGGGTCACTATGCAGAAACAGGTCGAGCCAAATGGGTTTTCAGGATATGTTAAAGTGCCGTACAATGCTTGTGATAATGGGTTTGGGAGTCCCCTGGAATTTCTAAATAAATCTTTGAAACTTCATATACTATATTATATTGTAAAAGGTAATTCTGATGTATTTATAGCACAACTGAAAAAAAGAGAGATTTTCCTCTCCAGATTTATAGTCTATACAACACATTTTAACACTTAAGTACTTTGTGAACAGTACTGTATAGACCTACTTTACCTTTAACAAATGCATCATATCCTCTTTAATAAAATGACTGGATTTCCAGCATTTACTGTTTAATAGAATGTGATCAATAGTCTAATCTGGCCTGGAGGTCATGGAAAAGTACATTTATTTTAAACATCTAGTTCAATGTAGGCCTGCAAATATAAATGTGATACACTATGTGACAATCTGTCAAAGGCAGTGACCTGCTGTTGGACAGTTTGGTTTCCCTAAATGGCAGCAGGAGGTCATTATTTCAATAAAAGGCTAGAAGGGCCCAATTCACCAATCATTGGGGCGGCAGTGGCGAAGTGGGTAGGAAGTTCGCCTCTGGTGTGCAGAGTCGGAGGTTCGATCCCCCGTCTCCCCGCCACATGTCGAAGTGTCCTTGGGCAAGACACTGAACCCCGAATTGCTCCTGATAGTTAGCTTAGTTAGCTTAGCACCCTAGTGCTAAGCCTACCCTGCGTGGTAGCTGCTGCTATCAGTGTATGAATGTGTGTGTGACTGGGTGAATGTGTACAAAAAACAATGTAAAGCGCTTTGAGTCTGTGATAAACGGAGATATAGCGCTATACAAGTCCATTTACCATTTTTACCATCATGATTGCAAGAAGTAAAAAACCCACATTTAACATTTAATTTACAGTACTTGTGAGTGTGGTGGATGTGTTGCCATCATGTGCCCCCCCCCCCCCCCCCCCCCCACACACACACACACACAGTAGCACTCACTCAGTGCTAATTCACCTCAGTTTGCTTTGACATGTCTATTCTTGTCAACTGAATTTTACCACACCTTACAACTCAAATTCATTCTGGCAAAAAAGATCAATCTTTGGCGGATGGAATTCTACTTTTTTGCTGCAGTCCTTTGAGACCTCACAGATGGATTTCCTCCCCCATTAAAACAATTGCAAAGCTGACGTTTTTGATCATATTGCATGCCAACAAAATGGGTACCCACTCATATGCTAAGTAGCACTACTAGTGTTAATACATTTGAGGAATGTACAGTACTGTAGATACATTACAATCCTTATGCATGCAGCTTTAAAAACTGTCTTTATTCATCTCAAGATGTCATGTAATCTAGAATGATTATGGCTAAACACATATATGATATAAATGCTATTGCTCTGGTTTAATTTTGTTGTATGAGCTTGTTAGTAATCAATCCCTACATACTATATTTCATAAAATCCATATGCTATACCGTTTCACTTACTTGTTCAACCAAGTTGATTTATGACTACAATAGACAGTTGTATTAATGTTTTGCTGTGAGGGATCTAACTTGAACTAAAACCCTTATGTCTAAGATTTTTATGTGATGCCTTCATTATTATAATGTGCACACATTCTTCGGTTTAACAGTAATCCAAAGAACTTTTTTGTCCTTCGAATGCCTTATGGTCTTCTTTTTAGTATCCGATAGTCATCCCCTGTAGGCTATAAATGTAGCTGTGACCGTTATCCAGCTGACATGAATTCATGCTGACCACTGCGCTGCTCTCTAAGGAGAATGAAACTGCTTTCCACAGCCACCTTTTAAGCCTACAGGTGGGGGGGGGGGGGGGGGGGGGGGGGTCAGTATTTGATGGTATAAAATAGATTTTGGCAGAAGATGTTCTTATTACTAGGCTTTGGGTTGTTAAAAAAAGTTGATACATTTCCTTGCCTCATTTATTTTCTTTCTACCTGAATAAGAATGCTACTTACATTATGATGCCAACCTTTTTGTCTTGAAACCTAAAAGTATTTTTGTGTCAAACTACATTAAAGTCTGAGTAAAATAGCCGCATTAGTTTCACTATGACATGGAAAGTTAGAATCTTAGAATCTGAATCAATGGTATCTCAGTTTAATAATTTGGTAACACTTTACAATAAGGTACACAAAAAAAGAGTAGTTACCCTTTTTAAAAGGTAAATTTACCTTTTTAAAAGGTAAATTTACCTTTCAAAAGATAAATTTACCTTTTTAAAAGGTAAATTTACCTTTCCAAAAGGTAAATTTACCTTTCCAAAAAGGTAAGTTTACCTTTTAAAAAGGTAAATGTACCTTTTAAAAAGGTAAATGTACCTTTCAAAAAGGTAAATTTACCTTTTTAAAAGGTAAATTTACCTTTCCAAAAAGGTAAATTTACCTTTTAAAAAGGGTAGTTACCCTTTCAAAAAGGTAAATTTACCTTTTAAAAGATAAATTTACCTTTTAAAAGGTAAATTTACCTTTCCAAAGGTAAAAAAGGTAAGTTTACCTTTTAAAAAGGGTAGTTACCCTTTTAAAAAGGTAAATTTACCTTTCCAAAAGGTAAATTTACCTTTCCAAAAAGGTAAGTTTACCTTTTAAAAAGGTAAATTTACCTTTTCAAAAGGTAAATGTACCTTTAAAAGGTAAATTTACCTTTCAAAAGGTAAATTTACCTTTCCAAAAGGTAAGTTTACCTTTTAAAAGGAAATTTACCTTTCTAAAAGGTAAGTTTACCTTTAAAAAGGAAAGGTAAATTTACCTTTTTTAAAAATTTACCTTTTGGAGGTACATTTACCTTTTTGAAAAGGTACATTTACCTTTTTACCTTTTAAAAGGTAAATTTACCTTTTGGAAAGGTAAATTTACTCTTTATTAAAAGGGTAACTACCCTTTTCAAAAGGTTAGTTACCCTTTTGAACTAAGGCAAGTGAAATTTGCCTAAGTCGAGAGTTTGAGAATGCTTTTCCTCTAATAACTTTCAAAATGTTCAACTTTTTCAGGAGTTTGAAATTACCTCCTCTGGAATGGGCCCCATGACCCCGAAAATATGAAAATATATGAAAATATGTATGTGGATCTGAAATGTTATTTTCCAAAAATGACTCCACAGCCCCATTCTAAGTGGATGGAGAAAATTCAAAAACTTACCTTTTCAAAAGGTAAACTAACCTTTTTAAAAGGTAAACTTACCTTTTTGGAAAGGTAAATTTACCTTTTGGAAAGGTAAATTTACCTTTTAAAAAGGTAAATTTATCTTTTAAAAGGTAAATTTATCTTTTAAAAGGTAAATTTACCTTTCCAAAAGGGTAACTACCCTTTTTAAAAGGTAAACTTACCTTTTTGGAAAGGTAAATTTACCTTTTGGAAAGGTAAATTTACCTTTTGGAAAGGTAAATTTACCTTTTAAAAAGGTAAATTTATCTTTTAAAAGGTAAATTTACCTTTTAAAAAGGTAAATTTACCTTGTAGCTACATATAATAATAATATATACATAGCTACAGGTCATAAGGCATAAAGAGCACTCGAGTAGGGCTACTTAAAAGTCAAAATAACTTCCAAATAGTGTAAGCAAAAGCCTTGGTCTACATGACCAAAAAATCAGGGTTTCCCGAGGGTATTTGTAGTTTTGTTACTCAGCTTTTTTGAATCATTTCCCCTGATTTCAGAAAAACATCATCAAACAAGGTTTGATGATGTTTAATTAGAAACAGGCGAAAAGACTGTAACCTGTTTTCTTTAATGTATGCAAACGCATTGTTCATAGGGGTTGGTGACACTGTGTGATTATTCCCTTCATAAGTCCATCCCATCTCAACCTGATTTGCTTTGAACTCTTGTGTCTGTGAACTGGGTTTTTGAGAGTATACAACTGGAGAGGAGAGGGGTTAACTGTCGACCATGCACGTGTCTCTCCTCATCCCTCAATATTTGATTTACTGTACTGCATCCGTAGTTTTAAGGCTACTGTACAGTCAAGTTAGATCATGTACAATGCTGGAAACAATATCTCCTTTTAAGGACAGGTTGGCCACACATTTTCCAACACCTGCAATTGTAGGGGGCCACGCTAGCACTATTACAGCTTGCTTATCTTTCCTCCCTTTAAACTCCCAGTTTGAGTGACAGCTAGGTATATTGCATTCTTACACTGCAATGGAAACTCAGTGTGATAGGGCTCTATTGGGGGACAGGCAGTGGCATTATTTTGCATGGCAAGGAGCTCATTAAATACACGTACGGTTGATAGGGTAAGGATAACGATAGTCTTTAAACGGGAGGCTATTTATTGTCAAGCTCCACTGGCCTTTGCTGCAACAGTTGTTCATCTGGATGGGGATAAGGGGAAGTGAATTAAGCTTGAAAAGAGGCAGATTTTTAGTGAGGAAAGGGTAACTGGAAACAATATGTTTTCCGGTTACAGGTCTGCAGACCATTTAGGTCGATGTGCACGACAGGACAAGAATACTCAGGACACCATTCGCCCGGAGACCCATCATATCAGACTTGCTCACCAGCATATTTCAAAGTTTGATGCAGTTGCACTTTCATTTTTCACTGATGTACAGGAGATTCACTTCAGCCCACTAGAGGAAAGAAAGAGTCCCAGTAATAACGGCCCAGATTAGAAATAGGTTGTAAAAGTCTGATTAATAAAAGCAGTTGTTGATAAACCTGCAGATCATTAAAAAATAATCTCTCTCTTCAGGGTAGGATATTAAATATTGTCTGCTGCTCATGAGATGCATACAGTCAGGTAATTCACTTGCGGGATAGCAGTCCTCGTTCCTAAACAGGTAGGCAGCCTCTCCGCAATTGCAATTCGAAAAAGCCCCTGCTTGATTTGGTCCATTTCTCTTCATGTTTGTTGCGGTGCCTTTTATTGTTTTCATGCATTCATATTGCCCCGAATCAAGTAACAAAGCTTGAATTCAATGTTGATTACTATTTTATTAATCCGCCCACCGTGGGATTGGTTTTTACCTGAGGCTATGATCACTGTGTATGAGCACCAATGTAGAATAGTTTAAGCTTTTTCACACCGCTTTAACATTTGTAGTGTTTTTTTGTTGTTGTCATTGTTATTCCAAATGTTAAAGTTGTGTGTAACTACTCGACTAAGCTTACTATCAAACCAGCGAACTCCAAACTCAGCTGTCACGTGCATTAGACTTGACGTCTCGTTTAAAATCTAATGATTTCACTTGGGGGCACAGATGTGTTTCTGCAGCTCCCCTTTGATAACCACGCTACACACACACATGCCCTCGTCAGCGAGAGTGAGGCTGTCTTTCCTAAAGAGAGCGCTGGAGTTCCTCTGCCTCAGTCTAAGTGTTAGCCCTTGGCTTAGCCACTCATACCATTATGAGATGCCTGGCCTTGTGAGAGGCTTTAACTGCTGGCTCCAGAACGCCAGGTGATTAAATATGGTCCGAAGAAAGTGGGTATATATGGATAATCTTCCCTCACTCAAACACACACTGCCAAAGCCTCTCTCTCAGTATTCTTTATTCTTCTGTTTCCTATTCAGTCACCCATTAGGCAATGGGCTGTTGGAATCAATGGGGTAGAGATAACAGAAAAAGTTATGAATGTTCCTCTATTAATGATGAGGTGTTGGTAAATATATATTTATTTCATCCACTGGTGTTTAGGTAATAAGTAAACCCTTTTAAATAAAGGATACTGTGTGTGTGTGTGTGTGTGTGTGTGTATTTGTGTGTTCATTTATGCGTGTGTGCATGTGTGTGAGTGTGTGTGTGTGTGTGTGTGTGTGTGTGTGTGTCTGTGTGTGTGAATGTGCGTGCGTGCGTGAGTGTGTACGTGTGTGTGTGTGATTGTTAAGCACACTAAAGCCAGAGAGAAAATTTTACCTGGTTTGCTGATGTTGACTTGTCAGTGACCAGCCAATATGATGCAGTTGAGTTTCTGATATCCTTAATAGCTCCAGGGTGGTCAATATTAAACATCTCCCAGTGTATAGTGCTGCCATCACAGAGGCAAAGAGTTGAAGCCACAGCATGAATTGCGGTATCCTGCAGGGGTCGGGGTCACATGGAGTGAGAGAGAGAGAGAGAGAGAGAGAGAGAGAGAGAGAGAGAGAGAGATCACTCCGATGCATAGGCGTGGTGAAAAAAATGTATTCATGTTATTATTTAAAAAAATGTCTTGTGCAATTTCAAATCGATTCATAAATTGCAAAAAAAAACTATTACATTCTTCTTGTTTTTTATATACAGTATATGTATATGTATTAGACATTAAATGAAAATAGATAACACATGGACTTTAATTTGCTTTCATGCCATACTTTGCCTGAGAGCCTCTTTGAGTAGCACACAGTGGACTGGAGTAGATCCCGAAATACTCCCTTGAACTGAATCGAGAATTCGAATCAGGAATCGTTTTGAATTGAGAATCGATTTTGACTCGAATCATGACCCTGAGAATCGGAATAGAATCATGGGATTCCAAAAGACTAACACCCCCACAGATGCTACTCACATGCTTTCCTTTACAGAACAAAATAATCTAAGTGAGCCGTCATCCAAAATGTGAAACGGTTGATTTCAGAGCATTTGATAGTTTATCCTTCCATATAACCTAAATAGTTATTGTTTGTGCTATAATTTCTTAATACGAAAGTGAATGGCCTCACGGAGACTGTAATCATTCTCTATTCAGCAAATGTTTTAATGCCACACTGTGTCAACTAGGGCTGTGCTAAAAAAAAATCGATAGGGCAATAAATACCTGATAATTATTTTTGTGATATGTGTATTGATTTCCAGCTCCATAAAACTATATTTTGAAAAATAATTGCGTGTTAAAGGGGTTATGAATTATAAGCCATAATTTTGTAATGTTAAGTCCTTGCCCTAGTGTGAACCATGCCTAACTGTCATACTTTTGTACCTTAGATTTCTAAACTCCCCTTGCTTAGACGGCTGATTTATGGAGGAACCTACCTCAACCTGCCATGTTGTGGGTCGCAGGGAATTGAAGAGAAATACCTGCAAGGAACCAAAACTTCTTCACACCTTAGATTTCATTTACGGACAGTCCTAAAAAGTGCTTGTTTTGCTTTAAAATTCCCAGGTACAAATCTCAGAAGCCAACTGCCTCTGTCAGGGCACATGTCAAATTAGTGTCTCAGCCACCTACAGCTGCTATTGTGATCTGGTCCTTCAGGGCCTGGCAGTTCTGGCAAACAGTTGGCCTATGATCATAGCTCTCCCTGAAGGGGTAGAGGAAGTTTCAATGGATGGTTTGACCATCACATCTTGGTCTACATGCTGTCTCAGAGACCTGGTTTGGGAGAAAGAATGGTTGGAATTATTTGTTCTGATTTACTTTCCGCTGACAATTATTTTTAATGAACAAACAAATCCAGGGTTCAACATAACTTTTTTTTCCTACTGGCCCGCCGGGCCAGTGGATCCGAGTTTTACTGGCCCCTTGTATATTTTCACTGGCCCTGCACACACTTTTTTTTTC
Organism: Hyperoplus lanceolatus; assembly: GCA_026929865.2. Lineage (NCBI taxonomy): Eukaryota > Metazoa > Chordata > Actinopteri > Uranoscopiformes > Ammodytidae > Hyperoplus > Hyperoplus lanceolatus. Next base: position 15,293,022 of record CM049415.1, on the reverse strand, counting down.
TTCATAATTTAGTGTCAATAATTATAATACCTGTATTAGAAAAATAAAGAAAGATAACCAGATCTAAGGGGAATATCTATACTGTAACATTATAGATATTCCCTTTAGATTTGGTTATTTTTCTTTTAGTTAATTATATGAAATGTTGATATTGCTCATACACATAATATAAAACCAGGCAAACATATTGAATTTGAAGCCTACAACTGAAAGTATGTTGAAGGGGTCGGCCAGTATTTTAAAGTCCAGTAGTTTGATGATTGTTTTTATTCTTGAACTTGGACGGTTTAATGAATAGTTCACCTGCAGAAGTCATGTTCAAACATAAAAAAAAAAATAAGATGAAGGTCTGATCAGTCTTTGTGGTGTAGTCTGTTTTTATTACTTTCTCTATATGCATTAGGGATGTGAATGTGTCGACCGAATGACCGGTTTTCCACTTGCGCTCAAGTTGACTCTAAAAATAGAATAGAAATCCGAAAATCAGTGGGTTATGCCGTTTTTTTGAAATGGGAGATTTCACCGTGTATGTGAGTTCACGTCTGGTCGTGAGCGCGCTGCAGGAGTGTCACTTCTCCATGAAGTGTCAGCTTCACATAAGAGTCCGGTGTGGGACCATTTTTTCAAACTATTGATAAAAAACAATGCAGTGCAAAATATGCAGCATAAGTTAAACGCTCGTCTGAGACTATGACGTTAAATCACCTTAGAAACACACAATGCCTTCGTCCGATCACAGCAGCGTTTCACCGTGTGATCTCGCCAGCGAGTGAGCCGCCGCGCAGATGAACTGTGGTTTGTGGCTAAAATAATAACCGGGGATATTCTCCCCGTTAGCGATTTCAATGGGAAAGACTTCCGCGATCTGATTGAATGTCTCGAGCCTGAAAACACAGTGCCAAACTGCGCGACTATAGGAACTGTTCAGTGAGCGGAGTCCCTCCGTTGGTTTCTGTCTACAACCGACACAATCACCGGAGACGCATTCACAGCGATTAAATAACGCCTCTCATTTGTATTACCATTGGGGCTTGGATGCAAATACTGCAACATTACGGCGGCAGATAAAGGAAAAGCGCATAACTCATTTTCTGCACCTCAACCTCTGCTGTGGGAAGAAAGAAAGGGGGCAAAGCAAGTCGATTAATTTGTCGACTCGCAGGCGGACGGTAGGCAGCTCTGCCAACGGAGCGAGAGTGCACCCGCTTGTTGCTCCGCCTGTCAAAAGGCCCACGCATCGGTTGTCCACTGGCCTTTCATTAAAAAATATATTGTATATTAGGTTTATTATATTGAGTCTTAAATAAACACTGCTTTCATTACGACTCTCAACGCGCATTTCAATGAACCATGATGTAGTCTACAAATAGATACTGAACTGTGATTGGCCAGTCACTGGCCCGGGCGGGACAGTGACTGGCCAATCAACTTGCCCTGCATATGATTTTACTGGCCCCGGGCCATCGGGCTATACGTTATGTCGAACCCTGAAATCTATCAAGAGCTTCAAACCACCAAAGCGAAGTTGTAGAATGCACCGAATCATTACGGTTTTGTGCACAGATCTTAAATTTGCTGATACCTCCCTAGAATGGGACTTCCTCTCTCTCTCTTAGCTCCAGTAATTGCTGTTGCTCATGCTGTCGGGCCTTCCGCAAGAAGAGATGGATGTGAGAGAGCCGAGCGGCTGTTAGAAACTCCTTGATAGAGCTCCTTGCACCGGGACTTAACTGTGCATCTCAAGATGTTCTTGCTGTCGTTTTCTCAGTGAAACTCCCATGAACGAAACTGTTACTTTACTGAACTGATTCCTTTGTCCTTGTTAAACAACTCATGCATATGGAGTGCTTTGCTTTTGCATGTGTGTGCTGTTGAGTGACACCTTTTGCATTTGAACATTGTGATTACAATGTAACTCCGTGTGCATGGGGGCTAATCTATTGTCATTTTAACTGAGCCAAAAAAAAAAAGGTTCAAATAATAAAACAAAAATGCAATGAACAAACCTGGAATATTTTGCTGACACTCCCAAACAAAGTGACTTACAGTGAATGGTCAGCAGGCAGACACATTTGCTGCGCCAGAGATCAAAGCTCGCTAACCACAGGGTCACACTGCCAACCTTTCTGACCAAAATTATAGAAAAGCCTGAGTGTGACTGTGAATTTAAATCAAACATGCTTACATGCAGTCCGTGACAGGCTGCTGAATAATAGCATGCTGTTTTGTGCGTGTCTCATTAGATTGACGTGGTGTGTGGACATGTGGAAGTGCTGCCAGCGGGACGGTGCTGTATAATTAAGGACGAGAAGCCATTTAGAATGGCAAAAAGGTCTCGGGAACATGACTTGGCATTACATTAAATTCCCCTACAAAAGGAAATGATCGTCTTAGAAAAGGTGGTAGCAGCATGGGAATGGGGGCCACTCGTGCAAGTGTTCAGGCAGTGCATGCAAACGCACACAGGAATCAAGGGCGTAACTTTGATGTTCATATTGGTGGTGGGGACACAATTTGGCGAAAACGCCCTTGCCCCAGACCCAGCATCCAACCGCTCACTAGTTTATTAACCAAACCAGTTCTATCATGTATCTATGTACTGTTTAGTCAAGAGTTGAGCGGCTATCAATCGTTTTGCACTATAAGCTTATTATATTCATACATCATTGGCTGCTTATGTTTCACAGACACTACTTTTTCGTTGAAACATCAATTGTTTACATTATATAATTCTTTCAAGACCTGAGTATTATGCCACCATCTGCACTTTTATTGTTATGTGTTGCTATGGTATTGTTTTGTTGTTACTAATGGTAGTTAGATCATTTATGTTGTGTTACTTACCATTTGTCTCTTACCAGTACTTTACTATTTGTGTGTTGTGTTGGTCTTGTCTAGTCTATGCATGGGATAGCGAGAAACGCAATTTAAATTCCTTGTATGTCCTGTACATATGAGCAATTGACCACAAAGCAGACTTTAACTTTGAGTTCACTTACCAACAGGTTGTGTTACCCTATGGTAGGAAATGGGTCAGTTGACTTGATAAGGGCTCCTTTGACTGATGCCAACCAGAGGTTGAAAAGGAATAGACAAAAGAGAAAAGTCTGAGACCCTGGGATGCTTGTTAAAGTCTCCAATGAGAGATTTTATTCTCAACACTTATTATACTGTACATAATTACTCATAAATACTCATGTTTAATCTCTTGTTTACAATTACAATTAGTTTATTAAACAAAAATATCACTCCATTCAAAACAGAAATAAAACACATGGCAAAGTTTTTCTATCAGATTGGGTCATAACACAGGTGAACTACCAAGATATTTCTTACAACAAATGATTCTCAAGTACAGTATACATATAGTCATAGTTGTGGCATAACATAAGCACATCAGAAATATATAATATATAGCTGGTCTCTCCCTGAGCTACCGCTCATCCGACCTGCTGTAGTTTCATCCTATTGAAATAACAAATGGTGTCTGGCTTTGAAATAACATGTAGCCTAGGCCTACCCTATGATGTATTCGCCACATGCATTAACAGTCAAATATAGCCTACATTAATAACATTCAATTCTGTCAAATGCACCTGTATTCCTGATTCTGTTGTGTCTGAGGTTGAACTACTTGGCTGGGGATCTTCTGTCTCCTTCTGATTAGCCTAGAAAATAATGGGCAGTGACAGAATCAATGCAATGTTTTAGACAATTTTAAAGAAGTTATGCAATATATATTTACACGCATAATAAGCTACTATAACTAGCCTAACTGTAACAGGGCTATTTGAATCACAATGACCTATTGATTCTTCTTGCATATTGATCCACGCGCTCTCTGATATGGGTTGCGGCTGTTCGTCACATGGAAAAATTGCTTTCTTCATTTTCTTCAGTTCATTTGTCTAGGCTATGACAGTTAAGTGCCTATTTTGGCAAAGATTGCCTAATAAGATGTAGGCCTAGACCTATAGGCTGTTAATGTCTGTCTGTCGGCATCGGATAACCTGCAGGACAAATAAAAACCAAAGACTTCGCTTTGCATGTGGTCCAGACAGACATGTCCTGTCAGATCTTATTTTCCAACAACGCTTGATTAGACTAGGCCTATGTCATTGTCAGTGTTACAATGAGATGTTTGTTTGATTACTAATTTAACTGATTGATAGCTGATTGATTACGAAATGACAGCAGAAGCTGTTTTACCGCTCTCAAATTAAGCAACCAATCACCGCTAACCGAAACACAACCCACGACAACCAACAGGAGGCAAAAACAATCACAAAATACATAAGGCGGGACTATTAAGGCAACGCATTAACCCTTTCTCGTTGTTGTCATATTGGTGTGGACAATTTCAGCACATTTGAATATTGGTAAGGACACGTCCACACCGTCCATATGCAATTTTACGCCCATGACAGGAATAGAACCTTGAAGTATGGATTCAGCAACATGGATAATCAGATTAGGCTACCTATGTGTTCCATGCAAACATTATATTCAGAATATGATCAAATTCAGCCTTGATCCTGGCTTTAAATCCAGATGATGGTTCCGTAAATGGTGTCAGTAAACGATGGGAAACTAGTATACAAAATCTCTTATCACACTATACTTAATACCATAGAAAACCATCAAATTAAAGGGCCCCAAATGATTTCAGTTATTACTGTCAGGTGCAGGTATGTCAGTAGAGAAGACGTTAAAGAGAGAGTTGAGACGTCTTTCTATGACATGACACAGACCAGAAGGAGACAACAGTTGAATAAACTTGAATATAATTTAATTATTTGGAAATAAAAAGATGACATTTATCCAAAACGACACTGCCTAACACAGCCCCTCTTCCTCAACTAAGCCTTTGAAAATAAAATTCACACACTGTCCATGTACAGGTGTAACATACTACTTACATCTACATTTTCTCAGCATGATCCGTGAACGTTCACACACAAAACATGCCACCTACCACCTCCACAGAGCAATCTCGTCTGAGTCAACATGCTGCCTGCGTAGTCATATTGCCAGGGTTTTACATGGCCTATATTTGACAGCTGTGACGGCCCTGTCATATTAATGACTACATATACTGCGGGTGACTGATTCAGTCATAAGGACAGGTAAATTGTTTCTTTTCATCCTCACACAATTATCCTAAAACGCACAGACGACAACTCAGGCATTAATCTACACTAAAAACCTGCCATCCACATTGTCTATCGGTTACATGTATTTATTAAGATTCAAGTAAGGAGATTCAACACATACAGAAAGGCAAATACGTGTGGCACTACTTAATATGCATGTTCGGCTGCATCGTAGTACTCTACAGCTTGTACACTACACAAGAAGTGTGTGTGTAGTGGCCTGTATGTCAAACACAAATCAATGCAAGGTCCTATTTGCAATCATGACACTGTGAAATTGTTTACAAGGTTTCAACCACAACAACTGAATGCTGAACATTTCCTACATGTGCCCTTGTTTTGACAAGGGTTCAACACTCCACACAGTCAAGCACACAATTGATTTAGGATAAGATTGTCACAAAGTGAACCAAAGGGTAAAGGAAGCTCCTGGAAAGGACCTCATTTCGTCAAACCACATGCAAGCGCTGCAGACATTAGTGGCCACATTATAAGCTCAAATTAAGTTTAATAGATGTGTGTGTGTGTGGGGGGGTTCTAATGCAACTATTGGAGACATTTAATTACTGTTCTCTCCTTTCAGCCATCATACAAACCTCATAAAACACTTCATTTGCATTATGTGTGATATTTGAACTATATAATACATATCCATGTTGTCCTATTTTGGTAACGTGGCTTTTATCAGTGATACATGTTTAAAGCTTTGCTGCCACACTTCAGTGCTAATAATGAAGACACTGCAGTGGTTCGTGGTTCTCTTTCTGCCTTAATTTATAACTTCCCTACTTGTAAAATGCCTTGCTTCATTTGCAAACGTTTTAAAAGGAAAATGCTTTGTAAAGTGACTGGGAGCTAAACTGCTGCTGTGTCACACAGCAACACACAGCATCACAATAAATAGGTTTGTGTGTGAAAAAAAGAGTTCCAAACCCTTTTCTTAACAGGAAAACTACTTACAAGTCCAGCCATAAAACTCACGATGGCAGGTATGAAAGACCACCCTCGATTGAATCTTTAAAGCAATACATCTCACGCCTTCTATGTTGCAATCTGACATTTCTTGTGGAGTGTCATCATGCCTACAGTAGTCAGGTGCATTCTAACATGTAGAGAGAGATCTTTGGCTCCAGCAGCAAAGAAGGTCATCTCTCCCTCCCTCCCTCCCTCGCCCCTTCTGTGTATAAGCCACATAAATCATGTATGCACACACCCAGTTGAGCCCTGGCTCCCTCGCTCTGCACCCTAACAGCCGCCCCTCCCCGTGCCACGGCCCAAATAAACACAGGCACAGATGAACACTTCAGGTTATCCCTCTGATTCCCCTGGGCACACGTCAAGGAGATCATAACATCAATGAATATGCAAAAAAGACCGTCGGGCTCGGGATAATGTCTCAGCGCATAATGATGTCATCTCGATGCTTGATCACTGAACAATTGACTGACTGCGGCTGGTGATGTAGCTGCTGCTTATCTTGTCACTGAGGTCACATAGAGTGGAGCGGAGAGAACAGTATTGCTGGGAGCGAGTGTGGAAGAAAAGGGGACAAAGGACACAACAATGGAGAAGAATTGAAAAAGGTGGTGGCGTATTATTTTCAGGTATCACAGTGAGTCTTTTAAATACTACTTGTCTCCTTGTGAGAGTCTCCACAGTGTGATTGCACTGGCGGGGGTTAGTCTACACAAATGAGTGCAGTGACGCCTAGGAACACCAGTCCCAGTCCATACAGAGCCAAAGCATTGATCAAGCTCACATTTGAATGAACTGAAGGAGAGGCGACAGAGGTATCGCCTTTCTCCTCCAGAGTTTTCCATACACTCAACACTCACTGCATGTCTGTAGCGGCAGGGGTCTCAACGGCATGTTGGTAGGGTTCACAGAAAGCTTTCCTGAAATTGGTGAGCATATTTTAAAGAAGACAAATAATGAAATAATGTGCAAAGAAGGTCAACTTTTTCAACTACATCTGCTCATTACGGCTCCTCTTTCTTGTTCCATTACTCCCACCACTATTTAAAACTGACCATTGTGTTGTTTTTTAGATACATACATTATTTGATGAATGGACTTTATTGGCATAAATGTTGTGTTTTCTCTGACTGCTTTACAATAAAAGCCACCCAGTTTTTCCAGTTGAATGCTTCTTATATGAACAAGCAGCAGCAGTAAATGTTGGGTTTGCATTAGCATTAACTTAATGCAACACTGATGCATACATCATTTCCTGTTTATACATGAGTCGGTAGGAAGCTTGCATACAACACGGAAATGGCGGACTCAGACACTAACAATGCAATACTGTATACAACATTTAAACAGCTAATGCTGAAAAATTACTATTACTAGTAGCAAAATGGTTGTCTGTTTTCCTGACTTTGGGTTATAACTAGGGCTGCCAGCATTAACAAATGAAATGAAATTGATTAGAGCATGATGCATTTTTCTAAATTGCATTAAACACCTGCTGCTATTCGCACCCACCCTTTTATTTGTTGTCAAGCCGTCGCAGCAGCTTCCTGGTTCCTACTTCCACAGCAAACGGCAACATTATGCTTCTGAATGGCTTGTTCTACTAAGTCAAACTAATAATAATATGTACCTTGGGTAAAACGGGATTTAAAATATTACAAAGTAGGATACTTGTTGGAACTCCCATGTACAAGTCGAGCATACAAGTTCAGTTAATCAGCAGGATGCTAACGAGCACAGGCAAAGCACTGTTTTGCAGGGTGCAGAAACACCTTTTCTCTTCTAAAGCAAATAAGTTGAACAGAAATGATTGCTTAAGTTTGCGACATTTTCAATAGTGCATGCATCATTCTAAATTCTATTCACCTTCTTTTTCTGTCTTTCATGTTTAAATCTCGGACAAAATATCCGATAAACACTTACAAAAGCCTAGCCTGGTGCTACCAGACCATCTTACTTCATTTCATTTGTACAGAGGGTCTGGCAGTGCTGTAATTGGCAAACGTTCACTCATGGAGGCGGGTGTCTGCTAAAGTTTAAAACTATTGGATCTGCCCAGTGCCACTCTGGATTAGTCAACCAATCGCATAACGTTTGGTCGTCACGTGTGTCATGAGCCGGCTTCTGGCAACTGAAACTGGAGCGCGACTTCGACGTCATCGTTCTCAGCCACTCGCTCTGTTCGCTGATTGGACCGGCTATCGAATCTCCGGCAAAACTGGGAAATGGGCTGTACACCCAGACTGACTACTGAAGGGAAAATAAAATTTGGCCGGAAGTAGGCGGGCGGGCGGAGCCAGGCTAACAAAAGCCTCTATTAAAGCCACTATGAGTAACATGGCACGTTGGCGTCCCTTTTGGACAAAAGCGGTAGTATTTTTACGACGCCCGCTGTCGCAAAGCTGTTTTATAGCTCGTGCCAGACGCGTGAGTGTGAACTGAGAAGGGAGCAATATAGTGCATGTCCGTGTGTTGAAAGCTTTCTTTATAGGTCCATGGTTGAAAGTGTGAGGACTCTTTTTGGCTCAGTGAGAGTGGTTTTGACACTGCATGAACTAATGCCAGTCACTGCCACACGCACCTGATTGCAATGAGTTGATGCAGCAGTGTCACCTAACTACTCTCTCTCACGGAGCTGAAAGATTACGTGTCCAACTCCTCACAGAAAGCGAATGAACGATAGACGGCAGCTAGTATGGATCACGATGAGGTAATGTATTTATGTTGTTGTAAATAATTACTATTTCAGATAATGGTTATCTGATGATGGTGAAGCAAAGCAAACTTTGTGTTAGTACCAACCGCTCATTCATTTAGGAGTAAACACTGCAGTCTAGTTTCGCTCTCGTGAAATTGTATACACGTTGCTTGGCAACGCCCTCGTCCCCCATAGCCTATATCACTCTCCCTTTTAGCTTTTCTTCATTGCATTTTCTTTTTTTCTTTGATGGTTCAGCCCCGTTATCAGTCATTATGACGACAAATAACTGTATCAAACAAGGCTCCCGCTCCCCTTCCCTCACCTGGAGGGATAGGCTTCTCAATTCACGTTGCTGCGCCACACTGGAATCTGCTACCAATACGGATATGTGTCCATAGAGCTTGCACGAGCGAACCGAAAATCGGACTGGGTGTGCGACCAGACCAAAAGCAGTAATAAAAACTATTTAAAAACGTCTTTCTTTGCACTGATGGTCTCGTTTGCTGTTAAAGGTAATTTATGATTATCAGAGGAAACATGAGGCTGTTTAAAAGATATTTAAATGTTACTCGTAGCCGCTTTAACTCTATAACCATGAAAGCCCCTTGGATGCATTTCATTAAAATCTCATCGTCCGCCAAAGTGATCACATTGGTAGCTTCTCTAACCTTTTGTATTAGCACTCTGCCCTCAGCTAATGCCTATCAAACATACTTGACCTGTCACTAAAATAGATTTCCTCCATGATTAATCAATGCCTCTTGTCTTTTGGATTAAGAATTCAAAGACCCTGGTGCTAACTATTATCCCCGGGCCATGTTCTAATACTGGAGATTGGAGCACACACACACACACACACACACGCACACACACACACACACACACACACACACACACATTTTCTAGATATCTGTTAGGCTTTTGTGTCCTAATGATTTCTGTTGACTGATCCTAAATCCTTGTAAAGGAGAGGGGGGGGGCGGTCTTTTTCACTGCGGTTATTATGCAGGTGACAAATCTTCCTGTTCAGGGGCGTGGAAACTGTGCCTGACTACTATCCCTCTGTATTGCAGGTGCACCTACTACAATAAATGGCTTTTTAGATCTAAAATTGACATCCTTAATTAATAAAAAATAAGATCAAATGTCAGGCAAATGAATAGCGATCTTTACTGTAACCTAATTTCAAGACAGGCTGACGGAAGATAATCTTGGGAAAAGTAAACATGCTCTTTAGTCACGGTGCTCAATCATTGTTGTAGATATCGTCTGTTATAACGTGTTTACTCGAGGAGATTTAACCGTGTTTAGCTCTAAGAGGCCTAAGATAAGACCATGATAAATATTCATTTTGCTGTATAATTGGCATCAATTCAAGGATATGTGTACTGTGCTGGGTATTCTCCTTTTATTTATTGGCAGTAGAAGTGACAAGCTGGGGATAATGGGTTGTTCTGCTATTGAACTGCTGCCTTTTAAAGGGCATTAATAAATTCCGACTTTGCAATTGGGGGTATTTCGATGCGGATGTAGTACAGCTATGTTACATTAATGGGCAATCTCAAAGAGCAGTCCTGGAGATTTGTTTTGAAGGTATTTGGTCAAAAAAAATAGTTGATATTAACCCAAACCTGCATTGAAGTACACACTGTTGCAATTGCATTGCACCTTGATGAAGGTGCATTCTCAAAAAAGGAACAGCTTATGTGGTCATAAACCAAAGTATTTGCCTTATTGTTTTTTTTTGTTTTAACCTGACTAGTGTAGTGCCCTTAGGAAGCAGTTATATGCTTAAATGTAACATGTATATGAAAATGGGACACAGAAACAGATGTAGCCTACACATAGGCAGTGTAGCACAGTCATTGAAATGGCTGCTGCATCGCTCGTCAATGTCAAGTTTGTTCTTCATGTAATAAGATGGATGGATGCAACATTAGTAAGGAGGATGGATTATGTGCATTTGCCAGCTACAGAAAAAGTTTAAAAGATAAGAGTTTGGATAACTGTAAAATAACGTTAACGTGTCAATAGCAGTCAGCTACACAGTGTGTGTGTGAGAGTGTGCGACACATTAACTGAAATTAGCATCACTATCACGGTAGTGTTTAATACATTAACTGTATTACAGTGAAAATAGCGTAAAGCGCAATCTTTAACACTAAAGCGCACAGGTTTGAGGGGTTGGTTATGTCTGTGGAAAGGTTTAATAACGTGTTGTTTGTGAAGTCATCCCGGCAGTCAATGCTGGGTGCATGGAATGAGGCAGTAACAAAAGGCTGTGCCTGCCCTGCCGTGTCCCGACTCCCGCTCGTCAATGTACGTTTTGGTAGCAGCAGAGGGAGGTGGGTTGTACTCGGGGATTACTTCATGCCCGTTCTCACTGCGGCCTTCAGTATGCGCACATATGTGCACGTCAGCATGATATAAATATGATAACTTCTACATAGTTGGTCCAAATCACTTCAAGGATGCACACCCTTGTGCCGTGTGCAAGCCACATCCGGAAGTTCAGGCTGATCTGACTAACAGTCAGAGAGATACTATGTGAGACTCAGACAGACAGACAGACAGACATGTCTTGCTTTATAGATAGATAGATGATGGCACTTTGTGAAAAGTCAGCATTTAAAAAAAGTTATTAATATAAGTCCTTATGGGAACAATGTACCATATTTCATGACAATCTATCCGATGCTGCTAGACTTTATCATATGGGGACCTAAAAATGGAACCAAAGTGGTTCTTTATTTGCAATAGATATTTTGAGTTCATTTATTTATTTTGCAGGTGTTGGCTGGTACTATTTGTGATAGGTGTGGCCTACACATCAAAATTCATCACCCCTCCAGTACTGTTTCATTTTACACAATTCTCAACACTCAAGACTAAATCTATACAAAAATAATTCACAGAGGTCCTAAGAGCTGTTGATTAAGGGTGTATTCACACATGCCGTGTTTAGTTCGGTTGAAATGAGCTCAGATGCAGTGGTGGCTGGTGAATTTTCTTTTAGGTGGGGCTGAAAGTTTATAAACCAAACCCCTGCAGGGGGGTCTGGGGGGATCCACCCCCAGAAGATTTTTTTTGTGATTTTCACATACAAACGAAGCATTCTGGTGCATTCTGACAAAATAATAAAGACAAAATAGAACATTTCCTTACAAAGACAAATGGGGCAGGTGAACTAGGTTTTAACTTAATTTATTTGCCTTGTAGAATTCAGCAATATTAAAAGTGCAAATACATCAATAACAATTGGGAATTATACACAAACATAGGTTTGCATAGAACTATATACAATATGCACACTAAAAGCATGATGCAAACATAGGTTTGCATAGAACTATATACAATATGCACACTAAAGGCATGATGCAAACATAGGTTTGCATAGAACTATATACAATATGCACACTAAAGGCATGATGCAAACATAGTTGGAATTTGCAATATGAACTAAAGATGATGAACAATATGCACACTAAAGGCATGATGCAAACATAGGTTTGCAGAGAACTATATACAATATGCACACTAAAGGCATGATGCAAACATAGGTTTGCATAGAACTATATACAATATGCACACTAAAGGCATGATGCAAACATAGGTTTGCATAGAACTATATACAATAAGGCATGATGCCAACATATGTTTGCATAGAACTATATACAATATGCACACTAAAGGCATGATGCCAACATATGTTTGCAGAGAACTATATACAGTGAATGGCTGGGGATGGAGAGTTCTTACTTGTACATGAACTTAACACGCCTGTCTTTCTGAGCAGCAAATCTTTCAATGACCCTGGTGTTAAAATTCGGAATGTCCCGTACAAGCCTTTTCTCCATGGAGAGCATAGCCAGAGCATTGAGGCGCTCTTGTCCTATTGTGTTCCTCAGGAAGGTTTTTATTCTCTTGAGGGTTGAGAAGCATCTCTCGGATTCGGATGTGGTCATCGGTGTGGTGATGAGGATCCTAAGTAGACTTACAGTTTCAGTGAAGGTGTCTTGAAGGTTGTTCTCCATCAGAACCTGAAAGAGAGCCACTGCACCGCTGCAACCCTTAAACTCCTCATTCTCGTAGATGAGGCTCAGCTCTGTTCTCAGTTTGGCCTTGTCCAGGTAGGGATTGGCTTCCATTGTTGTTTCCAGTGCTGCATCTGGAAACTTCTTGCTGTGTTGTTGGAACAGCTCGCCTTGCAACAGAGTGGCACTGACGAGATGCTTCGTGTAGGAGAACCTCTCCTTGGCATGGCTGATGATGGTGTCACATACCTATGAAAAAAAGATTAAAAAAAAGTCAGTACACCAACATTACAATCAAGTTAACATCTTCAAAATTAAACAATGCAAATTCCTACCAGTTAAATGTCTGATGAGCAGATACGACCTACTCTACTTATTTATTAATATCATGAACGTGACAAAATACAGGTAATTTCTGCATTCTCCTATAGACAGAGTACAGTAATATGACAATTCTGAATACACAAAAGCTGCTGATGTAATGGTTATAAATATGTGTTGCAGTAAAATGTTTAGAAATGCTTAATGCAGTAAATAAGTCAAAAATGCTTCAAAATACAAAAACAGACTTTGCACTCTATGATTATCTGTTATCGATTGCTCCGCCCTCTTCAGGTATAATGGGATGCCATTATAAATAATAATGTATTTTTAGATAAACATGGGAATAAACAAAACATATTTTACCAAAAATAATTAAAATATATTTTTGTTTATTTCCCATGTTTATCTAAAAATACATTATTGTTTTTTTGGCTACAACACAATTCTGAAGAGCTAATTCAGGAAAGTTGTTACAGTGTTTCCTTATTTCACATCATTTTGAAGACAAACACAATATACACAAATACAGTATAATCTCTGTTACAGCTAGGCCTACCTTTATAGCCAACTGCTGTTGTGTGTCTTCTCCCAGTGGTCTGCCTCTCTTTGGGGCTGGCTCATGTACAGGTCCTCTGTACTCCGTATCCTCTTCTAGAGCTGGGACCATGTCCCTAATCCAAGACAAAAGTACAATGCATTACTACAACTGCCCGCAATTACTGTTTCAACAACCAGATATGACATAAATCCATACTAAATGTTGAAATTACTGTTACTATGTTGTATATTAGATACAGAGGTTAGCTAAATTGACATATAAACAAGTGTAGTCTACTATGAGATATTGATAGGCCTATAGAAGCATAACTGTTTAAACCAATGTACAAAATCACATAGCCTACCTGACAGCCTGTATGCTGGTGGTGAACCGCTGGGTGAGTGTTGCGATGTACACCGAGTCTATGTTTCGTTTCTGCAGCTGGTTGAAGAGCATCTGGACTTGGAGCATGATCTTGTGGAAAAGCGCCAGAAAAAAACAAAAGCTTGGCTCTTCCAAAATTCTCAAACAGCCCCCGGCCTCTCTCTCCGAATTGGAGTCACCGCCTCGGTTCCGGATGGTTTCGAATCATGCTACCAGGTTATCCTTGTGCTCATACAAGGTGTTGACAGCGCGACTATGAAAGTTCCACCGCGTTGGTGAAGCTCTGGGAAGACGGTGCGCAACCACCTCGTCAAGCACTGCTGTTCTCTTGTATGAATTAGAGAAAAATGTAGAGAAGCCCCCGAGATCGGAGAAGAAGTGTCTGATCTTCGGGATGTGGGATGTCGCCTTCTGCATAACGAGATTGAGTTGGTGCGCATAACAGTGTATGTAGTATGCATTCTGGTAGACTTCTTGGACTTTTCTCTGTACCCCACCTGTCGCTCCTCGCATCACAGATGCGCCATCATAAGCTTGGGCAATGAGCTTCCCTTCTTGCCCTTCAGGGAGGATAGTGCGCAGCCTTTGCTATAATGCTGTGGCGATTGTGTCTGCGGACGCACCTTCTTGCTTGATGAACTCAAAAAAGCGCTCCTGGATGTTGTTGTGGCCGTCAATATATCGTAGCACAAGCACAAGCTGACAGTGTGTGGAGATGTCTGTTGTCTCGTCGGCCTGGATGGCTAGATATTCGGTGTTCTTCACTTCTTCCAAAATGTGCTCTCGCAGCACTGCCAGCATACAGTCTAAAAGTTCGTTTTGAACTGTTTTAGACGTACCTTTGAAGACTGTGGCATTCTTCAAGTGCTCCTCCAACACACTGTCAATGGAAGCCATCAGGTCGACTAACCCCCGAAATATCCCGGGGTTGACCGATACGTCACGTTCATCGTGCCCCCGCATAGCCAATTCAAAGGCACCACAAAATTTAACGCAGTCAATTAATTTTGACAAAATGTGTCGATTTTTGTCAACCTCTTCGTTGTGTCGTCTTACCCCTATCCGATGACCCTCGTCCAGCTGTGTAGCGATGCTAATTTTGCCTAGCACGGCTAGTTTGACACAGTTGTTCATGTGAATCATGGATCGCTCATGTTTCTTCAACCTTTCAGACAGATGCTTGAGGTCTGTTACTCCAGTTTCGGTCCAGGCAGAATCAGAGGAAGACGTTTTGAATAGTAGACATGGAAAGCAAAACAGCGCATTTTTAGATCCACATCCAGTTAGCCAAGCCTTTCTGCCAAACCAAGTCCGTGTGAAATTCCTGGTGTAGGACTTCTGCTTCTCTTTGGCAAGCTGTGTAATGTTGATGTTCTCCGGCTGGTCTGGTCCAAGTTCTTTTATTTTAACTTTTTCCGCGTTCGTTTTCCTCTCAAAAGGGGTTTCTAAAAGTGATTGAACCGAATTAGGAGGTAATTCGTCCATATTGACAGCTGCAACACAACTAGCCTAGCCAACACAACTCACGCGACTCCGAGTCCGCCAGAAACCGTTAGTAGATCCGAACGTTGTTGTTATTGTTGCCAGGTAACCAGTTACCGGGCGCCAATGCCCAGCGCTTGGGGGGTTTGAACTGGCGCCCCAGAAGTCAAATTAGTCAGTTTAGAGCTTGAATTTCGCCATGAAATGTAAATACAGTGCCAAAATATAAATTCAGTGTGCATTCTTAAGTAGAATTAAATAGTTTAGTTGCCTCAAATTAACAAAAAAAAAACGATTTTTATATTTTTTATTTTATTTTATTTTTTGGGGCGGAGGAGGGGGGGCGGCGCCCTAGCGCCCTCTATGGGTCAGCCGCGGCTGCTCAGATGCACTTCCGCCTTCGGTGCGCATCTTTCAGACATGTGTGAATACAGCAATCGCACTCGGGGGCGGACCAAACAAACGCTCCGAGACCCAGCTGAAGAGGTAGTCTCGGTGCGCTTCCATACGCACTCTGCTGCAGTTCGTTTGTGGTGTGAATTTGTCCGGACTCGATCCAAATGCAGGAAGCACTGCGCCTTTTCTTTTTTAATAAATCGCCGTCAGCTTCACATTATGGGAAAGTGTTGTTGTCGCCGTTGTTGGGAAGATTAGTTGTGGTTTGTCTGGGAGCCCCGAGCGAATAGATTACATTTGATAGACAGGACGCGTAAACATGCTGATGTGTTCAGCGATCAGATGAAGGAGAGGGGAGCGTCTCCCGCACAGTGACAACGGGTTCACGCTGAGCTTTGTATGAAGTGCGTGTTTTTATTTTGCTTCCCATGTGGGACCATCAATAGGCTACTATCCCTGTGTCAGTTTGGAGCTGAGCCGCGCCAAACTCACACCCAGCTGACACACGGCTAAATCAGCTGAGTGTCAGCTTGAGCCTATTCCTCGCGAGCTGCGCGTCCAGCAGCACAAATACAGTAAATATTATGTTTCACATCGTAGGCTACAAGCCACACATTGACACAGGCCTACATATTATAACCATATGAAACAACAATAACTGTATGTTTTTTATTTTATTTATAGGCTAGATGTAGGCTTATTTATTTATTTATAAATTTATTTATTCATTATTTTTAACCCCATATCGTATCAGTTATATATCTCGCAGTTTTCACTTCCTGCTTCCTGCTTCCGCTTCTCTCCACCCCAGAATGCCTGTCTAATGAATGAATGACCTCAGATCACGTGTGGTTTTACTCCTTAATGCTGGTTCACTTGCAAAAGGGGCAATATGAAAGTTGGCCACACCAAAATAAAAAAAATCTAAACTCTATTTGGTCTGGACCAAAGCAAGTGAACTAGCGGACTTTCCCAGTGTGAATACACACTAAGTCTCAAAAAAATCTCATTAGCTCTCTTTATTAGCTTTCTCAACAACTCTCTTCTCAAGGCTCGACTGACTTTTTGTCCTCAGCTAGCCGATCACATAACACAGCACAATCTCTCCCCTATGTTGTCTTTGATAATTACTGGCTGTGGCTGTTTGTTTAGCCTTTTGTCTTGACTGAAAAGGGTAGACGCAGAGAAAGAGAATAAGACCCGGATGAGGGACATAGAGACAGAGCAAGGCCTCCTCCGCCAGTCATTCCCCTGGGTCCTACACCACGCCGCATTGGCATTTTATTGAAATATTAAAGGTGAGGTAGATCCGCAGCGACATATTGTAAAGGCTGTCACTCCGATCACAAAGGCACTGAAGTGAGTGGAGGATGGAGAGGAAGCAGAGAATGGGAAGGTGGAGATGGAGAGAGCGAGGGAGGGAGGCAAGGGACCCCCAGGCTACAATAGAGGGAGTAAACTGTGTGTGTAGGTGAGTGAGAGGCAGCGGGCTGGGAAAGTCACAGTACAACAAGCAATCATCATTTCTAAGCCACTGCTGAGAGAAGTTGGGTCGAGCAGGACAAGTGGAAAGGAATCGTATTGACACAGGGTAGGATGTCGGGATTCCACGTGTTGAGAAAAGGCTGAAAAAAAGCATCTGGGGATGTTAAAACTCTGGCATATTCTCCTGAGGTTCCAGATATTGATTTTTCTTTTATTTTTTCATTTAAATTATTTTATTTCTGTGGCAGTTTGAAGGGCGTGTGTGCACAGTGGAACATGTTGGCTTTCCTTGTGCCAATCACCTTGGACTTGGGCTTGGGCTGGAAGAAAAATAAATGTGATTGGCACTGACTGAACCCACTGGATGCAATGTTTTAACTCCACTTTTCTCCCCAATTTAGGTTAAGTCCTTGTCACTGCTGACTCCACCGCTAAGGGTGTGTGCTTCCTCCATCACACAATGTGTTGCTGAAATGCTGCTTTTCACGCCGCCAGGGAGGACAGCCATTCGGAGAGTGTGACAACTGTGTTTGTCGTAAGTCAAACTCTGGAACTATAGGATGGCTTATGAGAATTCCACTCAAGTGCTAACACCTTAAGATTTTGTCATTTATTAATAGGCAATGTATATGAAAGGACACTTAAGTAAATGATCAACATTACATATGGTGCACTAAATCTATTGTTATCAAGAGCTTATATTGTGGGATGAGTATAGAAATGTGGCTAGTTCATCACTATACAGCCTTACTGTATTAAACTTTACTGTTAGGCCAAGTCATAAGCAGTTGTGAGGACCTGACTTATGAAATCAACATACCACTGACAACTGTCTTGTGTGGTCACATTCAGCTTTAGAAAAAAATGTATGTGAACTGGCCATACATCATTTTCATGTTACATAAATTGATGTGGGTATATTTGGTTGATCTTACATTTTTGCAGTCGATGCTTGTCACTGATCAAGCTTCATATAACAAAGTGATATATAGCTTCCAACAGGACAACATTTCCATGTCAATTTTGTTTCATTATTCATCTTTTCAACCGACAACAAGTGCGTACAAAGTGGATATGGATCTTAGTTTCACAGTTAGTGCAGTAAATCAAAAACCATCTGATTGTGACAGTGCCAGTGAATACCCAACCACATTATCATCACATACCATATTTGTTGATATGTTTCATTATGGGTCAATTATCAAATATCATAAATTAGTCAATAAGTGTTTGTTTTTTTGTCGTTTTCTACTCAACTCTGTCTTTCAACACAATATTGTCAAACAGATTGCTGTCACGGCTAAGAAAACCTGATTCCATGTCACATTTGGTGAGCTTTAGTACATTTTTATTCTATTCTCTACACTAATGCTGCATCCACACCAAACGCGAAAATTCGCGTTGCTCCGCGCGAACCGCGTGTAAATCACCGCGGGGGTGAATGAGCCCCAGGGGTGAATGCGGCGCGGTGAAAGTATTCGCGCCGCGTGAGGGGAGGGGCTTATTTGGTAGTTGGAAAACAGTTGGACAACAACAGTTGGAAAGAGGTTTAAAAACTAGCCGGCTTATTTTTAATTAGCCTACGCCGTTTTTATTCAGCAGACATGGTTAGTGTTAACACCCTGGCTTGTTTGTATCTTCTTTGGAAGAAGCGTCGCACCCACCGCCGCCGTATCTGGGTTCACAGCATCACCCGCAGTCGGAACCAGCTGGGTGAATATCACCGGTTGATTCAGGAGCTGCGTCTGGATGACTGTCGTTTCCAGCGCTACCTCCGGTTGACTGTGGCCCAATTCGACGACCTGTTGGCCCGGATCGGTGACAGGATTTCCCGGCAGGATACAAACTACAGGCGTTCCGTCCCAGCTGCGGAGCGCCTGTCTATCTGTCTCCGGTAAGTGAGTTTACTAACAAATGTATCAATAGTAACTGTAACCAACATTTATAGTAATCTCTCTGACCGGTACCAAAACGGAAATTTCACAGTGATCTCACAACAACAAATGTATCAAAAGTAGCCTACACTGAAATAGCTAGGCAACATCATTTTTGATACATAAATGTGGCAGCTATATTATCTTTTTTTTTTACAAACAGAAAGGCCTACATACTTTTATTATAGCCTATTATCTATTAAGGGGCTTATTTGGTAGTTGGAAAACAGTTGGACAACAACAGTTGGAAAGAGGTTCAAAAACAAGCAGGCTTATTTTTAATTAGCCTACGCCGTTTTTATTCAGCAGACATGGTACATGTTAACACCCTGGCGTGTTTAATCTCTCTAACCGGTACCAAAACGGAAATTTCACAGTGATCTCACAACAACAAATGTATCAAAAGTAGCCTACACTGAAATAGCTAGGCAACATCATTTTTGGTACATAAATGTGGCAGCTATATTATCTTTTTTTTTTTACAAACAGAAAGGCCTACATACTTTTATTATAGCCTATTATCTATTATTGATTACTCTGACTTTAGAGCCATATACATAAAATACTACCACCAATAACAGCACAAACTAGTATAGACCTTGACATAATAACTCAGTTAGCCTATATTAACTGTTGTCTGTGTTGCAGGTACTTTGCCACAGGGGATTCCTACAGGACCATCGCCAACAGCTTCCGTGTTGGGGTCTCCACTGTCAGCATCATCGTCCCTGCTGTGGCCACTGCCATTTGGGAGTGCCTGGTGGGGGAGTTTATGGCAGTGCCCACAGCAGAAGATTGGAGGTCCATCGCGGCAGTGTTTGAGGAGCGCTGGAACTTCCCACTCTGCTGTGGAGCACTGGATGGGAAGCATGTGACCCTCAAAGCCCATGGCAATACTGGCTCCCAGTTCTTCAATTACAAGGGGACATACTCCCTTGTATTGCTAGCAGTTGTGGATGCCCAGCGTTGCTTCCGGGTGATTGACGTTGGCGGCTACGGGAGATCCAGTGACGGCGGGACACTGGCCAACTCTGCGTTCGGTCAAGCCCTGCAGTCTGGAACCCTCGACCTGCCCACTGACCTGCTACTTCCTGGAGCTGACCAGAGGGGACCCCAGCCGCATGTGTTTGTGGCAGATGAGGCTTTTCCATTGCGGAGAAACCTCATGAGGCCATACCCTGGGCGCATCCCCCCTCGTGAGAAGAGGATTTTCAATTACCGTCTCTTCCGAGCTCGACTGGTAGTTGAAAATGCCTTCGGGATCCTCTCCTCACAATGGAGGATGTACAGGCGTGCGATGGAGGTCAGGCCAGAGGTAGCAGAGATGTGCGTCAAGGCAACCTGCGTCCTGCACAATTTCCTGCGGAGGTCAGAGGAGGCTAGTGCAGTGAGGGGGAACGTCCCAGTTGTGGAGGTGGAGCCACTGCCAGACCTGGGCAGAGTTGCCGCCAACAACCCGGGACGAGAGGCTGTCAGGGTGAGGGAGGTCTTCACTGCCCACTTCTCAGCAGAGGGGGCTTTGTCTTGGCAAGACACCATAGTGTAGCAGGAGCACACACAAAACGGCTCTTTTAAGAGCCACCCACTCAGTTCAATTGAGCAAACTTCTTGCAATTTGTACATAACATAATGTTTTCTTATTTAAGCACTGATGGTAAATATGTGTAAAGGTAAGTAGTAGTTGTGTTCACATTCAGGTATGTTTAATGTAA
Organism: Hyperoplus lanceolatus; assembly: GCA_026929865.2. Lineage (NCBI taxonomy): Eukaryota > Metazoa > Chordata > Actinopteri > Uranoscopiformes > Ammodytidae > Hyperoplus > Hyperoplus lanceolatus. The sequence goes on along the minus strand of CM049415.1, from coordinate 15,271,904 downwards.
GAATATGGTTCAATTGAACTTGCCACTCCCACTGTCTGTCTCACACCTGGTCTGCATCACCAATCAACCCACCTACTTCACCTCTGGCTTCCCTGCTGTCGTCGCCAGATCGTACCATGCACTACTGTGGTAACTATGCGAGCCTGGCTCCAGTAGATATGATTACCTCGCTCTATTTTCTCACCTCTTGTAGCTTTTTGTGATTTTATCCTAACTCTGTTTTCCTCTGCTTGCAGTTACCCGGATCACTCTCTCCAGCTCCCCTGCTTTGGTCCCCCCCCCGGCTTCCTCGTTCATTCACCACCAGCTTCCCCTCATCATTTCAATAAACCTTTGTTCATCAACCCTACTCTGCCTCTGTCTGCTCTTGGGTCCAGTATCAAACCGTAACAGAACTCGCACATCATTTAGAAACCGGTAAGAACAAGTAGAATGCACAAGCTTTCAGTATTCAGTCCTGTTAACTGTAATTATTTATATTTAAATAAAACAAAATAAATTCATTGAAAATCCAAGTGGAGTTATATTTATTTATTTTGTATGTTTTGATAAGAAAAAAATTAATAAACAATCAAAAATTAAATTACAAAAAAATTACAAAAATGCGGAAAAAAAAGAGAAAAAAAAAAAACTGAAGCCTGCTTCACTGCCAGACAAGGTTTGCCCCCTCAACAGTTTCCAAATTAAGAATTATAGTGCTGGCCTCGTAAATGAGTTTATAAATATTGAATTTGACATGTTCCTTCTGCTGAAGGGGCAACCTTTGCATGGCAGGAAGCAGGCTTTTGAAGAAGATCTCGTCTTCCGAAAGGGGAGGTGGAGCAGGAGTGTTCTCTCGGCCCAACGACTGCATCAGCATCCTTTCGATGGTGCTCTCATTGTCCCTGGACCGTTTTTGACTTGCTTTTCTCCCTGTATCAAATGAGAACATTATAATATCACTTATATGGTTATTATAAGGGCTCGGCAATTTGCCCTCAAATCAATATCATGAGTAATTGAACATTTTACTTCAATTACCATTATTCAGGAAAATATGCCCATTAAATAAAAAATCAAGGGAATGCAAACAGGTTGACTATTTATGGTTATCAATTGAATATTCCAAAATGAAATCAAAGCATTGCTTCAAATGAAAATTATCACATTTCAGACTAAACAAATGTGCTTATCTAACTAAGGAAGGCAGGGAATAAAGTATATGTTATCGAGAAAAACACAGTATCCATGCATACATTATATTTAATATAATACATCGTTTGTCATGTACATACCTCTTGGTGGTATTGGGTGGAGCACTGGAGGATGGGGATCAACTTCTGTCTCTTCAGAGGCAGAGGGTGAGCCAAGGTCCTCCTGCTGCTGGTGATGATGATAATCTGTAATTGGTGACAGCAAATACACCCATGTCAGTACATTACATATTTCCAGTAACTACACTATCTGACCCTTTCCTGCAGTGAGCCTTTTATTTTACAAGAAGACAAGATCACAAACGTTCTTGACTTTTTCGCTACATGTTATTACTATGTGTGACTTGACAATTCAACCAACCTCCTCCTCCTCCTCCTGAAGGCCCGGCCACAGACAGCTCAGCCCAATCCTCTGCCTGACTTGGGTCCTGCTCTGCCTGACTCCCTGGTTCCTCTGCAGTCCTGTCTTCCCCAACCCCCCGCTCCATGTTACTAGCCCTAGGTGTAACGTGGGGGTCGAGGAAAGACAGGACCGCAGAGTACTTCCACCTCCTATAAGTCCCTGCCGCTGCCCCACTCCTCTTGGCCTCACTCTCCCTTTTCTTTTCTTTTAAGAAAGTGTCCCTGAGGCCCTTCCACTTTTTCCTGCATACATCCGCTGACAAGAAACAAAGCACAAACTGTTATCACTTGAACTATGCCGGTTGAACAGCTGTTGACAGCGGTTGACGCTAACTTTAGCTAGCTTGGTTCAGTTTGAAGCTCAAATATGGCTGTAAACAATAACTCATAAGAAACAACGCACAAACTGTTATCACTTGAACTATGCCGGTTGACGCTAGCTAGCTTGGTTCAGTTTCTGCTATCTTCCGTTATTTTTGACAGTTTGTGTCAGTTTGAAGCTCAAATATGGCTGTAAACAATAACTCATACACATTTTTACAACTCACCAGTTAGGCCGACCTCCTCCGCCACAGCCCTCCACGCCACCTCCTTTTTTGTCCGGTCCCGGTAGCTGTAAAGGCTTGTGTCATACAGCACCGGGTGCCGGCAAACTGCCACGATGAGTTGGTCCTCCATTGTTGTTTTCATGAGCGACGTTGATGTCATGACGTCAGAGTGATTGTCAACGCTGATTGGCTTTCGCTTCAAAGCGTCACGCGAAAAATTCGATGAGATGAATATTTTCAACTCATGCGAATGAGTCGCCATACGCATCATTCGCGCCGCGCAAGAAGCATTCGCGTCTATTCGCGTTTGTGCATTGACTTTGTATGCAAAGTGACCGCCCCTCCCGCCCCAAACGCGTTTGGTGTAGATGCAGCATAACAGCAACAAAGACATTTCTCATCTATAGACAACTGTACCTTGTTAAGATGCTTTGAGCATGTAATGTGTGTTTCCTTGACTGAAAGTATGCCTTTTATGACCTATAAACGTTGTTATAATGATTTATAGTCATATTTAACCATACTAAAGTGTCAAATAATGACTTAAATGTATTTAGACGTATTCCCTGGTGACCGTCTGGGGTGGCTGTGCAGAGCGCTAAAAACTAGGAACACCGGTCACGATTCACTTGTTCAAATTTCCGGGATTTATCTACGTAGAGCAATCCGGATTTTCCATGTATGGTTATGCTGCAACGTTTATGTCAGTTTATGTCAGGTTGTCATAACAAAGACATCTCGTACAATTTCAATGTTGCATTAAACGTGACATAATTGACCGAATGACACTTTATGACAACAGTCATAACTATAATAATGTTCATGACAGGTGTCATGTCATGGTTATGACAGTGTAATGACACTGTTATGTCAGTCCTCTTCATACCCCTTCAAATAAAGTGTTACCGTTTTGTGTTGACTCATTTCAGTTTAGGTAGCTAATACTACTTAGTTAGAAGACTTTTTCTCTTCTTGGCCACCTTTTATTCTCAACACATCTTCTCGACTTCACTGCTGCCATTGGCTGGACACAGGACAGGATGCAGAATACAAATGGGATCATAGAATTTGCATGGAATGCTAATCCTAACTAATTCTTAAGCTGGCCTGATAAGTTTTAATAATAGGGCCAGTGATTACATAGGGCAATGAGTAATACAATATCACAGCTCTGAATGGGCTCATTTCCCCGGGCCTTGAGGGGTTTCTCTTGGACAGTGTGCTTATCGGAATAATGGAACATACTGTGAATGACTGTGGGAATTCCCTCAAAGGAAAGTTCCAAGAGGTAAAATGAAGCAATGAGACGCGGCTTCTGATTTCACCAGTGAAAATCTCACCTGCAGAGTACCTTTCAGTGGGGGGAAAAAAGGGCAAGTGAAGTGTGTAAACGTATGTTATGGTTTAAAGGCATCCAAGTGATAAGGGTGTGAAGGCTTGGGTCTATCAAAAGTATACATATTTGTATACGTTTGATAATTTTAATGTTTTTAATCTAGTGGAAACATATGTAAGGATATCCAAGCTTTCAATTTGGACCTGTTATGACATGGTTATTCTAGTCACCAGTTTCAGCAGTGAGATATCATTGTTTACTCCTCTTGACCTGACTGTCCTTCTCTGTCAGAGCCATATTGCCCGTTAGAAGTGGAATATTATTGCTTGTTGTAGATGTGCTAACACTGCAATGTTCTCACATCCGAGCGCCACAATATGACCCCTCGGCAGATACTCAGCTGGCGTTCTGTTCCATTAAAATAATGAGGGATCTGATATTAGACATAGGAGTACAGTTTAGACTGCAGAGCAAATACTGACCCGACAGTTTTCAGACACAAATAGCCATCTAGGGGAATATAAATAGTCTATCGTATTCTTTGCAGGGTCTTATTCGCTTTATGAAGATGTGGCGTTCTGAATCAGTCCATTCTTTTGTTCATTGATATAAAATACCAGAATTTGTATTTATTTCATTGATCTCCAAAAGAGATCAATCAGCCAGGTCGACAGGTAAGTGTATTATTGGTTAAACAAGCACTAACGTCATCACTCTCATAAGCATGCAAGTAATGCACAGAACATAAGGAGATCAAGGAGACACAAAAAAGAGTTGATTTGTTAGTGTCCAAAGCCATAGTTTAGTAGTCTGTATAAAGTAAACCTTTGAGTTCTCCATTATAGGGAGTAGATAGTGGGTGAATAAGGGGTGCGTTTTTAGGCAGCAATAAATATATCTAATTTTGTAGGATCTCTGAGAAGTGCTTTGTAGAAACAGTGTGTGTGTGTGTGTGTGTGTGTGGTTGGGTGTCACGGCAGTGTTCATGTTAAATGCATAGTAGAGTGCTCAGAAAGCCGTAAAGCCCCCTCTGCAGCATGTAGTCCCTGTTTGTGGTTTGTCCAGCAAGTTGTGGAGCTGTTCAGCATAATGAAGCAGACTTATTGATGAGTCTGCACACTAGTGAAGGGGGATCATTTATTTGATGGTTCGCTAAGTATGTGTGTGTAGGTGTGTGTGCGGTGTGTGTGTGTGTGTGTGTGTGTGTCTCATAATGCATTAAAAAAAAACCTAACTCGTCCAATTCCTGCAGCTTTTCTACACATGTTCCAAACCAAGCACAGTGAACACAAATACAACAGGCTTGGTGTAGTTAAAATCTATGATATTTGTGTCATTATCTGATAATATTGTTGGCTATTCATTGTAGCCAACAAAGATCATTCATAATTTAAAAGTGCAAATGAGTATTTATTGATTATGGTTGTATACATATTGGACACATTAGTAAATCAATAGTATAATGCTGTTCTGCATCTTAGTTTGGAATGGGCCTAATGAGGTTAATTAAATGTGAATAACTAATCAGCTTTACTGAGAGAAAATCTTGTGTTTGAGATACATACAACCTGTCTCTGGCTTGATTTCAATGGCTTTTTGGAACCTTGGTCTTTTAACCAAGGTAAGTCACAAACAGAGCAATCTTGAAATATTGGCATATCATTTAGCTGTTAGATTTTATTCCAAATCAAATATGTTCTGGAATCCCTAAAAAATGGATGTACAAATTAGAATTATTAAATGTTAAATTAAGTGTGCAGTTAAGGTAATACAACTTTCAATACATTATATGCATACTGTTCAACAGAAAGGACCTGTAAATTATTTTGACTGCACCTATCGAGTACTATAACATCTGTGTGTTGCCTTGGTATAATTTGGTACGAGAAGATCATGTTTAATGTGGTAGAAACACAAGATTATCCCACCTTTAGCACGTTGATATGCAAGGCAGACTGATTAGAATGCATTTCATTACCTCTCTCTCTCTCTCTCTCTCTCTCTCTCTCTCTCTCTCTCTCTCTCTGTCTCCCCATTTCAACTCTGTACTATCAAATAAAGCTTGAAAATGAGAATGCATTTCATTGATGATTCAAGCTGCAATACTTATTTGCATTCAACTCTTAAAAGCAGACCATGTTTTTGGTTTACTTTAATCATGTCATGGGAAACCAGCTAACGTGGGTATGTCAACCTCACACATTAAATAAATATATTTTTTACCTTTGCCCTGGTTTTTGCTGTGTCCCTTTGTCTGCACCTCACAACAGCACTATCATCGACATGGCTGTTACCTCTGCAGCTTAAATAACACAAGCCAAATCATCACGGCCCGGATGGATTGTAAATAGTGGAGGGGCCAATAAATTTGTCAGCGCTTGGACAGAGATAGGGCACATTACCTTCAGAGGGAGCATATTTCACCCTTCCCTAGGGCTGATGAAATGCGGAGCACAGGGGCAACACAGCTTCTGTAAGTGAGGCCTTCTTTATGGCCTGATTAAGTCATCTGATGCTAGCTATAGAGCCAGCCATACAGCTTTATTTCACCTCCCACTGTGCTGCTGTTGTAATCATCCAGGAGGACTATGGTGGTAAAACAGCATCGGAATAGCCCTTATAATATGATGGGCCCAGTCATTCCTGTTCTCTTTTTATGTCGGCCATTACAACTTCTGATAGACTAATACCGCTGTTAGCGGTTCCTTTAACATTCACAGTCTGATTATGTTGATGCTATCGACTAGGCATGCCTTTGTTGTTGATCTGCGGTACTTCTCAGAATTTCCTCCCATCTTAAGATATTTCTGGAAAATGCAGCATGTAAAATAATGTCATATTGGTCTCGTCATATTGGTGCGTCAACTGTAACAACCTTACTGGATCAACTTCCCATGGTCCTGGCCTCCTTAGCATCGGTGACCGAATCTGTCGATAGCCTGACAGCTGCGCTGAACTCAACCCTCTCTACCCTCCTGGATTCTGTGGCACCTCTCTCTACAAAAACCAGACGAACGATGAGGGTTTCTCCCTGGTTTACTGACCACACTCGAGCTCTGAAAAAGGACTGCAGGAGATTCGAACATGGATGGAGAAAATCAAAACAAGAGTCCACCTACCGGCCTTGGAGAGATAGTGTCTCAAGCTACAAGCGTGCTCTAATTGTAGCAAAGAAGGCCTATTACTCTTCTCGTATTACTAAGAATAAGAGTAATCCAAAAATTTTATTTGACACTGTTGCCAAACTTGCAAAAAAAACGCAATCATCAAATCGCTCAATCCATTCTGCGCAAAATTTTATTGACTATTTTGATAGTAAAATTACCAATATTAGAAACCAAATCAGTTCCTTTGGTTCAACGATTTGCACGATACCTGCGTGTAAGCGTAATATCGGTTTACTTAATAACTTTGAGTCTGTTCCGTATGAAGAACTGACTCAAATAGTCAAAAACTCAAAACCAACGACCTGCCTTCTTGATCCCTTGCCTGCCAAATTGTTCAAAGAACTCTGGCAAACCCTGGGTCCTACAATACATGATATTGTCAACCTTTCTTTAATGACTGGTACTGTTCCCACTTCCTTTAAGGCTGCTGTGGTGAAACCCCTCCTCAAGAAACCCAATTTGGATCCAGATGATCTGAGTAATTATCGCCCAGTGTCAGATTTGCCTTTTTTATCCAAAATACTAGAACGTGTAGTGGCGCAACAGCTTTCTGATCACTTGACTTGTAATCAACTTTTTGAACCGTTTCAGTCTTCCTTTAGGGCACGTCACTCAACTGAAACCGCACTCACTAAAGTAGTTAACGATACTCTGTTGATGATGGACTCCAATACGGCCTCGGTGCTTCTATTGTTGGACCTCAGTGCAGCGTTTGACACCATTGACCATGACATACTCCTGGATCGGCTGGAAAACCTGTTTGGCGTTACAGGTCTGGCCCACGATTGGCTGAAATCTACCTATCCGGTAGAACTCAGTGCGTCTCCTACAACAACAGTACATCCATATTCACTGACGTGAATTACGGAGTTCCTCAAGGCTCTGTTCTCGGACCTTTGCTTTTCTCTTTGTATATTTCTCCAATTGGTCAAATTATTCGTAGCTTCGGGGTCAATTTTCACTGCTATGCGGACGATACTCAGCTCTATGTCCCGGTCAAAGTTAACGATGTTACTCATATCGCTAATTTAGAGTCCTGCCTATCCGCTGTTAAAAGCTGGATGTCGCAAAACTTTCTGCTCTTAAATTCAGAAAAAACTGAATTGTTATTAATTGGTCCCGCACACGTTAGAAATCAGCTTGAGCAACTGACAATTAATTCCGACAATTGCGTTATCTCTCAAAGCTTAACAGCAAGAAATCTTGGTGTTAAGTTCGACTCCAACCTGTCCTTTGATCAACACATCAAAGAGATTACCAAAACTGCGTTTTTTCACTTACGGAATATATCAAAAATACGATCCAGCCTGTCCATGGCTGATGCGGAAATATTAATACACGCCTTCGTATCTTCTCGGCGTGACTATTGTAACGTACTACTGTCTGGGTTGCCCAGGGCAAGTACTCGAAGCTTACAAAAGGTACAAAATGCTGCGGTGAGGCTTTTGACCAGAACTAGAAAATACGGCCACATTACCCCCGTTCTTGCGTCGCTCCACTGGCTTCCAGTTCATGTCAGATCTGACTTTAAGGTGCTGCTATTGACCTATAAGGCATTAAATGGGCTTGCACCTTCATATTTGTCTGACTTAGTTCCGCGATATGCCCCATCACGGGCACTACGGTCTACGACTGCAGAGCTCCTGTCTGTCCCCAGAGTTAAGAAAGCTGCCGGCAGCAGGGCTTTCTCGTATCGAGCTCCTTCGTTATGGAATACACTCCCGATTGAGATCAGACATTCTGAGTCGATCGAGGTGTTCAAGTCTAAACTTAAGACTTATCTCTTTGATTTATCCTTTGGTTAGCGCTCGTCCACCTCTTTGCTGGCGCGGGGTCGGTTGTGGGTCACCCTGTCTGGGCTCGGTTCTCTGGCCTCTGCTGGGGGGGAGTTTGCTCTGGGGTAGGTGCCGGTCTGTGGCTGTTCCGGTGGGCTGCCCTGGCCGCTCGGGCTGGGGCAAATTGGCGTCTGACCGTGGGCGCTGCTGCTGGGGGGTGGGATCATGCCTTGCCTCCGGACGGGCGGTCGCGGCGGCCTCCTGGGGTTTGGCTGGGTGGTCATGTCGGCTTGTGGGTTGGGCCGGGGGCGGGGCGCTGGGGCGGTGGCGCTGCCTGCCGCTGTCGTTGGTGGGTGGGGGCGGCCGGGGGGGTGGTGGTGCCGGGCTGCGTGCTCAGGCGTCTGCAGCGGCGCCGTGCTATTGCCTGACTGGACCGTTGGGTGGGGTTGAAATGGGGCATCGGGTGCACATTGTGTAATTGTTGCACTGGTTGGTGGGCACTGCGATGTTTTTAATCGATTAGATACGGGTTGCTTTTGACCGCCTCGGGAGAACTCCGGATTGATTGTGCTGGGGCGGTTAAAAGCAATCCATGCAATTTGCGTTTTAACTGTTTTTAACTGTTTTTAACTGTTTTTAAACTGTTTTAATCATTTGTCCCTGCCTGGTGGTCCACTCTGTGGCGTCGCTGTTGGCGTCTGTGTTTCGCGGCCCGGCGTCGGTGCTCCTCCGGCCGGTCCTAGCTCTGGGTGTGCCGATGGCGGCGGCGGATGCGTCGCCCTGGGGGGTCTCTCTGCCCCTGTCTATGGAGGCCTGTGTGGCCGGCCGTGGAGGGAGCCAGAGAAGTCTGGACGCAAAAAAAATAACTGATACCACCTGTAACCTCGACTGACTCCGAGCTCTGTGTGGAATCAGCTGTCCTAGGAACGGATGCTCCCCGCCTGCTGTTGCCTCACATCAGCACTGTTTCACCGTCCATCAGGATAGTACTATTTCTACTCGCTTGTTTGTTCAATCTTTAAATTCATTTTTGCTTTGCTCATTGGTTGCTTGTCTGTCCTCTTCCAGTTTTCCCTGGTCATGGTGAGATGGTGTGGATCCGGTCTCCCCTCTGGCAACATCTGAGAATGGATCGCCTACGCATGCTGCAGTGGTTAAAGATACCACCTGGAGACGTGGGGTGAAATCCCGGTGCTGGAAACCTTAGTTTTCCCTGGTGGAGACGAGACGGTGTGGATCCTCTGGCATCATCTGAATTCGTCCTGCATCCGTACTATTTGCACTTTACTTTAGTATTACCATCTAAACATCTGGACATTGATCAAAATCCTTCGTGATTTTTCTCTACTTATGACATCTATTGCAGCATGTCCGTCCTGGGAGAGGGATCCCTTACTCTGTCAACTCTCCCTGAGATTTCTTCTATTTTTTTTTAAATCCCGGTAAAGGGTTTTTTACTGGGAGTTTTTTCTCAGCCGAGCTAAGGGTGTAAGGGCAGGGTGTCATATTGTTTCACATATTGTTTCATATTATATCATGTTTTGTCATATTGTACCATACTGTATCATATTGTATGGACTGTAAAGCCCATTGAGACGAATGCTATTTGTGATTTTGGGCTATACAAATAAAACTGATTTGATTTGATTTAATGTATTCACTTTCAGGTAGTTATAATACTTAATTACATTGCCCCTATTGTTTTATATTGATGGTGCTTTAACATTTAGGTTTTCGAAATGTTCATCGCTTTCTAAACAAATGCAAGCACTAGCAAAGATCAGCAGACACTGGTGACATAATAACACTGCCACTTTTGTCCAAAGGGACCGCTAGAATCTACAATAACTGAAAGTTCTTCACACTTAAAGGAAATATATGGTAAATAAAGCTGGTCTGGACACTTGGTTAATGTTCACATTCTGAATACTTTCGCCAAAATGTATCACATCTGTATCCTTTTAGCTTTTAGTCTTCTTCACTGCCTTGTATGGAACTGATGGTCAGTACTTCAACCAACTGTCGATCAGCAGAATAGCATGAATAAAACTTATTTGGGCACACATAATAGCTATCCAGGGCTGCTATATTTCTGAGTCTGTATTATTTTAATAAAAATAGCTACAAATGTATTTTGGAAGAGGGATTATACCAGTTGTTAAAATTGTTTTGTGCTGCAGATTTTAATCCTCAATGTATGAATTAGGCTCACAATGCATACCTACAATAGTGTTTTTTAACAATAATTTAAGAATGCAAATTAAATCAAACATAAAGCATGATCTGTAGTTGCCAATGACTTTCATACAAATAAGTAAAAAACTAAATTTTAACTGAGTCAATGTGATAATAAAAGTCAGAATTGCACCAGGCCAAGTTGCATGAATGTTTTGAAACGGTTCCTTATTTCAGTCTTGCAAGTCGCGGCGCCTGCTGGTTTCAATATGGGATTATGAGTTATGTGTTTTGCATTAAACAAGTGTTATGCTGCTTTATGACTCCAATAATTCCAATGTTGTTTTTCTATTCAGAAAGCATTATATGTGCATACCATAATAATGTATTTGTATACATCAGCACACGTCCATACTTAAGCGTGTGCAAAATACAAAAGAAAGGGACAAACACACAAACATTACACCGTATCCCTACTAGTAAAAAAAAAATCCACAATACTTTATAATTTCAACTAAAGGCGAAGGTAAAGATATTTGAAATATCTTTCAGCCTTTCACTCCTTTATCTGGCAGTCCCAGCAAATCTGAAATCTCTGTGCCCTTTTCCTGTTTTCAAGCTGTTGATTTTCCTCCAAATCTGACCTACAGTCGCACAGAGAATAATCAGTCTGATACACGGTTCCTTGTTTTTAAACTAATGGATCACAATTACTACGATACTGATTCAAGCTCGTTTCAAATGCTACATGTAGGGCTTTTAATAAAACCGTTTCAGATAATTACCTTTGAAGCCGCGCCCATTAAGAGTAAGCAGAAGCTCAGGGGATTGAAGAGATATTCACAGCCATTCATCATAGACTAGGCATCATATTACTATAATGCACCTTCCTCTTATGAAAAGTTAAGAAATCAATAGTTTATGAATGATACTGTGAGCCGATATCGGGTTCTCCCCTTTTTACCCTTCAAGGTGCAGTATATGCGATCAAAGCGCACTTTACATGCCAGGGGTTTTTGCAAAAGAAATGTCCCTTTCTCTGTGTGTGTGTGTGTGTGTGTGTGTGTGTGTGTGTGTGTGTGTGTGTGTGTGTGTGTGTTTGCGTCTGTGTGTGTGTTTCCATGTGGCATTAGCGAGCCACTTTGGCCCTCAGTCTGTGTGTCCAGACTCACAGGCTCCGGACAAGAAGGGGCCAGAGGCTCCTCAGAGCAAAAATATCAGCAGAGTATTTACAGCATGTAATCCATTAACCATTTATTTAATTGTGTTGTATGATAGAGTTATCTGCAGAGCTTTTCAAAACAATTTACAGCCTTATCTATACAACAAGGAATACGAAATGATGTGTATATAGTTTATATATAATTAAAATCAACAAATACTCTATTTCTCTTATACAGTATGTCCACACATTTGTATGTGTTGTGAATGAGTATCTGTGTCAAACATGACCTAATTTTCTAAGGCCAAACTATTAACTGGTTCACAGAGCTATTTATGTTTTTTCGTCACAAATCTTACCCCGCTGTACATTTTGGCAGTATAGCTAACAGATGGTGAGGCAGAGCCATCGAACAGACCTGTAATTCAAATCATGATATTCTATGTAGCATGCACCTTATCATTTTATAACCACCCCCTCTCTGTTTTCCTCTAATTGTCTTTCTCTCTCTCTCTCCCTCTATTTCCCTCACTTTCCTGCCTTGCTTATTAATGTCTCAGTATGTGCCAGACTTTATCTAATCCTCCTGCCTCTCTCCCCTCTCCTTGTTTTAGCCCCCAATGAGCCGCAGTGCTTCCCCCAAGAGTTTTGAAATAAGCAGAATTTGCTTTTATATACAGTAACTGATGATGTTTTTACCTTGAACCACTCATGATGCTGACAGCACGGCGAGGAGGTTTAACAACAGCACAGAAGCGTAACAAAAGGCTTTAGAAAAAAGCTTGAAAACAACACAAGGTCTTCAGCGCTGACAAATCATGTAGCGTGTCTCAGCAAGGTATCATTCAATAGCACCCCTCTGTTATACCTCTCATTCTCCTGCATTCACTGCCACCATTGTGATGGTTTTCTGAACTTACTGAAACATTGCTTACTGTTGACAGCCCACCATCACACCCATGTGCTCATGATATAGATAAAAAAGTGAATCAATTCACTGCAGTTAACTTATCAAATACCATATCATCCTGTCACAAAGTAATAAAACAGTTCATGTATTACAACGATATAAATCAGATAAGGTATGGTCATAGTACTAGAAGGGACCCTGCTGGGTGCTAACTTCAACCTCTCTGGGTCTATTATAATGTGTGGCTATTTTCTAGTGAAAACCTTTTGGTACCGCTATCCTGTTGGTGAGTCTTATTCAAGCACCAATTTAGTAAGAAAGTGATCTTCATGAATAGAACAAATATATCAAGGAATGAATAAGATTATAGTTAATGAAGATCATGAACCAATCGGTTTTGTTCGGGTGACTTGTCTAGTGGTGAGCTTTTCATTAATTCATTTAAATTGGTCAAGCTACTCAGAATGTAGCTTGTTTAGTTCCGATGTGCTGTAGCTGCACCCCTAGTTCAGCATTGTACTTTGGTTTGAAAGGTTTGGTTCATGCAAAACATAACAAGATGCTTCAACAACAACCACTGCTACTACCAGCGTTTCCAGGTAGTTGGAGGTTTGGGATTGTACTGTATGCTGCAGAACACACTAGTGCAAACAAGCTCACTGGCATATGGTTTGTTGTGTTTAAAGTGCATTATTCTTGAATTTTGAATCAAAATAAACAACATTGCGTTGAGGTGAAGCCAATTATAGCACAACAACGATTGAGGACAGTGGTGTGTTTGTCTGTGGCCTCTGTTGCCATATCATGGTGAGCAGGAAATCTTTTCTCATTGCCTTTCCCCTTGGTGGCCTGGTTGGCGGTTTAATTTTGTTGAAGTGTTGGCAGATTACTGCTACCTCAGTGCTGCTGTCATGGAGAATGCGGCCCAGGCATGCGGTGAGCGGGGAGCCGGCACATTGATAAGGACAGCTGCTCTTGGGAGATTTCCCTGGAGAGAGCGGCGGGACAGGGCCGACAAAGACACGTAGGACGTCAGGTGAAAACACCAGGACCACCCTCATTGTAGCAAAACGGGCTGGTATTCCGGTCCCCCCTTATTATCTGATAGGCAGCTTACAAGCAGGGAGACCATCAACTTTTGTTGGAAGAATCAAAGGGCTTAAGGTACTGCATTCTGATTGAATTCACTAGCCGAGGCACACAAAGATCAGCAAACAGATTGATAAAAGAAAAATAAGTATTTTCTCACTCGAAAAAAAGAAAGACATTTTTAAGAAAATATTCCCACTTCACAGTTTTTTTTTAAACTTCAAAAGGAAGACAACGGAGACACAACAACAATAGGCTGCTAACAATGAGCCTTTATATTCATCAATGCCACAGCAGGGAATCAGGACCCCGCCAATTTTTTTTGGTTCAACTTCACATAAGAAAATGCATTCTTTAATGGGCTCATCAGGGATCAGTTTGTTCTACAATAAAAGCAGTAAAAATGACATTTATTTCAATGGGTTCATTTTTGAAAACAGTCCCTGAGGCATAGCGGCTTAAGACATTCTGTATTAAACAGCGACAGAAACTATGAACACGGGGGCGCCCTTAGCTCAGTTAGTAGGGCGTCCCCCCCCCATGGGCCTCGGCCAGCAGCGGACCCGTCGGATTCCAGTCCGCGGTCGTTCTCTGCATGTCACTCCTCTCTCTGCCCCATTTCAACTCTGTCTCTACACTATCAATAAAGCATAAAAAATAAAACACTTTCATTGTTTTTGTAAAAGCCAGAAAGCAGCATGGGCCTTCATTCTGCTCTTTCCCAGCATCCCACTGGGTTTCCTTCACAGAAGTACACTTGTTACTGTTCATTCAAGTGTTTAGAGGCAGCTAAAATGTGGGGAATTCTAGAGAATTATTCATGGAGAAATTGTAGGAAATGTTAATGCAGATTTGCCAAAATGTATAGGCAATATAGGCTTAAAACACAGATACTCGACAGGGTCTAACTCTGATAACTTTTCAAATGTTTACATCAGATTTGTGGGTAAGGTTTGGATAAAGCTTGACCGATGTTCCACAAACACTCACGTCACATTACCTCGTAATGTGCTATTGAAAATACTTGCAAACTGGCGAAGCAACTGGTGAGCTGATGTGAGGGGCCATCTTTGAAATTGCAAGTAGAATGGCCATGAGAGTAATCAATGGCTTTCTCATATTTCAATAAAAACCCTTTTAAATTACACAATATGTCTCAATGAGTTTGTATGGCCTGTTTATGTGTCATGAGTGCTCATATTCTTTATAGACAGACCAACTCCGCTTTCACTGGGTCTCGCAACCTTCAGCTTTTAGAGCACAGCTGACGTAGTTTCTGAATGTTTAATTATTCAATTATGTCCGAGCTAATCTCTGGAGGTGGGTTTCAAATGCAATGAGTAACATAACGATACATTTAAACTGGCACATGGTTGAATCAAGCACCTACATTTGGTATATTTTTCGAGCAGTCTACACATACTGTACAGTGGCGTGGCGTGGGGATTTTTTTTTTGAGGAAGCCAAGTGAGACAACACCTTTAATCTACATGTTTATTGGAAGGTGGGGGACAGAAAAGAGTAGGCTACGTCACAGCTTGTATTTAATGTAACTACAAGAGCTATTATAGCGCCTGGTCACTTTACCAGGATTTACACACGCCTGTAATCTGTCCGACACCGCTCGTTCGCTCTCTCTCTCTCTCTCACTCACTCACTCTCTCACTCACACACACCTCCTTATCGTCTTATTAAATTATACATTTTATTATAAATGCACCCCTCACCCCGACTGGAATGCACAATTAGCCGCTTAATGCCCAATGCAGATTCGAATTCATTCACAATATAGTTAGGGGACGTTTTAGGCTATTTTAAGTTTCACGTTCACGTGAGACACGACTCACAATCAGTTGCAGGTGCTTGACAACACACATACTTTCTATACATCCTTTTCGTTTACAGTTTTTCACAATTGTTTAAACACATTTTTTGGAACATCAGACACAATGTGCACAATCTGAAACTAATTTACCAACTGCTTAGCCAATTCTGCTGAACTCCAAACACATTTCCTGCCTTAGACTCATACTCTCATTCGAAAACACAATTTTTTCACAACAGTACACACAATTCTCTATATCTTGCACACTCTTCCTGAATTCTCTCTCATGGTATTCACACAGAACACACTGCCAATCAAATTGCTAAACTCAAAAGGCTTTTGTGCAGTTAGCTATAGAAGGGTCAGATAGCTCCTGTTTGCTGTGATTTACAGTAGACTGCACATTTTGGTACAAATACAGTTTTTGCTGAATACTGTAAACACTAAAAGTGACTGCTATGACCACAACCTCTAACTTTTGTAACCATGCCCTAAACCAAAGCACCAACCCTACAAACATGATATATGCTTTGCACTGTGTTTGAAATTCTCCAACACACTTCTTGAAAAAAAATTTAACTAATTGAATACCAATCAGTCTAAACCTTAGCACTACAAATAGACCCCAGGTGAGCTCAGCTCCTTTCTGAGACAGTAAGAGTCAGGGGAAGAGGAGGAGAGAGAGCGACAGGAGGACAAGGACAAATACAGTTTTTCACAATTGTTTAAACACATTTTTTGGAACATCAGACACAATGTGCACAATCTGTAACTAATTTACCAACTGCTTAACCAATTCTGCTGAACTCCAAACACATTTCCTGCCTTAGACTCATATTCCCTTTCCAGAACACACATTTTTCACAACATTACACACAATTTTCTATATATTGCACACTCTTCCTGCATTCTCTCTCTTGGTATTCACACAGAACACACTGCCAATCACATTTCTAAACTCAAAAGGCTTTTATGCAGTTAGCTATAGAAGGGTCAGAGATGAGCTCCTGTTTTCTGTGATTTACAGTAGACTGCACATTTTGGTACAAATACAGTTTTTGCCGAATACTGTAAACACTAAAAGTGACTGCTATGACCACAGCATCACAACCTCTAACTTTTGTAACCATGCTCTAAACCAAAGCTCCAACCCTACAAACACGATAAATGCTTTGCGCTGTGTTTGAAATTCTCCAACATACTTCTTGAAAAAAAATTAAACTAATTGAAAACCAATCAGTCTAAACCTGAGCACTACGAATAGACCCCAGGTGAGCTCAGCTCCTTTTTGAGACAGTAAGAGTCAGGGGAAGAGGAGGAGAGAGAGCGACAGGAGGACGAGGACAAAGAAGGCAACAGACGGAGACACATACACCAGGGACACTATAGTGGACTATGTTATAGATCATGGCCTATCAATGAGGGAGCCTGGACAGAGAGTGCAGCCCAACCTGAGTCGCTCCATAATTAGGAGATTTAGTCTGGATATCAGATGATCATTTCCCTGTTGCTTCTCAAAGGAAGACATTGAGTGTGATGTTGATTTGGCGATGTGGCCAGATGCAAACAGGAGGCGGTATCCATAAAAGGATTCATAATCCAACCACCCAATTCCTTACAACACTGTTTTTTTATTCTACTGTAACTGTTTCTTAGTTTATGATGACACACTGAATTGCTTGAACTGCAGTCCTACCTATTCATTGTGTTTGTTTGAAATGGCAAAATAAACTATTCTGCATAATGTGTGTTAGCATTTGGCAAAAACCGTAAAGTATTTGTTGTTACTATAGGTGAAAGTGTATGAACATGCAAAGGCATAATTCTACTGATAAAGCATTCATATAGTGTTTTGCATTTATACTACAGTGTTTTCCATTCTGCACACCAGTGTTCAATGAGTGCTAGAAATGTCTAGTCATATGATGTGTGTGTTTGTCATTTGAAAAGAAAACACCATTTAGTGAAGAGTTAACACTGTTTTGAGCGTAAAGTGTGCTTTTGCAAGAGAAGTGAAGGATTTTGCATTTTGTGTTTGAGTTTTGGAATTTGGGTTTAGGGTTTTGAAAAAGTGAGGTAGTCTATCAGGAAATGTGTTTAAGCAATTGTGAAAAACTGTAAGGCAACAGACGGAGACACATACAACAGGAACACTATAGTGGACTATGTTATAGATCATGGCCTATCAATGAGGGAGCCTGGACAGAGAGTGCAGCCCAGCCTGAGTCGCTCCATAATTAGGAGATTTAGTCTGGATATCAGGTGATCATTTCCCTGTTGCTTCTCAAAGGATGACATGGAGTGTGATGTTGATGAGGCGATGTGGCCAGACGCAAACAGGAGGCGGTATCCATAAAAGGATTCATAATCCAACCACCCAATTCCTTACAACGCTGTTTTTTTACCATTGTTCCCTAATTTTACTGTAATTGTTTCTTAGTTTATACTGAGACACTGAATTGCTTGAACTGCAGTCCTACATATTCATTGTGTTTGTTTGAAATGGCAAAATGAACTATTCTGCAACATGTGTGTTAGCATTTGGCAAAAACCGTAAAGTATCTGTTGTTACTATAGGTGAAAGTGTATGAACATGCAAAGGCATAATTCTACTGATAAAGCATTCATATAGTGGTTTGCATTTATACTATAGTGTTTTCCATTCTGCACACCAGTGTTCAATGAGTGCTAGAAATGTCTAGTCATATGATGTGTGTGTTTGTCATATGAAAAGAAAACACCATTTAGTGAAGAGTTAACACTGTTTTGATGGTAAAGTGTGCTTTTGCATGAGAAGTGAAGGATTTTGCATTTTGTGTTTGAGTTTTGAGATTTGTGTTTAGGGTTTTGAAAAAGTGAGGTAGTCTATCAGGAAATGTGTTAAAGCAATTGTGAAAAACTGTAAGAACTAGGCCAAATATTCATTACAACACTATAGCCTACTTAAGACAACCCAGAACAACTTCAGTGGATATACAGTAGGCCTACCAATGCAACTTAATCCAGGCAATCAAGGCACAATTAGCAATAAAATAACACAAAGCACAACACACATAGCTACACAGACAGTTAAGGGAACAGTTAACCCGCGCCGGGAGAAGGTGTGTATTTTACTCCCTATTTGTAGAGGAAGGAAGGCCATTAGCTGAAGTTTGCCGCTACCAGCTAGCCACTCGGTGCGGACATGGTTCTCCTCACGGAAAGTGCGATACACTTTCTTTCTCTCCACACGCATTGGCCTGCCGTCAGATTTGATTTTTAATGGCTTCTCAATTGGCAGTTTGGTAAAATAATTTGTCGCTAAATACTCAAAATCTCCACCCTCCATAACTGTTCTTGCTAATATGATAACAATGCAAACATGCTAATCTCCCGCTATTGTTATTGTTGTTAAATTTCAGTGACGTTGATAATGATGCTTTGATTTGATTGGTGTGAAGCCAAAGGCCGAGTGGCTTCCCTTGGCACCCTCATGACACCCTCCTGACCAATCACAGGAGGGCAGTGTCAAGACAACAGCCTCACCTGATTGGTCAATCCTTCTTTCTTTTTTTCACTAAGGGATGCCAGCTCGGGCTGGCTTCCTCGCGGACATACAGTGTGCTGTGTCATGTTTTGCCGCGTCTTCAGTATGTAACTTTAAAGGGGCGCTGTTTCGCGCATTGTGAAATGCTCAATGAGAGGAGAAAAATGGGGAAGAAATGACAGCAACACAGCACCAAAGAATTACCGAAACTGTTAATATAAATGTTTTTATTGGATGACAACTACAGCCTAAAAAACAGGGAAGCCTGGCTTCCCTTGGCCTCCGGGAGAAAACGCCATTGATACTGTATGTGCTGTTTATGAGAACTATATTTGGAATACATAAAGTTTTGACAATGTCCTGTCTCACAGTTCAAGTACAGTATAAATCTATATACAGAGACTAATAAATGAAATAAATTGATGCAGATAGCAACAATTGCGTTGCATCTACAGTTAGACGCACAAGATAAGTTATAGACTCAAAGATCTACTACCCTGAAATTAAAACACCAAATCAATGGGGCTTACAGATTTATATGCAGTCATATGGACACAATGCAGCCCATAAGGCCACCTGAAAGTAGTCCATACCTCATGATGATGGCCGGTCATTCACCAGCAGTACAACATCCTGCAGGAATCATTTTCCCACTGGTTTTATTACAGTGATGCATGACTGCTCATTAGCGTCAGCCAGCATTGGAAGTTGGACACGACGAGGCCTTTTTTATTCAGAAAAAGAGGTTTATGACAGTCTGACGAAGGTTGTATGCAAGCCCTTTAGTTGATGCTCCTATCTACAACGGTCATGTACTAGTGAAACGTGTTTTTCTTACAGGAGGGTAATGTATGTTTCACTTACTCAATCATATTGACTAGGCAGTAGGTACAATATGTTAACATTGTAGTATGTCAAAACAAACAAGCATGGAATTGTGGTGTGCATCCTATTTAATAATATCTGATCCTATGGATTCTGAGGTTATAATACAGCTTGTGGGTTGATATGTCCACTCCCTGTGGTGTTTTTATCCTGATCATTCAGGCTAGATTGGTATTCATGTAGGCCTTGCCTTCATGCAAAGGGGCTTCTGTGGAGAGTATGTTGATTCCGCTGAATGTTTCACACTCTGTACTTTCGAGAGGAAATCATATATTGTCCCTATTATTTATAAAAGCTTTCCCTTTTTCCACTTTATTTTATATAAGGTTATATTACAGTTTTTCACAATTGCTTTAACACATTTCCTGATAGACTACCTCACTTTTTCAAAACCCTAAACACAAATCTCAAAACTCAAACACAAAATGCAAAATCCTTCACTTCTCTTGCAAAAGCACACTTTACCCTCAAAACAGTGTTAACTCTTCACTAAATGGTGTTTTCTTTTCAAATGACAAACACATACATCATATGACTAGACATTTCTAGCACTCATTGAACACTGGTGTGCAGAATGGAAAACACTGTAGTATAAATGCAAAACACTATATGAATGCTTTATCAGTAGAATTATGCCTTTGCATGTTCATACACTTTCACCTACAGTAACAACAAATACTTTACGGTTTTTGCCAAATGCTAACAACACACATGTTGCAGAATAGTTTATTTTGCCATTTCAAACAAACACAATGAATAGGTAGGACTGCAGTTCAAGCAATTCAGTGTGACAGTATAAACTAAGAAACAATTACAGTAAAATTAGGGAACAATGGTAAAAAAACAGCGTTGTAAGGAATTGGGTGGTTGGATTATGAATCCTTTTATGGATACCGCAACAAGGAAATGATCACCTGATATCCAGTCTAAATCTCCTAATTATGGTGCGACTCAGGTTGGGCTGCACTCTCTGTCCAGGCTCCCTCATTGATAGGCCATGATCTAAAACATAGTCCACTATAGTGACCCTGGTGTATGTGTCTCCGTCTGTTGCCTTCTTTGTCATCGTCCTCCTGTCGCTCTCTCTCCTCCTCTTCCCCTGACTCTTACTGTCTCACAAATGAGCTGAGCTCACCTGGGGTCTGTTTGTAGTGCTCAGGTTTAGACTGATTGGTTTTCAATTAGTTTAATATTTTTTTCAAGAAGTGTGTTGGAGAATTTCAAACACAGTGCAAAGCATATATCATGTTTGTAGGTTTGGTGCTTTGGTTTAGGGCATGGTTACAAAAGTTGGAGGTTGTGATGCTGTGGTCATAGCAGTCACTTTTAGTGTTTACAGTATTCGGCAAAAACTGTATTTGTACCAAAATGTGCAGTCTACTGTAAATCACAGCAAACAGGAGCTCATCTCTGACCCTTTATAGCTAACTGCACAAAAGCCTTTTGAGTTTAGAAATTTGATTGGCAGTGTGTTCTGTGTGAATACCATGAGAGAGAATTCAGGAAGAGGGTGCAAGATATAGAGAATTGTGTGTAGTGTTGTGAAAAATGTGTGTTTTCGAATGAGAATATGAGTCTAAGGCAGGAAATGTGTTTGGAGTTCAGCAGAATTGGTTAAGCAGTTGGTAAATTAGTTTCAGATTGTGCATATTGTGTCTGATGTTCCAAAAAATGTGTTTAAACAATTGTGAAAAACTGTAAGGTGCCTCCTTTTTAGAATTTTGCTTTCACACTGTTCTCTCTTGGGCATGACATGAGGAATGGAAGAACGTTATCACAGTTTTATGTGACAGCGATTGCAAAGTCCGCACAGCTGCAGCCACACCAGTCTCCACTGTGGTCTGACTGGATGATAACCCGGGATTGTGTCTAGCACGGCAAGTTTGACATATTGCCAGACGTCCTTTTTACATCCCACGTCTGGTACTGGTACCGTGAGTCACTCTCATATAATCCGGTTCCTTTGGCAACATGGCTGCCGATGTGTCGTCACCCACAGATGACAACATGACTGCTTTTTTCTACCATGGCAATATTGTCGAAACACCACAGATCTTACTGTCACAACACCTCTTCATGTACACATTATTAATGCCAAGGCTCTTTTGAAGGTAAAACATTATTGCATGAGGATACTAAGAAAAATATATCGCAATACACTATCTTCCAACTGCAAATATGATACAAAAGGGCCCTTTGAATTCAAACTCTTGATGATTTTCGAAATACGATGTCCTCTTTGGAGTTAATGACATCCTTAGTGACATTAAGGATGTTCACTTGTTCCTGCATTGAACAACATCTGATAATCCTGCCAGGTATTCTAACTGCTTTCTGTTGGATTTGTGTTGAATAGGTTACATCTTCTAAAAGTGTTAAAGTGCAGCTAACCTTGGCCTGTGTGTAACCAAAGAAGACATTTGAAACAAAGCTAGTATTCAAGTCCTTTGCTTTCCAACATTTGTGAATAAATATTGAATCATCCTTCAAGGCTGGTATATTACATGCATGTCACAGGGAGACTATTTCAGTCCTCCTTCCCATTTGACACTGATCTGGGGCATTTTATCGAGGGCAAGCGGGAGAATGGAGACATTAATGGGTGCTGTAATTGCATGGCAAGGCTAAAATAGAAAGATGAGTGGAAAAAGATAAAATCAGGGGGAAAAACAGTAAAGTGCACTGTAAAAGATATCCCGAGAAGAATCTGAATACATCCCAGCACAAATGTTTGACAAATTGTGCCAGGAGGCCCAGGACCCAAGCCAACATTTTGAGAGAAATACAGTATCGGTTCTGTGCATACTTCGGTACTGTGAGTTGTTGCTATGAGCCAGCAGTTAGCATTGTATCACTGTATCATGTGCAGTGCAGGCAGAATAATTTATATATCAAAACCTCTACAATAAGCATGGAAGTGCCTGTATTTAGGAGGACACATTTTTGTTAATTAATATATTGTACATTGTTAAAAATGTATACTGTAAAGTAATTTAATTTTTTATTAACAAATTGCATTCAATGTCCTATATTTTTGTGTACAGTAGATGAATTCATTACCTTATGCTTAACCATTTATCTATATGAGTGTCTTTTTCAAGTAAAGCCAGTGGGTCTTATTACACATTAAAGAATTCCTAACTTTAATTTTCTTTCTTTGAAAGCTGCCCATTTCTTCTTCTGCCTCTGTGAATTTGATGATTGAATAAATTAAGTTTTAATTGAAATCATTGTACAAAATGCTATTCTGGTTTTAATGGTATCTAAAACTTTCCAATACTGACGTTTTGAAACTTAGTTATTGATTGTTGAACATCTTAAAGGCATACTAGTGGACACTTGGCACAAGTTTGTTTATGTTTATACTTACCGCGTCAATAGTTGTTGCTTAGTCAGAGTGAGTGCCCGTCCCAGCCTGTTCCCCAAAATATCAGTCTGCGACTTTGTGGCCGGTGGTTAGTATAACCATAAACAGCTGCTGGTTATGCTCCAGGCCTTTTAATTAGCTGTTAGCAGTTCTGCACGTGTGTGTTAACATCCGACTTTTTGTCAGTGCGGACACACGATGGACAGGTAGCGGATGGTGACATATTAGCTGATTTTGATAAACATTTATTTAGATTACATTATGCCTTCAACACCATCCATGAGCTGGAAGCAAAGCAATGGAAATGGAAATCATATTGCTCAATAAAGTGAAATTAAGGATATCTGCTCTTCGTTATTCATATCAGATAAGCATGATTTTGACTCTTATTTTTTCACATCAGAAAGAGCTAGCTTCAAAGGCAGATTTGACCCTGGTCATCTTCAGTTATTATGTTTCAGATTTCTTTAAATGTTACAGTTAACCTGATTAATGGACTGTGTCCAGGCGGCTGTCATGACACAAACAACCAATTCCATTTTGTAGAGAGCACGTATCTGTAATTTACCATTACTTGGATCTGATCCCTCAGACTGGGATTCTACGAATTTAAACCCTTCAGATTTAAAACAGAATGAAGACGTGAGCAGAGTCTATTTAACTAATCAATAACGTGAGTGTAAAGTGGGTTTACTCCACATTATATCCATGGCTCCATGGTGTTTAGCACTTCACGAGAATAACATGGTCATGTAACAAATGAAAGACAACAAAATTCAACAGGTTCATTTCAAGCCATGTAAGGGCATCTTCCCATGCACTGGTTTGGTATGGTGGATCGATTGAAGCACTCCCATGTTGCAATTATGCAATTATTACTCTGTATAAGGCATTGTACTGCAACATTAGAGTGATATTGTACAGGGGCATGACTGGTAATTCAAAGGCGGTAAATGCTTTGCGAGAAGTGGATCAGGAGAAGCAAAGCCTAGTCCTCGGATTAAAGCCTCACTAATCCCACCTGCTGATTGGCCCTGTAATGATAATGTTTTCATTGGTCCACCATTATTGGAAGGGCTCCTAAGACGACTTTTATATAATAACTTAAAGAATAAAGGTGAAATATGCATTGGTTTTAACATATCATATGTATATATATATATGTTGAAGTTGTGTAATAAACACATCACAAATATGTTTCCATTAATTGTCAACATGAGAGAAATGATTAGTTTTAATAAAGTCACGCGACATCTTACTCACCCCCTCTACTTCTTGTGTGTGAGAAAGAGGAAAAAACTTTGAACCCTTGAGAACTACTTGTCAAGAGATGTTCAGTGTAGGAAGAAACACGCTTCATGACAATGCATTGTTAAATCACACCAATAACAAAAAAATTAAAACAAAAATCAAATGTATCGTGTTGTATCTAGAGAGTTAATTTACAGAGAAAAACATTAGCATGTCGCTATTGAGAGTAACAAAGCTTCCAAATGCATTCAACTCGCGCAGATCTTGTCAAGTGTAGAACGTGATGCAGGGACCTCCTTTTAACAATTCCCCACAAATTAGATTTCACCCTTGACTAAATCTCTTTATTCGTCTGGAGAGGGTTTTTTTTTGTCAAGGAGGTTCTGGATGATGTGGCTTAATCCGTCCAGGCGGGCCTTTGATCAGCTCCTGTTTGATGGGAGATATCGACAGACCTCAGCTGACACAGCGGACGGCCCACTGCCGAGCACCGCTGGCCTCTCCTGCTGCACTTGTTGCAGTTGATGAGATTAAAAGAGAAGAAGAAGGAAGCGTCAAATGTTGAGAAACACAGAGAAGAAAAAAATTGCAGTGGCAGCGGCAACCGGCTGGACCTTGACTTGATTTATGAGTACACTCCATTTCTTTTAATACCACCCACCCTTCTCACTCTCGGCATCCCTCCCTCCCCCCCCCCCCCCTCTCTCTCTCGTTATGTTTCTGCATAGCACAAAAACAGAAATACAAGCACTCACGTGCCCACAGAAACACACACACTCCACTTCTTGCCACCCTCTGCAGAAGGTTAATAATGATCTCTGGTGTTACTTTCTGAGAGGTCAACGCAGACTCTGCCACAAAATAAGAGCGTGGCTTGTGTATGAAGGCTGTTTTCCCAGTGGTTCATGGTCCCCTTTGTGGCTATGTGACATTTAGAAACACCAATAATGTGCTAATGATGCAGTATTTTCATAGATCTGCCCCATGTCACCAATGGCAGGTACTGCAGTTTTCTCTTGTTTGCCCTCTGTAAAGAGTCAAGCACTTAATTAATGTCCAATTTAACCTGACAAAAGGTGGCAGAGGACTTGCACATATGATTTGACATACAGCTTGTTTTTGTCTTGTCACTTAGGTGCCACTGGGCTGTCTACAGTAAAATCACTAGTGGTAACATGCATATTTCATCAAGGACACAACAGGCTTTGCAAAAACAAACTTAAGGTTAGAGAATTGTTTTGGATCATGGTAAAACTGGAATGACACAGATAGAAAAATGAATGAACTAATTAGCTTCAAAAAAGCAAGGACAAACATTGGAAAGTCTTACTTTTGTAACAGAATAATCAGAGAGTAAGATGTCAGAATACATTAATTGACAAATGTGAAAATATACTGAGACATCAACCATGCTGCATGATAATACTGTGAGTGTGACAAAATGCAAACTATTTGTTAATATTAAATATTTGCAATTTCTAAATGAACAAAGTCATTTGAGGCACGCACACACACACACACACACACACACACACACACACACACACGCACACACACACACACACACACACACACACACACACACACACACACACACACACAAGCTTGAGTATGAGAGGCTGACGTCTTGTCAGAGCAGAACGCCCTCTGCTGAGAAAAACACCCTGCCTCAACCTCTCCCCTGCACACAGGAATGAAAACGCATTTGAAAGCTATTTTTCCCCAATTTGCTTCTGTTTAAGCAGATTGTCAACTACTGAATACCAAAGCCTAGCTGCCCCCTGACAATATTCATGGCATTGGACCAGGCTCACACAGTCAAGGAATTAGAAATGACTGAAAGGAATTCTAAACAAAGAGCACTTGAGCCACGATCTGTGAGAGCTGAAGGCCTGGGCTGATTCTTTTTTTTTTGTCCCATTTTTCTCTTTAAGCCAGGAGTTATTTTATGGGTGCAATTTAATATCTGAGAGGAGGAAGGGATCTGGATTTTCATAATCTTATGATAGGGAAAGGGATTAAGAATAAAGAAGGGATTAATATGCTTGATCTGCCAATATGGTGGACCAACAATTTTCCCCCCAGGAAGTGATATGTTCTCCTCCTTGTACAAACCTAAGTATAACCCAATTACTTTTCTCTTAAGAAACTTAATTTGGCCACATCATGTTTGGATGACTGGCCCTGACCTATATTCCACTCCTTTCTCACACAATCTGTCACCTATTGAAATGCCTCTGTTAGATTATATGTAACAGTTTACAAAACATATTGAGTAACAGTGTATGTACCGTACAGGAAGTAAAGATCAACTGTTTGAATGAACTGAATGACAAATGTGTGATACAGTACTTAACTAGTGTGTAATTATGTAAAGTGATGTCACACTAATTTAGCTAGGAAGTGGGACAGTGCAAGTACAACAAAGTGGTCCATCAGAGCAGACGGTAAAAACAAACAGCTGCTATTCATTCACTGCTGAAAGGCAGATGGAAATGACATAATAATGATCTGAGAGTATACGAATGACTCATGCCAAAAGTGAATGTGACGGGCTGACTGCAAAGGCTTTGAAATGCAAAAATGTGAATGAAATTAGATGTTTTCAAAATGCGTAGTTCCCAAACTCAAAAATGGACCTCTAACTAAAATCCACTTTGCAAGCCAGTGTGGTTCAAACAGCAGGTTTGAGAGAGGCTTGTAGTTACATCATAACATGTTTTTTTTCTTTAGAGACAGAGAATCCAAGTCTTCCATAGCAAAAGAAAAATTCCATAGAAAATACCCCAAGCCTCCTTACCATATATCAATACTCAATATCTTCTTAATGGATAAAGGCCTTTGTCAACAGTAGGCTTGTGTAGACCTTGTATCACACTTGTAAATGTTTGAAGTACTCGATGGAATGGTTTAACACTTGTTGTCTAACTGAGGATTGTGTCCGTGGTTGGAAGATGAACTTAACCACAGTATTTCATAGGCTTGCATGAATAAATGACTATTGAAGATTTGTCATGAAATGGCAAAATGTGTTGAATGACACACCTGTAGTAAATGGGAAATATTGTATTTTTTGTTTCATTTTTGGAAAAAGACAATACTTTAAATGCTCTTTGTAACAATTGATTGATTGGTGGAATTTATTTATTCCTCTTTTAAAGAAAATGATTTACATGATCACAATGTCAAACTAAGTAATACAATTAAACTTGATGGAATAATATGTCTCAACATGTTTGGCTAGACCAGTGGTTCTCAATTATTTTCTGTCATGCCCCCCCTAGGGGACAGACATTTTTTCGCGCCTCCCCGCCCCCCTTAATTGAAATATTATTGAGAACCTGCTAATATTTACTTATTTATTTATCTGTACAACACCACTGTATGAGTTTCTGGCACAAGCATTCTGCATACAATCACCTTATTATCAAATTAGATAACAAAAATTTGCTGTGATAACTTCTGCAGCTAAAAAATTCAAAGTTCAGTTTATTAGCTCAATTTGTAACATTTAAACAAGACTGCTCAGTTTGTGTGAATCTCAGGACAGAGAAACAAGAGCAAATGATTCACTGAGGTTTGCATTTCATTTAAAATTAAAATAAACTGTAAACATAGTGGTGGTGTTTTTTTTATTATTATAGGCCTATAGGCCTTCTGTGATGCGATAACCAATAATGAATTCATGTTATTATTAGTGTACTTGCTTGATTTCTTTTTAAATAGCCTAAAGAGACACTTGGAGACACATGTGGACAATCATTTACTGCAAATTGCAGTCTTTCGCGCGGATATGACCATCAGTGTTGGGCAAGTTACTTCAAAAGCGTAATGCGGTATTTATTACTTATTACTGGCATTTCAAAGTAGTTAGTTACATTACAATATTACTGTCTTTGAATTGTAAGGCATTACACTACTTTTACATTACTTTTGCATTACTTTCACCAAAATAACATGAAATATGGATTTGGTGTTCTCAATAGATCTTCTTGTGTTCAATGCAGCTCACACAAGTAGGCCTATGCTATATAATATAATGGTCACAGTTATGGCTCATGGTGCAATACATTTTATAATAGAAATACTGTATCTTTAGGTATTTATTTAGCCTATATTAATATCAATAGAGCTAGAGCCTACTACTGTAGATTGAAAAAGTAAATTGAGCCTCAAAGATTTGTTTCTTGCGTTCTGGCGACTTAAAAGCACAAACAAGTTGTTCACATCATCATCAACTTTTGCCTTTTTTAGTTGTTCCAAAGAATCTGCCTTATCATCTTGCCATCTAATCTAAATGATAACAGCCCATTATGTTTGTTTATCGTCTCTCTTGCGTGACATTTTATAATAACAATAGTAGCCTTAATATATCTCCTTTGCTAATTCAAAGCATCCACTCATTATGTTGGGAGTCGATGTGTGTGTCAGAGGCATGAATCGACAAAGCGATCAACTCTTATTGTGACTTTTTTGCTGCAGCACTTGTAGTGCTGAGGAGAGCTTGCCAACTGCGCTGTCCTTTACGCACCATCATTGCCGCCGTTATGTTAAGATTTCATAATTTGCATCAAAGCAAACCCTTTAGGCGCCGGGTTTTATTTTTAAAAATACTAGATTTTGACACTTAAATTTCAGAAGGCTCTGGATTGAATGTGGTTTGAGATAGAGACAAAGTGTAAATGAGACAAATATTGAGAATGACCTAAAGCTTTTCTGGGGAGTAAATTTTCCCATCTAATTAGCATATTATGACGTCATATGGTGGCGGCCATGTTGTAGGCTATTATGTAATTTCCATGAAATACCTGATATTTTGAAAGAGAGTTGAAATTATTTAATCAGATTCACCCCTCCATCCATTTGTAATGATGTCCACTTTGTTGTAAGCCAACAGTTGCAAACTAGAACTAGAACTACACCACAAAACTCATGTAAACAGTAGGCGTTTTTTATGATTTTTTTTTACCCACCACCATTTTTGTTTCCTTTTTTCTTCTATTCTGCATTATTACTATTATCATCATTATTATCATTACAATATTATAATATTAATATATATATAATGCTGCGTCGCATGGCTGCACCACTGCTGCGCATGGACGCACCGTGACCGGGCCGTAGAAAGAGTGAACACCAACTCCCTACTCGTCAACTTTTTGCTTGCCATATCTCTAAATAACTCCTAAATCCAGCAATACCGCTTCAGCATAAATAGCTTCGTGGCACACTATCTCCGATTTCGCACCTAACAACAGCGCGATTCATTTGCAGCCTGGACGCGGAGGTGTGTCACCTCTCTGCTCTGACAGCAGGCAGGGACTTGCTCCGAGGGGCTGCTCCGAGACTGACCGCCTCCAAGTGCTCTTAGACGGGGAGGGACTCGCGGCAGCACCCGCTGCTCGTTGAGCACAGAGTGTGTGCTTTCACGTCAGAGTCTCCAAACACCACAAAAGTTTTCAATAACTTGGGCAGTGAGACGGAAGCCAGTAGGCTAGCGCATCTTTGGAATCAATTGTAGCAGCAAATCGAGTTTTCTTCTCCTCTAGCAGTAACATTAGCGTGTTTTTTTTTCTCCCCTGCGAAACTCGCGGTGTTGGCCAATTTGTATAAAAACAACAAACCAGTCAATTTCGGGTTTAAAATGCATTGTAACGCACGTTTCTGAGCTATGTACCGCGTTACATATTACCATTTTTTTTGCTGTAATGCCTTACATTACCGCGTTACAGCAAAACGTAATGCATTACAGTAATGCATTACTTCCTGTAGCGCGTTACTCCCAACACTGATGACCATACACAAGCACACATTGCGCTTTTTTTTTCTTTTTTTTTGGTCAGTTGGAAATCAAGGCAGCCCGCGCCCCCCTGACAACTCACGGCCCACCATTTGAGAAGCACTGGGCTAGACACAATGTTCTCAGTATGAACAATCTGTAAACATTTTAATTATTTAAACTACTGGGAGAATTTGAACGTTTCAACAGGAAGAAATTGCTGTTAATCAAGAGAAAGAAAAAGAAAGCAGCATCTTTCAGATTCCCTCAACATGAAACAGCATCCTTTTTGCAACATGTCTTCATGTGCTATATAAAATAGTTCACATTACACTTGACAGGGAGAACTGATATAGACTATGTGTAGCAACATGTAAAAGTATTTTTCCAATTTCATTGTCATCACATTATACCACTTTTTTAATTCTGTGAAAAACATTTATCAAACAAACCAAGCAACAAAGCATCACGTCCTGCAGTATGTATTAGCCATTGAGTACAGAGAGAGAGACAAGCATCCTAAAGGCTAGTGCTTTATGAGGTTTATAATGGGCACTGATCTCTATCTGCAGTGGGGAGGGAAGATGGAGGTGATTAGAAGTTGATGCTCCCTTAGGCTTGGGATTATGGTAAATATAGTGGTAGGCTCTGGGGATCATTAAAAACAGCTTTCTCATCTCCTTCATGTGACTGCTTGTGTGACTGGACCCTTGGAGGCATAGCACAACCAGCCACCACCGCTATCTGTTTATAAGAAAAAGGAGTGTATGGCATATCATAGGACAGGTTTCCATACAGCCTGTGCAGTTTTAAAGACATGGCAGATGAATACATGTCATTTCAATATTTTGCATATACTGTAAATCCTATTTTGCAGAAAACATAGAGGATTCCTCTATATTTAATTTTAAGAGTGTATTTTTGTGTAGTTCTTGCCTCTAAGTATTATTAATTAATTTGAACTGATCCTACCAGTCCATCTGCACCTCATCATGGCTATTTAACAATTGATCCATTAAAAACCTTTCCCCCTGAATGGACAAATGGACAAGCTTTGTGTTTACTCAGCCAGTCTGCTGGCAGGCGACATTAAGCCACACCCTTCAAAACCAATATGTTAAAGCCCACTGAGACGTACAGGGTCAATAAGCGGACTCCCACGCTTGCTGTGATGGCTGTGAAGTCACATCACCCAGCACTGGAGTTTGCCCTCTGGGAGGTACAGGCTGAGGCTGCGACAGCCTTCATGCTTTCACAAACTTCTCACCTTCAACAGAGAAACTGTTGGAAAGGCTATGACATGGGATGGGAAAAAAATTAGTGATATCCTAAAATTGTTCTCAGAAAGCAATTTGAGGAAGGATAAAATGCAAGGTTGAACATCAGGCCCCTTAGACATCAAGGCACAAGCATAATCTTGTGGCCTAAACATAACATAAAACCAACTGTTTGGTAAAGAACAAACCTTTCTTTAAGACTGGTCCCAATAGTTCCTGTTGCTAGCTTTCTTCTCTTGCACGGCATCCAATGCAGTTGATAATAATAGTGGCAGATGGTGGAGTGGGGCACAACCAGGACAATCCTAGGGATGTTAGAGAGCCTCTGGAGTTGGCTTACCCCTTGTCACATTTGTAGAAAAAACTACCTTATTAAATTACAATTTCTAAGCATTATCATATGCTCTTTAGCCCATTGAAAATAATTCATACATTGTATTTTTCACAAGTGGCGTTGACATAGTCTGGTATGGAAACTCATTGTTCAACATGTCATGCTTCTATGGCCCATGATAGTGGAGCAGGTGGGGCGGCAGTGGCGAAGTGGGTAGGAAGTTCGCCTCTGGTGTGCAGGGTCGGCGGTTCGATCCCCCGTCTCCCCGCCACATGTCGAAGTGTCCCTGGGCAAGACACTGAACCCCGAATTGCTCCCGATAGTTAGCTTAGCACCCTAGCACCCTAGTGCTAAGCCTACCCTGCGTGGTAGTTGCTGCTATCGGTGTATGAATGTGTGTGTGACTGGGTGAATGTGTACAAAAAACAATGTAAAGCGCTTTGAGTCTGTGATAAACGGAGATATAGCGCTATACAAGTCCATTTACCATTTTTTTTTTACCATTTTACCAGCAGGTGGGAAAACCTAATTAAGAAAGCATGGTCAAAGTTCTTTGATTTTGAGATGTGGTCATAGCTAAGCCTGGCACCGACCTACTTCCGCTCAATTTTCATTTCCCTTCAGTAGTCAGTCTGGGGGCCAATCCCATTTCTCATTTTCACCCCTACCCCTACCCCTTGGCCCTACCCCTTGGCCCTCCAAACGGAGTGTTAAGGGGTAGGGAGGAAAATCTACCCCTATGAAATGGGACATCCCTACCCCTTCATGTAACTACTAGCTACATTAGTGGATAAGGTATCAATGATCACAATCTGTTATAATCAATCACTTTTTATTAACAATTGAAAAGGGACAATAAATAAAAATATCTAAAAACATTTAAAAATTATTAATATTGATGATACAAGTGACAATAAATAAATAAATATATCAGTGATTCTTGAGAACCGGGACAAAAGGCCATCTTCCATAAGTAACTGCTATTATCTTTAAAAATAAAAATATTTAAAATGTAAAATGGTATTAGGGATTAAGAATATAATGTCTGGAGCACAATTATCCCCTTAAATTAAAAAATATCGTTATGTCAAACATTTGTTATCTTCTCATGACGTCCAAAACAGTGTCTCCACAGAGAGGGTTTCAATCGTTCATATGCAATAAAACCTATTAAAAATGTACTTTAATGATTTAAAATGTGCTTTTTTCATCAAAAGCAACACTAAATAATCTCTCATATCAATACAAACTGTTTTTCTTCAACACATTCATGTTTTATATGGTTTCAAAGTGGTGGGTCACTTTTTGTCACCACCGTCAGACAATCCATTAAAATGTAATAAAATCAGCCAAAATAAGGGGCAGCTGTCACTATGAAGGACCTCTTATCACATTCTACCTCTGCAGAGTACATTAGAGTCAGACAGGCTCTGATAAGTGTTGTAGTTTTAGAATATTTTACATTACAAATCTTGAAAGTCCTGCGTCACAACCATGATTATTTGAAATGTTTCGATCATTTTATTTTCCTGAAGTTGTTCATACTAGCACCTATCATCAACAGAAAAACCAAATGGCTACTAGAAAAACTCTATTATTTTATATTCATATACATTTTAAAAATATTTTTTGTGTCTGACGGAGTTGACACAAAGTAAGGAATGGCAAGCTAAAAAGCACATTTGGATAAAAAGGACAACAGCTGGGAGGTTGTGTCAAAGCTTAGCTCAGTAGCTTAGTATATGTTGGATACATTCATGTAATTTAATTTGCCTAAACATAGGGTTTGTATTTTTTCAACATTGCACCCTGTTTTGTTCCACTTCTCAAGAATCACTGATATACAAAGTGCAGTAATACAAGAATTTATCATTTTTTCTATCATCCTTTCAAACAATCTTAAAAAGCGAGCTTTCCTCAGCAAGGAACTCCAAAATAGGATTGGATTTTTATTTTTATCTTTTAAAATTTTGGAAGAGAAGTTGAGGGGCTTGAGGTGGCCGTGGAAAAGGAGGCGCAGGCAGATGGCACAGGAGAGGAGACAGAGGTAGATGCCTTTTCAATGTTTGGCTCAACAATCTCCTAAAAGTAAAAAAAAAATTAGATGGAAGATTAGATTAGGTTTTTGAGCTCCTGTTTAACACCCCCCCCCCCACCACCACCAACACACACACACACAAGCCCCAATCGTCCACCCATCAATTGAAATTAAACTTTATTTCAGACACACAGGTCCATACTAGTATGGTTTATCATGTCCTTATTTTTTTTAAGTTAGCGTTGCTATCATGTAATGCAAAATTATTAGCTACATAGCCTACTAGCGATCTATTTTATGGTTCATACGCTGGGTACCTCCGTGTGTGTGTGTGTGTGTGTGTGTGTGCGCCGTGTGTGTGCCGTGTGTGTGTGTGTGTAGCCTGAAAGGGGGCGTCAACGGCTCCTGCTAATGACTGTTATGTGCTGATGTGTTGTTAGCTAGTTAGCTAGTTACTAGCGATCTTTTTTTGACAATCTTGATCCACTAAACAACATAACTACGAAGCATACATGGTAAAACTAAGATAATAAGATGATAATCGTAATTTTCACATCTTTATTAACTGAGGAAACAACTTACATTCGCGGCTGTCACTCTTCCCATCCATTTCCGTTGACACAAGGCACCGCTTTCGGGGAAATTTCTTTTAACCCTTCGTTTGGAGTGTGGGTCCAGAAAATCTCCGTTTGGAGGGCCGTTTGGCCCTACGCCTACGCCTTCGCCTTGATTCCAGAGGGAATTGGGACACCCCTACCCCTTCACGTGAACGCGCAATTTGGAGGGGTAGGGCTAAGGGGTAGGGCGAAGGGGTGAATTGGGATTCACCCTGGGTCCACGGTATGTTTGCGGGCTTTCTCAGGATAGATTGTTGCATGACCAATCAGCGAACAGAGGGAGTGGCTGAGAACAATGACGTTGAGGTCTTGCGCCAGTTTCAGTTGTAGTCAGAAGCCGGCGCATGACGTCATGAGCAAACGTTATGCAATTGGTTGGCAGATCCACAGTGGCAATGGGCAGATCCAATAGTTTTAAACTTCAACAGAAACCCGCCTTAAAGTGAGTGTATGTTTGTCAATTGAGTGATTCCAGACCTTCTGTACAAATGAAATTAAGTACAATGGTCTGGTAGTACTAGGTTAATGTGGTCATAGACCTGAAGGAGCTTTTTCAAAATAAGCTTCTTACGGATGACTCTTGAAAGTAAAAGTAAAAGGAAGTTGCTTGTAAAGATTCTCCGTACATAATTAGGATAATTGTATCTCAGATAAGTAGAAATTGCTCAAAAATTATCTCTCATTAAAATGAAGGGCATTGTCAACGCCACATTCCAACATCTGCCTTACACCCTGGGCATACTTGAACAGTTGCTCTCATAGGGGAAGCTTCTTTAAAGGCCAGGACACACCAGTCCGACTACCCGAAAATGGAGACTGCCGATTCAGGGAGCTCCAGTTTTCCCGTCGCGGCCGAAAAAGTGTAAAGAACACACCAAACCGACTGCTGACTTTTCGTACACTCTGCGCTTGCGCGGGACGTAATGTCTCCATAACAGCAGGCGGCGCTAATCTGTATTGTGGCCCAAAAAAATACGGAAGCCGGAAATGATGGGACGGGTCTCTAGACCATCAACATAGATAGAAATACGTATTTAAATTTATGGACCATAAAGAGCACCATTTTTAGCAGAGAGTGTCGAGCATGGTGTCGAGCAGTCAACAAGGGTTGATGCATGTGAGTACTCGGTAAACGAAACAAACAAACACATTAAAACAATGGCTAACTGTTGTTAGCTGGTTGTGCTACCCGCCTCACTTCAGGGCTTCACTGATTCGCTAGCCCTCCACAAATCAAATTGCTCCAACTGAAAGACTGCCCGCCGCCGATCGGCTCAAAAGAAGCCCGACGACATCAACGACGACCGATTTCACGGCACACACCAGACAGATTCGTGTCCCCGCCCCCTCCCGACTCTATGACGGCAATTATCGGGCCGGTGTGTCCTGGCCTTAAAGCTTACCCCACAGCTCCAGGAGCCTGTTGAGCTTGGTCCTTGTACTGAAGCCAATATTAAAACTGTTTTCCATTCAGAGATAAAATAAAGATCGAACATCGGGTTAACAGACATGTACTGTAGCCTAAATTGTACAGTTTGCTCATAACATGGCCTTCCCATGCAGTGTTCTTATTTTCATTAATAATAGTAATATTTATGTAGTAGTCTTTATCTTCCATCAAATAAACGACCAAGCACTGACCTGGCAATTGTTCTGTGTTTTATTTGAATGGGATGACTTGAGGCTCTTGGTGGCCCTGTAGTGTTGTAGGTAGCATGAACCTATAGCCCACAGCTTGCGGATGAAGTTATTCAGAAAGTTATATCTGACCCAATGTGTACTGCGAAATGAAAAAAGCCCAGCACAGCAGAAGCATATTCCACCCTCCCGCTGTACCCCATCATGTAATAAAAATATATCTCTCTCTTGAGGAAGAGGTAAGAAAAGGTAAACACCGGTAAGAAGGTTGTTTCTGAACTATGGGTAAAAGAAAACAAGGTTGTGCATATAACAATTATTTAATTCACAATGGTGTGATATTTGTTAGAAGCTCCTTAATGAAAAAGATGAATGAGGCAGTTATTGTTGATTTGAAATAGCTGGTGTCAATATTGATTGAAAATCAAACTATAAAACATAACATAACGTGTATAAAACAATTACCTTTTATATTTTAGTAGCCTATACGTATTTGTACAACTTGTGACATAGCAATTGTTATGAATGTTTTGGTATAGGTCATACACAGATTATTTAGACTTCTCACGCCAAAAGCAGTATCAGGTGATAAGTTGCTTACTGCAGAGCCATTTTGCTGCCTGTAATGTAGCAGGCTAGGGTGCTAATGACGCTAACGTAGCATTGCAATGTGTCTAGTGTATGAGCTATGACCTTTATTAAAGGTATGTGAATGGCAAAATATGCCCGAGACATCAGCTGGCCGGTCGATTGGTGCACCTCTAGAGGTAACTTACAGTGACTACATGCCCAGTGTTTATTTTTTGCATGCCTGCCAAACGTGACCCCCAGGGTGGGGGCACCTTTCACCTTCCACCTCGAAAGTCGAGATTGTGACGTAATTTGGATTGATTTCCGACTGACAATCGAGATCTCGACACCCCTAATTATTACACATGACAGCAGCCCGGGTATGTCTGAGTTATTCTATAGAGTGGCACCAGTCAAATGTTTGGGTTTAGTACAGAACAATCATTCAAAACATATGGGGGGGACTTATATGGGTACATAAAGATGTGGTGGTAAACAGAACAGATATGCAAATTCACAACGCTTCAATTACATAACAGCACAAGGACGCTTGTGCAGCCTACATATGCCACACACAGTGGCTGTATCTCGATTCAGGGGTTGCGGTCTATGAAGGCTGCATTTGAAGACCGATTGCGTCATAGCGGCGTGCAAAGGTTGTTCCATTTGCAAGGCTCCTCATATGCGGCCGAGAAATGCAGCCTTCGTTTCCCGGTTTTGAAGGCTGCATCAGATGTATCCTTCGCAGCCCAACATATCCCATGATTCATTGCGTATTTTTCAGAGATGGCATAACATAAAAAATAACAAAACAGCAATGTGTTGCTCCATCTTCTTAACTTTTATCTTCCTTTCTTTTTTTCTTGTACTTTTTTTTCTTTTCATCTGGTAGGCAACTTCTTTTTCTTTTTTCCTCTGTTGACAAGGCTGTTTCCATTGGCAGCTATCAGGGTTGCTAGGCAGCACAGGAGCGGACGAGTCGTCACGCAAGGTAACGGCTTGTTACGCAAACCGGAAATGCTCGTAAACGGAGACCTGCGGAGACCGTCCCGTTTAACAACGCTCGTTCGGCCTTCAAATCGGCCTTCATAGGCTATAGCCTTCATAGACCGCGAGACCGCGTCCTACCAAGGAGGCGGTCTCTGTAATGGGATACAGCTTGTATGTCCTTCTCACAGACATAGATGGAATTCTCCTCTTTTTCTCTCAACTCTCTCTATACTTCAACAGATGTGATGAATATCGATGGGTGACCATCACTCCTTCCTTGATGCATTACTGCAGTGTCTCCTCTTTGTTTTTCGCTTATTATTCTCGGAGAGAATCCACAGATTTGCCTCAGGTGCATTTTTCATTCTCCATTTCATTATTTGCTCAGATTAATACGAGCATTGGTATCATTGGCGGCGTGTTCGGCTAAGCTGTGTCTAATAGGCTAGAGTCTAGACATACCCATACCAATTATCCACTGTAAACAGAATCCACGCTTTGGCTCAAGGCTTTGTTTATTCAATTCTATTCACTTCATATCCACATGATTATAATTAAGGAAAAATAAACACCTGCTAAGATTGTGGATGCTCAGAAATGGTATACTGCATCAACACGTGTTGTTCCTACAACATGTACGTAGGTGCACTATGTCAACTGTGATTAATACAATGCTACGTTCATGGAACCATTACATTGGAAAGGATATTGAAAAGGAAAGCAAAGGCTTAATTTGCCAAATTAGGGTCTATTCATTCCTCACTGTGTCCAGTGTACCCATCTTGCAAATTAATTTCTCAAGATAGAAAAAACATTATATTCCATAATTAATCTATTTTCATGTCGTCAGCCCTTCTGCCACATTAAGCATAAGGCAATTATCTTCTTTAGTGAGCTTTAATATAACTGAATACAGACACTATGGGCCAGTTTCGCAGACATGGATCAAGCCTAGTCCTGGACTAAATTGTACAGAGCTGTTTTTTCCCAATGCCCTTCATATTGATACTTTTAATAATTAATGTTGAGTGTTTATTCTCTCATCCTGATATGTAGTAAGCAGGTTAATATGTCATCAAGGTATGTCAGGGCAGTTTAAACTAACCTTGACTTGGGCTTACAGTATTTCTATTAAATGAGAGCACTTTAATCCCTACTCTTGACAAAACCCCTGGCAAAGCTTACTTTTTCATCAGAGGATCGTTTTTTCCCCAGTAGACATGTCAGGGCTTTATTGTTTTTTAAATTGTAACAAATCCCAACATTGTCCAAAGATGGTACACTAATGTAGGAAGTCCTTAAAGTGGACCTATTATACTTTTCGACTTTTATGACCTCTAAACGTTGTTATAATGATTTATAGTCATGTTTAACCATAGTAGCGTATCAAATAATTACGTACATGCATTTAGACGTATTCCCTGCTGACCGTCTGGGGTGGCTGTGCAGAGCGCTAAACACTAGGGCAGCCAGGCGAGAAATCACGTGTTCAAATAGGTTCAAATTTCCTGCCATCGTGTCGTTACGATTCCGGATTTTTTTTTGCGGGGCGGAGATGGCCGAAGCACAGTGTTGACAGGGCATGCTGAATCGCCCAGATGAGAGGAAGCGTTTCCCGAAAATCTACATAGTTTTTTGTGATGCGATTCGTGTCAGGTTGCTCTATAGCAGTTTTTAACAAGAAATTCAGACCAGAAAAGTAGTATAATAGGAGATCTTTAAACAACTCTACAGGACCTTCTGAATAAAAGGCTCACTTTCACAGTGACAGTGCGGATGTGAGTCAGAAACATCTTCACCTCGTCAGCCTGTTCTGCGTGCCAACTGACGTACCACGACATTTGCTTACGGCGCAAAATGAAAAAAGTGTCAGCCGCCCAGGCACCAACCTGAAGTCATCACTGAGGCCAAGTGACACAGTCAGAACCCAGAATCTCAGTATAGACAGGGCTAAATCTTTCATGAATGTATAATTTCTTATTCATAACAACTTTCTATCCACAATTTTTTTGTGAGTTGTGACTGACACAAGGTCCTTGGTGTGTGCCCTTGTGGGTGCAGTTAAAGAATAAAAAAACATCACTAGAGGAAACTTCTGTGGCTAGGCTGGGTTGTCCTGCATTAAGCTCTGCTCTGTTACATACAGTTAGTCATGACTGAAAACTGAAACATATAGGGCCAGTTTCACAGACATGGATTAAGCCTAGTCCTGGACTAAATGTTATTTTGAATGGAGATTGTCCATTGAAAGTACAATTTAGTCCAGAACTAGGCTTAATCCATGTCTGTGAAACCGGCCCATAGATTATATAATAAAGATTAGATAAGTGACCATCACTTAAATGATTTGCCTTCAGGGCTCCGTCATAGAGGGATTGCTGGGGCACCTTACCTTTCCTAATACCAATTCCATCATATCGTGGCCTTACCATCTGTCAGTGATTGTATTACCTTTCAGATTGATTTCTTTCCAGCTGGTTCAAAACCCTTTCAAGGGACACAAAGTGTAATAGTTTCTATATCATTTTACTGCCTGTCCTTTTAATCATCCAGTTTACTTTACCTTATATTAAGTAACAACTCTCCTCTTTGTATGCATCATCCTTTTAGTCAGTGTTAGTTAAACTCATTCAGTGTCTCTGTGTGATTTTTAAACAAGCGACTCGACACAGGTTTTTTAAACGCAGGTAAACCCGCTAAAAATAGACGACTGCCCACTTTCACACAGCCAGTAGGCCCAGGTCTGATCTCCAGCAGTGCAGTGAAGTGAAGCGAGTGCTTTATTCTTTAGTTTTGCTTTTTAACTTAGAGTGAGCATCACTGACTTGATTCACCTGACGATATATGACCACGTCTACAAGTGCCTTTTTTTACTCTGGTGTCTCACCAACAGAGACAATTAAAACAAAATTATACACCATCTACAACATACACTCAACAAAAATATAAACGCAACACTTTTGTTTTTGCTCCCATTTTTCATGAGATGGACTTAAAGATGTAAAATTCATTCCAGATACACAATTTTACCATTTCCCTCAAACATTGTTCACAAATCTGTCTAAATGTGTGATAGTGAGCACTTCTGCTTTGCTGAGATAATCCATCCCACCTCACAAGTGTGCCACATGAAGATGCTGATCTGACATCATGATTAGTGCACAGGTGTGCCTTCGACTGTCCACAATAAAAGGCCACTCTGAAATGTGCAGTTTTGACTCACAGCAAAATGCCACAGATGCCACAAGCATTGAGGGAGCGTGCAATTGGCATGCTGACAGCAGGAATGTCAACCAGATCTGTTGCTGGTGCATTGAATGTTCATTTCTCCACCATAAGCCGTGTCCAAAGGCGTTTCAGAGAATATGGCAGTACATCCAACCGGCCTCACAACCGCAGACCACGTGTAACCACACCAGCCCAAGACCTCCACATCCAGCAGGTTCACCTCCAAGATCGTCTGAGACCAGCCACCGAGACAGCTGCTGAAACAATTGCTTTGCATAACCAAACAATTTCTGCACAAACTGTCAGAAACCGTCTCAGGGAAGCTCAACTGCATGCTCGTCGTCCTCATCGGGGTCTTGACCTGACTCCAGCTCGTCGCCGTAACAGACTTGAGTGGGCAAATGCTCACATTCGATGGCGTCTGGCACGTTGGAGAGGAGTTCTCTTCACGGATGAATCTCGGTTTTCATTGTTCAGGGCAGATGGCAGACAGCGTGTGTGGCGTCGTGTGGGTGAGCGCTTTGCTGATGTCAATGTTGTGGATCGAGTGGCCCATGGTGGTGGTGGGGTTATGGTATGGGCAGGCATCTGTTATGGACGAAGAACACAAGTGCATTTTATTGATGGCATTTTGAATGCACAGAGATACCGTGATGATGAGATCCTGAGGCCCATTGGTGTGCCATACATCCATGAACATCACCTCACGTTTCAGCAAGATAATGCACGACCCCATGTTGCAAGGATCTGTACACAATTCTTGGAAAATGTCCCAGTTCTTGCATGGCCAGCATACTCACCGGACATGTCACCCATTGAGCATGTTTGGGATGTGCTTGACCGGCGTATACGACAGCGTGCACCACTTCCCACTAATATCCAGCAACTTCGCACAGCCATTGAAGAGGAGTGGACCAACATTCTACAGGCCACAATTGACAATCTGATAAACTCTATGCGAAGAAGATGTGTTGCACTGCATGAGGCAAATGGTGGTCACACCAGATACTGACTGGTTCTGAGTCCCCAGACCCCCAATAAAGCAAACAAATGCACATTTCAGAGTGGCCTTTTATTGTGGACAGTCGAAGGCACACCTGTGCACTAATCATGATGTCAGATCAGCATCTTCATGTGGCACACTTGTGAGGTGGGATGGATTATCTCAGCAAAGCAGA
Source organism: Hyperoplus lanceolatus (assembly GCA_026929865.2). NCBI lineage: Eukaryota > Metazoa > Chordata > Actinopteri > Uranoscopiformes > Ammodytidae > Hyperoplus > Hyperoplus lanceolatus. The sequence goes on along the minus strand of CM049415.1, from coordinate 15,229,644 downwards.
AGTGCTCACTATCACACATTTAGACAGATTTGTGAACAATGTTTGAGGGAAATGGTAAAATTGTGTATCTGGAATGAATTTTACATCTTTAAGTCCATCTCATGAAAAATGGGAGCAAAAACAAAAGTGTTGCGTTTATATTTTTGTTGAGTGTATAAATACAAGGGCTATTGTTACTAAACACAACAATGTGTTGCCTGACTCACGTAACATTTACAAATAACCCTCTGCTAGGCAAAGTTAAATATATTGCGTACATAGTTATGTCTCAACATTTACTGAATAAATCCTGGATATCAGCAACAATGATGCTTGACACTGTGTCCAGCCAAGCTTATTTTGACCTCTGCAAAAGTGTTTGTACAATTGTATCCTTTTGTATACTGTTATGCACAAATGAGCAGCCTCCCACAGTATGGGTCAAACGGGGCCGAGCTTTGTGTTTTCGCATTATTCCTCTCCTCCTCTGAATACTCACACAGTGAATTCCAGACTAATACAACTTTAGGGCCTGTACAAACATAAACATATAGTGGAAATGATTGTGGATTCAAAAGACGTAGCCTATGGTATGCATTTTGTAAACACTTGTATGATGCAAGCAGATTCTCAAAACTGCTTTTGGCTTTAACGTTGTGCATGTGTTCATGATTTAAGATGGTGTTCTTAGTGTAAAGTCCAAGTTCAATTGTAAGAGCACTGTAAGTCACTGAGACAATGATGGTTTGTTGTTCTAACATTAAAATACATGTTTCCCAGTCAACTGAATGACAAAATAATGTTTTCCATGACAATACAAATAGTTTATCATGATATCTGATTATATCCACTTTTTCAAATACAAAAAGGATTAAGGTGGCCAATACATTTTTTTCCACTTTTACCAGCCTCTCTCCCCTTTTTAGCCCCTATCACAGCAAAAAAACAAGAACCAACAAGAATTAGGTCAATTCATGTCTGTTGCACATTGCACTAGAACATTGTGTGCCATGAATATTGTGAAAGATTTTCCCTCTAAACCCCAGTGAAATACCATCTCTAATGCATAGCTTGGACGCCTGGTTATAGAGAATAAATTGGTATATTTTCAAAATCATTATCATGCTGTTCAGTTAACTGCACTTACGCCTTGTAAATAAAAGTGTTGTCATCCTTGAAGACATTGCAATTAGAAGAAGAAATGGATCACGGGAAGAAAGTGGAAACATCATAATGAAGATTATTATAATTTTACTAGCACAATACAGAAGAAAGGGCAACTCCTGCACAGTTCCATGCCACATGTTTGGCAATGACACACTGACTGAAATAATCTCCATTATTCATTGAAATTGAAAATATGATTTTCCCGACCTTACCTTTGCCCTTAGTTAAAGTCAATATTTGGCTTCATGAAATACTTCTGACTTGTTTAACACCACTTGTTTTGGATTGAATTGGATGTTGAATCGACATTGTCTTCAAAGAAAATACGAAATGTATGATACGAATCACAGGTTAAGAGTCCTGAGGTTACAGGACTACACGTTACTATTTGTTTTGACCGCTTGGATCTCCACTATCACCAGAACTGGACCCATGAAAGAAAGACAATATACACTAGCTAGATGCAAATGTTTAACAGTTTTATCCACCTTTAAAAAAACAATATATATGATAATTGATAGATTAACCATCATAATTCATATGTCTTTACACAAAAAGAAACACAAACTCAAATGTCAGTTTGACTTTACGGATGCTCCAAAACTATATTGATTATTGGCAAAACTGAGAACGTTATTGAAATGATTTAATGACATTATTTTAAGACATTGCTCCAGTTAAGTGCTGACATTGTCATAGCAAACAAAGTGTTGATGAATGCCTGTTAGCATGTGCTCTGCTGTCACATCACAGCCTCAATCCTTATGACACACTCAGTGCGTTTACATACAGACTCATAATCGGGTAAATAAACGAATAAGACTTCAACAGGACTTTTAAAATGCATGGAAACACCTTTATCCGATCTACTTCGCACACAAATCAGCACATTAACGGACAAGAGAAGTCGGATAAGAACACCTATAACTCGTTCATTGTCGGCATTCTCTCTGCATGTATACAGGGATCGGATATCGCATATCAGAGTTCTGGTTCTGTGGAGGATATCACAAGGAAGTGGAAGGAGAAGAAGTAAAAAAAATAGTAGGGTTATTGCATAGATAGTATATAAAACAATATATATAAATAAATATTTGCAGGCTAAATATATTATAATTTATATATAAAAATTATTGCCGGAAGGGAACCGGACGTGGCTCTATAACCACTAGTTGAAAGGGCTACAGCGCCACCTAGCATAGTGGAGGCAGCCATGCATTGGACATTTATCCGATTTCTGAAACCCCATGTATACTCTGACAAGTGACACGGTCCGTTCGAGTGTCTAGTTCGATATATGGCTTAATCCAACCTGATTCAAAATCCAGAGCCTGCTCGGATATAGTTGTAACTCTGGGTTGTATTGGTCATAAATGCATACTTTCAATCAGCTAGAAAGAACCCCCCCCCCCCTCCCCTTAGAGAGGACACTTAAGCACAAATACATAATTCGCTGTAATGTAAAAAGGATTCTTTCAACACTTTGGACCTGCAGCTTCCTGCAGGACAATCAGTGTTGGGAATAACGCCGTTTAAAATAACGGCGTTAGGTAACGCCGTTCTTTTTTCAGTAACGGCGTAATCTAACTAATTACTTTTTCCGTCGTTACAACGCCGTTATCGTTACTGAATGTTAAATGCGGTGCGTTACTAAGAATTGATTGAATAAACTGTGTAATCCGAACGCACCCCTGGCTCCATACTACACAAACTGCTAGTAAGGAGACCGGTGGGTTAACAACAAGATAAGCGATTGTTATTTCTTATACTGATTTAAGATGTGTTTTATTCAGTGTGGATGACATTATAACCGTCAGTTAGCGCCGTCACGTCAGTCAGCCGGAGCGCCTGTTAAGTGAAGTTTCTTTTTCTTTTTCTCTCTGTTGTGTGAGCTTGCACGTTGCCGCAGTAACCACCTATCAATCCACGGTTGAAACGTGCCCTCCCTGAGTTTGTTTGCATCGCCCTTGTGTGCATGGAGTTTCCCGATCTCTATAAATGATAATTTATGCACGTTATTAAACGGCCGCGATTCGCCGGTTGCAACAGCTGTTTAGCGTGTCATCATGAGCCAAATATTGCTACTGGTATTTTCCTGGGATCTGTATGCTGCTGTGCATGAGGAAATAAACATAGGATAAATCCTTATGCCTGATTTATGCTTGTGCGGCTTTGCGCCTCTGCGTTCTCTGCTGGGTAGCACGGACACCGAACATTCTCATGAACCGTTGATAGTAGTTTCGCCCGTGTCGCAGATTGCACACTGCACTTTTGATGTAAATCGGTGAAATTCATTGCTAAACAAATGCAAACTGGAAGATTTTGAGTTTGATGATAATGAGGAAGAGCTTGTGTGCTGTTAAAATCCCTCCTGGTTGCTTTGATGCCCAATCAAACCTCTGCGGCGTCTGCAGCATCTGACGCATAGTCACAATTTTCAGTTGGTACGCGGCGGGGGTTCACCGCACAGGCTCTCTGCGGTTCCGCGGAGCCTCTGCACATGCGGTACCGCACAAGTATAAATCAGGCTTTACTCCTCCAATCATTAGCCGACACCCCTGAAGTGAATCCAGTGATAGCAGATCAGCACGGTACATTCAGCAGTTTCCTCTACTACTTTTGTTGAGAACAAAATAGGCTAGGCCTACTTGAAGTGCAGGATAAACCTCTTGCTGTCTGTTGATGTGCAATACATAGGCCTATTGAATGTTATATAGCCTATAAGTAGACCTACCTGTCTGTTCTACTCATTTCAACTGACTTGTGAAAACTGCTCAGAAAAATCCAAATTTGTTGACATACAGCAACTTTTTTTTTACAGTAGGCTAATGCAAATAGTTACTTTCCCTGGTAACTAGTTACTTCTATTATAAAGTAATTCAGTTACTAACTCAGTTACTTTTTGGAACAAGTAGTGAGTAACTATAACTAATTACTTTTTTAAAGTAACGTTCCCAACACTGGGGACAATTGATTGAAAATTTCCGAGAAGACTGTTACACACTCAAGGGAGTCAAGCCAAAACAAGGATGGTAATATGAAGGGGGTGGTGGGGTAGGGGTAAGGGTTATGGGATCGCAGCAGGCCTCACAAAAAGAGGTGCATATGGACCCAAAATCAATGCAATTGGCCATTGCTTATTTCACTATTTTGTATATTGCTAGTACACATTATGAAAATAAATGTTCTATCAATTAATCTTTAAATTCATCTTTACACATCATCAGAAATGATTACCTTGTATATACTGTATATGCAAGGTTATAATTTCATCAATTTATACAAGCTCCTTACAGTCCATATTATTTAAATATACCATAAATTCAGTGGGCTTCAAAAAAATAGGTATTTCCAGCTTGCATAGAACACTGAGGAGAGGCTGCCAGTGAGTGTTTCATGAACCAGCCATGAGGAAAAGTCTGTGGTAAAATCTACTGCTATAAGCAACTTTTTGAAAAGTGCAATGTCCTGTCCTCAAAAATAGCCTGAGATTGTACAGTTCTTGAGGTAGAATACTACAGTGTGCTGGTTTATCGACAAAGTAGGAAGTCCTCAAACTAAGTTTGCCACATATGGTTCAGCTGATGTCATGGTAATACATTTTGTATTCTAGGGAGTGAATTGTGATGTATGAGCATCTGCTTTTCAAATGAGTTTACACTAGAGTCAGGGCCTGATATGTCTGGGCAAAGGTAATCATTTATTTTTCTGTCTTTTAAGATGTGAGATGGAAGACGATGCAGCTAAGGTGTGAGAGAGCCAGATGGATATTACGTTGACTTTTGAGGAATGGAAGGCAAACAAAAGGGTAACGGGAGGAACGTAAACTCAATCTTCCTTTTCAGATTTGTTTTCCTCCTTATATCAGCCATGACTTTCATGTGCTGTGTCCTAATGACAGTAGTTTAGTAAACACAGGAGTGAGGAACAGACTCTCAAATTACATTTTTCTTGACATGTGTGTCATCCCAGCACATGCCAGTCACAATACACCCACGCCACGCAGACGATGAGCAGTGGATAAAGAGAGGGTGAGGAGGAAAAGTCATATTTGTGGAATTTCTACACTTCTCTTTCAGAATAAAGATATATTTGCCAAGGACAATTATAGGAGATGCTAAAACTTTGACTATTGTTTAAAAACTACATCCACTGGACTTTTACTACTACCTACTACAGGCAGCCACACTTCAAGTGGATGGTAATAATCGGGCGCAAGATATGTAAGAAATTGTGTTTTTCTCAAAACATTTAGGTTGTTAAAATAAAGAAAAACTCATAGCCATCCAAAAACATTTTTCATCATTGTTAGTGTTAATAGTGACGTGATTTTTCTCCAGTGACAAGTTAAAATGACAATACAGCAACACTGTGTACCTATCTATAAACAATATTTCACATAGAAATGCACCGGTCATTCCAACTGACTATTCATTGTCTTTTGTAGACAATGAATAGTCTACAAATCCATGGAATTTCCATGGAACCATAGACCTCCAACTTATAATTGTTGTTAAATAAGAGATGTGAGGAAGGGTATGGATAAATTCCTTTGACATTTTCCAGTAAGCCACATGTTCGTTAAAGTAAAGGTGTTAAGATCCAACAAGGCATTCAAATGTTGGCCGTCAGGTCAAACTCTGTAACCAGGCAACCGGGACCTTGGTATGAGAGGTGTTCAAGAACTATGAGACCTTGCACAAAGACACGCATCATTGCAGCAATCCATCAATCTGGCCTTTTTATTATGTTGTGACCTGATGGAAAGAACAAAACAAAAAATAGTGGTATGCATGTGACATTCAGTCTGGAGCTTGCCAAATGGCAAAAAAAGATTATCTGGTCTGAGGAGACAGGAATTGAACTGTGTGGTCTGAACTAGGGGTGTGAACGTTTACAAAAATGTCCAACTGGTTACACGATGGAATTGTTTTTCGTGTACACGGTTAACCGTCATTGTCGTCATGCGACTACCGTCGGAAGCGCCCGTCCTGTAGGTGCGCTTACACACACACACACCCACACACACACATATACACACACACGTTCGTTCGCCTGTAAACCTAAACACACAGTTGACATGGACTACTCTCGTTTACACACCTCTTATGATAGGTCCATGGCACACACACACACACATACGCTAGCCTGTCATTTGTTCGCTGTCATTAGCGTTCGTTAATTTCCTGATTAATAGGCTAAAGCCTATCACTTTCTCTATGTCCACGTTTATGCAGGTTGAAAAGGTTTTATAAAGTTTGGGCTACTTATGAGCGTAGTTCACGTCAACCGGGTAACTTTCATCTTTCATCACTCGTCCGTGGCTGTGACTATAGTATAGATAGTATATAAAACTGTGACTCAAGCCCGACGGCGACTCCCTGTGTGTATTTGTGTGCGCGTGCATGTGTGTCTGCAGTGCCGATACACACACTCACACACACGTCACACACCAAGGGACAGACATATTCAGCAGACTAGCTTGTTTCATCCCAGTGAAACAACCTGGTATTTTAAAACAATGTTGAATATGTAGGGTATTAATTATTGGGCCTGAAAGGGAAAGCCAAAAAGCAACATTTATTTTCATCACTACCTTCTTTCCTTATCTATACCCAAACACCCATGCAACCCTCTTCTGTTAGCAGTATTATAATTTACAGTACTGAAATGGCAAGTGATATTCATTTTAATCATGTACATTATTTAATCAAATGCAAAAATAGTATTACAAATATATAAATTGTGATTTGTCCTTCAGTGATGGAATGGGGTTTGGCTCAAGTGAGTTGAATCGTTGCTAAATTAATCCCTCCCTATACATGGGGATGAGAGGACAGCCAGGACAGTAACATTTTAATTTGGAGATGGGACAGTAGAAAGATTGTTTTAATGTTATCAGAGCTTTACAGGAAAATCTTCCTCTAAGCTACAGTCACACAACAAAGCTATTCCTTTGAATTTGAATTACAGTAAAAGCCTTCTTTCTGTAGCCGACATGAGAGACGATTATATTTTTTCATGCTGACCTGACCTGTCACCCACTCAATTTATTTAAGGAACCTGACACAACCCTGGAGGTCAAGGCCATAATTCAATTATTGTTGGTATCTGAAGTTTTGGCTCAAAATGCCAAAGGCAATATGTTTGCAACCATTTGATGACAACACGTGTTCATCAAAATTGAAACTCAGCCATAATATGGAAAAGTGATCCGATTAAGAGATCCATGTCTCATATCGTCTTCACATATTTTGAACACATTCAACTTTTCCTTCCTCAACCTTCTATATCTAGGTCAACACCTGACTGTGAAGGATAGGTGTATAAAGGCCCCCATGTTGCCCCAACCCATCAGCCCCAAACGTCCAATATAATCCCCCCACCTTTGATCATGATTTCCTCCTAATCCGGTTGAAAGTGTTAGGTGAAGACAGCCAGAGGCAAAATGTCTCCTCAAGGTAGGATACCCACTTCGTCGTGAGGTGAAACAGCGTTAATTACCTCTATTCTTCTGAAACTCACCCAAGTGACCAAAGTGAAAGTTAAATCTCTGATTGGATGACTCAGTAGCTTGGTCTTGAGTTCTTATTATTGATGTGAGCTGGGAGAGACAGCTGGAGAGGCGGTGGAAGCTCGGGCTGCATTCTTTCTCTTCCAACTTCATTATAACTGATTAAAGTGACTTTGCAAAGCCACATCATCTGGTCACATCAGATGAGTGGATTAGCAAAAAGGAGGGATTTGTTTTTTTTTACTCTTACATTTGACATACTGTGCTTTTAATCCTCACACATACATTTTGCATTCAGACACACACACATGCACGCACACACACACACACACACACACACACACACACACCCACACACACACACACACACACACACACCACACACCATCATCATCTTCCACCACCTGCAAATATGTGACCTTTTGTTCCATGCTGGTTAAGCTGATAAAAGACAATGGGCATAGACAATGACATTAGGAGCAATTGTAGGAGACTTTATAGAATTGATGTGGAGCCTGAAACCTGCATTAATGAATGTCATTTGCATGTACTTCCAGTAAAATTCGACAAGCTGTCACTGCATCAATACAAAGTTCAACATATGTGTTATCGATATGCCCACTTAAAATCAATCCAAATGCAATGACACAATTTTATCTGATAAACCACAAAAACCTGGAGGACATTATACAACACCTGAACTCCTCCTCCTGTTGCCTTGACATTCTTCCCACAGGCTTCTTTTAAACTGTTTTTAGCTGTATGGCCTCAGATGTTCCACAAATTGTCAACATGTCCCTTCGGACAGGTGTATTCACACAGGCCCTGAAAACAGCAGTCATCAAGCCACTCCTAAAAAAGAAAAATCTAGATACATCGCTCATGAACAATTATAGGCCCATATCTAACCTACCATTTTTAAGTAAAATCATTGAAAAAGCTGTTTATCAACAGCTAAATAACTACTTAGCAATGAACAACTGCTTTGATGTTTTCCAGTCAGGATTTCAACAACACCACAGCACTGAGACTGCTCTGGTTAAGGTCCTCAATGACATCCACTTAAACACAGACAGTGGCAAAAGTTCTGTCTTAGTTTTACTGGATCTCAGTGCTGCTTTTGACACAGTTGACCACAGCATATTACTAGATCGACTAGCAAACTGGGTTGGACTTTCTGGAACTGTACTAAACTGGTTTGAATCCTACTTAAAGGACAGAGACTACTATGTGTCAATAGGCAATTTCACATCTGAGCGGACACATATTGAATGCGGGGTCCCCCAAGGTTCCATTCTTGGGCCTCTTCTGTTTAACATCTACATGCTCCCACTAGCTCAGATTATGAATAAGAACAAATTATGCTACCATAATTATGCAGACGACACACACATTTACATAACCATATCACCAGGAGACTACAGTCCGATACAAGCACTGAGTAAGAGCATTGAACAAATCAATGATTGGATGTGCCAACATTTCCTTCAATTAAACAACAACAAAACTGAAGTAATTGTCTTTGGTACCAAAGATGAACAATTAAAAGTCAGCGCACAGCTTACATCTGTTACGCTAGAAACCACACACCAAGCCAGAAATCTTGGTGTTGTCATAGACTCCGACTTGAATGTCAAGAAACACATTAAATCAATTAATAAGTCAGCATACTACCACCTTACAAACATATCAAGAATTAAAGGACTCATGTCTCAGCAAGATTTAGAATAACTTGTCCATGCATTTATCTTTAGTAGACTTGACTACTGCAACAGTGTCCTTGCAGGCCTTCCAAAAAAATCTATCAGACAGCTTCAGCTAATTCAGAACGCTGCTGCTCGAGTCCTCACTAGGACCAAAAAAGTGGCTCACATTACCCCAGTTCTGAGGTCTTTACACTGGCTTCCTGTCACTCAAAGAATTGTTTTCAAAATACTGATGTTTATAAAGCACTAAATGGTTTAGCGCCAAAATACATTACTGATCTGCTGATACGTTATGAACCGTCCAGAGCCCTTAGGTCGTCTGGGACAGGTTTACTTACAGTCCCAAGAGTTAGGACTAAACGAGGAGAAGCAGCTTTTAGTTTTTATGCACCAAATATCTGGAACAAACTCCCAGAAAACTTGAGGTCTGCTGCAACTCTCAGTTCTTTTAAATCGAGTCTGAAGACTTTTCTGTTTCCATTTTAACCTGTACTTTTTATTTTATTTAAATGTTTTACTTCTTTGCATTCGCTTTTAAATGTCTTCTAATGTGTTTTATGTATTTTAATCTTGCCCCTGTAAAGCACTTTGAATGGCCTTGTGTTTGAATTGTGCTATATAAATAAACTTGCCTTGCCTTGCCTAGCCTTGCCTAAAATGTGACAGAGTATATCATTACAGATAATGGAGAGATGGAAATACATGTTCAAAATTTCTTGATAACCTGTTTTATTTCTCATTCAAGTGTATTATATTGACAAATGGTCGGATACTTTATCTGACACATGTGAGAATAAAGTATAGATATATTTCTCTCCTTATATCCCTGCTGGTTCAAGTCCTATACTTTTTCTTATCCTTTACTTTGAAGAACATGCCTAATATCTATCAAGTATGTATGTGGGTTGCTGTAGAGACAACTTTCTTCTCAAACTACCTTCTGAGATGGATAGGCTTCTTCCCAGATGTTACCTCACTTTATTGATCATACATTTTCTTCGTCTTTTCTGACCTATAGATGTTGTTATAATGTTAATTAGTCATGCTCAATGATACCATAGTGTCAGATAATCATCTGTATGCATTTAGCCGTGAGCCCTGCAGACCGCCTGGGTTGGATCTGCAAAGGTCTCAACTGAGTGTCGGTCGCCGTCTGCATTTTTTTTTCAAATTTCCTGGATTGCTCTACGTATGAAAAAACGGACTTTCTCTAAATGGTCATGCTGCTCCAAGCTGTGTTGCGCAGCAGCTTAGTTTGAAGCTGGCAGGCGGTGCCTGTTGCCACAAAGGTAACTGGCCAGACCGGTGAAGAGGGCAGATGGGGGGTCCTAAAGAGAGTTGTTTTTAAAGGTCTAACAGATCGTCTTCGGAGAGAGGATTTGAGATGAAATGCAGCAAAGCCAGTGAGAAATAAAAAAGGATTTTTGGACACTACACCATGAAAACAGTTTCTAGTAGAGTCAAATCTCTGAACCTGAATAAAAGCATAATATGAGATCTCTAAAACCCATCTGTCAAAAAACCTCATATAGCCGTCAGAAGCTCCTGAGACTGCTCATGTTTGGTCATTTGAATTCTATACAGAACTGTGGAACTTTGAACTGTTAGCTCTGAGCCTGTCCTCTCCTTTTGCCAAACTGGTAGCCATAATAATAGGAACATTGACCAAATAAACACAAGAATGAGAGTTCATATCCATTTTAATTGTAGGAGTTGTTCAGGCTAAAGTGACAGTTGTTGGAAATATTGTCTGTTATTCTCACTGCAGACGCGGTATAAAAATATTGAAGCACTTTCCAACGCTGCTTATTGCTCCATAGACCTGTTATATATCACTACATAAACAGTTCTAGAAAACTCATTAACTCAATCAAGTATAATTTAATCTCTGTATGTCAAAGGGCTTGCTTTCTTCCCCATTTGGCATTACAGTTTGTGGAAATTCACGCGCTTGCCTCAAAACTGTGGCTATGCTGCGCCTGAAAAGTGACAGGAACGATGCAATAGCCGAGGAAAATAGGAATTCATTAGTCTCTTACTGTGTCTCCCCAGAGGTTCCTCTTTGTCCCGGCCGCACCGCATCTCATTTCAACCTCTGTCAGAATGTACAGGGCATCATTTTATCATTCTCTCATCAATCGCCAGGGACCACTTTGAATTCTCATCTCCCCTCATTGTGTTTCACGAAGCACAATTAGAACCCAGTAAGAGTGATAAGAGCAATAGTACTAGCATCTTTCTCAAGGACTTTTTTGTGTGCCCTTACTTCCTCCTTATCCCACTTAGCCCAATAGACGTACCACTGAATGATGCTGGACTTGGATGTTGAACAGAAATACAAAAGTCACTAAAACAATGTAAAGCAATGTTTACTCCTTTATTCTTGCTGCAGGTTCCCAGAACAGTTCCACTGGTGACCCAGGTCAACTTATTTTACCCAACTAGCCATCCTGCAACATTTTCCTGCCTTACTAATGAGACAGACTTGGCGAGGAAGTCCTGTGCTAACATGGCAGAGTTAGGCCCCAAGGGCCTCTCACTGGGCCTTAATTCCCATTTACTCATGTGAAATATACTGCTGCTGTTTCATTACATAAAGCTAAAAGTCTCCTTGAATTTGCCCGCAGGTTAACAACACTGTAGTGAAAAATGATCAACAAAAAAAAATCTTTGCCTAGAGCATAACTGGTGTTTACAAAAGACTTTGTCAGTGCTACAGCTATTTTTCTGTTCACTTTCTTTTCAATATGTAACCTATAGAATATTTGAAGTCAGCGTCCTCCACAACTAACAGTAAGTTAGTATCTAGCCATACATTCCAGTATTTCTCCACATTTGTCATTGACACACCTTTATTTCCTTTAATTTAAGTTGAGTATTTTGAATATCTGAGACATCTCACTGGGTTAACTGCTCTTGGCTCAGGGAACTCTGTGAGAGCTGGCAGTTTGCATATTTCTGAATAGAGAATAGAGATAAGAGTGGCTTAGTCAAACTGTGGGACAGAAAAGAAGAAGAGCTGAGAGGGAAAGCTGCTGAACCCCGATGTATTCGCTATCATGATGGCACAGGGGCTTGGGTCATTGAGGTTTACTTAATGCTTTAGCTAAACCTGGCCCTCAGTGTGATCACTACAGTACAAGAAGGGACAATATTCTGAAACCTGAATGGAACATTTTGAAAAGTGTATGCTTGTCTTTCCACTTCCACAGCAGCATAAACTGTAAAATACAGTGTATATGTTGTTAGTGTTTTACTTTAAGCAGGTTACATGTGCTAAAACTTGCTCAGTATACAGGATGTTTTGTCATGTCTAAAGCATGGCTGCACCCCAATGGTTCTAACAAAACATTTTCCCTGGACACAGTGCAGCCACAGGGAGCCATTCAGAGGTTTCAGGTCGCTCCCTTTCACCTAACTGTGCTGCCAGCTCTGTGTGGCCATGTTTTTATCCTCAGTGTTCTCTCTTTATGGCATGAGTTGCCAAATCTGTTGTTTTTTAATAAAAATACAGGTGGGAAGGAAGTGACCTCTACCATGCACTCAGACCATTCTACCACCTTGGAGGGGGCATGTTCAGGGGAAGAAAAGAAGAGAACAGCCCATGGCATTTAAGCAGCAGGACACTTTGGAGTTGAGGCTGTGAATATAAAGGCCATGATTGATTGTTCAACACTTTCTCTCTAAGTTTTAACTTCTCACCTCACTTCAACGTTTTGTGGATTTGTGCTCAGTAGTTGCAGGGGATATCATAATGGTGTTGGTTAGTTATAGTGGTGTATTCAGAATGAAGATAATGCAGAATCAGCTTGGCATTCTTCCTCATTTCTTGATTTACATCTCAGGGATGTTTACCTCTAAATACCTTTGACTTGAATCAGTCACAGTTTAGGGCTTTTGCAAATAACAAGACTTTAGCCATAGTTTGCCTGTTTCAGAAAACGCCCTTTGATCCGTGGATTAAGTTGGGACAGAATATGTGCTCAAGCGATATTGGCCCCTTTGAGTTCAAACAGTTTACAGAAATGTCTTAACCTCATTGTGAGCTGCCCAAGACACTAACACAGTTTTCAATCATGTTTCTGTTTGCCACTTGTAGGCAAACACTGGATGCAGTTGCAGGGAGGGAGGGAGGAAGCAGACCAAAGGATATTATAAATGTAGTACCAGACATGAAAAGAAGTCAAGTGACGGAGTACGATGCATCAAATATGTGTATAATGCAAACCATCCCAGCCCATGAAGTGAGGGAGAGAGAGAGACGTGTTAGACATTGAGGACGTCGATTGCAGCCAGTAGTGATATTAAAATAATTTGAATGTCAAGTTTATATTCAAGTTGATCACAACACAAACCACTACTTGTTGGTTTTTAAAATCAGATGGAGAACATGTAATGTTTTCCACTAATATATTGTTTTCTATTTCCTTTATTTGGTCAGTTATCTTATTGTGAAGTTTCCTCTGGAGTTTTTTAACATTTGGCGGTGCTATGGAGCTGGTTTTCTATCATTGGGTCCTCAATTTGTTGATAATGTGATACAACCTCGTGCCAGCAGCTTGAAAATATTACACTGAGGGTGTCTTTTAAAGTCAGAGTATATTAAAGTCAGGTTTTCGAAGACATGATTGTGGCTCTCTTTTAACCTGGTTAGATCACCATGGTAACTGATGCATATATAATATGGAATAATTCCTTGTGCCTACACTTTTTTTGCTGTGTGTCTGTGGTAAATCTCAAAATTCTCAGGGAAAATCGTCCAACTGAGCAATCACCGCAACCAATTGCTGAAACAAGATATAACCTAGTGAAAATCAAATCTTGACTATGATGAACCCAGGCACTTCAGACAGGATTTCAGGATATTGTATAATTTTAGAATATTATTCATTCTCCTCAGTTTTTAGGATGGATTGTGAAATTGTTACTGTTAGTGATTTAGGGGTCCTCTTGAGGACTCCTAGCTTTTCATAGATTTAGGAGCTAGTTTTAGCACTAAAATGATTTGTGAATTACACTTATCTTAAAAAGTTAGGAGTCCTAAAATTAGGAGTGAAACACCCCTTATTTTTGAGAGTTACTCCTAAATCAGCACGTTAGGACCTACTTTTAGCCTTAAAATGTTTTGTGAATACGGCCCCAATTGTCACATTTTGATTGTAATGCATGTCCCCCTTCTGTAAAATCAAATAATCTATAACAACTAACAGCTATACAGTAGGGTGCTAACCATACTTCTTATCTGTTTTTCATTTGTAGACACTTATAATTACGTACATTTATAATGTATTCTCATCTGGGAATATTGGTCATTTATTCCCTGTAAAATAAATGTTTTAAGGAGTAATGCTGTGGTGTGGCATACTATGTAAGAATATCATAGAATCCACATTTTTCCATTTCCATTATTTAGAAAATACTAAGTCACTTCAACTATGTTAACTTATGAGTTACGTCAAGCTACTTCCACTTTTCTGTTCTTCCCAGTCAGCTTTATTTAATAATCTTCACTTATCTACACGCTTCTATATGTCAGATATTCAATTTTTTGATAGCTTGTGGAAATAGATGAACATTTAGTATATGAATTCAGTGTGATTAGTAAAGCTGATGTGGCTAAAAATGAGCATAAACTGCAGGTTCCAATAAAGGAACAGTCAATTTCAGTGTAGTGTTTCACTTTAGTTTAGAACTTTAGTTCTTCACTGTCTTTTTGTAATGAAATAACTCATTTTCCAACACCAGCTGATCCGTTAAGTATTGTTTTGTTGTATGAGAGTGATTCAACTTTACTTCTCCCTTTATTTAGATATAAGGCACACATCCAATACTGTTGCATCAAAACAACTTAATACGAACTGAAGAAAGGACTGCAGTAATGCACTATGTTCCATTACATGTGGGTATTAATTAATGTTGTTAAAAGTATGTATTCTCTGAACAGTTATTACAAAATGTTTTATGTGAAATCATTTTATTAATAACTGCACTGAATCCACCACATGTACTTTTGTTAGACTTTATGTCCTCTATAATTGCCAAACCATTTGTTTAATTGGAATCAGGAAGGGATCTGAAATTGAAAACGTGAAGGTCTGTGCCTCTAAAGTCCAGTGTCTGATAAACTGTTGGGGCCCAACTATGAAGGTATAAGTCTTTAGCACGTGTAACTGCAGATTTTGAATGCGTAAACTGAAGTCACAAATGTGTAACAGTAGATTTGAAGTCGTAAATATTTGTTTTGCATGTGTACTCCAAAGTCACAAATGTGTAACAGTAAATTTGAAGTCGTAAATATTTTTTCTACCATTGTGGTCACAAAATAGGGGCTACGAGTTCACAAATCGTTGTTACGGGTGCACAAATCCTATCCTGTGCATCGCAACTTCAAAGAGTCATGCGCTTGACACTTTTGCTACAAACATTGCAGCACAGTTGGTGCAAAACACATTTGCACACCCGTGTTTCATAATGTGAGAACATGCCCCCAATTTGTGCATTCGTAAACCCAAATGTGAACTAACGCATCAGAAGTTGCACATCTGTGAAAAATGTCCTCTCAAATAAAATGATATCGAGCACAGCATTTTAATGAGCGAGCACAAATCGATGATACAACTGCTCAACTCTGTTCCTACAAGTCTCAGCTGAGGGTTTTCTCTGCTCGAATCTGCTCCTGCAAGTCTCGGCTGTGGGTTTTTTTGCAGGTAGATTTGCACCACGCCCAGGTGGTAAATGTGGTGCAAAAGTGTTTCGTATGCGTAGAACAGATTTGTATCCGTAGAAGGTGGGCGGGATAACATTGTCGCATCATCCAATGAAAGCGCCGGTTGGGACCCGTGACGTCAGCATGTGAACAAACGGAGGAAAAGCCTTTTTCCTTCGTCCCTTTTCACCAGAAATTGTAGGAAATGTAATATTAAGGGAATTGAATACGAGGGAACTACAGCGGAGCCTTATGCCAGTAGTGAAAGTCATAAACAAGTTTACTTTAGCAGATATAAGGGCCAGCGTCGACGTCAGTTAACGTCTGCTGTGTGATTGGCACTGGTGTAACTGTTTAAACCTGCTGTTTTTCTCTTTAAAACCTTTACATTTTAATAAAAGTAGTCTTATTAAATAGAGAATGAATTTCCATTATATATTTTTTTAACCTTTATTTATACAGGTAAATCCCAGTCCGAAGACTCTTTTGCAAGGGAGACCTGATCCCATTTACACGTTACCATTCACACACATTCATACACCGATAGCAGGCTAACTATCGACAATAGTTTATTGTCCCGCAGCCGCTGTCAAGGCTTCTGGCTGTTAAAACTATCTATGGTTAAAACACACCACACGCAGGGGGTGAGGAGGACGTTGCAGGCATTGAGGACCAAAGTAAATAAAGTAGGCCTACATATCTTGCTGCAGAGTATTCAGCATGTATCTAAATCCAGAAATATGCTTATAAATCATAAACTTAGTCTTCTAAATGTAAATGGTAAATGGACTCCACTTATATAGCGCTTTTCCCTGGTTTTTCACAGACTCAAAGCACTTTACATTGTTTCGTACACATTCACCCAATCACACACACATTCATACACCGATAGCAGCAGCTACCACGCAGGGTGCAAGCTAACTATCGGGAGCAATTTGGGGTTCAATGTCTTGCCCAAGGACACTTCGACATGTGGCGGGTAGGCGTGGGATCGAACCACCGACCCTGCACTCCAGAGGCGACCTCCCTGCCCACTTCGCCACTGCCGCCCCAGTAAGTAGTAAGCTTAATTAATGTAAACGTGTGAATAGTGAAGTGAATAAGTAACCTACTCTACAAGGCAATAGAAAAGTATAGAGGACACATTAAAACTGAATTGGAATAATTGTTTCTCTATCTCACATTTTCCATGTGAAATTATCACTACTTGTATCACAAACTGATAATTAGATGATCAGGTTTAACTGTGTGCTTATCCCCAGACAGTTCTGCTATACACCTTACCTCATGTGACGTGTCCAGAAGAACAGGGTACAAAGCTTCATATAACCTCATTTCAGTGATTACTTTAATTAATCACAATCACAAAGTGTCACACCATAACATTTTATGCAGTTTAGAACATGTTAATTCAGATCATGTGCTGCATTAATAAGTAGGTCTGCATGCTGCTAAAGCAAGACTAATAAATGCCCTATATCAATTATATTTATGATTTGCAGTTATCACATCAAAGCACAATCAGTACAAATGTACAGTAAAAGCTTACCCCACAAACAAATCACAAGATTTGGACTTTTTAAAATATTTGTGGATTTACTAAACATATACATACGGTCAAAATGAAAAATACAAATCAACCAGTTTAAAACTATAATGCACTCACAATTGCATACCTCCAAGTAAAGTTTTGTATGGCGTTATTTTATTAAGATATTAAGAGAAAATGAACAAAATACCCAAAATGCTCTGGCATGTGCTGGAACAAGACTTTATAAAACAAAACATAAAACTAGTAACTTAGTCCTTGGTCTGTAGCCCAACTTTTTACCATATTTAATCAAAATCTCCCCTACCTTTTTAATATGTCAAACAAATAAACATGACTGAGTATGTCACCTCATTTACTGCAATCAATATGATTATGAATTGAGTATGATCTGACTTTGTCTAGATTTATAATAATCACAATCTAAAAATTGAAAACAAATTATGTGTAGAGTGTAGAGTCAGACTGATGTGCTGTGACTGCCAGGTGAGTTCCACGCTGCTCCATCTTCGGAGATCTTCTCAAGGCAGCAGGAGCAGTGAAGTCTTCAGTTATCTGGAGTGTCCTTCCCTCAGCAATGCATACACTGGGGACGGAAACAATTGTTACATCCCATTAGTGATGTTATAGTAAACACATGACGGATAATAGTTAGGACTGACTGTAGCTGCTCACTGTACAATGGTTTCTCCCTGACAGGGTGGAAATCCCAGACACTTGTGCAGGCCTTTCCTCCGTTTGTTCACATGCTGACGTCACGGGTCCCAACCGGCGCGTTCATTGGATGATGCGACAATGTTGTCCCGCCCACCTTCTACGGATACAAATCTGTTCTACGCATACGAAACACTTTTGCACCACATTTACCACCTGGGCGTGGTGCAAATCTACCAGCAAAAAAACCCACAGCCGAGACTTGCAGGAGCAGATTCGAGCAGAGAAAACCCTCAGCTGAGACTTGTAGGAACAGAGTTGAGCAGTTGTATCATCGATTTGTGCTCGCTCATTAAAATGCTGTGCTCGATATCATTTTATTTGAGAGGACATTTTTCACAGATGTGCAACTTCTGATGCGTTAGTTCACATTTGGGTTTACGAATGCACAAATTGGGGGCATGTTCTCACATTATGAAACACGGGTGTGCAAATGTGTTTTGCACCAACTGTGCTGCAATGTTTGTAGCAAAAGTGTCAAGCGCATGACTCTCTGAAGTTGCGATGCACAGGATAGGATTTGTGCACCCGTAACAACGATTTGTGAACTCGTAGCCCCTATTTTGTGACCACAATGGTAGAAAAAATATTTACGACTTCAAATTTACTGTTACACATTTGTGACTTTGGAGTACACATGCAAAACAAATATTTACGACTTCAAATCTACTGTTACACATTCAGTTTACGCATTCAAAATCTGCAGTTACACGTGCTAAAGACTTATGCTACATATATACCTTCATACCCAACTGAATACCACTACCTTTGTGACATGTTTTTCATTATAACAGGAGGCAACACATCACCTGAACAACTTCAACTAAATGAATAACGATTGATGAGTTGCAGAGTTATCATATCATCCCTCAGTTTAGGTTTACAGTGACCAATTAATTTCCTACCATAAGGCCTGTGTTTTGCTTGCATGATGAATTCCCCATGCAGTAAATTGTGGGAACTATTCTCCACTCAAGACAATGAGCGGAGGACCTTTCCCAAGCATAAAAGCTCCAGTCAGCAGCGCCATAATTGCTTTTCATACGGCAAATTTGCTTTTACTTTCTCTCAGTTAATGAAATTAAACCAGGACATTCTTTCTACAATCAGCAGTGCAATACACCTAAATGTCAGTGGCTTCTGGATTTCTTCATTCAATTTGAGCAAACACCCAGAGAGAGAGGGCATATGGCCTGAAGTGATTGACAGAGTTCCATTACAAGGGCTTATCAGACCCCTCTCCGCAATTATCTAGGTTCAATATGGCGGTGGGATTTGATTTGTGCCGGGATTATGGTCACAAAGATATGTGCAGGAAGGGGTACTGCTCCACATCGTGACCCCTCTATAAATTTCATTAGCATGTTCTTTCCTGCTAACCAGGCACCACTGACTGTCAGCTAATTGTTTTTCTAGTTACAAAGCATCAGTGGAGTTTGTTCCAAAGGCCTTTTAAAATGGATTTTAGAAAGGGTAATTGTACTAAACACTTGACAACCTTGTGAATGTAGAGTGTGGTTGTTTTTTCCTCAGCTGTCTACATTTTTGGTCACAATCCCCTCTACTCTGCTCTCACGAGAGCTTGACAATTGTTGTAATTAGCACTAATCCCAAAGTACAGCTGAGTCTGATGGGAATGTACTGAGTTTGTATTCATAAAGCAAGGTATTGGATATATTAAATGAACATGATATTAAAATATTAAGAATCACCAAAGTTAATGCAATGCATTTGCTAAATAAAGGAATACTAGTTGATAATATTTCTATCTTTCAATTCAAACAGGTAGCTCTCCAGTAGCCAAGCAGAAATCTTAAGGGTAGGGTTTTTAAATCCTGCCTGAACAAAGCTGACAGCTCCTTACTGTATGCCACGGGAGCTTTTATTATCAGTTCCAAGTCAATATGAAGAAGTAAATTTTTTCTACTGCACTTGGGAACCTCTTGCATGGGCAGTGAAACGTGTGTTTTTTTGAGAACTTTAAACTCCAAAAACAATTGTGTTGATCATCAACAAAGGTTAGGTTAAACAGGGATGGAGGTTGGAAAAAGACTCTGGGTAGTCCAGCCTGCTGTAGAGATGTATGTGTTTGTAGAGGTGGACACATACTGTATATATATATATATATATATATACATATATATATATATATATATATAAATACTACTATGATAGTATGATAGTGTCTTTTGAATTCGGAGTATGTCAGAGAGTGCGTCCAAAATGAAGTTAGTCATGGGAATTGTATGGTTATTTCTGCTACATAAAGGTAAAAATGAAAATATTTCACCTTTTAATTATGAAAAGGCTTACACTTTGAGCTTCATGTAGGAAAAGCAGGATTCATAAAAACACGTTATGCTTTACAAGTCTCATACTGGTTTCCGTAGATCTGTGGAACCCTTCAGCGTGACCATTCAGGCAGAAAAAGAAGATATTTATTTCAGTTTTGTTTCTCCCCCTTGCAGCTAGTGCATTTTCTTTCTGCAACATGTCCTGTGGTCAGCACAATTACAGCCGGCTGGGGCCAGTAGCTGCTTGATAGGCTGGGGGAAATAAATGCTTCCAATCGCTAACGCAACCAATTGTTGAAGGACAGCCGTGTCTCGCAAATCCCTCAGTGGTAACAGGAAAGGGGGTGTTCTGATGTAGTTGGGTCAGCAGACGGGGGACAACAGTTGGGTAGCACACTGACCCTTTGCTACCACAACACAGTAAGAGCAAGAGAAAATATCTGAAGAAAAAATAACATTCAAAACACCAGTATGCACAAACACGTAGCCAAGCATGCACACTTCCACACATTCACAGTGCGATCATAAAATGCAGTCACTTAATTATTACTTTATTCATAAAATCACATAGTGTGCATTAACACACACACACACAGACACACATTTAAAGAAAACACACAGCTGCTATGTATGTACGCATGCAGTAACATGCCATGCGGGGACAATATAATGGCAACAAACTCACATCCACGCACACACTTCACACGACACAGAGATCATCTCTAGAGGCCTCTAAACAAAGAGGAATAGAGGGAATATAAAATGTAATTTTTTCTGTCTTACGACATGAAAATGCAGTCAGCACAGACAAAATGTATTTCCATAATGACTCTGGCTTGGTGTTCATATGGGGCGTTAGCTTCCCCTCGGCGGGCGCTGCATGTGCAATGAGCTGCTGCTCAGACTGCCTCTTTCATGAACTCTCAGGGGTTCGTCTGTCCACTGGCTCTTGCTGCCCTGACATTAAACACAACAGCTCCGAGGCAGACAGGTGGGCAACTTTATTCAACATTCATGATGTCTGTCCATCTAAATTTCAAGACGCCCAGCCGAGGTTTGTGAGTGTGCTGCTGTTATGTGGTGAGCGAGTAGGCTACTTAAAACATTGGTTCATGGGATGATGGGTTAAGTAGATTAGTAACACTGTAGATTTATCTTTAAATATGTTAGAGTTCAATTACATGTGTAACTGAATTTGTCTACAGAAATCTAATCATATGAAAATATGGAATGAAAATGTTTTGTTTTGCACAATTCATCTTCAATTTCAATTCCTCATTGAAGAGCTGCACACCATGCACTCACTCTCACTGTATATCTCTCAACGGCGGAGCAATAGTCAAACAGCAAACGAACCAGGGAATTCACCATTTAGAAACAACAGCCGACAAAATGGTAAAGTGCATACGGAAGGAAAAGGTGACTGAGACATGCAACTAGTGCACCTCTGGAATAGAGAAGATGCTGCAAAGCTTCAGATAGCCTATAGGCCTACTCTATTTTAAAAATTAAAGCCAAACGTGACACCGACAGTAACTTTCAGTGCATTGTAAACCGACAGCAACTGCAGGAAAAGGAGCTTAATACTGTATATATATTTCTTTAAATAAATATAATAAATATAAATGTATCTATAATTTCTAAATATAGCTTTACTAAGATCATTAAACCATCACAGGTATTAAGGTTCCTTTCAGAAAGCTCACTATCATTAAATCTCTCCATAATGCCATCCAATGATTGTCTGTGATTTACTCTTAGTGACTGAGTGGTCCTCTCAAGGACTCTTAGCTTTTCATATATTTAGGAGCAAGTTTTAGCACAAAAATGCTTTGAGAATTACTCTGAACTTAAAAAGTTAGGAGTCCTAAAATTAGGAGTGTAACGCCCCTCATTGAGTAAATCAGCAAGTTAGGAGCTACTCTTAGCCTTTTAAATGTTTTGTGAATACGGCCCAAGTAGTTTGACTGAGGTCAGGGTTTAATGGGTCGTCTCTTTCAACTTTATTTTGATTTGCACTGAAATATTAAAGGTAAAGGGAAATTGACACGGGGTGGATCTCATGACTACTACATACATGCTGCTTATAACTTCTTCTTTACTGGAAAAGTCAATAGTGTTGCTGTGCTCATCAATAAAGTCATTTCCACCAGCCCTGCAGCTTTCGTTACACAGAATGGCGACTAATTATCTGAGGTTGAAAATATTGACAAGACAGTTGTGCTGCAGATGATACAGACACATGAGCCAAGTGAAATAAGACATTTCTCAATAAATTGGGTTCAGTTGACAGTTCAGTTGATTTGTATTTTTTTTAAATATTTCCACTGTTGCTCCCCCTACCTTATAAAATATGCAAATACACTAATATTAATATTGTCCTAATTTCACACCACTTGTTTTCCACTGTTTGTTTGTTTAGGGGGGAAGGGTTGTAATTGATTCTGTGTTTGCTGGCCTGTAAACATGTTGGGTGATGGCCATTGCATCATCTAAGCTATTTCCTGATTCCAGATACACACATGGGAAAAGCCCAGCATAGCTCTGCACAGAGGTGAACAATTTTGCATTGGAGCTGGGAAAAAAGGTAGATGGGAACAGAGCCGGCCCAAGCCTTCAGGGGGCCCTAAGCGAAATATGATTAGGGGGCCCCTCTCCAATGTTAGCGCTGCTGAAACTATAGATCTTTGTTAAATATCATTCACACACCCAGTGTTTTCCGCTAGTGCCTCCACTGTGCAGCTGTGCGAAAATATTAGACAGCCGAGATTCAGACCCTCTTAGGGGAGTCCAGGGGTATGCCCCCCCGGGAGATTTTTTTAACCTTTTTAAAGTGAAATGCATGAATCTGGTGCACTTTGAGAGGAACATTAAGAGGCTAAATCTGAGGAATTTTGTGTGAACAAATAATTTGGAGACACTGGGTCAGATGAATTAGAAGCTATTGAAGAAGGACACATGGATTTTCCATAAAAATATTAATATAAAATAAAATATTATGGGTTGGACTTGGAGCTCTTTTTCTTTTACGGGACATATTTCTCTGTAATATAGTGAATGCATTTAAATGCAGTGTGAGGAACGAAGCAGAAGAACTCTGTTGTCCAGCTACTGTATCTTTTTATCCACAGATAAGGCTGAAATAGGCTATAGACTATAGACAGTGCATGGGCAACTGAGGGCAGCCCCATTTCCAAATGTTTTTAAATAAACTCAATACACACTGTGCATGGATGTGAACGTGACATGATCAGATAATTTTGGATTTCCTCTGAGATGAACTAATTACATTTTTAGGCTATTAATTATCTAGACCAAAACATTGTATTCCTTTTTTGTATGATAACTCACATTTGCATAGTATGATGTTAATATCAAACACACAAACTAAAAAAAAAAAAAAAAAAAAAAGATTATTTTTTTTTTTTCTTAGGGGGCCCCCCAGGCAGTCGGGGGCCCTAAGCGGCCGCTTAGTTCGCTTATGCCTCGGGCCGGCTCTGGATGGGAATAAGAAAAAGTGTTCTTCGAATAAACCCTGCTAATGAGTTGGCGAGAGATGTACATAGCTTGATGACTAAGGATCCTGGGTAATTACCTGCACGCACCTCAAGGTTTAATACGTGATGACTATAGGTCTGGCGACAATGCCAGCCAATCAATCCCTGTCTCGGGAGGTCAACGGGAACAGCGACTCCCCTGGTTTAAAACAAGCTATCTGTTTACTTATACTGTGCTGCTAGAAATGGCCTTATGGATAATTTCTTTGTTAGCTCTCATAGGACAGCCATCATTAATGCACGTGTACCTATTTTTTATGAATATATAATGATAAAATGGAGACACAAAGACCTAAACTAAAATGATCCATATGGGAAGAACATCTCTCTACATGTCAAGACAGTGCTTGTATTGGTCATGGCTGCTGTCTAAACTGACTTGTGAAATCTGCAAACAGTTAATGTTTCCTAAAAGCAGGATTTCACTTCACAGACTAAACACTCCCATGACCATGCTTTCCATGACATTACTTAAGCCATTCAAGGACTTGCCTTTATTACGAATGAAAGCATGTCAGATTTGATTGATTGAATGATATAATGCTTGCTCTGGGTACTACACAACTGTCATAGAAATAGGTTGACAGCTGGAGCACATACTTTATCAGACTTATACAAACGGATTTATCTGTGGGGCCTAGCCCATGATTGTATTAAAATATGTATCAAAGCTTTGAAAGACCAGGGTCTCAGAAAGGAGAAATCTTGTCTTCAAGTGTAACGGTAGTGTTATGGAATTTTCAAAGAAGCTTGATACACATGCACTGCCTAGGAATGGGCATGCTTGGTCCGCAAGGAATTGGTCAGAGTTAATAAACAGTTGTAAGAAGTCCTCCGCACTGCTATCATGTATTGAAAGAAGATGCAAATGATAACTAGTTTTTAATTTAAAAGTATTGCCATCTTGAATTAAGGCTTAAAGTGTCACCATAATTACTGACTGTAAATAAGAATGGTTCCACTAAAAGGTTTTTAACAGCTGCGTAACTCAGCATGCAACTGCTGGTATTTAGTCCACACAAACCCCTCTGTTCTGAAACCTGACTGATTTCAATATAGATTTATCAAGAATATAAGTTGGTGAGAGGCTTCCGTTAAAATTACCCAGGCCTATATTTTCCACCATGCTTACTGACATTTACTGCAACATGGCAAACAATTCCATTCATGGCAATATTTGAAAATAGCCTTCTGTGCCAAAATACGACAATAGGACACAGTAGAGGAGAATTATATTGGTTGTTTAGTAGTCAATCTCTGTATGAAATGACTGCTCTAGTTTTCATTTCATTCTTCAAGAGGGGCCTCATGCCGTGACTGTGAATCAGCCTCAAATTTGTAAATGATACCCCTATCGAGGGCTGCCTAATTAGAAGTGCATATTAACGGAAATTGAGCAAGCCAAGAGTGTGCTTTCACATGCTGAGGAGATGCCGCTAAGCATCAATGGCACACATTACATTTAGTGCACACTCCTCTTTGTTGAAGAGAAAAACATGAAAACAGGCTTGGTATCATCTCCTCTGCTGACCGCAATGTTTTGACTCATACCTATCAGTGGTGATAAATGACCCACATGTGATTATGACTTCACTGTTGAAAGCCGTCAATAATTCATAGCCACCCATATGCAACTAGTGGTACTCTACATTTCAGTTGGTTCTCCTCACTATTCCAACAGCCTCCTCCCACCCCTCCGCCACCGCTGCATGGCTACTGGACATCCATCTGTCCTCTGACCTCTGCTGTAGCTCCATGTCCAAGACTGTCATCAGGCGGTCTAGGAAGGCCACTGGGTGATAAGAGGGTAATAAAACAACAGCGTTTATGGCTCGGGAGGATGGAGCAGTCAGGCTTAATAAGCCTTGCACTTGATTGCAGTAAGTCACATTTACTGACCACTGATCTCCCACTCCATTAGCTGCAGTACATAAAGTTCATTAGTCCAACCAACCTCCAAGCCGTTGAGACAATAAACAAGTCCAACTCAGTAACTCTAGCACACATGGGAAGTACTAACCCAGTCTCACAGTGAAATGTACCTTTAAGATGCTGTGCTAACACTTAGAAATATGAACCGTCCACATTGCATTAACATCATCCTGATGGGGACCTCTGTGAGGCTGAACATATGAGCTGAGCATGGAGCCTGCAGAACATGAGCGCTTTGCCATAACCAAGACCAGCCGTGACCTGGAGGGCTGGGATGCCAGACTGGATGGAGTCGAGGATATATCTACATGACAGACAAAGACTCAGACAACCCAACAGCCAGCAACTCGTACATCAAGAGGACAAGCCAGCGTCTTAAATAATGGATGGCTTCAACAGCCTTGGAGCCCGTATATAGCCTGACAAATACATATGATTAATCTAGACAGCATTAGCTAAAGTAGGCCTATGTCACCCTCTAGGCAAATGTCTCTTCAAGTAAACAGCAGGACACAGAAACACACAACAGTATGTAATATGTAGTGTGCAGTACGTATGCCAGTCAGGAAAAGATGGACTTATTATTTACTTTCAAAAGCTTCCTTCGGACAGGTGTTGATAATTAGCATACAGTATATACTAAAACACTTCAACAATGCAGCTGGTTAATCCAATGTACTTGTAATGTACATGTCAAATAGAATCTGATAAAACGTACTTATGAGACTACTATTTCAACTTTATTGTTGACACACCTTAGTCATTTCTGCAAAGCAACAACAGTTTTTCCATGCACAAATATGTTTCATGCTGTCAGTCTTAGTTTATGATGTTGATCTACAGTAGGTGTCATTCATCCAAACTCCGCAAGAACATGCAATGGCGTAATTATATAACCAATGATTGGCATATTAAATAACATAATTTTTCTGGAGAACCTTTTAAAAGTGTGTGCATTTGCATAAGCAACATGGATTAATGTGACAGCAGAGCAGCTGCTCTCTCCGGGAGGCCTGCTGGATAACAACCCTCTGTGATTTGCCCCAATCAGTAAAACGTTCTGTTTTCAGGCCAAATTTGTGAGATTATGAGAAGAGGAAAGTGTTGGAGGTGGAGCGAGAAAGTTAAACTCAGACAGGAGTTACACAAATTCTCACTCTCTAGATAAAATAAAAATGTAAGAGTTGCTAAACTGTATTACTGTATGTGCCTCCTAAATAGGGAAATAAGATGTGATTTTAAATGTTAGTAAAAACAAAAACATAACCAGATTAAGGGAAAGTTTGGCGTTGGACAGTTTTAGAACATAAATATGACAAGTTTAATTGAAAACACTGCAAATCTGTGTAGGCTATAAGTAAAACACAACATCGACACTAATTATGTACAACTTGAAGAACGTAGCAGACATCTGACCCTGGTTAACGTGTCACATTAGCACGGCTAGCATTAGCGGCTAACCTTAGTGCCAATGCGTTTTTTACTCAGCCTTCAAGGAAGTTAATTACACATTTTGTTTTTGGATGAAGTAACATTAGGTCATTTGCCACTCAGTGAAACGTGCTGTGTCCTCATTACAGTCTATGGCCGTTTACGAGTCTCAATTGTGTTTAAAAGTGCCGTAGCGTTGGCTCATTGCCTGGCTTTTACTAGCGCCGCATATTTGCATATTATTTTATTTTTAAAAGTTGAACCTCAACTGCCTTGACTTAATTTATTGTTGTTTGACTATAAAGATGTCTTGGAATGAAGATTTAATTGCGTAAAAACCTATTTTATATACATGGTAAAAAATAGCGCAGCTCACATAACACTTTTTGAAATACCCTAAGTGTCAAAAACTCAAGCCTCAGCCTACAAGAGTATAAGACCTGTAAAATGTCGGACACATTTCTATTTGACAGTTTCTTCCATTCTTTTGGCATTTCTAATTTGAACCAACTGAAGCAGGTGTCACTCTCCACCAATCCTGACTCTCAGCCTGGCTTTTCATTACAGGGTCCAGGATTGCACTGAGTTGTGAGATAAATTGGTTATGTCTAAAGTCAAATTATATCCAGGTCTTTGCAATTCAATTCACCTATCTAAAAGAGGGGGAAAACTGCTAAAAAGGAATGTTTCGAAAATGCTGCTTTTGCTTAAAGATGGATTCACAAAGAGGGAAACTCATGCCAGATTGCCTGACAATTTCTGGTCTAGACATGAGCACAGGCCTTTTCACTGCCATTCATGTAATGCTTTATGGGAAAAGGAATGGTTTTAAAATATCAAAGTCAAGTCCCCCTCAGCAAATATTTGACAACTATACAGCTGCTTTTGAATGGCATGACACCTGCAGGCCCACATGGAGTGGCATTGTAATTTTGTGGTAATACTATGTAATGTTTCAGCTAAAGACAGACACTCATCTAAACACTTGGATGATATTAGTTGTTCCTAACCGCACATCATCTACTCTGACTTTCAACACTGGCACCCCTCAGGCCTGTGTGATCAGTCATCTCCTGTATTCTCTGTTTGCGCACTACTACTGCAACCGATCACGGGTTACCCATGGTCCGTACGGATCAACCCTTTGTGAATATGCACAAAAAAAAAATTAAAAAATAAGCCGGCTGTGTGTTCACGTGATCGGTGATTGTGATGTAGTTTGTGGTGATGGGAGGGCAGAATCTAGAACTACTACAGGCTGCTAAAGAAAATCACACAACAAATTTTGTTTAGTAACAATATTTATTCATTTAGGCTATATTTAGCTGCTGCACTTTGAGTCAGCCCAGCCACGTCAGGATAGTTTATTTTCAGTTTTGTTTTCATCTCAGTTTCAAACAGCTGTTTGCATCAGCTGATCGGTCTAAAGCCAGTGATGATCAACTCAAAACAAAACTATAAAATAAAGCCATCTCTTCCTCCCTCTGTGTGCATATCTTTCTCTCTCCACTGCATACTCAGTCACTAATTATGCTTTAGGGAAGCAGGATTATAACCTCACTTAGCACTTTATTTTGTTTTTAAATATTTTAACATTCTATTTCAAATAGCCTTTGTGGGCACAAGGCTATGTTGTAATTCACTGTGGATTTTTGATAAATAAAATGCAAAGGTAATTGAAAGCAAAGTCATATTTGTCTTATCTTTGCCTTTTGTATTGTTGATGATCCGAAAATGATCCGACCCGTGACTCAAAAAACTTGACACAATCCGAACCGTTAGTTTTGTGATCCGTTGCACCCCTAACACTACTATGACAACAAGTCCAATCTCATCATTAAGTTTGCTGAAGACATGACCATAATTAGCCTGATCACTGATGAGACGAGACAGCAGACACTCCCCAGAGAGGAGATCAGAATCTTTACATCTTGAGACAATAAACGCCATATCAACGTCAGCAAAATAAAGGAGCTGATTGAGGACTATAGGAAGTGACAGGGAGAAGGACACACTCTAAACAGCATCAATGAGTAGACAGTGGAGAGAGTGAGAAGCTTCTGCTTCCTTTCGAGTCACATCAGTGAGACCCAGACTTACCAGACCAAAACAACACCATCACCAAAATGAGAGCCAACTCAGCCTGCCATGGAAGAAGAGCATTCTTCCATGGCAGGCTGAGTTGGCTCATATACTCTTCAACTTCTACAGGTGCACCATTGACAGTAACCTGGCTACAGTACCACATGGTACGGCAGTTGCTTTGCCCTTAAGACCTTTCAGACGGTAGTGAAAACTGTACATCACATTACCAGGACGGAGCTGACATCCATAGAGGACCTCTACACCCAGCAGTGTAGGAAGTAACCAACATGATCATTAAAGGTTGCTGATGGACTAACTCTATGAAAATGTAAGAGATGCATTATGCATACCCCTCCATTGTCCTCTTGCAAGATAAGATCACAATCTGGTATTTCTCACCTCCAAATACGGACTGACTACTGGAATGTGCCCTGCGAGCCCCATGGAGATTACATCAACTCCATGACACTATAAGAGTATATCAACTTAATTGTGGATAACACCATCCCCACCAGGATAGTGAGATGCTTCCCAAATAGTAAGCTCTGCATTGCCAAAGAACTGGAAGAACTGATTAACTACAATCAGGAGTCTTCAGGGATGGGAACAGGGAACTAATAAAGATGCAGAGGGAGCTGCAGGTTTCAAAGTAACAAGAATCAGGCTGAGGGTAGGGTCCAATGAGCAAAACATATTTTTCAATTGATTCAGCACTGGACGCTCACTTGCCTCCTTACCAGCTCCAGCCAACAGACATTAGTCCCTCCTCATCTACACTCAACAAAAATATAAACGCAACACTTTTGTTTTTGCTCCCATTTTTCATGAGATGGACTTAAAGATCTAAAATTCATTCCAGATACACAATATTACCATTTCTCTCAAACATTGTTCACAAATCTGTCTAAATGTGTGATAGTGAGCATTTCTGCTTTGCTGAGATAATCCATCCCACCTCACAAGTGTGCCACATCAAGATGCTGATCTGACATCATGATTAGTGCACAGGTGTGCCTTAGACTGTCCACAATAAAAGGCCACTCTGAAATGTGCATTTTTTTGCATTATTGGGGGTCTGGGGACTCAGAACCAGTCAGTATCTGGTGTAACCACCATTTGCCTCATGCAGTGCAACACATCGTCTTTGCATAGAGTTTATCAGATTGTCAATTGTAGCCTGTGGAATGTTGGTCCACTCCTCTTCAATGGCTGTGCGAAGTTGCTGGATATTAGTGGGAAGTGGTGCACGCTGTCGTATCCGCCGGTCAAGCACATCCCAAACATGCTCAATGGGTGACATGTCCGGTGAGTATGCTGGCCATGCAAGAACTGGGACATTTTCAGCTTCCAAGAATTGTGTACAGATCCTTGCAACATGGGGCCGTGCATTATCTTGCTGAAACGTGAGGTGATGTTCATGGATGTATGGCACACCAATGGGCCTCAGGATCTCATCACGGTATCTCTGTGCATTCAAAATGCCATCAATAAAATGCACCTGTGTTCTTCGTCCATAACAGATGCCTGCCCATACCATAATCCCACCAAAACCATGGGCCACTCGATCCACAACATTGACATCAGCAAAGCGCTCACCCACACGACGCCACACACGCTGTCTGCCATCTGCCCTGAACAATGAAAACCGAGATTCATCCGTGAAGAGAACACCTCTCCAACGTGCCAGACGCCATCGAATGTGAGCATTTGCCCACTCAAGTCTGTTACGGCGACGAGCTGGAGTCAGGTCAAGACCCCGATGAGGACGACGAGCATGCAGTTGAGCTTCCCTGAGACGGTTTCTGACAGTTTGTGCAGAAATTGTTTGGTTATGCAAAGCAATTGTTTCAGCAGAGCTGTCTCAGTGGCTGGTCTCAGACGATCTTGGAGGTGAACCTGCTGGATGTGGAGGTCCTGGGCTGGTGTGGTTACACGTGGTCTGCGGTTGTGAGGCCGGTTGGATGTACTGCCATATTCTCTGAAACGCCTTTGGAGACGGCTTATGGTGGAGAAATTAACATTCAATGCACGAGCAACAGATCTGGTTGACATTCCTGCTGTCAGCATGCCAATTGCATGCTCCCTCAATGCTTGTGGCATCTGTGGCATTTTGCTGTGAGACAAAACTGCACATTTCAGGGTGGCCTTTTATTGTGGACAGTCTAAGGCACACCTGTGCACTAATCATGATGTCAGATCAGCATCTTGACGTGGCACACCTGTGAGGTGGGATGGATTATCTCAGCAAAGCAGAAGTGCTCACTATCACACATTTAGACAGATTTGTGAACAATGTTTGAGAGAAATGGTAATACTGTGTATCTGGAATGAATTTTAGATCTTTAAGTCCATCTCATGAAAAATGGGAGCAAAAACTAAAGTGTTGCGTTTATATTTTTGTTGAGTGTATTTTTTCACTGATGACATTAATTACATAGTGGATAAGGTTTTGAAGAGACAAAAAGGGCCTTATTGTGATACAGTGTTTAAACAGTTACTTAAAATGGTTCTCTTAATCACATTATCAACACATGCTTTGACTAAGTCATCTTGATATGATCATACCCACAATGTTTTTTTTTTCTCCGTAAAAGAGAAGGTTACTTGACCCATATAATCTTTAAAGCACCACATAAGCAGAGGTGATGTAACGGCTGGATCAGGAGGACACAGGCGCGGAGACAGTAACAGTTTTAAGAAGATTTATTTTGGAAGTAACCAGCAGGGGGTTAGGACCGTGATCCGGGGGGGGAAGCTGGCTGTCATGGGGCTCCAGGGAGAGAGCAACGGGGCAAGTCCAGGGAGCTGAGTGTGAGCAGGTTAGAGCAAGCAGGCAGAGGGGTCCGGGAGGAAGTGCTGGCGGGCGAGGGCTGGAGCTGGTGGCTGGAGTCAGGCCGGGAGAGCTGTGGCAGAAAAGACAGGAGTTAGCCAGGAAACATGCAAAAAGCGGAGCCGCAAACAGGTTAGCTTAGAGAGAGAACTGACTGTGTGGAAACAGAATCTACAATCTGGCAGTGTCGGGTAGGTCCGGGTATATGAAGAGCAGTTGATTGATGATTGATGGCAGCTGTGAATGATGGTGATTGACTCCAGCACACCTGACTCCAACCCTGCAATAGACAAGGGTAAAAGGGAAAAACAATACAAGGGCTTGAGGCCCAAGCAGGATCATAACAGGTGAGTGGTTATAGTTGAATATCTTGTTAGTCTGTCTTGCAACCTTGTGGTGTGAGACTTGAATCGAAATCCCTGCAGATAATGAAAGCATTAAAGCTCCCATATTATACACTTTTCTGTACTATTATACACCATATTATATGGTCTTAGTGGTCCCTAATACGTTTTTCTTTAATTTTTTGCTGAAAAAAACTTTCAGATAATTTATTGTACTATGCTGATGTTCAGCTAATCTCACAATGGCCTATTTTTTAAAAAGAGCTGCAGCTCCCCAGGAGAATTCTGACTGGAGTATATTTGTGGGGAGGGGTGGGGGTTTCAGAAAGGGGGAGAGTGAGAAAAGGAGAGATTGTTATTTTTTTAAATATTTTGGCAGTCTCTAGGCACACCGTGGACGTATGGATATGTTAGAACACATTTAAAAAGTGCATTTAGCATAATATGTGACCTTTAAAGAGGACCTATGATGCTTTTTGACTTTTATGACCTAAACGTTGTTATGATGATTTATAGTCATGCTTAACCATACTAAATTATCAAATAATGGCTTACATGCATTTCGACGTATTCCCTGCTGACCGGGGTGTCTGTGAAGAGCACTAGACACTATTCTAGCCAGTCGAGAAGTCACGTGTTCAAAGCGGTTTTGTAACTTTGTGACGCATATAACTTGGTGTCGTCACCACGCGGATGTTTCCATGTATAGTAATGCTGCCACTTCCCTGTTCGCGTCTGCCTCGCGCCCTTATAGGTCCATGCTCGCGCTTCCCGCCACTGAAAGTGTTCCGGAAGGAAGGTAACCAATCACAACGGAGTGGGGTTTGCAGGAGGGAGGGGGGGGGGGGGCCGAAGCACAGGCGGCGGGAGCGGAGATGGCCGAAGCACGCACACTCAAGTGTTGACAGGACGTGCTGGATCGCCAAAATAAGAGAAAGAGAGCTCTTGAAAATCTACATAGTTTTTTGTGATGTGATTCGTGTCAGGTTGCTCTATAGCAGTGTAAAACAAGAAATTACCAGACCAGAAAAGTGGTATAATAGGTCCTCTGTAAGGAGCCAATTGTGAGTAGGTACCACCTTAAGCACCACTTGCATTGTCCCACGAGCAAATGTATTTTAAAGTAATTAAGTAACTGGTTGGAATAGGTTGGTAGCATCACATAGTCAAGGAGAGGAATCGGCAAGATGCACCTCAAGCCCTCTGTGAACCATTTGGTGTTTTTTTGTCCTTAGAACAAAGTCAATACAATAGCAAGAGACCAATGCAAAGAGAGCTTGCCTTGCCCTTAGTTCAGCCACAATAAATAGCCTGGGCCCCCACCACATTTGTCATATTGATTTTCTCTTTAATGATATGCACAAGAAAGTAATGTCCTTTTCTCTGCATTGTCAGCTGTGACTAATCAGATTTTCCTTAGACAACCAATTCCATTTTTCAAGTAAATGCTTGGCTAAGGATACTGGTCATCCAAGTGACACAGACATCACCCAACAGCTTCTACAGGTGCAATCTCTCTCTGCATACAGGGCTGGAATACTAAGCGTGTACGACCCACAATGTGTCCTTGTTTTTTTAAAGCAGTATGTGCTAGGAAAGGTGTTTTGAACTCAGATATAATATGAGCAAAGTACCCACCAATGCACATAATTCTACTTTCTTTAGAGAAGTAAATATTTCTGTTTTTACTCTACAAATGTATTTTGTTCAAATATTTATTCATGTGCCAATTGTTTGCTATATTTGACAATAGTGGTGCAACTAGTAACGGCGTTACAAGTTGAACATTTGATGGTTTAACTGCCAAGTAAAAGTGTATAGTTACTATATATACCTCAGGTTGTTGTGTATCTACATGAACTAGTTATACAACTATTATGGTTTTAGAACATCCAAAAAAGTGTGCTATGCCCAAAATTATGGATAAAATGAGCTCCGCTGTTAATACTGATATTAAAATGGGAGGCAAATCGAGCTCTCTAATGGTAAGTAGTGCCACCGTAAAATAAATACTGATATAAATTAAGGCATTGAATCAACTTGCCCCAACATCACTGGCCTGTTCTTCCTCACAGTTTCCATTTTGACAACTGTTTAACACAGTGGCTCAGATCCACAATTATGCCAAATGTATGACCTTGTTTTGTAGCTTACAATGACTTAAGTTTTGTAAATTATTAAATATTCATTTATATTTGAATAAAGATACAAGACTGATACATTTAGTAACATACACGTACTTTGCATGACACAAATCTATCTCGGGGTCTGTTTTGCTTACCACTATCTCCATGTTTACGTGTTGTTTGTGGGATTTTCACATGTCTTCAATATTTAACTTTAGCCAAATTTTGAATATCTAATCTGTCATGCCATATTAAAGTTGAAAGTTAATCGCCATCGGCTCATTACTATTTCAAGAGACGGCTCCATTTATGAAATGTCACTCAAAATAGTGTACCCACAAGCCAATCGATATAAGCCTTCTTTCTGTCTGAATGTTTCCTTTGCTGTAAATACAGAAACAGAGATATGGATTGAGGGCAGGCAGTTAGACGCCCACATGTGGTTTATGTGCTGGGTGTGGGCATT
Organism: Hyperoplus lanceolatus; assembly: GCA_026929865.2. Classification (NCBI taxonomy): domain Eukaryota; kingdom Metazoa; phylum Chordata; class Actinopteri; order Uranoscopiformes; family Ammodytidae; genus Hyperoplus; species Hyperoplus lanceolatus. Next base: position 15,194,244 of record CM049415.1, on the reverse strand, counting down.
CTGAAAAGGCATTGATCAGTGGTGGGGCTCAGTATACAGTTTCCTGGAGACCTCGTCTAAAGCTATGAATAAGGCCTACTGGGGCCAAGACACTTGGAGTCAACTCATGACCTTTGAGGTTGGTCTAAGACCATGCTATTGAAAGAAAATGAGATACGGTTACTTTGCCAAGATGTCATTTTTCAATTATTGATATCAGTATTTGTACAACAGGAGAGAGAGAGAGAGAGAGAGAGAGAGAGAGAGAGAGAGAGAGAGAGAGTCCAAAGCATCAATGCAGTATTTATTAAGAGGCTTGCTTATGTAGGCCATTGATTTTATGTTCATTTGTGAAGAAATTATATTTTATTGCTCTCTTACATTTTAGCATCAAACACAGATTACTGTTTCACAGCTCTCTATCTTCATGTTTATTTTCTCAATGTAGTTTTACACTTGTAAAAGCCAAATAGAAACGTGATATTGGTGACCTATTGAATGTGTTCTGCATCCATAGTGACAAAAGTCACTTGCCATTTAACCTGTTCTCTGAAACATGCAGATTGAAGATACACATGGTTTTTATGAAGCACCTTTCAACAGAGTGCATTAATTGCATTTTGACAAAAACATTATCTGATATCAGATTTTCTTATCTGCTTTTTTAAAATTAGAGTAAATTAGTTTTAAACTGCAGTTACAGCTCTCCAATGAGGCTGTTATGTTTATTGAGAAAAGTAAATATCATCATAAATTGTAGAATTGCATCTTCTACTGTGATGCTTTACATCTAAGCCAACATACAGTATTTATAATTTTTCTGAAAGGGCCATTGACCACAAAAAAGGATGTTTTCTGTGACATTTTTTTTGTTGACCTATTTTATTGGTAGTAGCCAATTTTCCCATTCATGAAAAAGACTAGTGCCAGGTTGTTTGGTATCTGAGACTTCCATGTGTCCGTTTTATCACTGCAGCCCATGCTTGATCTCTGCGCAGAGCCGAGACTGGGAGGAGGTAGCACAGTGTGTTTACCAAACAGGTAATATGCGTCTCTAAACTTACCACCCACTTATGCACTCTAGCTTGCACTCCCCCTTCTCTTTGTAGCCTTGGCTTAGGTTTATTTTCCTGAAATACATACATTCACCACTGCCAAGGGCATACACAATTATCTATCAGCCCTAATCCACTGTTCCACATAAATAAGAGTTTCTCATGCCGTTTGCTGAGCTGTGCTGTCCTTTTTTTATGACGAATAAAAATTTGACTTGGCAACAGATGCCAACATAATGCATGACAAGTAACTCACTTCGCTGTCTCAAATCCTTTGCAGTGCTTACACAAATAGACTTTCAGTATGATGCATATGCAGCAATTGTGTTCCACATTCTTGTTAGTGTATGTAATGTGTGACGTGTGTCCCCCCAGAATATTGTCTTGTCTGGGTGAGAAACATTATTTAGAACATCACAGATATTAAAACAGTCTTATGAGACCCAGACTAATGCAATCCCTTCTGACTTAGCATCTCATTAAGGCTGGGTGACCCACCTGCTACCCCATTCAGTGGTAGGACGAGAGATTTATTTTTCTGCTGCAGGATGCTGACTAATTGCAATTCTGATGACACTCATCGTGGTTTTCTAATTTCCATCACACACCTGTGGTAAACCTTCTAATGATATCACTGTGCTCATTGTCTGGCTAGTGAAATACTCTTTATGAAAACATAACTTTTTTTGGAGACACTGGCGTCTTCTTGATCCACTAGTCACAGTGTTCTTGCAGCATTTAGCCATACTCAGGAGTGATTCAGTTATTTTGAGCAAATAACCAAATTTGGGGTTTAGGAGATCATTCTAGACACTGTAACCAGATATATTAACTTCATAGAGGAAACCATTAAGTACAACATGTGCCATTTTGGATATGCCACAAAAGGGGGCAGAAACACACAGTTGTAGACACAGTTTATAATTGTCTCCCTGTGCCCTCCTTTAGGCCTTTCACACCGCAGCAAAATCGGAGCCAGTTCTGGGCTAGTTCGGAGCTAGAGACAGTGTTTTGGTTTCACAACGCCAAAGAACCGGCTCCGGCCTGTAAAAACCGGTTCAACTCAAACACCAGGATTGAGCAGGGTCTAAATCAAGAACTGCTTTTACGCCAGGGGCAGGGGGCGGGGTTATCCTTACCTTCATGGAGGGATTATCCTGACCAACCAGACCAACTCAAAGCTCAAACCTCATGCCCGCCATATTTAAAAACACCGTTACTACGAGACGTAAACATAACATCATTACCGAACGTAGCGATCAAATTGACAGGCGAAAATACGCTGTATGGGTCCTGTTTGCAAAGTAGGGTGACCAGATCCCAATTCACCAGATGTGGGACAAAGACTACGTTTGTGCGGGACAATGTGCCGTTTTTTTTAGCAAAATAAACTTGTGTCACCACCGGTAATGCCAGAGACACGGCTTTCTATATTAAAAAACACTATCTTTAGATCAGTGCAGGAAAGTAAACCCACTGAGCCGAGCAGGGCGACACAGACAAACAGAGACACACACACACACACACACATACACACACACAGACAAACGGAGAGACACAGAAACGCACACACACAAACAGAGACATGTAAAAATAACGTATTCGCCGCTGTTGTTGTGCTTAAAGCTAGTGGTAGCTTTAGCGTTAGCCACAAGAGCAGCAGCGTCGGACGACGTACACACACCTTTACAGTGGCGTCATGATGTTGCTCCCTTGCCGGCTCCATGGCTGGCTCTGGTAGTTGTGAAACCAACCGCTTCATAACTGGGATAAGGCTGTAACCAGTTTTGAACTGGCCCCAGCACCAGCCCGGAACTGGCTCATGGTTCTTTTTGTTGTGAAAGGCCTACTTCAGGCATTTTTCCAGTCAAGAAACTTTGAAACCCCTAAAGGCAACTGCTTATGTGCATAGCTCCGAGACTCTACAAGTGAAAATGATTAGACTGTGAATGCCTGTGCAAACATTGTGCACTGGAGGGCATTTGTTTAGCATGCATATTGTTCGGTTTGTTTTTACCATACGGGCTCATCAATAATGCAGAACAACTTAACCAGCAATTACAATGATGAAGACATCAAAATGCAAAACAGAGGCCTGTGCTCTCCTATCCAATATGAGTTGTCTGCAAAGAGAGGACTACAGACTGGACAGACTTTTAATTAGCGGGCTTTGTATCCCAGCCAAGAACAGCAGATTGGCTGCAAGCGCTTCCTTGTCATCATAGACATAGAAATCAAGAACTTGAAACGTGACCATTTGAATTATGGATAATTTAGCGCAGTTAGCAAAAGCTTGGACAAAACGCTTACATTCAACTTCAATCAAGATGATGGCTAAATCTATGCAAATGATTGACTGGATAAAATTAATTTTGTGCTGGACAGTCCATCCTTGGGGGATAAAGGACTTAAGTGCTTTCAACAAACTTCACAAGTTACAAGCAAATACTATATATTCCAGGGGGGAGCCATACTACTGTAGTAATTTTGCAAATCTTTGACATTGGGTCTGGGACAGAGTTAGGGTGTACGGAAAGTCCGTTAGTTCACTTGCTTTGGTCCAGACCAAATATAATTTATTATTTATTTATTTATTTATTTTTTTGGTGTTCTCCACTTTCATATTGCCCCTTTTGCAAGTGAACCCGCATTACGAAGCAAAACCACACGTGATCTGAGATCAAGAACGAAGTAAAAACTGCAACATATATAATTTATATAATGGGGTGAAAAAAAGAATAAAAAGGCCTACATCTAGCCTATAAATACAGAAGAAAAACATCAAATTATTGTTGTTTCATATGGTTATAAATAATATGTAGCCCTATGTCAATGCCACGTTATGTGTCTTGTAGCCTACGATGTGAAACATAATGTTTACTGTAGTTTTGCTGCTGGACGCACGGCTCGCAAGAAGAATAGGCTCATGCTGACACTCAGCTGATTTAGCTGTGTATCAGCTTGGTGTCAGTTCGGCGCAGCTCAGCTCCAAAATGACACGGGGATAGTATTGACGGTCCCATTGGGAAGAAAAATAAAAACACACACTTCGTGCAAAGCGCAGCGTGAACCTGTTGGCACTGTAGGCTACGGGAGACGCTCCCCTCTCCATCTGATCGCTGAACTAACAATGGCGACAACAACACTTTCCCATAATGTGAAGCTGATGGCGATTTATTAAAAAAGAAAAGAAAGAAAAGGCGCAGTGCTTCCTGCAATTAGGTCGGATCGAGTCCGGCCAAATTCACACCACAAACGAACTGCAGCAGAGTGCATTTTGAAGCGCATCGAGACAACCTCTTCAGCTGGTTCTCGGAGCGCTTGTTTGGTCCGCCCCCGAGTGCGATTGCTGTATTCACACCTACCTGAATGATGCGCACCGAAGGCGGAAGTGCACCTGCGTTCGTTGCAACCAAACTAAACACGGCATGTGTGAATACACCCTTAGTCACAACTAAATTAAAATAATATTAAAGTTTCTAATAGTGCTAATTTACTCACTGAGAGATTTAGAATAGAATGCACTGTTGGCTCCCCAAATATACAGCTGAACAAAATGCCGGAGTCTCTCCCAGCATAAATAACAGGACTTTTTGATTTTTGAATGTTAAACGTAGGCACTTTCCTGTACTTTCTCCAAATCCCTGGCCAATGCCTCTTGTCTCTGCTCCGAGTAGCTGAAGAATGTATAGCAACCCTTTACTGTACAGCTCTCTAGAGGGCATCACATCAACTCTCGTTACCATTTAACTATATACAGACCAAATGAATTAGTTGAAGACCAATTTTGTAGATTCGTACATATATCAACAGTGTATAGGATTGAAAAAAGTGCTCACTTTCCACACATAGTAGTTTGAGTTAGTGGCCATATAATTTTTTCCTTTGTTGAGATCTTTCTTTGAAGCCGAGCACTGAATCAAAGTTGTGTAAACCACACAAATGTCTCCTCTAACTGATCTCTAAACTACAGCAACCATAGCCACATTTAAAGTAGTGTCTTTTTTTTTTTTTTTGATTTTTATTGGGCATTTTTTGTATGCTTTATTGATAGTGCAGAGAGACAGAGGTGAAATGGGACAGAGAGGGGAGTGACATGCAGAGAACGGCCGCGGGCGGGAATCGAACCCGGGTCTGCTGCTGGGCCCGGCCCATGGGGGGACACCCTACCAACTGAGATAAGGGCGCCCCAAAGTAGAGTGTCTTGTCTGACCTTGTATGAGGACATTTGTCTAGTAAGGAATGTCCCTGTCAATACAAGTTCATCCCTTAGCCAGTTTTCAAAAAGAAGACAACACATGTAGTTTTTAAACAATAATTTTTTTTTCTGCAAGGATGTGCATATCTAATTTGTAACATCAATCTAATAGAAACCCAATTTAAATGAGAATTATGTGTACTTCATTTTTGTTAATGTATGCTACCATTACTGTACAATTGTATCACTGACTTGCTTCACTAAATGTAATTGTATCTTTGTTTGCAGGGCGCACACATCCCACAACCCAATCTTGAGTCCAACATATATTGGCTAAATATTTCCTTTCTACTTTATAACTTCCACAGTTTAGTGGTAGGGTACCTTTCTACATGAGTCTCAGCTTCTACTTGTGGAATAAGTTATCTGCTGATGAGGACAGGTTCTAACATGCTTCCATGTGAAATACATGACACGCTGGTTCTATGTGATCCTGATCTCTAATACCACCTTTAATCAACACAGCTTGGTGAAGGTATTATGGGGGCATTTGTCTCACCTCGCCAGCGACATGCGCTGGCAGATGCTTTGCATATCAGGCATGGTGGATCGATATGTTATTAGAGAACAATCTCTCCGAGGCATGTCAATTAATTCTAGGCTGTCAGTTGCCCTCCTGCATTGTCCAGTGGGGCTGAGGGAGAACAGTGGGTGTCTTTTTACCTTGCTGCCTTTGGAGGATTTGTGACCTTCGCTGCTTTAAGGTTTCATCCACAAAACATCAGCAAAGGGAAATACAGATTAGTTGTGTAGTGATCACATATTAAAGGTTCAGTAAGCGGAATGGTTAGTTTAGCTAACTTCCTGTCACTGACTGCAGTTAGCAGTCCCCTCCCTTGTCCCCTCCCCCATCCCCATGTCACCACATTAATGCACTGCAGTCTTCAAACAGCGAGTTACAGTATCTCACAAAAGTGAGTACACCCCTCACATTTCTTCACATTTTTCTTTATATCTTTCCATGCGACAACACTGAATAAATGACACTTTGATACAATGTAAAGTAGTCAGTGTACAGCTTGTATAACAGTGTAAATTTACTGTCCCCTCAAAATAACTCGACACACAGCCATTAATGTCTAAACTGCTGGCAACAAAAGTGAGTACACCCCTTAGAAAAGATGTCCAAATTGGGCCCAAAGTGTCAATATTTTGTTTTGCCATCATTATTTTCTAGCACTGCCTTAACCCTCTTGGGCATGTAGTTCACTAGAGCTTCACAGGTTGCCACTGGAACCCTCTTCTACCCATTCATGACGACATCAAGGAGCTGGTGGATATTAGAGTCCTTGCGCTCCTCCATCTCCCGTTTGAGGATGCCCCAAAGATGCTCAATAGGGTTTAAGACTGGAGACATGCTTGGCCAGTCCATAACCTTTACCCTCAGCTTCTTTAGCAAGCCAGTGGTCGTTCGGAGGTGTGTTTGGGGTCGTTATCATGTTGCAGTACTGCCCTGCGGCCCAGTTTATGAAGGGAGGGGATCATGCTCTGCTTCAGTATGTCACAGTACATGTTAGAATTCAATGAACTGTAGATCCCCAGTGCTGGCAGCACTCATGCAGCCCCAGACCATGACACTCCAACCACCATGCTTGACTATAGGCAAGACACACTTGTCTTTGTACTCCTCACCTGGTTGCCGCTCCACACTCTTAACACCATCTGAACCAAATAAATGTATCTTGGTCTCATCAGACCACAGGACATGGTTGCAGTAATCCATGTCCGTAGTCTGTTTGTCTTCAGCAAACTTTTTGTGGGGTTTCTTGTGCATCATCTTTAGAATAGGCTTCCTTCTGGGATGACAGCCATGTAGACCAGTATGATGCAGAGTGCGGCGTATGGTCTGAGCACTGACAGGTTGACCCCCCACCCCTTCAAGCCCTTCAGCAATGCTGGCAGCACTCATACGTCTATTTTCCAAAGCCAACCTCTGTGTACGACGCTGACCACGTGCACTCAACCTTCGTAAACTGGGCCGCAGGGTGGTATTGCAACATGATAACGACCCCAAACACACCTCCAAGACGACCAGTGGCTTGCTAAAAAAGCTGAGGGTAAAGGTTATGGCCTGGCCAAACATGTCTCCAGACCTAAACCCTATTGAGCATCTTTGGGGCATCCTCAAACAGAAGGTGGAGGAGCGCAAGGTCTTTAATATCCACCAGCTCTGTGATGCTGTCATAAATGGGTGGAAGAGGGTTCCAGTTGCAACCTGTGAAGCTCTAGTGAACTACATGCCCAAGAGGGTTAAGGCAGTGCTAGAAAATAATGATGGCAAAGCAAAATATTGACACTTTGGGCCCAATTTGTAAAATTTTTCTAAGGGGTGTACTCACTTTTGTTGCCAGCAGTTTAGACATTAATGGCTGTGTGTCGAGTTATTTTGAGGGGACAGTAAATTTACACTGTTATACAAGCTGTACACTGACTACTTTACATTGTATCAAAGTGTCATTTATTCAGTGTTGTCGCATGGAAAGATATAAAGAAAAATGTGAAGAAATGTGAGGGGTGTACTCACTTTTGTGAGATACTCTAGCATCATCTCAGATAAGTAAGTGTGATAAAACCATCAAAACAGACATTGGGAAGGATTTTTACCTGCTCCGCCATTGTAGGCGCATAAACATTCACCCAGTTGTGCTCTGCGCGTGCACCGGCAGTGAGACGGGTGCCGGTTTGTAGCGTTCTCTCTTGTGATTGGATATCAGTTTCGGGATTCCTGAAAAGTTTATTTGCCGATTACATGCAGAGCGGGTGAGAGATCGGCTGTATGAAACGCGTACACTATGTAAGTGATCACTGTATGCAGGGCCGGCGATAGCCAGGGGCCAGGGTGGGCCGTGCTCACCCAAATGTGGTCTGCGCCCACCCAATCAAAATTTTTAATTTTTAATTTCAGGTGGAAGTCCGGACCCACTATCGGACGGACCTGTTAATTCGCTGTCCAAGAAAATGTCAAATAAAATTCAGACAATTAATTAATACTAAAGAATATACCATTACCATGCATTGCTTCTAATTGTATTATTGGGTGGACAGGACAGCCTGCCTCCAAGTTACACACACGCTTATAGTGGTCACTGGTCAGCAGAGCCGGCCCGAGGCATCAGCGAAAAGAGCGGTTGCTTAGGGTGCCGACTGCCAGGGGGGCCCCCCCAATTTATTATTATTTCTTTTTTAGTTTGTGTGTTTTATATCAACATCATATTATGTAAATGAAAAGTATCATACAATGAAAGGAATACAATGTTTTGGTAGATAGTTAATAGCTTAATAATTGAATCAGTTCATCTGGGAGGTAATCCGCGGTTAACTGATCACGTCACGTTCAAGTCCATGGCATGCACAGTGTGTATTGAGTTTATTTAAAAATATTTGTAAATGGGGCTGCCCTCAGTTGCCCATGCACTGTGTATAGTCTATAGCCTATGTCAGCCTCGTCTGTGGAAACAAAGATAACTGGACAACAGAGTGCTTATGCTTCGTTCCTCTCACTTGATTTAAATTAATTCATTATATTACAGAAAAATATGTCCCTCAAAAGAAAAAGCGCTCCAAGCCCATCCCAGAGGACCCTGCATAATATTTTATTTTAAATTTATATTTCTATGGAAAATCCATGTGTCTTTCTTCAATAGCTTCTAATTCATCCGACCCAGTGTCTCCAAATTATTTGTTCACACAAAATTCCTCAGATTTAGCCTCTTAATTTTCCTCTCAAAGTGCACCAGATTCTTGCGTTTCACTTTAAAAAGGTAAAAAAAATCTCCCAGGGGGGCATACCCCCGGACCCTCCTAGCAGGGTCGTGACCTCGGGTGGCTATTATTTTCACCCAGCTGGACATCGGAGGTAATAGTGGAAAGACTATATATCTATATAGTGTGTATAGTATATAGCTCTGGACTACCACCATCCAGGTTGCCCAGTCCCAAAGCTTTCTCTTCAATCAGCTCAGGCTGCATACAGTTGATACTGCGATAAAAAAAATATATACATTATGTTGTATATAATGTATATTATATGTTATTCATAAACATTTGGGACAAAAACATGCAAGAATCAAATCTCCCACACAGCAACACTCAAAGTTTATTTTCCAACTTGAATTAATCATGATCAACACGTTAACACCTAGTATAAACAAACATAGTTATTTTGCTCTCCCAAATATTTTGTGGGTTATGTTTTATTGTGCTTTGTTTTCCAGCTGTCGTGGAATTGAAATATCAACCTCTAGAAAGATGAGAATTTAGGCAATTAATACCAGATGACACAATGTTTAAATACAAAATGAGCAGATCTTTAATGTTTGCAAACATCAGTCAATACAACAATACAGCAATGGGATTGTAATGAAATTACTGGAGAATGCAGTCATTCTCCAGAAGTTATAGCAAAATATATTAACGCACCAACATCAGCCTACGTAACAGTTTTCAGGGTTGGAATAGTGAGACATAACAACATTACGCTTGCGCCGACCTCTCCAGTACATACTATCTTAGTTATAACAACCTGACCTTATCTTACACAAGACTAAGGTCAGAAATGTTTGGTCTATTGTATGAAGATTCACAATTTAGGACAATACAATATGCTATAAATATATTTCATATATTCACACAATAACAATGTCCATAACACAGCACAACTACGGCAGTATAGACTGTTTTGGAAAATATTCAGTGTTTGCATAATTTGATGTAGCTTGACACATTTTTAGAGGGATGATGTAAGGGCTGTAGTCTATCATAGGTTTTACTGCATGCATTATTGTATTCCAAGGCAAGGCAAGGCAAGGCAAGGCAAGTTTATTTATATAGCAACAATTCAGACACAAGGCCACTCAAAGTGCTTTACAGGGGCAAGATTAGAATACATAAAACACATTATAAAACATTTAAAAGCGAATAAAAGAATCAAATAAAAAAAATGAAAAAAAAACATTTAAAAGCAAATAAAAGAAGCAAATAAAATGAAAATTGCAGGTTAAAATGGAAACAAAAAAGTTTTCAGACTCGATTTAAAAGAACTGAGAGTTGCAGCAGACCTCAAGTTCTCTGGGAGTTTGTTCCAGAGATTTGGTGCATAATAACTAAAAGCTGCTTCTCCTTGTTTAGTCCTAACTCTGGGGACTGTAAGTAGACCTGTCCCAGACGACCTAAGGGCTCTGGACGGTTCATAACGTATCAGCATATCAGTAATGTATTTTGGCCCTAAACCATTTAGTGCTTTATAAACCAACATCAGTATTTTGAAATCAATTCTTTGAGTGACTGGAAGCCAGTGTAAAGACCTCAGAACTGGGGTAATGTGATCTACTTTTTGGTCCTAGTGAGGACTCGGGCAGCAGCGTTCTGAATTAGCTGAAGCTGTCTGATAGATTGTTTTGGAAGGCCAGCAAGGACACTGTTACAGTAGTCAAGTCTACTAAAGATAAATGCATGGACAAGTTTTTCTAAATCTTGCTGAGACATAAGTCCTTTAATTCTTGATATGTTTTTTAGGTGGTAGTAGGCTGATTTATTAATTGATTTTATGTGTTTCTTGAAATTCAAGTCGGAGTCTATAACTACACCAAGATTTCTGGCTTGGGGTGTGGTTTCTAACATAATGGATGTAAGTTGTGCGCTGATCTTTAATTGTTCATCTTTGGCACCAAAGACAATTACTTCAGTTTTATCGTTGTTTAATTGAAGGAAATTTTGGCACATCCAATCATTGGATTTGTTCAATGCACTTACTCAGTGCCTGTATCGGACTGTAGTCTCCTGGTGATATGGTTATGTAAATTTGTGTGTCGTCTGCATAATTATGGTAGCAATTTGTTCTTATTCATAATCTGAACTAGTGGGAGCATGTAGATGTTAAATAGAAGAGCGGTATAAACAACAATCCGCGCGGTTTAGTCGTTAATCCGCCCGGAAAGGCCCCTTAAACCGCCCGGAACTTCCGCGCGGATTTGTATTTTCCGCCCGGAACTTCCGCGCGGAAAAACCGGGCGGAATTTCCGCCCGGCATTTCCGCGCGGATTAGACGCTCTAAACCGGGCGGAAATTCCGTCCGGCTTCTTAATATGCAAATGAGCCCCTCCCTCTGTTTTGCTTGACCACTACATTCAAAGGCTTTGTAACCAATCAGTGAAGAAAAATGACAGACCAAAGTAATGCATTGACGAGATCTGCAGTGCCTGCCTGCCTGTTACGCCGTAGCCTAGCTTGAGATAGGATACAAATGATTGTTCTACTTAAAACGTAGCTTCCGCATGATGCATATTTAACAGTTCTGGATATGATGTGTTTGCTTAGCTAGTGATAGTAATCAGCTGTGTAGATTCCACAACATATAAGTGTTAATTAATAGGCTGCCGCACTGTTAAAATAGGACTTATACTTGTAGTGAAGTAGGCTAACTAAGATAATTGTCACGAGCATAGGCAAACGTAGTCATTATGTACTGAAATGGGCCCTGTAAGACAGTGTTTTTCTGTTCTGATGCTTGTGGATCATTCTTTCAGCCAGGCCTACATGAATGTCTTTTACATTTTCCTGCTATGGCATTAGAGTTGAGCTCACTAATCTCCGTTGGCTAGTTTAATCTACAGCAATACAAACTATATCCAGATAAAGTGTAAAATATGGCACTAAAGGCAGTTACAATCCATCACTAAGGATTTCATAGAGCTGATTCAGTGGATTAAACATGTATATAATCTGTATGATCACATTGCCTGCCTTCTCATAAAATACCATTTTAATCATGTGTATAATGATCTGTCTGTCTCCGTTGTTGACTGAGGATTAAACATTTGCCTTGGACTATTTTCTTTCTTTTTTAACTCACCTTCTTTTAAAATCTCCTTTATTGTTCACCACATGCACTAAGGCACTAGGCCTTGGTCGAAAATATGCAGAAATATGGACATATATGAGACCCTTTCTAAGGAAAAAAAAGAATTTCAAAAAAATGTTTTCAGCTATTATGCACTAAATTAAACGTACTTATGGCTATTATAATTACTTTCTACAAAATCTGCTAGGAAATAAAAACCAAAATTCTACACACTGCAGGTTTAAAGCGGCTACGAGTAACATTTAAATATCTTTTAAACAGCCGCATGTTTCCTCTGATAATCATAAATTACCTTTAACAGCAAACGAGACCATCAGTGCAAAGAAAGACGTTTTTAAATAGTTTTTATTACTGCTTTTAGTCTGTTATTTTGATTCCGATTTTCAGTTCACTCGTCGTGCAGGCTCTGTAATTCTGCATATCCGTATTGATCGCAGATTTCAGTGTGGCGCAGCAACGTGAATTGAGAAGCCTATCCCTCCAGGTGAGGGAAGGGGAGCGGGAGCCTTGTTTGTCGTCATAATGACTGATAACGGGGCTGAACCATCAAAGAAAAAATGCAATGAAGAAAAGCTAAAAGGGACAGTGATATAGGCTACGGGCGGGACCAGGGCGTTGCCAAGCAGCGTGTATATAATTTCTGAGAACGGTTTGGGTTGATGTATCCAATTTGGGATTGCCTTATTTATGGTTGTTGCATTTCTTTACATTTCCACGTTTATCAATGCACTAATGCAATAATGTCTTATTATTTCTGTTTGGTATCTGATGTGAAAAATAAATCACATCAATCAAATGACTGTTTAATTTAAAATAATCGAAACGAGAAAATAATGATATTGATATTCTCAAAACTTGTGTCGTTCACATAGGCCACCTACACACTGTGAAAGTAACATACTTGAATAATGATAATACTTAATACTGTAACCATGTCAAATTGCAATAGAATATTACATATGGGTAAGAGACAAAGTCCTTTGGGACCCAAAAGTCATGCAGATATTTGACTGTTGATGTGTAGAATTAAGTATAAAAATGGCTCCTTGATAACAAAGCAAACTGGGAAGAATTATTGTTAGACTTCAATATACAGTGTCTTCATGAGGTCAGCCAATATTGTTCAGAGGAATGCTGTGATGCCTAAAACAAAATGTGAAGTTCAAAACACAAAACAAATGTTGCTCCAAAATACTAGCACACTGCCAAAAACTGAAAATTACCTCGGTAGATGTCTCTTTGGTCTCAGTACGTTCTTCGCCGATCACAACCAGGTTAAACCGTCTCTATGTCCTTGTCTGAATCTCTCCTATCAGCGCAGTTCCTCCTTTCAGTTGGAGAGAATGAGAGAGAGAATGTCACCAAGAGAAACACTTTATTTGAAAATGTTATTGCCAACGGCTGTGCATGTAATTGTTGTGAATATAATAATAAAGAAATCTTGATTTTAGTGTGAAATTTAAAATAACAAAACGGTTTTGTTCTTTACTACTAGCCATGCCCCAATTGTGTTCTACAATACTTACTGATCAACAGACTTCTCGCAACTGCATCTGTAAAATCCTTGTCAGTATATTCCAGGTGATTCTTTTGGTGTTCTGTCCTCCTAGCACCATGAGCAGAACTCTGACAAGACAGACGGGTTTATCAGATAAAAACAATTGACTACAAGTGTGTAATTATTTTGTTGGCTTACAATGTCAGGCCTGAAACTTAAATTTAAATATGTGAAAACATTTTCACTGGGATCAGCCGCAGCACCCAAAAGCGCCTTCAAGTGAGATGTAGGTATAGCAGTGGATGTAGCTGTAAAAGTTAACCATAATGTGACCTCTAGACTTATTAGACTACTTATATACGTATAATGGCAGTGTCAGGGAGTGATATGTGCCCGGTGTGAATAGTTGAAATGCGGAAAAAAACAACTGCATTGCAGATTATCGGCAGTCCATCACCACATCTTCACATCTCACTGCCTGGTGTTAAAGGCTCTTAATGATAGCTACCCTACAAACTTAAGCAACATTATGGTAACTACCACTCAGTGACACCTGCCAACAAGTATTTCAATGCAACTCAGAGTCGGTCAAACCACCTACAGAGCAGTGCACGGTTTCTTTCTTTCTCCGGAACATGTGGACATTTTCAGGATTTAAAGGACTTAAGACCATTTTAACACCTCTAAAAAGCCAACAGAAATCCACAAACAACATCAGTCAGCCATATTTTTGGTTTACCTTTAACATTGCTTGGCTGGAACACAATAATTTGACCTGGCTTGGTTGAAAGCCCACTCACCACGGCAAGGTGCAGGCCATGAGTGGGAAAAACAAGAGTGTGTGGGCCACTCACGCGCATCCTTCCACAAGTGTGTTTGTGTGGGGCACTTCCTCTGCATCACCTCCTTCTCCAGTGCACCACCTTCCTCCGCTTCACCTCCTTCTCCTCTGCACCACCTTACTGCGCTTCACCTCCTTCTCCAGTGCACCACCTTCCTCCTCTTCACCTCCTTCTCCAGTGCACCACCTTCCTCCTCTTCACCTCCTTCTCCAGTGCACCACCTTCCTCCGCTTCACCTCCTTCTCCTCTGCACCACCTTACTGCGCTTCACCTCCTTCTCCAGTGCACCACCTTACTGCGCTTCACCTCCTTCTCCAGTGCACCACCTTCCTCCTCTTCACCTCCTTCTCCAGTGCACCACCTTACTGCGCTTCACCTCCTTCTCCAGTGCACCACCTTACTGCGCTTCACCTCCTTCTCCTCTGCACCACCTTACTGCGCTTCACCTCCTTCTCCAGTGCACCACCTTACTGCGCTTCACCTTCTTCTCCAGTGCACCACCTTACTGCGCTTCACCTCCTTCTCCAGTGCACCACCTTACTGCGCTTCACCTCCTTCTCCAGTGCACCACCTTACTGCGCTTCACCTCCTTCTCCTCTGCACCACCTTACTGCGCTTCACCTCCTTCTCCTCTGCACCACCTTACTGCGCTTCACCTCCTTCTCCTCTGCACCACCTTCCACCACTGCACCACATTCTGTGCTGCACCTCCTTCTCCACAGTACCACCGCTGTCTCCTCATGGTGTTGCCAGAAAATTCACAACGTCACGGATAAGATCCAGTCCAAGATCTCTTCTAGGACCAGCAAGAGGGTCAAATCTGCTGTTGAGCTGCTCCAAAACAGCATCCCCAACTGCGTACTGATTTGAGGGTACGGTGACCCTCTCAGGCCAGTGCATCTCTCCTGCACCAGCACCACCCTCTCTTGGTGGGTCCGCAGCTGCTTCCCCTTCTGCCCCTCCTTCCTCTGCAGCCTCTCCTTCCTCTGCAACACCTGGTCCCCCACCAAATAGGGACAGCATTGCAGTAGAGGTCTGCCCCTGTCGTTCAAGGCAACCTCTAACGAAAATCTGCAGTGGTGTGGCATGCCTTTCCGTCCTCAGACCATGGTTGTTCCACTGGTCAATGAAGTAGCAGAGGTCACGGTTGATCCGGGGAAGATACACGTAGTGCAGTGCCCACATGTGCATCTCATTGTCGATGTCCACGATACCTTCACTCTCTAGGAAATTGAAGAGGTCATAGTAAACATTGGACATTCCTCGCCACAAGTCTCCCCAGAGTCGTTCAATCCTCTGGTTATGGGTGCTTCGCCCCCGGAGAGCACTGCCTCTGTTTGGCCCTCTGAATACATTCATCATGAGGCAGACAGAGTTGTTCTCCCCTCCATGGTCAGTCCTGACCCTCGAAGGCACGCCATACTTTGCCACAGCATCTATGAAGCTGTCCATAACCGTGCTGCTCCGGTTGTTGTCAGAGGCTCGGAGGAACACAACTAAGCGGCTGTATCCATCTATGGCCCCATGAATGACAATTCTCCACCTGTAACAGAAGTATTGAAAATATTAAATTAACCACACCTTTAAAGCAAACACCAAAGTCTGGTATGCTAATGTCAATATCTACCTGATCAGCTTGTGGTTACCATCGAGGTGCCACAAGGAGTTTGGCCCAGCAACTCTGTATGCCCTTCTTTGCAGCGTTTGCGACATTGCCCTTGCCGCAGCTGCTGCAGGGTTCACTCGAAGCATGCTTGCACGGACTCTGTCCCTTTGGACATAAATTTGCTGCGCACGCAACTGGGCCCTCACTGACTCAGGACCGATGCGGTCATTCCCAGCCACTGTTTCCCTGATGAGGTCATCCAAGGCAGCATCTGAGCCGGTGGAAAATGTCCCTGTGCGCCTCAGGTTGAAGTGCCTATAACATTTGCACATAGAGGGAATGTTAGACCTATGGTATTTAAATGTACTTTCGCACCTTCAACAAAGTGACCCCTCCAGGATGATTACAACAATTCTGACAAGAGGGCACTGCCATTATTGAAACATACCTTAAACGACGTCTCAGTGTACGAACAGATACACACAGAATCTGTGCCATCTGTTTCCCAGAGAAACCACAGGTTCTCAAAAAACACAGTTGCTCTCGGGATATTTGGAACTGTGGGGGACCACGACCTCCAGTCCAGTAGGTATACAGTAGCCCTGAAAACATAAAAGATTGATGATTTCACACCAGGGTATCTACACATGTTTAAAGTTAAAATTTAAAAAAATACTTTATAGACCTTTTTAATACCTGTAAAAAGGAAAAATTAAGACCACTTCTAATACCAATACTGCTGCAACAGAAATCGACAAACTACACTAAGTATATAGCCTATGCCGTTAAGAGTTTCATTAGTTTGGAGATAACAATGTCCATTGCACTTTCCAGTTAAAAGCACATAGCGTCCAATTACGAAATAAGTAGCTCAGCAGTCTGAGTGAAGGCAATGTCCCCCCTGCATTTAACATCATAAATATTAGTGACCACCGTTAAGGCAACCTGAACCCAGTCATTACAACCTTTCAACATATAATAGAGCCGTATCAAATGATTAACCGAGTAAAAAAAAAACAGTTTAATCAATAATGAAAGTATTTCTTATATGCAGCATACAAAAATTTCTGGATGTAAAAAAATCTAGTCATTTTTGGCGAATACTGTTCCTGAAATTTCTGAGAAAGAAGTGACTGACTGACAGACAAACTGAAAGAGAAGAATTCTTTTGATTTCCTGTTAAGGTTTAAAAAAAATGCATTTGTTTGTTGTTAGTAGTCAGAAAACAAACCATACACAGAGTAATTTAGTTAAATAATCCTATGAGCAGCCCCATGCAAGCATACCTTGTTGTCCCGGTGTGGTAGGCCCAGATCTCCGAACTTCATCCATTAATTCTCGAAGATCTCTAATTATTAGATCAGCTGAGGAGCTGTCAAGCAGCCTTCCCCTTGACCACTCTAGGCTCCTCTCCATGGTTTCCAACCTGACAGTTAAAAAGGTTTGGTGAAGTTAGGAAACATTGGTAAGTGTGAATCTGTGAAGATTTTCACGTTGTGTCGTATTTTAATTTAATTATATCCTGTTGAGAATAATTATTTTATTATTACATACAGCAAAGCATTAAATTCAATTTGATCTTTCGGTTACATTTAACCCTTTACACAAGCTAGGACACCCTACCAACTGAGATAAGGGCGCCCCAAAGTAGAGTGTCTTGTCTGACCTTGTATGAGGACATTTGTCTAGTAAGGAATGTCCCTGTCAATACAAGTTCATCCCTTAGCCAGTTTTCAAAAAGAAGACAACACATGTAGTTTTTAAACAATAATTTTTTTTTCTGCAAGGATGTGCATATCTAATTTGTAACATCAATCTAATAGAAACCCAATTTAAATGAGAATTATGTGTACTTCATTTTTGTTAATGTATGCTACCATTACTGTACAATTGTATCACTGACTTGCTTCACTAAATGTAATTGTATCTTTGTTTGCAGGGCGCACACATCCCACAACCCAATCTTGAGTCCAACATATATTGGCTAAATATTTCCTTTCTACTTTATAACTTCCACAGTTTAGTGGTAGGGTACCTTTCTACATGAGTCTCAGCTTCTACTTGTGGAATAAGTTATCTGCTGATGAGGACAGGTTCTAACATGCTTCCATGTGAAATACATGACACGCTGGTTCTATGTGATCCTGATCTCTAATACCACCTTTAATCAACACAGCTTGGTGAAGGTATTATGGGGGCATTTGTCTCACCTCGCCAGCGACATGCGCTGGCAGATGCTTTGCATATCAGGCATGGTGGATCGATATGTTATTAGAGAACAATCTCTCCGAGGCATGTCAATTAATTCTAGGCTGTCAGTTGCCCTCCTGCATTGTCCAGTGGGGCTGAGGGAGAACAGTGGGTGTCTTTTTACCTTGCTGCCTTTGGAGGATTTGTGACCTTCGCTGCTTTAAGGTTTCATCCACAAAACATCAGCAAAGGGAAATACAGATTAGTTGTGTAGTGATCACATATTAAAGGTGCAGTAAGCGGAATGGTTAGTTTAGCTAACTTCCTGTCACTGACTGCAGTTAGCAGTCCCCTCCCTTGTCCCCTCCCCCATCCCCATGTCACCACATTAATGCACTGCAGTCTTCAAACAGCGAGTTATCTAGCATCATCTCAGATAAGTAAGTGTGATAAAACCATCAAAACAGACATTGGGAAGGATTTTTACCTGCTCCGCCATTGTAGGCGCATAAACATTCACCCAGTTGTGCTCTGCGCGTGCACCGGCAGTGAGACGGGTGCCGGTTTGTAGCGTTCTCTCTTGTGATTGGATATCAGTTTCGGGATTCCTGAAAAGTTTATTTGCCGATTACATGCAGAGCGGGTGAGAGATCGGCTGTATGAAACGCGTACACTATGTAAGTGATCACTGTATGCAGGGCCGGCGGTAGCCAGGGGCCAGGGTGGGCCGTGCTCACCCAAATGTGGTCTGCGCCCACCCAATCAAAATTTTTAATTTTTAATTTCAGGTGGAAGTCCGGACCCACTATCGGACGGACCTGTTAATTCGCTGTCCAAGAAAATGTCAAATAAAATTCAGACAATTAATTAATACTAAAGAATATACCATTACCATGCATTGCTTCTAATTGTATTATTGGGTGGACAGGACAGCCTGCCTCCAAGTTACACACACGCTTATAGTGGTCACTGGTCAGCAGAGCCGGCCCGAGGCATCAGCGAAAAGAGCGGTTGCTTAGGGTGCCGACTGCCAGGGGGGCCCCCCCAATTTATTATTATTTCTTTTTTAGTTTGTGTGTTTTATATCAACATCATATTATGTAAATGAAAAGTATCATACAATGAAAGGAATACAATGTTTTGGTAGATAGTTAATAGCTTAATAATTGAATCAGTTCATCTGGGAGGTAATCCGCGGTTAACTGATCACGTCACGTTCAAGTCCATGGCATGCACAGTGTGTATTGAGTTTATTTAAAAATATTTGTAAATGGGGCTGCCCTCAGTTGCCCATGCACTGTGTATAGTCTATAGCCTATGTCAGCCTCGTCTGTGGAAACAAAGATAACTGGACAACAGAGTGCTTATGCTTCGTTCCTCTCACTTGATTTAAATTAATTCATTATATTACAGAAAAATATGTCCCTCAAAAGAAAAAGAGCACCAAGCCCATCCCAGAGGACCCTGCATAATATTTTATTTTAAATTTATATTTCTATGGAAAATCCATGTGTCTTTCTTCAATAGCTTCTAATTCATCCGACCCAGTGTCTCCAAATTATTTGTTCACACAAAATTCCTCAGATTTAGCCTCTTAATTTTCCTCTCAAAGTGCACCAGATTCTTGCGTTTCACTTTAAAAAGGTAAAAAAAATCTCCCAGGGGGGCATACCCCCGGACCCTCCTAGCAGGGTCGTGACCTCGGGTGGCTATTATTTTCACCCAGCTGGACATCGGAGGTAATAGTGGAAAGACTATATATCTATATAGTGTGTATAGTATATAGCTCTGGACTACCACCATCCAGGTTGCCCAGTACCAAAGCTTTCTCTTCAATCAGCTCAGGCTGCATACAGTTGATACTGCGATAAAAAAAATATATACATTATGTTGTATATAATGTATATTATATGTTATTCATAAACATTTGGGACAAAAACATGCAAGAATCAAATCTCCCACACAGCAACACTCAAAGTTTATTTTCCAACTTGAATTAATCATGATCAACACGTTAACACCTAGTATAAACAAACATAGTTATTTTGCTCTCCCAAATATTTTGTGGATTATGTTTTATTGTGCTTTGTTTTCCAGCTGTCGTGGAATTGAAATATCAACCTCTAGAAAGATGAGAATTTAGGCAATTAATACCAGATGACACAATGTTTAAATACAAAATGAGCAGATCTTTAATGTTTGCAAACATCAGTCAATACAACAATACAGCAATGGGATTGTAATGAAATTACTGGAGAATGCAGTCATTCTCCAGAAGTTATAGCAAAATATATTAACGCACCAACATCAGCCTACGTAACAGTTTTCAGGGTTGGAATAGTGAGACATAACAACATACGTTTGCGCGACCTCTCCAGTACATACTATCTTAGTTATAACAACCTGACCTTATCTTACACAAGACTAAGGTCAGAAATGTTTGGTCTATTGTATGAAGATTCACAATTTAGGACAATACAATATGCTATAAATATATTTCATATATTCACACAATAATAATGTCCATAACACAGCACAACTACGGCAGTATAGACTGTTTTGGAAAATATTCAGTGTTTGCATAATTTGATGTAGCTTGACACATTTTTAGAGGGATGATGTAAGGGCTGTAGTCTATCATAGGTTTTACTGCATGCATTATTGTATTCCAAGGCAAGGCAAGGCAAGGCAAGGCAAGTTTATTTATATAGCACAATTCAGACACAAGGCCACTCAAAGTGCTTTACAGGGGCAAGATTAGAATACATAAAACACATTATAAAACATTTAAAAGCGAATAAAAGAATCAAATAAAAAAAATGAAAAAAAAACATTTAAAAGCAAATAAAAGAAGCAAATAAAATGAAAATTGCAGGTTAAAATGGAAACAAAAAAGTTTTCAGACTCGATTTAAAAGAACTGAGAGTTGCAGCAGACCTCAAGTTCTCTGGGAGTTTGTTCCAGAGATTTGGTGCATAATAACTAAAAGCTGCTTCTCCTTGTTTAGTCCTAACTCTGGGGACTGTAAGTAGACCTGTCCCAGACGACCTAAGGGCTCTGGACGGTTCATAACGTATCAGCATATCAGTAATGTATTTTGGCCCTAAACCATTTAGTGCTTTATAAACCAACATCAGTATTTTGAAATCAATTCTTTGAGTGACTGGAAGCCAGTGTAAAGACCTCAGAACTGGGGTAATGTGATCTACTTTTTTGGTCCTAGTGAGGACTCGGGCAGCAGCGTTCTGAATTAGCTGAAGCTGTCTGATAGATTGTTTTGGAAGGCCAGCAAGGACACTGTTACAGTAGTCAAGTCTACTAAAGATAAATGCATGGACAAGTTTTTCTAAATCTTGCTGAGACATAAGTCCTTTAATTCTTGATATGTTTTTTAGGTGGTAGTAGGCTGATTTATTAATTGATTTTATGTGTTTCTTGAAATTCAAGTCGGAGTCTATAACTACACCAAGATTTCTGGCTTGGGGTGTGGTTTCTAACATAATGGATGTAAGTTGTGCGCTGACTTTTAATTGTTCATCTTTGGCACCAAAGACAATTACTTCAGTTTTATCGTTGTTTAATTGAAGGAAATTTTGGCACATCCAATCATTGATTTGTTCAATGCACTTACTCAGTGCCTGTATCGGACTGTAGTCTCCTGGTGATATGGTTATGTAAATTTGTGTGTCGTCTGCATAATTATGGTAGCAATTTGTTCTTATTCATAATCTGAACTAGTGGGAGCATGTAGATGTTAAATAGAAGAGGGCCAAGAATGGAACCTTGGGGGACCCCGCATTCAATATTTGTCCGCTCAGATGTGAAATTGCCTATTGACACATAGTAGTCTCTTTCCTTTAAGTAGGATTCAAACCAGCTTAGTACAGTTCCAGAAAGTCCAACCCAGTTTACTAGTCGATCTAGTAATATGCTGTGGTCAACTGTGTCAAAAGCGGCACTGAGATCCAGTAAAACTAAGACAGAACTTTTGCCACTGTCTGTGTTTAAGTGGATGTCATTGAGGACCTTAACCAGAGCAGTCTCAGTGCTGTGGTGTTGTCGAAATCCTGACTGGAAGACATCAAAGCAGTTATTCATTGCTAAGTAGTTATTTAGCTGTTGATAAACAGCTTTTTCAATGATTTTACTTAAAAATGGTAGGTTAGATATGGGCCTATAATTTTTCATGAGTGATGTATCTAGATTGTTCTTTTTTAGGAGTGGCTTGATGACTGCTGTTTTCAGGGCCTGTGGGAATACACCTGTCTGAAGGGACATGTTGACAATTTGTAGAACATCTGAGGCCATACAGCTAAAAACTGTTTTAAAGAAGCCTGTGGGCAGAATGTCAAGGCAACAGGATGAGGAGTTCAGGTGTTGTATAATGTCCTCCAGGTTTTTGTGGTTTATAAGATAAAATTCTGTCATTGCATTTGAATTGATTTTAAGAGGGAACACATATGTTGAACTTGGTATTGATGCAGTGACAGCTTGTCTAATTTTGTGAATTTTCTCAGTAAAGAAGGAGGCAAATTCATTGCAGGCCCTCGTGGAAAGATGCTCAGACGCTACTGGCACAGGAGGGTTTGTTAATCTGTCGACAGTAGCAAACAGGGCACGTGCATTGTTGTTGTTTTTGGTGATGATGTCAGAAAAGAAAGACTGCCTTGCATTTCTCAGTTCTGAGTTAAACGTGCACAGTTTCTCTTTGAAGATGTCATAATGAACCTGGAGATTCGTTTTTCGCCACCTGTGTTCTGCTTTACGGCACTCTCTTCTTTCTATTCTGACCTGCGGGGCATTTCTCCAAGGAGATCTTTTCTTACCAGAGACAACCTTCATCTTAGTGGGCGCAATAGCATCTATAACACTTGTAAGTTTGCCGTTAAAGTTGTCTAAGAGCTCCTTAACTGAGTTACAGGGGAGGGGTGGTATCGAAGAAAATGCTTGAATGAATGTTTCACTGCTATTTTCTGTAATATACCGCTTTTTGATTACTTTTGATTGATCAATTGTGTGCACAGACATTTTACTCTCAAAAAATAAACAGGAATGGTCCGTGAGGGGACCCATATCTGCCACTGTTATGTCTGAAATGTTCATTCCTCTGGAAATGATAAGGTCCAGCGTGTGCCCTTTGTTATGAGTTGGTTTGTCAACATGCTGATTTAGTCCAAAGTTGTCAAGGACACAGCACAGTTCTTTCGCACATCTGTCCTCTGGTTTGTCAGTATGAATATTGAAATCTCCGACGATTAATACACAGTCAAACGCAGTACATATTACAGACAGCAGTTCAGTAAGTTCATCAAAAAAGCTTGCATTGTATTGTGGTGGCCGGTAGATATTGATGAAAATAGCTCTAGAGGCTGAATTTAACTGTAGAGCCACATACTCAAATGAATAAAAATTTCCATAAGACATCTTTTTGCATTGTAGAGATTCTTTAAACAGAATAGCAACCCCCCCTCCTTTTTTATGCACTCTGGATTCACTCACAAAATTGTAATTTGCGGGGGCGGACTCTATGAGAACAGCTGAGCTGTTATCTTGGTCTAACCAAGTTTCAGTTAAAAACATAAAATTAAGATTGTGCCTAGTAATAAGATCATTAATCAAAAATGTTTTACCTGCCAAGGATCTGATGTTTAATAAAGCTAAATTTAGTGTGTTCGAAGTATTGTCAGCCCGATTTATTTCAGCACACTGTGGCTGAAGAGGAATGCTTATCAGATTTGATACATTTACAGGATTTAAGAGTTTCCTGTTACTTGAGATACACTTTGAGAAACAGGGCCCCAGCTTATCCTGTGAGTCGTAGGCGTTAACTATGTAGCTGCGGCCCGGCACATATCAACAAGTGCTGACATCATCAGTCTCCCTAGCCTGATGATGATGACGTTGCGGTGGGATCGGAGGGCGTGGAGGGGTGAAGAGCCGGGCACTGTGGCTTAGATTGGCGAGTTGAGGGGGACGTTGACTGCTGGGGGTACATATGATTTCTTTAAATCCCAGATCAGGAGAGGATGGAGAAAGGGTGGTTGTAGGAGAGAAACGAGGAGAGAGAGGTCGGCTTGGTGATGACCTGCGGGATCCAGGGGAGACGGGGAAGGGTGGAGCCCCCTCCTCTCTGCCCTGATATCTCTCCTGGTCTGAGCTGTCATCTGGGGCCGGCAGTTGTCCTTCAGCGCTGCTGCTACGCTGTGTTATCTTCTCCTCCTGGGCCTTGTCCTTGGCACGAACAGATTGGTAATGTAGGACGTACATCACGTTGGATGTGAATAGTTTGACTCCAGCCTTATTTAGACAAAGTCCATCTGTCTTAAAAAGCTGTTTGCGGTTCCAGAAAATATTAAAATTGTCAATAAAATGCACTGAGTGGTCAGGGCACGCAGTTGAAAGCCATGTGTTCAGTGCTAACAGTCTAGTGAATCGCTCAGGTCCTCTTCTGATTGGTGGCAGAGGACCACTGATAAACACCTCAGCATTCAGTGAGCTGACCGTGTTCAGGAGATTCTTAAAGTCCTGTTTCAACATTTCAGACTCTTGTCTTACAATATCATTCAACCCGATGTGCAGAATGATGTTCTTTACAGTTGTGTGTGCAGCTGCAATTTCCAGGATTCTCTCTTCTAGGTCCGACACCATATCATTGGGAAAGCAGAGTACTTTGGTATCAACACTAAACATGCTTTTCATATCTCTAACAGAAACGTCTCCAGCAATCAGATTTGCAGGCTCGGTCGTTAGCTTGGTTAGCCCGGTTGTTAGCTCTCTCTGTGGCTCTTGGCTTTCGGGCCTTACCTTGTTGTGTGAAGGCGCTATGCTATCTTGGTCATCAGAGGGAAATCCAGGGACTTGCATCAGTGGAGTAAACCGGTTCGACACTTGCACGCTTGTTTGCTGTGGAAGTTTGTTGTTGTTACCTCTCCCCCTTGCAGTAATCCATTGCTGCGGCCTCCGAGGCGCGGGGGTTGAGGAGGCACCGTGCCTGAGTGATAACGCAGGCCAGCCATCCAGATCAGTCATCTCATGGTGCTCGGCCCTGCCGGTTATCCGTCCTCCCTGTTCCAATCTCTTTGGCCTTCCACCAAGACGATTCCAGGGAGGGTTATCACTAACCTGGACACAGCCCTTTTGTTTCTTCATAGCCTTGTCGGTGCTAGTTAGCTGTGCGTTAGCTCGATCTTGTCCACTGTTTAAAGTCACTGGTAGAGTGTTGTCGTTCCCACATAGTCCATTCACTTCAATGTTCATTTCTATTCGATTAATTTTTGTTTCCAGTGCTGTAATCCTCTGTAGGAGTGTTTGATAGTCCTCGTTAGATAAGGGAGGCATCTTGCTGCTAATTAGCTTTAGCTTAGCGCCTCGCTTCCAGTCACCACAGGCTTGTCCTGTTGTTAGGCCCCCCCTCACGTTCTATTGAGAAGGTCGTAAAAGTGTCCAAAAATCCCTGCAGTATCTATAAAAGTAAAACTATATTACAGTCCCTTTGATTTGTATGTATCCAGGAGCTGCTGCTAAATTTATTATCGAGGAAAAATAAGAATGTAAGCAAAAAGTGCAAGAGGAGGAGAGAGCAAGCAGAAAAGCGTCTGCACAGTAGGAAAGCAGGAAGCAACAGTCCACCACTGTTTACCCAGATAGGTTGAACGCAGAAAAAGTTTAAACGCCTAAGGGAGGCAGGATACTATTATTAAATATGTTTTGTGTCAATTAAAATAAAGGTAAAAGTACACCATAAAATAGTTAGCTGTACCATGTGAACCTCTGCCACTCTGCCACAGACACAGAAATGTTTGCACAGACAGAAAGCAATGAGTCAACCTCAATGAGTCATGGCACTTTCATAGAAGGCTCTTATCACCTACAAATCTTCACACTCTTGGAATCAATGCTTTCTAGCAAGCCACAGCACCATCAATATGTTGACGTTCTTTTTATGCCGGTACAGTTACCTCAGTTCTCTGACTTTAACATCACACAGCAGGGGGACCAAGGGACCGCTTTCTTGAAGTTAAACCGCCAAGATGGCCTTTCGAGCCATTTTCAAAGATTGCCCCCAAAATCCAGCTCTCTCCACAGATTTCTCTCTAGATATTTGAAGTAAAGGGATTGTGCTGGCACTGGATGACAAAGATGGAGAGAGTATTGTTTAAAAATGTGACTGATGGTTTTCCTTCCTGCTCTCCCTCCAAGAGAGACATGGTGTTGATAGATGAACCAATACACTCCAAAGTATTTCTTCTTTAGGTTTTCTGTGTGTTTTGTTTGATTCACTTTTCTCCTGCTCAGGTGATATTTCACCTTTTTGCTGTGACACAGCTCAGCACTGCTGCTCTGTGGCTGTGGATGTCTTCATTAGGTTACGTCTCTATTTTTTATCCATTTCTTTTTTTTTTGACTGCTGAACTTAAGTCTGTGTCAGAAGCTCTTTGCTCTTCCTCTTCTTAATGCTGTAGAAAGCTTCACCATAACATGACATCTAATAGTGTGCTATCTGAACTTTAAAAAACATCAAACAGAACTGTGTCTGAGATACTGTATTAAATAAGTGGTGTGAGGAAGGAGGAAGCACCGTGATCAAAGAGCTACTGTTGGTAGAGCGACAGAAAGAAATATCAGAGCCACTTCATTAAAATTATGCACAAAGATGTATCAGAGAAGTGGTGTCTTGATACAGAGCAGCTACAATGTTTCTTAACTGTTAACTTACATACTTTTCAGAATGTATTCAATTTAAAACTCATGAGAGATAAAAAAAAAAAGTATTTTTTAGAGGTTCACAATCTTGGTAATTTGATGCATTTGGTTCATCACCCTGCTCCAGTTTGATCCCTTCAGTTAAAAACCTTTTCTTTACCAACTCCTTTCACAACAACCCTCCACCATCCCCTGTCAAACTGTCTTAAATCCATTTAAGTAACCATTCCTCTGTGGCTTACCCCAACCTCTTTTGTCCTTTCTCCTATTTGTGTCTTCCACCCCCTCATTCATTTTGCACCACCTCCCTTCTTCAGCTCCTCTTCACACCTTTGCGACCAGACTGCCAACCTCTGGGGATGCTACTTCCTGTTGATATGCAGAGCGCCTCTCCTTCCAATCAGTACTTTTGAAAGGTTGTTACTAATGGTCCCCAAGGAGGGGAATCAACCTTGAATACGGACAAGGCCTCTGCCGGCATTTTGCAGGTGTGCTGGGGCATTGGGAGTGTCGCATCTTGCTTTCCCCCCTTGTCTCCGCCAAGATTCAATTGCAATATAATGTCTATGAAATGGAAATACCGCCCATTCATCTCGCTTTTATTGTCTCACTGAAACTTTCTGAATGATTAAACACACACAACAACTTTATTTACGGACCCGAGAATGTTGTGTTATGCATCTAGATTAGAGGGATCTGGTACATGAACATAATATTCTTGTGATAAGAAGAGGTTGTAATTATGACTGTTTAACGGACCATTAAATTATCGTTTGACTTTGTGTCACACTATCTAGGCACCTGTGCTGCTCTGGGTTGTAGCAAACCACTGAAAGCCCTGCCTATTTATTTTTGTATCAAAGACTATGAACAGGCTGCTCAATTTACTAAGATTGACAGCCACAGTCATGAGCACCTGAGAATAGCTTGATTATTTTACTGGGAGAAGTGCATGGACTGGGTGATGCATTCTATATGTTACACTTAACCAATGAAGCTGCGATTCAGAGACCTGAGGCAAAAAAAGCTGACAGCGCTCGTCCACAGCCCTGGCTTTCTCCAGAACAGCCGAGGCAGGCAATATTCTAACTATAATTAAGGGGTATAAACCATGTCATGCAGCCATTAGACCAAATAGCTTGCAACCAATCAGCTACGACATTAATGGTAGAAACCAACTACAGGTTTATAATTTAGTTATGGTGCAAGAAAGATAATGAGTTTTAAGAACTCTATAGTTTGGTGCGTAACTCTTTTTTAAGTCAATGGGCAGCTTATTGTATGTGAATGTAAGAGTCTTTCTGTGTTAATGTTTTCAATGTTGTCAGTCAGTGCGGTTACATGGGACAACTAGATTGGATTAAGACATATACCAAAAATTTCTCCCCCCCCCAAAAAAAAAAAATAATTTTTAAATTTTTTAAAAAAAATTTTTTTTTTTGGGGGTTTAAAAAAAAAAAAAAAAAAAAAAAAAAAAAAAAAAAATTTGACACTGGAACGGACTGTGTCACTTGTCTGAGCATACATGGCGTTTCAAATATTCGATAAATGGCCGAAGCATGGCTGACTCAGCTACGCTAGGTGGCACTGTAGCCCTTCCAACAAGTGGTTATAGAGCCACGTCCGGCTCATTTCCGGCAACAACACTACTATGTATTACGTTGTCTCCTTCATGGACCTATAAAGAAGAGAGGTCTCCTTCAACTTCCTTGTGAAATCTGCGGCAGGGATTCTCGAGCAAGCGCAGAACGAGAACTCCGAAATGCAATATGCGATCCTGTATACATGCAGGAATGCTGACTATGAACAAGTTATCTAGGTCTTCTTATCCGACTTTGCTTGCCTGTTAATGTTCCGATTTGTGTGTGAAATAGATAACTTAGAAAAAGCATCAGAGAGACCAAGGACAGATTTGAAAAATGGATTGAGGGACACTTAGAAAATAACCACCCACAGGGAATGCGGAAAGGAATTAAAACCCTAACTGACAGTGTGAGTAACACATAAGAGTACAGAAGAGTAACACCACGAACACTAAAGACCTACGCCGATCAGCTTGCAGGGGTGTTTACCAACATATTTAACCAAGCTGCAGTCCCCACCTGTCTGAATTCCACAACCAGTGTCCCCGTGCCAAAAATGTCTGCTCTTACAACCGCCCAGTTGCCCTCACCCCAGTGATCATGAAATGCTTTGAAAGGATCATAGTAGGTCACATCAAGAACAGCATTCCTGCAGACCTGGATAGCCACCAGTTCCTCTACTGAGTGAACAGATACACGGAGGATGCTGTCTCCATCGCTCTTCACACTTGTCTCACCTGCAGCAGCCATACACCTACGTCAGGATGCTATGGATTTTAGCTCCGCCTTCAACACTATTGTACCCTATAAACTGGTTCATAAACTCAACAACTTTGGACTCTCCACCTCACTATGCTCATATGCTGAGCCTGGCTCTCTTCACCCTCTTCATCCAGGATTGTGTCCTTGTTCACTCCTCCAATACTGATGTAAAGTTTGCCGATGACACCACGTTGGTGGGACTGATCAGTGACAACAACAAGGCTGCTACAGGCAAGAGGTCCAACATCTGGCCAAGCTGTGTTTGGCTACAACCTGGACCTGAACGCCACCAAAACAAAAGAGGTCCAGAAGGGCCACACATCCTGCACTAAGCAGAAGAACTGCACTGTCAAAACCCAGGCTGAGGAACAGGCCCCATACAATTTTCCAAGTAAAGAGAGAGGTTTTCTGAGCAGGAAAGTTCAGTGAGTTGAGCTATCAAACCCATTTCGCACAAGCAGACATGTACTGTATACTCTACATGTGTCGGAAGAGTAAAAGAGGTATTCTAATACTGCTCCAACAGGACTCAGCAGTTACAGGAGAATTCTTGCTGAATCAAGAATGACAAAAAATATCCTTTCACAAAAATGAATATCAACTAGAACTTTGGCATTCAGTCAAACTATACTACTTTGGACCTGTTTTAGTAAAAACTGAACAAAACTGTGCCACTTACGTATGTCGGCAAACAGCCTGATGGCCTTTTAGTGAGACTTGCCAAACCATGGTCATTTTCAGCACGTTTACTTTTTCTGGCTTTAGTTGTGCTCGATGAGGTGTGAGAATGTGCCCACTGGCACTAAACACTCAGAACGTTTACATGACATTAGAGAGAACCAATCAAATGAGTTAGTCGGAATGATTCAAGACTAGAGATGCACCGATCCACTAATTTTCAGCACGATCCGATTCCGATATCTGGATTTTGTATATAGGCCGATACCGATACTGTCCGATATCATAATTATTATACATTTCTTTGTTGGTGGTGGTTTTATTTGTAAGGTTAGGAAGTCATGCAAACACAGCAATTCGAATTTAAAAGAGCAACAGATGTACAAAAATGCCTTAAGGTTTATCTGAACTGCTTTGAACGGTTTGATTACAGAAGAACATCAGAACAACATTTTTTAATTGCAAAATTATTTTGAATGTGTGCTAAATGACATAGCTATGGACTTTAAATATACATTTCTTTCGTAGTTTCCTGCAAAGGGCTTTGACCCAAAAGTCGAATAGCATCCAATGCCAACAGAATAACAACACCCAAGGAAGAAAAAGGAAAGCTGTGGGCGTGTAAAACACCTATGAAATGTGCAGAGCCGAAAAGTTATCCATACCACTGGTACCTGGTTTGCTGCTCTTGAACCCTTAGACGCTCTGTAACCGTTAGTCGCTCGCTTAACAACGTTAGGTTAGGCATGCATACAAGCCTGCCCGCAACTGTAGACAAACATCAGTGAGGATATTCTTTCTAGGGATGGGCATTTTAAGAAATTCAATTGATCGATCATCGGGAAAATTAACGAGCAATTATCGAGTAATCGTTATCTTTTTTTACATATTAAAAAATGCCAACAGAACATCCAAAATACAGCGTTTTTACCATAGACTGTATACAAGAGGTTTTTACTCAATTACATCTGTATTCCAAGATCTTCTAGGCAAACAACAATCTATTAAGACAAGGCAACTTTTTAAAATAAAATAATAATAAAATGTGGCGCTGGTTAAAGCCCGAGGCTATGAGCCAACAAGGAGCCAATGCTACGATACCTTTAAAGTTTAAACACATATGCGCCTCCTAAGATGCTGACAAAGACTGCATAAGGGCATGGCACGTTTCTCTGAGTGATAAAGGACCTAACGTTACTTCATCTAATCATCATCTAAAATGTGCAAATTAGTTACCTGATGAAGGCGAAGTAGGAAAGCATAGACACTAAAGTTAGACACTAATGCTAGCGGCGCTAACGTCACACAGGGTCGGATGTAGGCTTCAATGTACAAGTGGTACATCATTTGGTTTGTTTAAGTACTTATACAAGGTTTCACAGTGCTTAATGAACTTAGTTATTTTCGCTTCTAAAGCTGTCCGGTCCGATGCCAAACTTCTCCTTAACTTCTGCCTGTTTTTGTTTTCTACATTACGGCAGCTCGCAGGCTGCTGCCTGAGCCTGTTCTGTTGTCTCCTACTACTAGTTAAGTATCTCCCCCTGCTGGTAGGATTTTTAATTGCTGCCCATACAGTCTTTGGTGCTGCCACATAGTGAAACTCATTGCTGTGCTGCCGGACTCACACTGCACAACACAACGGCTATATGATCGATAACAATTACACGTGATCGACAATATTCTTAACGAGCAATGATCGATTAATTATGCCCATCCCTAATTATTTCTGTGTTTGTTTCCTGATAATGTGTTAGTAAACACCATAGTTGGTAAAATTATCCTCAGGATAAATAATCCAGATCGAATAATTTAATCTCACATAATTTCTGAGGCACAGTCCTCTCAGGGATTTTATTAGTAACCCAGCTACGCTGTTACTAGCTGTTACCTTGTCCAGGGGGTTGGTGTCAGAGTCCTTTTGTATCAGGTGCCATGTGTCATTTTCTCGGTCCAGTGTTGCACTTGTTTTCTGTTGTTGGCTACAGAATTGGTTTAACATCTGATATGTCTATCCCCAGTGTGGCGGCCCACTGGCTGTCATGGTAAATCTGTGTGCTCACTCCTCCCTTGTGGTGGCAGGCTTGGACAGCAGCTTCTAAACATCTGTGCATGCAGTCTGAAAGAAAAAAACATTTTAACATGAATAAGATTCATGAATGTATCAGGTAATAATTAACTTTTAACATTCAACATGGTTTGATTCACTTTTGCACAAACTGTAATCGCAAATCAGTTATCTGCTGATGTTTGCTGTTTTTTTTACACTTTTAGGATTTTAGCGTTTTACATGTTAGCCAGATCCAGCGAGCACCTGTTGATTGCACATATTGGGTATGTTTGATCTTGGTCACACTTTGTCATGTGGTGCATTACAACACTGATTAATTGAGGCAAATGTGACCTTTTTGTTATGACCTTAGACAATAATGTTTTGTTATAAATTTAACTGGCCAACATAATATACAAGGAGGTAACTGTTTTGATAATGGTAATTTTTCCTCCAAAAGACATTTCATGCTTTCAGGTTATCAAAAGCGTTCCCTTTAATTATTAAGTTGAAGTTCTCTTGGAGTCTTGGTTGGACAAAAAAAGTATTGTGAAGGTGTCCATTTGGCTCTAGGGCATTTCTTCACCCTTTTGTCATAAACGTTACAAATCAAACAATCAATAAATGGAGAAAATAATCTGCATTAATCTGTAATGAAAATAATAAATTGTAGTCTTATACAAAATGGTTCAAATGAGCTCCACCTCAACCATCTAAAACAGTGAAATCCTACTGTACTACTTTAATCCGTACTTTTTTTTAACACTGAGGTC
This sequence comes from Hyperoplus lanceolatus, assembly GCA_026929865.2. Classification (NCBI taxonomy): domain Eukaryota; kingdom Metazoa; phylum Chordata; class Actinopteri; order Uranoscopiformes; family Ammodytidae; genus Hyperoplus; species Hyperoplus lanceolatus. The sequence continues at coordinate 15,161,411 of CM049415.1, read as the reverse complement.
TCCAAACACCAGTGGGTTAGAAAGGTAGTGGATCAGATGATCATGTAACCACTTTTTCTTGATTTGGCCTTTTACTGCTGTTACTGTTTAGTAAAGATAATTCAGAACACTAATGCACTATCACACTTTACCTTTCACATCATTTGGACCTTCTCTCTGGCTGTAAGGTTATGAAGCTAGGCATTTCACAACTTCTGTTTTAGTACAGAATACAATACAAAAAATTTAAAAATAAAAATTTAACCCAGTACCCGACCGACTCCTTGTATGTTCCTCCTTCATTGTGGATATCGGACCGTAGTGCACTAAAACCAAATTGAATGGTATTACACTGGATATTGCTTAGCATTCTTAATGATAAAAGCCATGCTATGCATCTTCCTTGGCAGCAAAACTAACTAGCTTTACATTAACCTATTTTGATAAATTGATTTTACAGTTTGGCATTGTCTTTGTTCATAATGGGCTACTTGGAAGGATTGCATGTTTACTCAGCAAATGATCAGACAATAATTACTCTTAATGGAAACTATGGATCCTTCCCAACCTCATTCTTCGCATGCTCACAGCTTAAAGATCTGCTCCTATGGTCACTGACAACAGCATAATTTACACTATGTTGGAATGTAGCCAGAGTAAGTTCCCAGAGTTAAAAGGATGAGCTTTGTGTGTGCTATATGTAATGAACTGTTGAATGGATGTAGGTTATTTATATATATAGGCACACCAAAAAAGTGATGTTGCAGCTAGTTTAAAAAAGGTGTGTGATATTGTATACAAACAAATAATTCACGTCAGTATGTTAGGTCATGTTGGTTATGTCATGTTCAGTATCTTCACTCCCACATACCATGCCAGGCAGATGGACTGCAGTTCAGATAGTCATCTTAATTATCGTCATCCACGCTGCATTTTCAGTACATCCATCCATGTTAAAACACACTTTTTAATTTCAGAATCATCCAGTCCTAGCAGGCACTGAGTGGAAGCAAGGGAAACACTCTGGACTGGTCAGCACTCCATCACATGTCTAACACAAACATTCACATTCACACTCACATCCACACCTAGGAATAATTCACATTTTCCAGTTCACCTGAGACAACTAACATCCAGCTGACACAAACAAAAGATGCATGAGTGAAAACACTCTATGCCTTTTCAAACAACAACAGAAACAACACATCTTTCAGGTAGATGGGAGATTGCCATCAACCCAATGCTTCTCTTTGCATTATGTAAATTATTTTGTTGTTGTAGGATTCATTATAGAACATTAGGTAACTGAAAGAAAACAGTTTAATAAGCAGGGGTATGCATAGTAAATACAGTGTTAAGAAATGACAGCAGAATACATAATTATCCTCAGTATTTCCATGAAAATAACGTTAAGTTTGATGCATGAACACTGCGGTAAATAAACTAAATGATTTTTTTGTTAATATTGGACCTAATTTAGCAAAAGGGATCTGTGGGAAGAGTGTAGGGGAGTCTAGTGAAAACGAAGCGTCTCTTCAACACCCCTTGTTTTTGAAGCCAGTCGAGGCCAACGAGATAAGGGAGATATTGCTTGGAATGAAAACAAAGACCTCTAGAGACGCGCTAGGGTTTCACATGAAAGTAATCAAATCAGTGCAAGAAACTATTATTAAACCCCTAACACACCTTTTTAACCTATCTTTTCAAACAGGCATTTTTCCTTCTAACATGAAAGTAGCTAAGGTTATACCATTACATAAGAATGGTGATGAACATTCATTTACTAATTATAGACCAGTCTCACTTTTAACACAATTTTCTAAAATTCTGGAAAAGTTATTCAGCAATAGACTTGATGAATTCATTACTAAACATCAACTTCTGTATGACAGTCAATTCGGCTTTAGAAAGAATCATTCCACCGCACTGGCCTTGGCTGAATCGGTAGAAATTATTAGTAATGCTATTGATCACAAATTGTACTCTATAGGAATTTTCTTAGACCTCAAAAAAGCATTCGACACTATTAATCATGACATCCTTCTTAATAAACTGGAGAATTATGGCATTCGAGGTTTGGCACATGACTGGGTCAGAAGTTATTTACATGACAGGAAACAATTTGTGAAATTAGGGGAGTTCACATCGACATGCTTAGATATTGTTTGTGGGGTCCCTCAGGGGTCAATCTTGGGGCCGAAATTATTCCTGCTTTATATAAATGACATATGTAAAGTGTCAAAAGTCTTAAGGTTAATTTTATTTGCTGACGACACAAACATCTTCTATTCGGGGAAAGATCTGAATAATATGGTTGAGATCGTAAACATTGAATTGACTAAGTTACATGAGTCGTTAAACCGAAATAAGTTATCACTAAATTTAGAAAAAACTAAATTCATGATGTTTGGCAGGAGAGCATCAGATGTCGCTGTAAAAATCAAGGTAAATGGGATTGAAATTCTAAGGGTCAAGCAACACAAAGTCCTAGGGGTAATAATTGACGATAAATTAAGCTGGAAACCACAAGTTAGCCATCTCAGGGGCAAAATAGCCAGGAGTATTTCTATACTTTGGAAAGCACAACATTGTTTCAATCAAAAGGCCTTACTTGTATTATACTGGAGTTTAGTTTCCCCACATCTGCATTACTGTGCTGAAATATGGGGAAACACTTACAAAGGTACATTGCACCCGTTGGAGATTCTTCAAAAGAAAGCAATACGAATTATTTACCAAGCCAATTACAGGGCACACACTAATAACTTTTTTATTGAAGGTAGAATTCTCAAATTACGTGATGTGGTAAATTACCACACAGTACAAATTATTTACAAGGCTGCAAAAAAAAGCCTTCCTAACAGTTTACAAGTAATGTTTGAAGACAGAGAAGTTTTGCATGATTTAAGAAGAAAAGATAAATTCACTGAGAAAAATATACGGACCACACTTAAATCCTTTTCGATTTCTGTAAAGGGTATTAAGCTGTGGAACTTGATGAAGTTGTCACAGGGAGTTGCAGTTTGCGCAATTTCAAAGCAAATTATGTTTCAAAAATTATTGAAAATTACAGACTAATAACCTGAGCACAATGTCAATGTCACTTACATATCAATATTGTAAAGAATAATACAGGCCAGCAGTCAGATTTGTTTTTGAATACTTTTGCAGAAGTGTTTTGACTACCAGTTAAGAAATGGAACAGGCCAAATACAAGGCCACTTCACACTTTATACACTTGGCATTGTCACAGAGAAACTGAACTGTGCTGAACTGATCTTAAAAGCTGAAGCAATTACATTAAAATTGATTGTGTATTGGACTGCAGATTCTTAAAAAAAAAAAAAAAATGTATGTGTATGTGTATGTATATATATGTATATATATATATATATATATATATATATATATATATATATATGTGTGTGTGTGTGTATGTATGTATGTATGTATGTATGTATGTATGTATGTATGTATGTATATATATATGTATGTATATATATATATAGCTATATATAAAAAAAAATTGTTTTTTGTTTTATTTTTATTTTCTGTAACAGTAACTGTGTATCTGAATCCGAATTTGATGAAAATGGGGGCGGGACCTGATAAGCCTTTGGCTTCTTCCGTCTCCCTTCGGACAACACAAAGTATGATGTATGAATATTTGCAAGAGAAAATTGTGTATTGTGTGGAATTGTCCGAAAGAATAATAAATAAATAAATAAATAAATGCTGTGTGCAGCTATGACTGTCATATTCAACCAGTGTTGACAGAAGAAACTTTCCCATGTGAGTAAAGAGATGAAAGCTTGAGGTGGGTTGATTGTTATGTTCGCTGACAGGGCAGGTGACCTTGGGAGATGTTTTACACTTTTTGATTAATCTGTTAGCAATTACAGCCTGTTTTGTTACTGAAAAACATGCACCTTTGCATGGCCTCTATACAACATTGTTTTCAATGAGCAGGATGGACTTTTCACTTAGCTACTGTAGCTTGAGTTTGTTGGTTTTAGATTAGGATTATCACACTTTTCTAAATGAGCATGTTATCTAAAATATTTGATATATATCTATATCATATCATGTACTTTCTTTGTCCAGCTCAAATTTAGGCATTATCATGACCATAGGATGTAGTATTGAAAATGGCACAGAAACAATGCAGAAACCTGAACATGAAAGTGTGAAACCTGAAAAGGTGTTTGCTTCAAGAACTAGGTCAGACTGTAAGGCATCCCTGTCAGACTACCGAGAGAACAAAAGTTTTTACTAGTGCTTTCAGTCACGGTGTGGATTCAGGATGTTGCGATGGTGGGAAAGCATAGGGAGTTGGGGCCTCATTTATAAAGCTTTGCGTGGGATTCACGTGGAAGCTAGCGTACGGACGAAATGTAGGATGTACGTGCGAACAAAAATATTCTGATTTATAAAACAGTGCGCACTCACGTCCTACGCCTGTTTCCCTTTATAAATCACAATCAACTCTAAATGTGGCGCAGCCTTTGCGGGCTTCACGTAACGCCCATATTTAACCATACATAGTCATTGACACGCCCGAATCAATATCATTTACTGAGTGCATGAAGGCGGTAGTGGCGATCGCCGACTGAAAAGGAAATGGAAAAATAGACTCCACACGGTGTGGATCACTGCGGTCACGCCGAAGTACCCGTTGGAGAAGTGGCGACCAGGGAACATTTAGTTTGGTGGCAGTGTGAGCGTAAAGGCGTCAGAGTGCAGCCTGTGGCGATCTCTGTGAACGCTGTGGTCGAAATAAAAAGAAGCGATCCGACATAAAAGTGGAAGCAAAAAAGTGCATATCCTCACACAGCAGTGTTTGTGCCACGAGCGGGGGACACTGAGACCCCCCATGAGATACATATTCAGAGAATTCACCCCGGTGCAGTGACGGGCGGCGGAGGGTTAATAATAATACACTTCACAGTCCCTTTCAAAACACAGTTACGACGTGCTTAAACACAAAGAAAAACACATAGATAAAACGGACTAAAAACCGCGGAAAACTTAGCACAGTATGTGATGTACAATAGGCTTGTGATTAGTGTATGAAACTGTGCACTCCTGTCTGCCTGACTGAGGCATCAAGAACAGCGTCAGTGTAAAAGTAATAGGTTGTATTCCACCTCAATATTATCAGAATGAATCCAATAACATGCAGAGCTTATTCAAACGTTTTTTTTTTGTTTGAAGGCTATTTAAGATCCTAATTAGTTTTGTTTTGTGTTGGTATCACTCCATTTTGCAAAGGATCTCACTATATGATAGACCTACATGGCTTATAATAGGCCTATATCTGGATTAATTTTACACAAACACAGTCTTTCTCGCACTTCATACATGTGCCGACGGAGTCACCGTTTCTCCTTTCTCCACTTTCTGTGCGCACGCATGGGTCAGAGTTTGCGTGGAGGACCGTACATCTTCCCATCAAGTTTGCTTTTTATAAATCCCAATGTTTGCATAGAAATTGGCGTGCGCCCTCTTCTGGGCGTACGCCACGTTTATAAATGAGGCCCCAGGTATTTTAGGTAAGAGATAGTACAGTTACAGGTTGTACTTTTTTAGAGCTGCATGGACAGCCTCGTAAAGCATGTTAACTCAGTTTTCAAACCTGCTTTGACCCTATTGGCTGCTTGCATCTGCAGCTTCATCTTTAAGACAGCATTCTTGAAAAAAAAGTATCCCTTGTTTCTTCGTTTTTGCCTGTGTGCTGCAATGTATAAATAGAAATGAAGGCAGACAAAGTGTTAGTGAGGGATTCTTGACTTTACTTTTAACTAAATACTAAATACTATAGGGAGATGTACCTATTAAGTGCGCTGGTATTTTTAATTTGAGCCAGGAGATACCTTGTTTTGTCTAGGACTGTTTTAGTGATCCATCAGGCGCAAAGGTGTCTATACGATTCTGGAGGTCATGACTGATTTTCCTTAAACAGACCTTCAACAACTTTACATTGTTGTGATGAATGCAGTTAACAACCAAGTCAACCTTATCTGCATACTATTTATGAATTTAGTGCAGCACTATATCTTATAAGCTGAAAGTGAGAGGCAGACAGGATGGAACAAAATAAATACATATTAAAGGGAAGGATGGAGGGAGATGTCTCAGTGGGTGAGACTGTAGGTGTCTCAGTAATTGTCACCTGGAAGCTTTCCGTCAGCCCCCGTCTCTGGAAGCCGGAGATGAGAGGTGTTCAGAGGAATGGCCTTAGGCACAGGCCTCTACCAACGCTCAACTCAACAACCCCGGCTGTTCCAAGGGATTCTCTCTTTGTTCTTAAAAAGCTTTCAACAAATGGAAACCAAGTTGGCTTCTCACCATAGGCTGCCTCCTTATAGACCTTTTTACAGTTACTCGGCTTAAAATCAATATGAAAGGGTAGCAACACAAGCACACTTGGGATTAAATGCAGAATAGGGGTAGGATTTAAATCGACAAGAAAGTGAAATTCCTCAATACTATTACCAAATCATATATGGAATTGAATGAAATTTGGGATAATGTCAAATCTCACGGGATGCTAAAAAAGCTATATGTATCAAATCAAAGCCTGTCAGGAAGCTAACTGTATGACAGAACAAGAACAGATCTATGTGTGGCAGTGTGCTTTGAAACATGTGCTGTAAGGGATTTTAGCATCAACAAAACCCAGGGAAATGCCACAAAACAAATAACATGTGGGCAATAATGGAATTAAAAACAAATCTGTTGTAGTACTGTGCTCCCTGTCACTGTTGATTTGTCACTTTAATCACATATAAATCATTGGGCATTCTGAATCACCCTGGAGAATGTCTTGAAATGTTATCCTGATGGATGATGGTGATTAAATGTATGACAGGGTAATAACTACGAAACAAACTACATCATACACAAAGAAGACACCAACACACCCACACACGCACACACACACACACACACACACACACACACACACACACACACACACACACACACACACATTTATATTACAGGCACTTTATTTGTAGCAGGTTAAATACATTATAATTTGCACAGGATTCAAATATTGGAGTTCAAGTGAGGCCTTTGTATAGTAAGAATAAACTAGGGCCCGACCGATATGGATTTTTGAGTGCCGATGCCGATGACGATGCCGATTATTTTCTGAGAAAAATTACAGTAACGATTAAATCGTCCGTTTTTTTTTTTTTTTTAAATCCCCAAAATATATATTGAAATAATTTAGTTTTTTGAACCCTTAAATATATATAAATACTTGTTAATGTCGATAGGTGTACAGGAACTTTTTATTTATTGAAATATACATTATCTGAAAAAAAAATAAAGTGTTACAAATATGTCTAAAGTGACATGACGCATTTTTAAACTCAGACATTAAGCATGTTATGTAACTACACCCAACCCTCTGGAACTCCCTCCCTCCAAACATCAGCATCTCAGACTAAATAAACTCATTCAAAAGTCAACTCAAAACTCACCTCTTTAAGAAAGCATAATTACACCTGACTCCATTCCAAACCTTATCTCTAATTTGTCTGTATTTTGTTTTCTTTTTCTATAAGTATGATTTTATGTGTATAATGTTAAGTGTCTTTGAATGACCTCCAATAAAGCACTATAAATTATATCAATTACTATTAACAGTCAAAAGATGACCAATGACTCTGCTATTGGTGTCAGGGGGAACTGTCAAGTGTAAATTAATCCAATGTATTACAACACACCTGCTGCTGCTGTTAATAGGCTATAACTTTAATGCTATGCATGTAGGCTACTTCCGGGGCAGCAATGCATCTCACTCAACATGATTGCTTGAATAAAAATAATAAAAATAATAAAAAAAATAAATGAATAAAAATCGTCAATTTTTTGCCGATTGACGATTTTTCGGATATGTGCTATAATCGGCAGATATATCGGTCGGGCCCTAGAATAAACAAAGTGAACCTGCCACTGTGCCTCATAATATTCTGCCCTTAAGTATATCTGTTAACGGTAAGGGTTTCCATGGACATAGTATTTTAACCGCCAGTATTTTAACCTTGTTTTTTTCACTTTAAGATCATCCCCAACAGTTCAGTTTAACAACATTGCATGTGGTGGCTCTGCTTGCACAGAACTGTGGTTACTCTAACAAATTCCACCAGCATCCAGATGTTTCTCTTGAAATGAAATCTGAGCAATCGGACAAGCCAAAGAGCATCTCCCGTGACAGACCAACAGAATGGTACCAGCATTAGAGTTGACATAGTGTTTTATTACAGTCCTGTGTAATCTTCAGGATCATTCATCTGCACATTCAAACTCTTTACTCTCTCATTTGTCAACCCAGCAGCCTGGCTCGAGGCTGTAGCCGGGCGATTACAAGTTAGCATGTTGCCTGTGATGTATAGTGCTCTGACAAGCATCTCTGTGCAGAATATATGGATCTCTGTTGGAAATGTGAATTTAAATGTCCAGTATTGAATTTAAATGCAAACAAACGGGTAGTCTGACCAGTAAAGGCCTGGATATGATCTATTGTTTTCAAGATAAAATTGATGTGTGGAGCTTATGATATTGTATTTATAGCATGCAATGTGTTGAGTAAATTAGTGGGTCAGGTTTAGAATATATTTTGAGTTGTAGTGATTTTAAGTAGGGTGACATGGTAGCTATGGCCCCAAAATAAACCCGTTGTCTTAAGATAATGCATGTCATATGAATTGGAAGCTATAACTGTACCATAGGTGTGAGTGTATTTGTATGTCAATGTGTAAACATGTTCATGGTTTATCCTCTGTTGGCCATGTAAGCTGGGTCTGGCTTGAGGCCCCAATGATCCTCTGAAGGGTATATGGTTAAACCAGGATGTACTGATGATTTAAAGTTAAAAGTTTAGACGATCTTACTGCTAACATGCTAAATTAAGATGGCGAACATGATAACAATGTATCTTGGCACAACTGTGCATAACTACAGCTTTACAGACTCTTAGCATTAATGTGTTATTTGTATTTTAATACATGTATGCATGGCATGGGGTTTTAACATATTTAACTTATAATATTGTCATACATTTCTGAGACATTTCAAACTATTTATGTTTGTTAATAAATAATATTCATTGTTTATATGTGACACCAAACAAATGTTAGTCACATTCAAATCGATGCCTCGTAGTAGTAGTTGTCATTACCGCTGCCACCAAATCAAAATATTCCTCCAATTTAACTGATTTAAAGTAAAGCTATAATTTTCTCCTAATTACCTGTCAGAATGTTGACTTCATATTTAATTATCATAGCTCACTCAACCCCTCAAAGAAATCTTACCCGAGCTGTAAAAACCTGGAGCATAGTCCTTTTTCGTGAAATTATGAGCTGTGGGGAGGCTAGCTCTAACAGATTGTATATTGATATGAGATTCATAATAACCTTGTTTCTGTAAAATATAAAATATTATTACATTATTTAGGAATGCCCCCCCCAAAAAAAATCTTTATTAGTATTTACGTTTTGTAATTGTAAATAACTGTAATTGGCAAATATTGACTTTTCAGTAATCCAAAGTTGTTGTTTTTCTGAGTAGGTATAATGAATGTGGCCACAGCAATAAATGTACTGTATTTTAAATGTAGCTGAAGCTGTTTAATCTACATTTACACTGGATATGGGTTATTCTTTTAATTTAATGTATTATCTACTTCTAGAGGCAAGGCAAATATAAGAAAAGTTCTTGCTGTCATTCTCACACTTATTTCCTGAGAAATATGTGTGTAAATATCTCATATTGAAGGATTTAAACAAACCTTTTACCTTCACTGTGTTGCACCCATGCTGTGTGCCCTTTTGGACCTCACCATGATTGGTCTGATGGGAACATATGCCCAGACTAGTCCCCTGTAGCTTGACGGCGGGATATTTCAGTGTTGATGGAGCTATTGATCATGCACACATTAAAATGATGTCGGCTGCGGTAAATGCCAATGGTGGAGAGCACCATTAATCAGGAAATCGATGGCCCTGTCAATAGGCTGCCCTGGCCCTGACAATAGATGACAGTCTGTAGGTGGAGCTTAGGGTTTTCTGAACAGAAAGCATTCCTCTTCTGAAAGTCCATCCTGTCTCACTGCAGAATCCCTGTCCTGTCCTCAACCTCCCTACAGCTTTACTTGATAATTTACTAAATCCTTTTAGAGACTGCACAGCCCCTTAACTCATTGACGGGAGAGAGTGTGAGTGAGTCATGAGTCATGAACTAGTGGGATATGAGTATGTTCAGTGTCAGCTTTCCTCGACTTGCTCCCTAGAAACCGTATCCATGACTGCAAGGCACACATAAGTGAAACACCCTTTGCAGTTGTTCAAGTAAAACATAAGCTGTATAGCACAGAACAGTATGATGTTCACGATATTTTCCTGTGGCAGTGAGAGGGATCCACCTTTTTAGGAACAGTAACACATATTCCGTTTGTGGCCATGTTCTATTGCTTCTTACAGTTCATAGCACAATTGCATGTAAAAAATAAAGATGTATTTGTAGAATTGCATGTCCACACTGGTTATGTGTTGACTTTTAGAGTGCAAGTATTTTGAAGTTATATGACTTGTTTTCTTGTGTCCTGTGTTTAATGTACCTGTCAGTCAATAATTTAATTTGTCGCAACAAACACTGCATTGGCATCCTGACTAGCACTAGGTCATTACATGTCCACCAATAATACAATTGCAGTTCTGACCAAATAATCTCAACGTGGGTTATTAATAATTTTAATCGTATTCCTTAATTGATGCTTAAATAATAATACAATATGTTAGCAGCCGATTGTTCTGCTGATGGAATACATTATTTAGATTCATGAATTGTTAAAAAGTGGATGAATCTCTAGTATTTTTTTAACTATGACTTAAAATGATCATATTCACACCTTTAATCTGGTGTTCTGTAGATCTCTGGACTACATGATATAAAGTCCACAGACAAAAAGATAAATACCCTTCATACATTCCCAGAAAAACAACATTGTATTGCCTCAGTAGCAAATAATAGTCATCAACAATTTACCCCATCTTTGGGGGGGGTGAATTGTTTAATGAATTAATTTTATTTGCTGACGACACAAACATCTTCTATTCGGGGAAAGATCTGAATAATATGGTTGAGATCGTAAACATTGAATTGACTAAGTTACATGAGTGGTTAAACCGAAATAAGTTATCACTAAATTTAGAAAAAACTAAATTCATGATGTTTGGCAGGAGAGCATCAGATGTCGCTGTAAAAATCAAGGTAAATGGGATTGAAATTCAAAGGGTCAAGCAACACAAAGTCCTAGGGGTAATAATTGACGATAAATTAAGCTGGAAACCACAAGTTAGCCATCTCAGGGGCAAAATAGCCAGGAGTATTTCTATACTTTGGAAAGCACAACATTGTTTCAATCAAAAGGCCTTACTTGTATTATACTGGAGTTTAGTTTCCCCACATCTGCATTACTGTGCTGAAATATGGGGAAACACTTACAAAGGTACATTGCACCCGTTGGAGATTCTTCAAAAGAAAGCAATACGAATTATTTACCAAGCCAATTACAGGGCACACACTAATAACTTTTTTATTGAAGGTAGAATTCTCAAATTACGTGATGTGGTAAATTACCACACAGTACAAATTATTTACAAGGCTTCAAAAAAAAGCCTTCCAAACAGTTTACAAGTAATGTTTGAAGACAGAGAAGTTTTGCATGATTTAAGAAGAAAAGATAAATTCACTGAGAAAAATATACGGACCACACTTAAATCCTTTTCGATTTCTATAAAGGGTATTAAGCTGTGGAATGGACTTGATGAAGTTGTCACAGGGAGTTGCAGTTTGCGCAATTTCAAAGCAAATTATGTTTCAAAAATTATTGAAAATTACAGACTAATAACCTGAGCACAATGTCAATGTCACTTACATATCAATATTGTAAAGAATAATACAGGCCAGCTGTCAGACTTGTTTTTGAATACTTTTGCAGAAGTGTTTTGACTACCAGTTAAGAATTGGAACAGGCCAAATACAAGGCCACTTCACACTTTATACACTTGGCATTGTCACAGAGAAACTGAACTGTGCTGAACTGATCTTAAAAGCTGAAGCAATTACATTAAAATTGATTGTGTATTGGACTGCAGATTCTTAAAAAAAAAAAAAAAAAAAAAAATGTATGTGTATGTATGTGTATATATGTGTATATATATATATGTGTATATATGTATGTATGTATATATATATATATAGCTATATATAAAAAAAAAAAATGTTTTTTGTTTTATTTTTATTTTCTGTAACAGTAACTGTGTATCTGAATTCGAATTTGATGAAAATGGGGGCGGTACCTGATAAGCCTTTGGCTTCTTCCGTCTCCCTTCGGACAACACAAAGTATGATGTATGAATATTTTCAAGAGAAAATTGTGTATTGTGTGGAATTGTCCGAAAGAATAATAAATAAATAAATAAATAAATAATAAATAAATTGTACACTCAACAAAAATATAAACGCAACACTTATGTTTTTGCTCCCATTTTTCATGAGATGGACTTAAAGATCTAAAATTCATTCCAGATACACAATATTACCATTTCTCTCAAACATTGTTCTCAAATCTGTCTAAATGTGTGATAGTGAGCACTTCTGCTTTGCTGAGATAATCCATCCCACCTCACAGGTGTGCCGCATCAAGATGCTGATCTGACATCATGATTAGTGCACAGGTGTGCCTTAGACTGTCCACAATAAAAGGCACTAAAAAAATTGAATCAGAAAACAATTATATGAGGTCAGTGGGACAAATTGATTGACAAAGTCAAGAAAAATATGAAAGATAGAGTAAAGCACCTGTGAGATATGACAAAAGGTTTGAGGTTTGAGGATGAGGGTTAGGATTAGGGTTAACAGACTGCTTTTTTTCTTTTGACCTCTGGTCATCATAATTTAATCGCTAATTATTCCCATTTATTTCCTTTTTTGGATGAATGAAGTATAGTGGGCATATTCATTTATCTGCATTTTAACACAAGGTGAAGTTGCAGCTCGTACTCACCACAATAAGTGTTTATTAGTTAATTTATTTTGCATTAGTACCATCAAGTAAATCTGTTGTTTTCATAACTTAAATTAGTCTTGTACTTTATTATTTCCGATCTTATAATATAATTGAAACACTGCAATTATAAGACTTTGTCAGACACCCTTTCATTTTCAACATTGAAGGTGGGACTGTAACTATAAGATGTAAAGCTGAGGTTTGATCTTCTAGTTGCATGTTTTCAAATGCCTAAATGTCAAAGCAAATGGTACCTGCATGACAAAGTAAGAACTCTTTTTTAGGTTTTGTATATCATTTTACAGAATAGCTTTGATTTTGTTAAGAAGAGAACAGGTCAAAGGAAATAAATGAATTAATTATTTAAATTGGTGAGTAAAATACAACAGTTTTTATTATTTGAAAATGAGATTGGAATGTAAGCGGTAAATACAATTTAACATATGCTCTGTTACTGTTATTTTAAGGGGTGAGACTGCCTGTTTGAATACAGGCAGAGGTAATATACATCATCTTGTAAAATTAAGATGATATCATAGACTAGGCTGGGAAACTGTCAGAAAGACGACGGACTATAATAGAGAGTGTTCCTGGAAAAGTGAAGAGTTCATCATAAAGATTAATTGGTTTGAGAGAAAGGCACCATGTTTCTGAGTTCAAGGTGTGACATTTAGAGCCAACAAGGGAATTAACTTCATTATTAAGATGTATGAGAATGATTCAGGTAGAAAATTCCCTTCACCCTTCCTATTATTAATTCCATCTTAAAAAGCAAATTGAATTAAGTGGTGAATTATTCTTTTTAATAATCATGTCTATATGAGATCTTACAAAAAAAGTGACTGATGCTTAATAAAAGAAATGCAGAACACAAAGCACTGTAACCTGAACCAAATGGAAAATGAATCAGCTTTGTACTGCTAAGTCTTTGTTGTTGGAGAAAAACCACATCATTGAAAAAGGAAGGTCAGACTATAGAGTTGAGACCACTTTGTGTTTCAGTAAAGCCAGTTTTGGACATTAGTAAACAGGGGAGGTGAGGAGTTATCTAACCATTATTGATTGAACACTGTAAAAATCTAGCGATTAATTCATTAAAAAATTGGTAAATTGTAAAGTTATTTATGCAGCCAGCAGATGTTATGCAGAGGCAATTAAAAGTGTGTTAAGGAAGATTAACAAGCACTGAGTGATTTTAATATGTAAAGGATTGTAACAAGGAACACGGTCACCAATAGTGGCAACTCTTACTTTGACTACAAGTCTTTTATTTTATTTTATTTGTGCCTCTTTTTTACTCTTTGATTGTCTTTTCATTCATTCATTCATCAGGGCTTCTCATGTAGCCGGGGTGCATGCACTAAGCGAGGCTATGCAGGCCTGGCTAGAGTCAGCCTTAATTAGAAGAGGCTGAACAGCGTTAGTGGAACTACTTGAGGCTTAATTTAAAGATGCCGCTAGTATAAGCCTAGCATTTTCAGATGAGCTAGGCTTTCGTTAGCTACTTTGATTGAATACCCCCCTAAAGAGGAGGATGATAAACAAAATAAATGGAACTCATAGTATGTAGGCCTATGTTTTTTTTCACCTGGCATTTACACAAGTACACGTTTACATGTATAGGCAAGCAAGTGATGCAATGCGCCTTTACACCAAGTACATAGGCAGTAATGTAAATGTGTATCGCTTTCTAGCCGTGAAATATTTTTGTGTTTAAAGTCATATTACTAACTGAACTGACAAGATGCAGCAATGAGTCAGTAGAAGGAGAGTAAGAAGACTACCTACCAATGTTAACACGAACAATGAAATAATAACAAAAATTATATATTTTTTCATTTTTTATAATTAGACTGCAAACTGCAAACTCTTTACAATCTTTCTTGGCAGGTGTATTGACCTCACAAAGAAAATAGTTTTATACAAAATGCGGCTTAAAAACCTTATTGGTGCTGGATTGTTGCTCTTTTCTAAGTGTTGCAGATTATAATGGCTTTGAATGTTGCTGGGGGCCATTGTACAGAGGTGAGAGAGTTAAGGTTGTCTTAACATTAACTAAAATGCTCTTGTAAAACCAATAACATGCTTTATATGACACAGATTTATAAAGGTAGGTTTGTTTGATTTGTGTCAGCCATTACTATTGTGCAACCAGTCACAGTTGTCAAGAATCACTGATATACTTGAGAAGCGGGACAAAAGACTGTCTACCAATATTAACTGCTGTTATGTTTGAAAGTAAACCTATTTAAAATTGTAGATGTTATTAGGGATTAAGGATAGAATGTCTGGAGCACAATTATCTCCTTTAAATTAATGAATTAATTCATTTAAATGTATCATTATGTCAAATATAATATAAAGTCTAATATATGGCACTTCTTCTCACAACCTCCAAAACAGAGTGTCCACAGAGAAGGGTTCAATCATTCATATGCAATAAAACCTATTAAAAATGTACTTTAATGACTAAAAATAGTATTTCAAAAGCAACACTCTCCTATCAATAAAAACAGTTTTTCTACAACACATCCATGTTTTATAAGGTTTCTAAGTGGTGGGACACTTTTTGTCACCACCGTCAGACAATCCATTAAAATGTAATAAAAGCAGGCAAAATAAGGGGCAGCTGTAAGGACCTCTTGTCACATTCTACCTCTGCAGAGTAGGGGAGAACGGGGTAAGTAGGCACACTTTTTACTCTAGTGAGAATTGCTCATCACCAAAACATCTGTCAATAGCCATTCCTACATTAAATTGAAGCTTAAGGTGTTGGCTTGAAATGTGTGTCTCTCTTGTTTTCCAACTTATTGTAATGAAGAAGTAATTTACCATCAAAGACACTCTGACACATTGTGACAACCAACCCCATCAAGGGGTCGGTTGTCACACACTATGGGGTTGTTTGTCACAATGTTATCTTAATGGGAAAAATCGTAAAAAGAAGGCAATGAGGCAGAACCAAATTTGAAAGTTTAATTGCATTGTCAAGTTGACAAATAGGCCTACATAACTTACTGTAGCCTTGGCAGCTGGTCTAGTTTGGGTTGCACTGGGTTGTTTTGATTTTTTTGCCCTTTTTTCTTTTGCTTGCTAGCTGCCTTTTCCTGCTCTATTCTTTCCTTCTCTGGGGTGTCAGGGAGGATACAGCTTGGCAATTTATTTCATTATTGGGTTCCTTTTCTGGCTGCAGCCTTGAGATAACATGTGACAACCAACCCCCCAAAAAATTTGACGACCAACCCCAACCTGAATTTCTTGCTAGCATCAAGGCCAACAACCATCTGACAACTAATTAGCTTGCTAACCACAATCTAAACTATAGCTTACCCTTCACACTTTCTGAGGGTAACAAGTGTTTTGTTATAAACCCATTGTGTAAAAGCCTAGAAGAAAAATACTGAGAAGCAAAATATTTTGAATTTGACATGAAAAACACAAAACATCCTCTCACCTGAAATGCAGCTGTCTTCCTCCAAGGAAGTCTATGTATGTGACCTCTGATCCCAATTCTGGACCTTTTTTATATCAACATTTCAGAGCTAGCGCGCTCTGGTGGCGAGATATAACGAATGTGACATCCAACCCATGTGACAAATTACCCCGTTCTCCCCTACATTAGAGTCAGACAGGCTCTGATAAGTGTTGTAGTTTTAGAATATTTTTCAGATATAGTTGTCAACTCCGTCAGATATGTGTCAACTCCGTCAGATTTATATAATTTTTTTAAATAATGATATTTCATAGTTGTTGAGGAATGTTTGGTCATATGCGAAAATCTAACATGAGAATGTGTTTTGAAATTTTAAACACATCTTGATTGCTGTTAATTTTAAAGTAAAAATTATATTACACAGTTCAACTGAAGAACATAGAGAAAAATCGATATAAAAAATGTATATTCATATAGGGGAGAACGGGGTAATCTGAGCCACTTTTTACGTTTGCTCCCCTGTAAGCGAGCTAAAATGATTTATCACTCAAATGTACACATTTCCCATTAATTCAGGATGTTTCCTAGAAATGGGCATTAGCAGAATTTTTTCAAGACAAAAGGCAGTGAAAATATGGTTGTTTTAAAAAAAAGTTGTCATGTGGATCACTTTACCCCAACTGTGGGGTAAACTGATCCACTTACTTTTTCCACTCTGAAACTACCATAACAACACATATTGTAACAGTAAGAATCCTGAAAGCTAGCCACACATTCCAGAACTAATGTCGGACTAGTAAAAGAATGATGGGGTTTGGTCAATTAAGCAAAGCAAATTTTCTAAACACTTGAAAGTAACTCTGAACAAAATCAAATAAAACATATTATAATTCAAAAGGTTTTAATAAGATTCAAATGACAGATAGAACCAGTTAGATTAGAACACAGTCTGGTGGTCAGAACACAGGACCCTTAGAGCCAGGTAGTGTCTGGGGGTCAAAGCATAGAAAAATCAGAACCAGCGAGAACAGCCTGGGACTCAGAACACAGGAGAAGACCCAACTGGATTATAACATCAGCCTGTCATACTCTACAACTAGGCCTACTCTACATTCCAGCCCTGAAGGTTACAGGAAAAGATGAGAAGGTGCTCTTTCCGTGTGGTTGCCCCAGGTCGTCTTCCTGGTGTATTTCCTTGGCATGATGGCTTTTCTACAATGTGTATGACATTAAAATAAAACATATGTCATGTAGGGATGCACCGAAATGAAAATTCTTGGCTGAAACCGAAACCGAATAAAATTAAACAGTTCGCCGAAAGTCCGAAATCGAATACCGAAAGAGGCTTTTGCATTTTTGTTTATTATTTAGTAGGGGTGTAACGGTACACTAAAGTCACGGTTCGTTACGTACCTCGGTTTTGAAGTCACGGTACGGTACAGTACGGTACAGTTCATAGTTAACGGAGAATGAACAGCTTTAGCTGTCAGTAACCAGCTGACAGTATATAACATACAAATAAAATGCATAACACATGCAATTCTCCAATAAATAAAATACTTATTAAATACTAGTGAAGGTGCAGCATAAACTAAAATTGCAGTGAAAAAATATAGTGTTAATGCTCAGCAGGCTCTGTAAGCTGGTGTAAACAAAGGTAATGTCACCTTTAAGGGTCTTTTTGACTTTAAAAAAAGAAAATATTGCTGCAGCTCTCTAAACCTCTAAAGTGCTCTTAAAAATATAACAATTATCAAATAAAAGTGCTACTGCTGCATTAATTGAATGACAGCTTGTTTATGTTCAGTATAAAAAAGAAAATAGTGTCTGGTTTTGCCCAGCTCGTTTTTCTTCACAGTAATGGTGATAGTATGCGCATGCATGTTCGACGTGTTGCCTCCTACATAAGCGATCGCGGTGAAACATTAACCTGTGTGCCGACATTGTTCCACACGTTTATCACTGTTTTCATAATTCAACTGGAATCCGAAGTTATCCCTCAAACGGGATTTGAATGACAGGGGGGCGCCTGCGCGCTCCGGTTTCCTGTTGTCTTTCGCCATGCAGTTCGCTCTCTGTTCGAAAGCACTGTATAACATTTTGATTTGCACTACTCATAGACAGTAAAAGAGGGGGGGAACGTTGCTACAACTGCTAATAGTGATGCAAACGGAACACTAGAGCGGAGAGGTGTGTATCTCTTGCTCTGCCCGCAGCTGGGAGGGACTGCTGCGTGAGGACTCGGCCGCCTGTCAGTGCTCTAGGAAGGGGGGGAGTGGCCGTTGAGCACCCGCTGCTCGTTTAGAAGTGTTAAGAGCGATACATGCTTTAGTGACAGGGTCTCTAAAAGTCACCAATAACACCAGAAAAAGTAGCTAGATTGTTCGCTTGTGGCTTTTTTTGGAAAAAAAGTCGCCAGAGGGGTCTGAAAAGTCGTTGAATATAGCGGCTAAGTTGCTAACACTGCCTGACCCTCATGCTCAGCTCACCATGGAGCTAATATACTCTCAATCGCTGGCAGTTACTGCGCATGTGCGAGCCGAGCCGGAGGCTAAATGGTCCGGGGGGAACTCCGACGACAAGTTTTAAGTTCCACACCGCAAAACAAGCCTGTACATTCGCCACAAACGGACCGCGGTCCACCTCTGTAACACCAAATACGTGCCTGTACCGTCACGGTACGGTACAAATACGTGTATCGTTACACCCCTATTATTTAGTATATTATTTCAACATTGCATACATGAACTCCCAAATGTTCTGCTCAAACATAGCCTACAACTAAAAAGCCACCCTAAATAAATACATAAACAGTAAAACCTTCAAATCTAAGAGTAAAATTAATATTTTACTAGGAATTCATTTGTGAACCACTCACTGATTTTTACCTTGACTTATATGAGGATGAATCTACAAAAAGATCGACTTATTGCCTTTTTTCATTTTTTGCAGTGCAGTGCAGGTTGAGTTGCTCTAAAAAAAGCTGCACCACAGCTCCCACCGTAATGTTCAGACTTCAGAATTTGCATCAAAGCCCTGATCATAACAATGAGAGGCTTTAAACGATGTCCATGCTTAGGAGGTGATTGTAACTTTTTCGTCTGTAGACTGAAACTACAGGGGGAGGCGGCTCGCTGTATTCAGGCTCGAGAAATGCAATCAGATCGTAGGAGCCTTTTCCCCCAACAGCGCTAATGGACAGGATATCTCCGGTTATCATTTTAGCTGTCAAACTAAAGTTTTTTGCGCGGCGGCCCTCACCGGCGAGGTGTCACTGTCAATGACACCGTTACCAACTGTCACACTGTCACAGAGTTTCACCGGGTGAATCGCTGCTTCGCTCGCGCAAGGCTTTTGTGTTTCTATGGTGATTAAACATCAGTCTTGGACGAGCGTTTTAACTTTATGCTGCATAAAGCATTACACTGTCTGCGCCGTGTTTCATCCATTTTGAAAAAATGCTCCCACACTGGACTCTGACATTTTCATGCACGCACCAAACTGCTCCTGCTGCGCGCTCACAAAGAGACATGGACTCGCATACACGGTTACATCTCTCTTTACTGCCATTTCCTGGTTTACAAGCGCGCAGCTCTTTTAAAAACCTATTTCCTTTGTGTCATTTAGTTCGCCAATTTCCGTTACTGTTGTTCGGCTTTTTAACTGTTTCGGGCCGAAACCGAAAATTACTTATTTTGCCATTTTCGGCCGAACTTTTTCGGTGGCCGAATGTTCGGTGCATCCCTAATGTCATGTAATATTACATCAAAATATGTTTAAGACTAAACTTAACTTATGCTTCATGGTGGGGGAAAGTGAGACAGTGGCTCACTTTCCCCCACAGCATTTGGCTCACTTTCCCCCACCACCACAATTTGAGAAAAAACGACCTCTCTTAGCATATCAGGCTAATCTTCAGTTATCTGCATCACATGGTTTCATATGTTGGTAGTTCATCAACACCTATGATAGAAGTTTTTCTACGTGAATACATTTGCTTTGGCACAACAGTTGATTAAGTTGACAGCAAGAAAATTTACTTTTACATGCAAAATACCTATTTTGGTGAAAAAAACATGCTTACCACAGCACCATGAGGTCCTCTCTTTCAGGGCCATGGGGAAATGAGAGGGGCTTGAAAACATATATCTCACATGACCACAAATGTTTTCCGTTGCCTAGATACAGGGGGTGGCTCACATTACCCGATGCCTCAGATTCCCCCGTTCTCCCCTACATGATTTTGAAAATATTTTTTGTGGCCTCTGTCAGTCTTGGTGAATATTTGTGATCACTATACATCTCATGGGTCTAGCATGAATTGATGGAAAATTAATTTGTGTTTTTGGTGTCAGACGGTGTTGACACAAAATAAGGAATGGCAAGGTAAAAAGCCCATTTTGATAAAAAGGACAAAAGCTGGGATGTTGTGTCAAAGCTTAGCTCAGTAGCTTAGTATATGTTGGATACATACATGTTATTTAATTTACCTAAACATAGGGTTTGTATTTTTTCAACATTGCACCCTGTTTTGTCCCATTTCTCAAGAATCACCGATATTCTTATTTTGATACAGTACACAGTATAAGTGATGAGCGGAAATAAAACCATTGAAGTTTATTTCCTAGAGATGGAGAGCAAATAATCTTGTATAAAATCAAAAGCACATGCCA
The DNA here is from genome assembly GCA_026929865.2 of Hyperoplus lanceolatus. Lineage (NCBI taxonomy): Eukaryota > Metazoa > Chordata > Actinopteri > Uranoscopiformes > Ammodytidae > Hyperoplus > Hyperoplus lanceolatus. The sequence continues at coordinate 15,140,242 of CM049415.1, read as the reverse complement.
GCATTATTTTCTGTGTGAGACTTTTCAATGGAAGAGGCCAAAATTCACTTTGGGCCATATTTGCCTTAAAGGTGAAATGAGCGATATATTTAGGTTAATATACAGTATCTCACAAAAGTGAGTACACCCCTCACATTTCTTCAAATATTTCATTATATCTTTCCATGGGACAACACTGAAGAAATGACACTTTTATATAATGTTAAGTAGCGTGTGTACAGCTTATATAACAGTGTGAATTTACTGTCCCCTCAAAATAACTCGACACACAGCCATTAATGTCTAAACTGCCGGTTACAAAAGTGAGTACACCCCTGAGTTAAAATGTCCAAATTGGGCCCAAAGTGTCAATATTTTGTGTGGCCACCATTATTTTCCAGCACTACCTTAACCCTCTTGGGCATGGAGTTCACCAGAGCTTCACAGGTTCCCACTGGAATCCTCTTCCACTCATTCATGACAACATCACGGAGCTGGTCGATATTAGAGACCTTGCGCTCCTCCATCTCCCGTTTTAAGAAGCCCCAAAGATGCTCAATAGGGTTTAGGTCTGGGGACATGCTTGGCCAGTCCATCACCTTTACCCTCAGCTTCTTTAGCAAGCCACTGGTCGTCTTGGAGGTGTGTTTGGGGTCATTATCATGTTGCAATACTGCCATGCAGCCCAGTTTAAGAAGGTTGAGTGCACGTTTTCAGCGTCATACCAAGAGGTTGGCTTTGGAAAATTGACGTATGAGTGCTGCCAGCATTGCTGAAGGGCTTGAAGGGGTGGGGGTCAACCTGTCAGTGCTCAGACCATAGCCGCACTCTGCATCATACTGGTCTGCATGGCTGTCGTCCGAGAAGGAAGCCTATTCTAAAGATGATGCAAAATAAAGCCCACAAACAGTTTGCTGAAGACAAGCAGACTACGGACATGGATGACTGCAACCATGTCCTGTGGTCTGATGAGACCAAGATACATTTATTTGGTTCAGATGGTGTTAAGAGTGTGTGGTAGCAAACAGGTGAGGAGTACAAAGACAAGTGTGTATTGCCTATAGTCAAGCATGGTGGTTGGAGTGTCATGGTCTGGGGCTGCATGAGTGCTGCCAGCACTGGGGATCTACAGTTCATTGAATACCAACATGTACTGTGCCATACTGAAGAAGAACATGATCCCCTCCCTTCGTAAACTGGGCCGCAGGGCAGTATTGCAGCATGATAACGACCCCAAACACACCTCCTAACGACCACTGGCTTGCTAAAGAAGCTGAGGGTAAAGGTTATGGACTGGCCAAGCATGTCCCCAGACCTAAACCCTATTGAGCATCTTTGGGGCTTCTTAAAACAGGAGATGGAGGAGCGCAAGGTCTCCAGTATCCACCAGCTCCGTGATGTTGTCATGAATGAGGGGAAGAGGATTCCAGTGGCAACCTGTGAAGCTCTGGTGAACTCCATGCCCATGAGGGTTATGGTAGTGCTGGAAAATAATGGTGGCCACACAAAATATTGACACTTTGGGCCCAATTTGGACATTTTAACTCAGGGGTGTACTCACTTTTGTAACCGGCAGTTTAGACATTAATGGCTGTGTGTCGAGTTATTTTGAGGGGACAGTAAATTCACACTGTTATATAAGCTGTACACACGCTACTTAACATTGTATCAAAGTGTCATTTATTCAGTGTTGTCCCATGAAAAGATATAATGAAATATTTGAAGAAATGTGAGGGGTGTACTCACTTTTGTGAGATACTGTAAGTATTAAATCGCTCTATAGTCATACAGTGATCACTCATATACTGTAGTGTGCGCGTTTCATACCTCTGATCTCTCCGTCACCCGCTCTGTATGTAATCGGCAAATAAATTGTTTGGGGATCCTGTAAGTAGTATCCAATCAGAAGAAGTTAAGGTAAGGCTTTATATTACGTAGACACTCATCAGCATTAATTGATGCTTAATTAATGCTCAGTTCATCCTGAGTTAATATAGGACTCATGTAAGACTCATGGAGGACTCCGCCATGAATGAATGGTTACTCCATCAGTAACTAATCAGAAGTCAGTCTTAATTACAGACTGAGTCTTTAATGATAATTGCTTACCTAAGACATTTATTACAGATTAACTCAGACATGTTTCTTAAAATGTATTCATACTATTAACTAATGAATTACCAACACTGAAAAACGTGAATTTGAAGTCCCATACATTAATTAATAGTTATGTGTCCCGCTAAGTAAAGTCACAACATTATGATATATTTATAGATCATTACCTAACGATGAACTAAGACGGGTTAAGAGCTGATTTCACTTTAATATGGTAGCATGGATAACCAATTTTTCTGGAACCAAAAGCTTTGCAGAAGCCTTCCAGGTGGACTTCTTAATAACCAAAAGTAATACATTTTGTAAAATTCATTCAATCTTCAAATGATTAAGTTGTTTAGATGAGGAAATGTTATGAAATAAATAAGATTTGTTCAGCTGTGCACCAGCACAAGCACCTTTCCAAGGCTCGGAAGTTGCCAGGTCTAATGGTTAGAAATAAGTAAAAATGTGTCAACTAAACTTTTACACTCACCACATTCTTTGACCTTTTGAAATTTAGAAGACATATTAATGTTGGTTTCTTCAAATATTGTATTTCTGATTAATCAATTTCAGTTAGCCTTATACATAGGATAGGCTTTATTTTTTAGGAATAAATAGGCTAATTAAATTACTGATAGGCCAACCTTTTCTCAGAACACACTCAAGATTTTTATTTAATTAATGATATATTTGTTTTTGTAAATGCCCTCATCCAGTCATGTTTTAGAGACTAGACAGATCTGGCAACCCACATTGAATTTGTCTATTTTTTACCAAGCTGAAAAAAAATGTATGGGGGTTGAAGTATTCTCCAAATAAGGTTAAAATGCACGGAACAGCAACCACTCTATCTCTATATAGAACATTTGACAACACAGGGGAGGCGCAAGATCCTCCAGAGCTGCACGTGAAGTTGAGAGGAGCACCTCAATCCTCTATTATAAAAACCAATGGGCCGTGAAGACGTTGAAGAAAACCACTGGACAGAAGCCACAATGTACAAGGAGACGAACACCATGTCAACGGGCCGAAATGGACAGGCAGACGACAAAAAGAGGTTAGCAAACTACCAGCTCAATATTGTTCTTATGATTTTTATTGCATGAAGTAAAGTTAGCGGTGACATGTTACAAAGCATTCTTAAAAAGGTAGGCTACGTCTACATTAAGCTAACGTCATGTTAGCTTAATGGTTTTGTTTGCCTGGAGCCTGGAGTAACGTTAGCCGATTGGATAACAAGCTAGCATTTTACGTTATAGTCCATGGGCCAAGTCCCAAAATGTCTCTTATTGGTAGGTATTGTATATCCTATACATCCCTAGAAGAGGTGTTGATGTGATAAACCTTTTATATTGGTAGCTTTTGTTTTTAGTGGTTATCCCCTCTCAAATTATAGGATAAGTGTAATGGAGGTCACACTGCAGGTGAATAGGGTAATATTTTTTACTTAGGCCTATAGATATCATCATGAAACTTTGCCAGTTGATTACTAACATTAAAACAATTATTTTTCAAATTACAATTTTTTCGGAAATGTTTGAATAAATATGCAAATTTGGCAATATCGAATTAATCATGTGAGAATTGTTTTTACAAAACAGAATATGGATAAAGGTTTTTTTTTTCATTTTATAAATAAAAAAATACTATCAAAAATAGTGTTGCCTTTTCAGCATGTTTTTAAGAAGAAATTGTATCACTGATCAGACAATTAACAACATATGAACAAACCCTTCTGTAATGACTTTCAGAATAGTGCTGAGAATGATTATGGAAAGTTAGATATAAGTGCTTCAAAAGTTGATTTATGATACATTTTCAGATGTCTGATGTTTACACACACTTTTTGTTCCTTTCTTTCAGTAAAATCTCCTGAAGAGTTGATCGAGCGTTACTACAAGGGTCCTTGGGCTTGTCAAGGGTGGCTCTGCCAAATGAGATGCCTACAGCAAGATGAAAGTTGACAGGAACACAATTGTGTATCAATCAGCAATTGCAGATTAGCAGCATTCAAAATAGTAAATGAAGATTGCTTGATATTATTATATTTTTTTTGTGTATGTTCATTAAACAGAAATTGTTAACGTTTTAGGTAGACACTACTTTGAATACAATAAAACTGTTAAAATCCCAAATGATGGTCTTCAATGAAATTAATATAGTAGCCTCTGTTAAATCACGACAGGAATGCAGACCTTTATATTATAACAGTTTTGTACTCATTGTATATTTGTCACCACCGTCTGAAAGAGAAATCATGCTCTTAAACCGTCTGAGTTAATCCTTAGGTAATGATTTGCAAAAATATTATAATGTTGTGACTTTACTTAGCGGGGCACATGACACTTAAATAACCATTAATTGACATGGTTTCATTACCAATGTTTAGCCCCTCTTAGTTAATCATTAGGTAATGATTTGAAAATATATAATGTTATGTTTATAGAATGACACTAACTAACCATTAATTGACATGGTTGTCCATGCTAATATATTAAAGTGAAATAATGGTCTTAAACCGTCTTAGTTCATCGTTAGGTAATATATCATAATGTAGTGATTTTACCTAGCGGGACACATAACACTCAACTAACCATTATTGACAATAGTTTTTCATACTACCATATTAATGAAATCATGATTTGTACCTGTATTAGTTAGTCATTAGGTAAGGAATTGCAAATATATCTTCATGTTGTGACTTTACCTAGCGGGACACATAACTATTAATTAATTATTAAGTAACTTCTGGTTGTGGTTATATCTGTTGATACTGCCTGAAAGGCCACACATATACACGTATGCTTGATCAAAGTGGGAAAGTTGCACAGTGAATAGGTCATAATATTTGGACTACCAACAAGTATATATGCATCAATATCCGAGCAATTACCTTCCGTCACTTCTACTGGAAGTGAAAGCACTTGGCCACATATGTCCCCTGGATTTTAATCCTGGACTGCAAAGAATCCTGCAGAAATGTTCCTATCCCAAAAACAGGACTTAAGGTACGTTAATGAACAGATACCAGTTCAAATAGTACTGTGAAATGGAGGTTGCTGACATACTGGACTCTAAATTCACGTGTTGTTGGTAAATAATGAATTAATAGTATTAATACATTTTAAGAAACATGTCTGAGTTAATCTGTAATAGATGTCTTAGGTAAGCAATGATCATTAAAGACTCAGTCTGTAATTAAGACTGACTTCTGATTAGTTACTGATGGAGTAACCATTCATTCATGGCTGAGTCATCTATGAGTATTACATGAGTCCTACATTAACTCAGGATGAACTAGGCATTAGTTAAGTATCAATTAATGCTGATGAGTGTCTACGTAATGTAAAGCTTTACCGAAGTGAACGCTACAAACCGGCACCCGTCTCACTGACGGTGCCCCCCCAGAGCAACAGATGGGTGAATGTTTATTCGCCTACAATGGCGGGGCAGGTACAAATCCTTCCCAATGTCTGTTTTGATGGTTTGTATCATGTTTTATCACACTAATGGATCTGAGATGATGCTAGATAACTTGCTGCTTGAAGACCGCAGTGCATTAATGTGGTGACGTAGGGACGAGCGAGGGGACTACTAACTGCAGTAACTGACAGGAAGTTAGCTAAACAGCACCTTTAATTTGCCATCTGTGTTTGTTTAGAAGGGGGTCCTCTGGATTCAGATGAGAGTGTCTACAAATCTTCCTCAAATTCCTGCTTTCAAAGTGATTGAAGGCCCAGAGATGACTGACATGTTGGGGGGGTTTGATGTGCAACCATTTTGCATTCACACAAAAGCCCGCAGACATTAACCCGTGTGTTGCTTTCCATCTCTGACTCAACTGACGTTTACACTAACAGTTGATATCTAGGTAATCACTGATCATTAATTTAGAAAAAAATACCAAAAAGCAACATTTATTTGCATAATACAGCAAGGACATAATTTGCAGCTAAAAAGCTGTATTTTAAAATGAAACATCTCTTAATGTCATTATAACATTTAGAGTACCTCCAACAAACACAATCACACAGACACTGACTACAGGTCTGTGAAAAATTGACTGGTTTCTATTTTCAAGTTTCAAGGTGAGCACTGTCGTGGAGGCATCAGGTTTCTTATTACTTGGCTTAACAGGCTCCCTTATTAAGGATTCTAGTTGGACGCATCTTCTCGGAGAATCCTAATTAGTGTGACTTTAACAAAAGACAGAGGATTGTGCCATCTGCCTCACATAACGAGGATTCTTCCCTAATTAAAAACACCTAGGAGAGCAGTTAGGAAATAATACCTGGTTAGGTTTCTGAGGTTAGGGAGATCTAATGAACATGAAAATGAGTAAAAGTGCTATAAGTTGCCCTTTTATAATGGCAGGTATGGACTCTTTAAGGAAACATCTATGCATGACAAAACTATTTTCCCTACTCCTCTTAGGTTGTTAGACACCTGAAATATATGATAGACCAATACTTCTGGCCTGGGGCTTGGAGCATACACATGAATTGAATATAAAATACAAACATACATAAATAGAATAGGAAGGACACAGGAAATCCTTGCTCGTTAAAGGAACCAATCAAACAAAAAGGCCGATAAAGCTATTGAATCCAAAACATATTACATCATCAAGTGTCTGGTAATAACAGGTTATTGTATGCCTATGTCTTATTACACAATGGGCTGGCCAACATAATTCTACTCAGTGAGAAGCAAAGCAAATCCCTGCAAGTCCTTAATTGATAGTCGAGGCTAAAAAATGTTCCACTTGAAAGGGTAATGTGTTAGAAATGAATTTGTCACAGACTGCTTAGTCCTCTGAGCATGTCATTGTATGGGGGAAAAAGTGTCAGAAGCTATCGGGCCACATCGGCGATCAATTTCACACAAAGTGTGGTGATCACAGCTGGCTGCTGTGTGTGTTCCTCCTCCTCCTACTGCCACGCCCCCTGTCCGTCTCCGTTTCCACACCTGGTCTGCATCTGCAATCAACACACCTATATCTACTCCTGTTTCCCCTGCAACGATTGCCAGATCGTACTACTCTCTACCGTGGTAATTATACGTGCCTGGCTCTAGTGTTACTCGCTACCTTGCTCTCTAGCCTCCTGTTGTTTTGTGCTCATTCTAACTTATGTTTCCTCTGCCTGCAGTTACCCGGACCTCACTCTCCAGCATACCCACCTGCTTCTCCACCCCGGCTTCCCCACTCACCACCTGCTCCCCCAACTCGTTAAATAAACCTTTTTATTATATCCAACAACTGCCTCTGTCTGCTCTTGGGCCCAGTACCAAACCTTAACAGAACGATCTGGCCAAGATGGACCCAGCGGACTTAGGCAAGATTCGTGGAGCTCTCGCCGCCCAAGGCACCCAGGTGGCGGAGCACAGCCAAGCCCTCCGGGACGCTATGGAGGCTTTCGAAAATCTCGCTACCCGTGTCACTCAGATGGGTCAGCAATTGGATCTTCTGGTTCCCCTCTCCGCAGCGCCTCCACTGCCTGCGGCGCCTCCGCCTGCTGCCGCCCCCATTTCCCCGTCACACCTGCCACGAGCTCGTGAGCCTTTCATTCCTGCGCCTGAGCGCTATGCTGGGGATATGGGTATGTGCAGGGCCTTTTTGATCCAGTGTTCCTTAGTTTTTAGTCAGCAGCCCCTCACTTATCCTACTGATAAAGCTAAGATCGCTTATATTATGGGGTCACTTAAGGGTGGCGCATTAGCGTGGGCTTCAGCAGTATGGGACAGTGATTCCCCAGTCAATAACAGTTTTGACCTTTTTGTAGTTGAAATGAGAAAAGTTTTCGATCACCCAGTAGAGGGAGGGGACGCCGCCAAGCGGCTTATTTCTTTACGTCAGGGCTCCCGCAGTGTAGCTGAGTTCTCTGTGGAGTTCAGGACCTATGCAGCCCGGTCAGGCTGGAACGACAAGTCACTACGCGGGCTTTTTCTTTCCAGTCTCAGTGAGTCGATCAAGGATGAGCTGGCTACGAAGGAGGAAGCTGACACTCTCGATGAAATGATTTCCCTCTCTATCCGGCTGGATAATCGCCTACGCGAGCGGTGTAGGGAGAAGGTGGGCAGCTCCGTGCCTCCGGCTTTCGCTGCTTCCTGTTTCCCACTCTTCCCTAAGACTGCCCTCTCTGCCCCCGTGACGCATGGTGTCACTGAAGAGGAGCCCATGCAGCTGGGCCGCACACGTCTCACCCAGGCAGAGCGGCTTCATCGGATTAAGACCGGAGTGTGTCTGTACTGTGCGCTGCCCGGGCATCTCATCTCCACCTGTCCGTCACTGCCAAAAGACAGGGCTCGACAGTGAGGCTCGGGGCCCTGTTGAGCCACGCCCCCTCCGTCCCCGATTCTCTCTGTTCTCGCTCACTGCTGGACGCCACTCTCCTGTTCCTCGGGCATTCCGTTCCTGTTTCAGCCCTGGTGGATTCTGGAGCGGATGAGAACTTCATTGATGCTGGCTTCGCGTCTCAGGTTGGCATTAAATTGGAACAATTACCCTCTCCCTTAAATGCTAACGCCTTAGACGGCCGTCACCTGGCCCTTATTACTCACCGTACTAAGCCCCTTGAGTTAATTGTTTCTGGTAATCACCACGAGATACTGCAGTTTCATGTCATCCTGTCTCCCCTCACTCCCCTGGTGCTGGGGCACCCCTGGCTCAAGCTTCACAATCCCCAATTTGATTGGTCTTCTGGCAAGGTGGTGAGTTGGAGCACTTTTTGTCATTCCACCTGCTTACAATCTGCCCTGTTTCCAGCAGAGGGAGGTGTTCCCTTGCCCAAGGAACCCCCGACCTCTCCTTGGTTCCCCCAGTTTATCATGACCTGGGAGAGGTGTTTAGTAAGTGTCGTGCTCTCACCCTGCCTCCTCATCGCCCCTATGACTGTGCCATTAATCTCCTCCCTGGCGCCCCCTTGCCCAGTAGTCGCCTTTATAACTTGTCCCGTCCTGAGAGGGAGGCCATGGAGAAGTATATTAAGGATTCTCTTTCGGCCGGCCTCATGAGACCCTCCTCTTCTCCTGTTGGTGCTGGTTTCTTTTTTGTTGCCAAGAAGGACAAGTCACTTCGCCCCTGTATTGATTTCAGGGGACTGAATAACATTACTGTGAAGAACAAGTATGCTTTGCCCCTCATCAGTTCCGCATTCGAGCCACTGCAGGGCGCCACAGTCTTCTCCAAATTGGACCTACGTAATGCCTACCATCTGGTTCGCATCCGTGAAGGCGATGAGTGGAAGACGGCCTTTAACACCCCCCTCGGCCATTTTGAGTATCTCGTCATGCCTTTCGGCCTTACTAATGCCCCTGCTGTATTCCAGAACCTGGTTAACGACGTCCTCCGGGACTTTCTCAACCGCTCTGTTTTTGTCTATTTAGACGACATCCTTATTTTTTCCCGCAACCAGGAGGAGCACATTCAGCATGTCCGACAAGTTCTTCAACGGCTGTTGGAGAACAAACTGTATGTGAAGGCCGAGAAGTGTGAGTTCAGTGTCACCTCGGTATCCTTCCTGGGGTTCATCATTGGGAGCGGGCAAGTGAGGACCTGCCCCGAGAAGGTCATTGCGGTGACGGACTGGCCCATCCCCGATTCCCGCAAGAAACTGCAGCAGTTTCTGGGGTTCGCCAATTTTTACCGGAGATTCATCCGGGATTACAGCAGGGTTGCAGCCCCTCTCACCCATCTCACCTCTCCTGCCCGTCCATTTGCCTGGACGCCTGAGGCGGACGCTGCCTTCTCTGGGCTTAAAAGGCTTTTCTCGTCTGCCCCCATTCTCATCCAACCGGACCCCTCCAGGCAGTTCATTGTGGAGGTTGATGCATCGGACACTGGGGTGGGGGCGGTCCTGTCCCAGCGCCATGCCTCTGATGAGAAGATTCACCCCTGCGCTTTTTTCTCTCGCCGGCTGGTTCCTGCTGAGCGGAACTATGATGTGGGTAACAGAGAGCTGCTGGCTGTGAAACTGGCGTTGGAGGAATGGAGGCACTGGCTTGAGGGGTCAGAACAGCCGTTCGTGGTTTGGACCGACCACAAGAATTTGTCTTACATTCAGACGGCCAAGCGCCTAAATTCCCGTCAGGCCCAGTGGGCCTTGTTTTTTGGACGTTTCAATTTCACCCTCACTTTCCGTCCCGGGTCCCGTAATGTCAAGCCTGACGCCCTCTCTCGTCAGTTCAACACTGTGAACACTCCGGCCCCCCCTGACACGATCCTCTCTCCTTCCTGCCTCAAGGTGGCTGCTGTCACCTGGGAGATAGAGTCCCTCGTACGGGAGGCCCAAGCCATCGAACCGGACCCGGGAAACGGCCCTCCCAACCACCTTTTTGTCCCCAGTTTGGTTCGCTCACAAGTGCTGGTGTGGGGACACACATCGCGCTTTGCCTGTCACCCTGGCGTGGGTCGTACCCTGTCGCTCCTTAAGAGGCATTTTTGGTGGCCAGCGATGGACGCTGACACCCGGGCATTTGTGCTGGCCTGCACGGTTTGTGCTCGGGCCAAGTCCTCCCACCAACCCCCTGCTGGTCTGCTACGTCCCCTTCCGGTTCCTGGCCGGCCCTGGTCTCACATTGGCCTGGATTTTGTCACTGGTCTTCCTCCCTCCAAAGGCCACACAGTCATTCTCACCGTTGTGGACAGATTTTCAAAGGCTGTTCACTTCATTGCCCTTCCTAAACTCCCCTCTGCCTCTGAGACTGCCCAGCTGCTTGTGCAGCATGTCTTCCGCCTCCACGGGATACCCACTGACCTCGTCTCTGACCGTGGGCCCCAATTCATTTCCCAAGTCTGGAAAGCGTTCTGCCGGGCGCTAGGGGCCTCGGTCAGCCTGTCATCCGGATACCACCCGCAGACCAATGGGCAGGCGGAAAGGGCAAACCAGGACCTTGGGACCGCTCTGCGTTGCGTGGCTGCACGCAACCCCTCGGCCTGGAGCGAATACCTACCCTGGATTGAGTATGCCCATAACTCACTGTCCTGTGCTGCGACTAATATGTCCCCGTTCGAATGTTCCCTGGGGTACCAGCCACCCTTGTTTCCCTCTCAAGAGGACGACATCTCCGTCCCCTCCGTTCAGCACCATCTCCGCCGCTGTCACAGGGTGTGGAAGGGCGCGCGCTCCGCTCTGCTGCGCTCTGCGGAGCAAAACAGGCGCATTGCGGATCGCCACAGGGTTACCGCTCCTGCCTACCAGGTTGGGCAACTGGTATGGCTGTCATCTAAGGATCTCCCCCTGCAGACTGGCTCTAAGAAACTCACTCCTCGTTTTGTTGGCCCCTTCCCCATCATTGCTATTATCAATCCCTCTGCTGTCAAACTCAAGCTACCTCCATCCCTACGTGTCCATCCCACTTTTCATGTCTCCAAGCTGAAGCCAGTCTCCACCAGCCCTCTTTCCCCCCCGGCCGTCCCCCCCCCTCCTCCCCGTCTGGTGGACAATCACCCTGCCTTCACCGTCCGGCGGTTGCTGGACATCCGTCGTCGGGGCAGGGGGTATCAATACCTCGCCGACTGGGAGGGCTATGGTCCAGAAGAAAGGTCCTGGATTTCGCGGGGCCTTATCCTCGACCCCTCTCTCATCCGGGACTTTCACCTGGCTCACCCGGACAAGCCTAGGCCGCCAAGAGGCGTCCATTGAGGGGGGGATTCTGTGGTGATCACAGCTGGCTGCTGTGTGTGTTCCTCCTCCTCCTACTGCCACGCCCCCTGTCCGTCTCCGTTTCCACACCTGGTCTGCATCTGCAATCAACACACCTATATCTACTCCTGTTTCCCCTGCAACGATTGCCAGATCGTACTACTCTCTACCGTGGTAATTATACGTGCCTGGCTCTAGTGTTACTCGCTACCTTGCTCTCTAGCCTCCTGTTGTTTTGTGCTCATTCTAACTTATGTTTCCTCTGCCTGCAGTTACCCGGACCTCACTCTCCAGCATACCCACCTGCTTCTCCACCCCGGCTTCCCCACTCACCACCTGCTCCCCCAACTCGTTAAATAAACCTTTTTATTATATCCAACAACTGCCTCTGTCTGCTCTTGGGTCCAGTACCAAACCATAACACAAAGGGTGCATTCACACATGCCGTGTTTAGTTCGGTTGAAACAAACTCACTTCTGCCTTCGGTGCACATCTTTCAGGCAGGTGTGAATACAGCAATCGCACTCGGGGGCGGAACAAACAAGCGCTCCGAGACCCAGCTGAAGAGGTGGTCTCGGTTGTTTCCAAACGCACTCTGCTGCAGTTAGTTTGTGGTATGAATTTGTCCGGACTCGATCCGATCCAAATGCAGGAAGCACTGTGCCTTTTCTTTCTTTTCTTTTTTAATAAATTGCCGTCAGCTTCACATTATGGGAAAGTGTTGTCGTCGCCATTGTTAGGACGATAAGTTGTGGTTTGACCGGGAGCCCAGAACAATATATTACATTTGCTCGAGAGGACGAGTAAAAATGCTAAATGTGTTCAGCGATCAGATGAAGGAGATTGGAGCGTCTCCCGCACAATGCCAACAGGTTCACACTGCGTAAGGAGTGTGTGTTTTTATTTTGCTTCCCATGTACGGGACCGTCAATACTATCCCCGCGTCAATTTGGAGCTGAACTGCGCCGAACTGACAGCCAGCTGATACACAGCTTAATCAGCTTAGTGTCGGCATGAGCCTATTTTTCTCGCAAGCCGCACGTCCAGCAGCAAAAATACAGTAAAAATTATGTTTAACATCGTAGACTACAAGCCACATAACGTGGCATTGCCGTAGGGCTACATATTAACCATATGAAACAACATCAATTAGATTTTTTTCTTCTTTATTTATAGGCTAGATGTAGGCCTTTTTATTATTTTTAACCCAATATTATATCAATTATATATTTCGCAGTTTTTACTTTGTTCTCCCTGCTTCTCTCCACCCCAGAATGTCTGTCCAATGAATGACCTCAGATCATGTGTGGTTTTGCTTTGTAATGCTGGTTCATTTACAAAAGAAGCAATATGAAAGTGGACCACACCAAAAAAAAAAAATCTAAACTCCATTTGGTCTGGACCAAAGCAAGTGAGCTAGCGGACTTTCCCTGTGTGAATACACCCTAATTCTACATATTTCTTACAGGATGACAGGAGGGGAAATAAATCTCACATAGTATTTTGTTGATAATAAAACCACCGATGGGTGGTAGGATGGCCTAGAGGAAAGGTGGCCGACCAGTAACCATGAGGTTGCTGGTTCGATACCCGGAACCAGACAGGAGGGTGTTAGTTGTAAGAGGCTGGTATTATGTCTACGGTGCCCACCATCTCTACCTGTGTCCTTGAGCGAGACACTTAACCCCAAAACTGATCCAGAAGCGCTGTACTGCGGCTGACCCTGCGCTCTGACCTCCTCCGAAGTGTGGTAACTTGAGAGGGGATATGCGAGTAACTTAACTTAAAAAGGTACACATGAGCATGTGCTACAAAGTGCTATTAAAATCCACTCACTGTAAATTGAAAAGATTTACATATTGCCCTAAATAGAATATAATAACATTTTCATAATAGCCATCATGTTCAAAAGGCATTTTTGTTTGAGTTATCTTTTTTCTGGCTTAAATTCTACCCTGCTGCACGCACACACACACGCACACACACACACACGCGCACACGCACACGCACACACACACACACACACACACAGCTAATGCCCTCCAGACACAGGTTTCATTTGAGCACATTCATTACCTTTTAATTGCCTCTAAATTGCAATGTGACCCATCACATCAATAACACTATCTTTGTAACAAGAGAAATGAACCTCAGCGGGGTGACACTGTGTATGAGTGTGAGTCTGTGTGAATGCAATGCATGCAAGCAAATAATTGAATGTATGATATTTGTGAGTGGGATAGGTGTGTTCATGTGGAGCAGTTGAATTTCTAAAAAGGAGGACACATTGTGTGCAAGGTACAGAGAGTAGCTGATTATGTGTGTCCCCAGCTGGAGAAACTCAGCGTGTTTTGAAAGGAGCAGATATTACCACGATTAAGTTGAATCAAAATGTGTTTCAATTTAATCCATTCTGATTGCACACTGTTATGCCATACCTAAGATATCCCACAATGCTGATCTCAGACCCTGACCTTCAGTCTATATAGAGGCGTCATCCTGCTGGCTGAAATCCGTATACAAGAAAATTTGATTAAAAAGCATTGACAATCCCCAGGAATTTACCAATATTATATTCAACATATTATCTCACTAGAATGCTAGACAGTAGGATTTGTTGAACCAAGAGAACTTCTGCAGAGTTTGCACCTGGCTGGGTACAGTCATACTCCTGAACTAAACAAACAGATCTCAATGGGCGTTCGAAGGAGCTATGCTGTCCAGATAAGCAGAGGCGTGAAACACAAGTTAACCTCTATTTAAAAAATTATTCACATTGCTAACATTTTAAATTCAAGACTAGTCTGGACCAAACCACTATTTGGCCAACTTCACTTCCTTCTTAAGATTCTGGCCCCAGTCACAAATAGCAATCCAGTATCGGGGCTGCAGCTCGATAGTATTGAAATGCTGGGAGAACATCTCGCCCCCTGTTGGTGCTATTCCTCCGTTCATTTAGACGGGCGGGGGCCACGTGTAACTCACACGCCCTGGTCAGGCAAGGCGTTGTGAGGGACACGCGTGGACCGGCGCATCTATTTCACGCCTCGGCCTGATACCGGGTTGCAAATAGGCTTTCTCTCAGGCGCGCTTGAGGCGGTCTTAACACGATGAAGACAGTGAAACGACGGCGGTTCATTGGTCTGATGGGTTTAAGGTCTACCCAATTGAGGGGCAATTTGATCTACTTCCATTGATCAAGGCTCTTCAATCACGGAAATGACAACGCTGATTCCAGGCTTCCAGACTCTTAAATCAAATTGAGATTGACTGGCAATAGCCAGGCTAGCAAGTGTAGGCAGCATTGCTAAACTATCATGGACTCCTGCCAAGTTCCACCAGCCACATCCTGTGTCTGTCTTTATCCAATTACATTCCCACATGGTCGAGCCATATACAGTATCTCACAAAAGTGAGTACACCCCTCACATTTCTTCACATTTTTCTTTATATCTTTCCATGCGACAACACTGAATAAATGACACTTTGATGCAATGTAAAGTAGTCAGTGTACAGCTTGTATAACAGTGTAAATTTACTGTCCCCTCAAAATAACTCGACACACAGCCATTAATGTCTAAACTGCTGGCAACAAAAGTGAGTACACCCCTTAGAAAAGATGTCCAAATTGGGCCCAAAGTGTCAATATTTTGTTTTGCCATCATTATTTTCTAGCACTGCCTTAACCCTCTTGGGCATGTAGTTCACAAGAGCTTCACAGGTTGCCACTGGAACCCTCTTCTACCCATTCATGACGACATCAAGGAGCTGGTGGATATTAGAGTCCTTGCGCTCCTCCATCTCCCGTTTGAGGATGCCCCAAAGATGCTCAATAGGGTTTAAGACTGGAGACATGCTTGGCCAGTCCATAACCTTTACCCTCAGCTTCTTTAGCAAGCCAGTGGTCGTTCGGAGGTGTGTTTGGGGTCGTTATCATGTTGCAGTACTGCCCTGCGGCCCAGTTTATGAAGGGAGGGGATCATGCTCTGCTTCAGTATGTCACAGTACATGTTAGAATTCAATGAACTGTAGATCCCCAGTGCTGGCAGCACTCATGCAGCCCCAGACCATGACACTCCAACCACCATGCTTGACTATAGGCAAGACACACTTGTCTTTGTACTCCTCACCTGGTTGCCGCTCCACACTCTTAACACCATCTGAACCAAATAAATGTATCTTGGTCTCATCAGACCACAGGACATGGTTGCAGTAATCCATGTCCGTAGTCTGTTTGTCTTCAGCAAACTTTTTGTGGGGTTTCTTGTGCATCATCTTTAGAATAGGCTTCCTTCTGGGATGACAGCCATGTAGACCAGTATGATGCAGAGTGCGGCGTATGGTCTGAGCACTGACAGGTTGACCCCCACCCCTTCAAGCCCTTCAGCAATGCTGGCAGCACTCATACGTCTATTTTCCAAAGCCAACCTCTGTGTACGACGCTGACCACGTGCACTCAACCTTCGTAAACTGGGCCGCAGGGTGGTATTGCAACATGATAACGACCCCAAACACACCTCCAAGACGACCAGTGGCTTGCTAAAAAGCTGAGGGTAAAGGTTATGGCCTGGCCAAGCATGTCTCCAGACCTAAACCCTATTGAGCATCTTTGGGGCATCCTCAAACAGAAGGTGGAGGAGCGCAAGGTCTTTAATATCCACCAGCTCTGTGATGCTGTCATAAATGGGTGGAAGAGGGTTCCAGTTGCAACCTGTGAAGCTCTAGTGAACTACATGCCCAAGAGGGTTAAGGCAGTGCTAGAAAATAATGATGGCAAAACAAAATATTGACACTTTGGGCCCAATTTGGACATCTTTTCTAAGGGGTGTACTCACTTTTGTTGCCAGCAGTTTAGACATTAATGGCTGTGTGTCGAGTTATTTTGAGGGGACAGTAAATTTACACTGTTATACAAGCTGTACACTGACTACTTTACATTGTATCAAAGTGTCATTTCTTCAGTGTTGTCCCATGGAAAGATATAAAGAAAAATGTGAAGAAATGTGAGGGGTGTACTCACTTTTGTGAGATACTGTAAGTTGTGTTTTATTTTGATAAGACGCAGTTCATAGAGTTGATTTATTTATGAATTTTTCCTTGAGTTTTTTTGTTTTGTTTTGCGACTAAGCAACCAATGAAATGTCCTCCAACTAATGACCTTTCTGGTCGACTAACATTTGGACGACTATAAAAGGGGCAGCCCTAAAAATAACCCTTCATTTGGGACAGGCGACTATCGGAAACTCGTTAAGTATTTGTCACACAAAACTCTCTCACAAAAAAAAATCCAAATTATCTTGAGAAGCTTGTACAATAGCTCATGATCCAAAAAGTCAATAGGTTCTAGCAGCATAAGTTAAATGCAGGTAACTTACACTCACCGGCAACTTTATAGGTACACCTGTTCAATTGCTTATAAATATAAAATATAATGTAATACAAATATAATATAAAAATGCATTTAGGCATGTAGACGTGGTCAAGACATCATGCTGAAGTTTAAACAGAGCATCAGAATGGAGAAGAAAGGGGATTTAAGCGACTTTTAACGTGGCATGGTTGATGGTCCATGGCAGGATGAAGCCATGCTTTCATGTTGTTTACACCAAATTCTGAACCTACCATCTGACTTTCACAACTGAAATCGAGACTCATCAGACCAGGCAAGACTTTTCCAATCTTTTATTGTCCAATTTTGGTGAGCCTGTGCGAATTGTAGCCTCAGTTTCCTGTTTTTAGCTGACAGGAGTAGCACCCCAGGCGCCTTCTGCTACTGTAGCCCATCTGCTTCAAGGTTGGTTGTGTTTTGAGTTCAGAGATGGTATTCTGCATACCCTGGTTGTAACGAGTGGTTATTTGAGTTACTGTTGCCTTTTATTATCATCTTGAACCAGTATGCCCATCCTTGTCTGACCTCTGACATCAACAAGGCATTTTCGTCCACACAAATGCCACTCACTGGATATTTTTTATTTTTCGGGCCATTCTCTGTAAGCCCTAGAGATGGTTGTGCGTGAAAATCCCAGTAGATCAGCAGTTTCTGAAATACTCAGACCAGCCCTTCTGGCACCATCAACATTGTAATGTATAAAGTCACTTAATCCCCCTTTATTCCCCATTCTGATGCTCGGTTTTAACTTAAATAAGTTGCCCTGTCAAGGTCCACATGCCATTGAGTTGCTTTCATGTGATTGGCTGAGAAGCTATATGTTTTACCAAGAAAATGAACTGCTGTACCTAATAAGTGAGTGTATATTGTGGCAATAGGCACTGAGTTTACAGTCCCTGAAGCAATCCCTCAAATCAAGCTCCTGCTGTGTAGACATCTACTCAGAACTCTGGCCATGTTTGGTGTTGCTAGCCACATAATTAATTATGTTTAAAAGAGCCTTGTCTGAAGAATGTGGCGTGGTCCAACGGTTTTTTAACATGAAACATGACCAGAGCCCCTTCCTGTATCTAAAAAATTAATCTTAACTAAGGTGCAATTAAGTGGGAAAGCAGTGTTACCTGTCATTGAGAGTCTGGTGGGAAATCTTCAGTTAAGCTCTGCTTTTCTTTTCCACTCAGTCCGTCAGCACTCATATCTCAGTGTTTGACACTGTGGTGACAGGCAATTGTTCAGCATAGACCTTTAAGGGATTGCTTTGGTGTCAAGATGCTGATATTTTGATGCAATCTTGTAAACTACATTGCAAGTACATGGTTTGCATTTATGAAATTTAGTTTGAATTTTGCATTTGAGTTAAGGACTTATTGCTTTGTGAGGCGATTCCTCACAACTTTCCAGATATCATCTGTCAAAAACTATGTCCTGTGATATGACATCCTTCTGATGAAGACTGATTTTTTTTAAAGTATGATTCCAGGGAATACCTCAGATCAGATAGTGAAGAGAACAGATTTTTGTCCATGAAAGCACATACTGTATCTGCAAGAATCTTTGTACTGTATGGGTGCATTTGATTTGCGCTCCCTAACTGCATGTTATTGGCACCTGATTTACTAAGTCAGGAGGTAATTGCAGTCAGTGGGACACCTGTGTGTAAAGCTCCTATCTCAATAGGCAGCGACTGTGTGCGACAAGTTGGAGACACAAAATTGCGAAACTTGCCGGGAGCTCTCATATATGTCTTGCGAACATCTAGCGAGCGTCGCTCGAACGGAATGTCCGTCTCATTTTTGTCTCAAATCAGTCGCAATTTAGTTTCATATGTCGCCAAACCCTCACAAAGTTGTCTCACACTTTTCGCACTTTCTGACTCGCGGAGACTACATTTTTTAACATGTTCAAAATTGAAGCGACAGGACTGCCACGCTCTGCGAGGAAAATTGGGACCCCCACGAACGTTTCAAGACAGTTTAGAAACTCCCTCGCGAATGCAGTCTCCAACTTGTCGCAAACAGTCGCAGCCCAGTGAGATACAGCCTTAAGATTTGCAAGCTCAGGAAAAGGTGACAATTATTATAAAGTAATGCAATAGCAGATAGCAAACATTTTAAAATGGTTGCAATTCAAAATTAAACACATGCATCTCCTAGGGCCCTGATATTACATTTATTTAATATAAATTCAAATGGGGTATTTTCTAATAGTGCTTTTGTAAATGAAAAGAATAATGGTGTTTTGAAAAACCATATGCTTTTGCCAGAATCGTCAAACACTACTGACTGTGAATTAGCTAGTCTTGAATGATTAACCTCGGGCTTATATCTAATTTCCCACAAGTACATCCTGAGACCTGCAATATTCAGATGGCTTATATGGATAAAAATAAATTGCGAAGGCTTCTATTTTAATGAAAGTTAATCTCACTGTCTTAATTTTACAGAGAGCCAGGTACCTTGTCATCATGGCATCAAAAGTCACACAGTGAAACCACATGTCATAAAGGTCTTTCATTTCAGGAGTCCTAGTCATTCACTTGGCTCCAATTCTTCTCTAGAAACTGAACAGCAGAATGACTCGAGAAAAGTGAAGCCCACAGCCCTGTAGATCCACCAGGAAGAGGAAGTGGACTCATCAAAGCCTTCGAGCTCTTTGAAGGTACCTTGTTCGGCCCATCCCAATACCTTGCAAGACACTGAGGGCAAGATGAAATACATTTCAATAATCTCACTCCTCTATCCAACACACTGCACCAGATGCTGGCATCATGTAAGACTTCAAGTATTTGCAGAAAATATACTAAATGTTAAAAAAAGAGTAGAATAATCTTGATGATTTGCGTTTCACAGGCTTTTGTCTTTAAAGTAACGTGCAACTGTTTATGTTTATGTGAAAAATAAGAAATTTGTACAGATTCCATGTGGTATTATTTCACAGAAAATGTTGAGAATCTCCCCTTAAAGACACGTTGTGCCCCATGTAGAGGTGTTGATTATGCTAGCACTCAGCAACTGTTAGTATCTCATTATTTTTTTGTCTAGCCCTCAGGTTTAAACAAGATTGTCTAATATTTCAATCTTTATGACTTCAGTTTCCACACTTAATTACTCCGGGCAGTAGTCCCCTTCTATATCCATCCATTCTCATAGTTACTCTGAAATCGTAATTTGGATCTTCCCGAACTATGTGACACACACACACACACACACACACACACACACTGACTAAGTAGGGAGTTGAATATTTTATTCATCACCATTATTCTCATCCTCCAACTCTGGAATAAAATTGCATTGCCGGAATCAGGAATCATCCATGAACCAGGGAATGTGATAAAAAGGACGCTATGTACAGTATATACAGATGATACATTTCTATACCCGGGGAAAACAGCTTTTTGAATATTTCATCGAACAGACTTCACTTCTCTGTCTAAAAGAAAGAATTCCCTTCCTTCTTCGAGCACAGTTCCAGATCAGTTAATTGCTTCATCATCCTTGTAATGTGAATGTTACTCCATACATACTGTACATCGGTTGAGTAAAACATGTACTGTTCCTTCTTCGATTTTAGAAGTAAAGTAGAAGTCAAGACTTCACTTTGCTGATGGAAATTGCTGCGAGATTGTGGCAACACATCAACATCAAACAGGTGTTTATAAATCTGCTGCCTCTTGGCTCAGTGCCTGATTTCCATAAAAAAATGCATTAACATTTTCAATGAATATTCAGACATTTTTTATACTCAGGTACTTGGTCGGTCTTGTTAGTTATTCAAATGAAATTATAAAAAAATGCAGAATGGTATTGCATCCCTAAGACAGTGCAGCGTCCTGCACATAGGCAACATATGGTATTGGGACTAGTGCTCATTCAAGTGGTTGATTGATTGGTGCAACGTTGCCATTGGACTGTCAATCACACTTTTGCTCCATTGAATGAGAACACCAAAATCAAATTAATCGAAAATATTAATATTCATGACAGATCCATGTTTTTCTTCAGTTTTTTTTTCATGTTGTCCTTGTTCTCCATCTCACCAACTGCTGGGTTTCATGTGAATGTCAGGATAACATACAGTTCGACTCCTAAGTACTGCAAGTTATTTCGATGGA
Source organism: Hyperoplus lanceolatus (assembly GCA_026929865.2). Lineage (NCBI taxonomy): Eukaryota > Metazoa > Chordata > Actinopteri > Uranoscopiformes > Ammodytidae > Hyperoplus > Hyperoplus lanceolatus. The sequence goes on along the minus strand of CM049415.1, from coordinate 15,119,016 downwards.
AGATGCTTGTTATGCATGGTTTAATTCATCCTAGTTTTCTCATTTATCCTGCACCAATGGTGCCAACAATAGCAGATATTGTAACATAATATTTGTCGAAACATGTTAGAATTCTGTTTTGTTACGATTCAATTAATATAGGCCTATTCCAAACTATTGTTCACTGTGTGAGTATTTGATGGAAGGGTGGAAGGAGTAGTTGCTTGAATGACACTACATGCAAATTCACCCGATCGGTCTAGTATCATGGCCTGCTAGTGGCATGTATTTCATCTTGCCCTCAGTGTCTTGCAAGGTGTGACAGCTCCCATGATTACACAGTACAGTAATTATGCAGCCCTGCGAAATGCTTTCTTTGAGGCCTTGGAGCCTAGCACAACTGAGAGTCACAATACAGAATAACTTACACCTGAATAGTCTCTGTCTCTGGTCTGTTGTGACAGTAGACAACATTTTGCAATTCTCATGATGGGCCTATTTGATTAAAATAGTTCCCTACTTTCACCCAACAGCCCCACCCCTCATTGAATACCTGTGCACATATGGCCCTACGCTGGCTTGTATGATACAGCATGAGGTGAACTTAAACATCCCCTCGTCTAGTCTTTCTGGGGAATTTATGTTCACGTTATCTTGCACTGCATTTTTTATGTGTGAAATAAGGTGTGAGAGAAAATAATCTGCAATTTAATAAATAACAAAAGGCTGCATTTCTTGCCAGTCAGTGATTAACTATCATTCAAGAAAAATATGTATCATTAACCATACAAGGATTTATTGCCTCTACGCAGCATAAAAGCCAAATGTGGCTCTATCCTGCTTTAAATTTAGCTGAGAAGATTTTTTTCAAATTAGTATTAATTTGCTCAGAAATACCAAAACAAATACCAAAAAGACAAATAAAAGGCTATTCCAATTGGTGCTTGGTGTAGCCTGTACTACTGTGGCTTTAAGGGCATGAAATCAGTGCCATGAAAAAATGCCTTCATGCACACCTACTCGGGTGTAGCGGTTAGAGCATCCTCCCCATAGAGGCTCGGTCCTCATTGCAGCACACGCGGGTTCAAATACGTTGTTCTCCGCATGTCACCCCCCTCTGTACCCCATTTCATCTCTGTCCCTCCACACTGTCAAATAGCCTATAGCATTAAAAAGTGGTAGGAGATGATAAAAAGGTTGATGTAGCACGCTATAGTTTGTATTGAAAAGAAGGTTTAATTAAGTACTGTTCCCTAAGTAAGTAGGCAGTTCTCCCTTGAAATGATGTAAAAGGTAACACAATACACACACAAATGTATACTGGATTTACATTTTAAGGTTTAAAAAATGACTGCCATACAAATTCCGCCTCATACATTTTTCGTAGGCTTAATTGTATATGTTGGCTTCATCAAACATCGCATTCTTGGTTATCTGTTTTCTATATTTAAAATAAAGTTGTTTATGTCCACAAATCGAGATTCAAAAAGACAGAATAACAAGTCACAATTGAATGGTTATCAGTCTTTAAGGCCCCAGAGCCAGGACAGTGGCACTGTTTAACAGTTATAATGAAAAAAATGCATTCAGAAATGGTTAGGTACAGTTTTGTTGCATTCCATTTTCCACCCTCCATCCCCATCCCTGTGATGGCAATGACTCTACTTTTTTCCCTGCCTTTGGGTTCTACTTTACCTCGTCACTTGCCAGCAAAAAGAAGGTAAGAACATTTAGAAGGAAAAGTACTGTCGCCTTGAATGGTTAACATGGGAGCTGTAAAGACAAATGTTATCCATCACATTGATTAAATTCCTCTTAGCTGGTGTCCTTGGCCAAGTAAGTTTGTGGGAACGGTTTCAGTGCTAACAGCAGTCCCAGGGAGAGTTGGTGGATTAATTAGAATTGTACCAAATGGCCAGTCGAGTAGGAGTAAATCTTCTCCCTGTTACAATACATGTCCCGCTTTCTTCCTGTATTTATTGTAGTTTTTATCTTACACTTACAGTGTAGCTTTTTTTTTTTAAATATGAATTAACCATAGAGAGGTATGCTGAGAGCATGAAGCCTAATTTCAGCATCACAAGCACACATTGGACCTGCAAGAATAGGAGGTAGCTGTCTAGATATAAAGCATATACACAATATGTAATGTAGAATTTCCCAGCTGCTCAAAGCACATCTGAACAGAAAAAAAACTGTTATAATTGTTACACTGCCAACTTCCAATAGCAAAATAATAATAATAATTACATAACAGGGAGTTTTATACTAATCAAAGTTCTGGTACAACGCACAAGCCAGCTTTGGCTTGTGACGGAATACAATCAGCTGCTGTTAATTCATCTTCCTCATATTCTCGGGAATGGTTCAAAGAAATGATTTCCTTTACACGATTAGTCTTCACTGGGTGTGCCAAACTCAGCGCTAGTATTCCAAAAGGCAAATCTTATCGCAACCCCAATCTCCATTTTAAGTGGCCCCAGGTTAGGTTTATATTGAATTAGCTCACATCAAAGCGATTCCACACGACAAGCCTTTTAAGATTAAATGCTGCTATGATTCACTGATTACAAACAATTTACTCCATTGGGATACTGTTACCTAGATGAAAAATGATAAAGATCCTATTTAGCATTGAAAGGATATTGTAAAAAAAACAGCACATTTGAATATAATGAAATATGAAGCTGAAAGCTGGCAAAGTGCCAGTGATTGCAAGGATTTAATCAAGAACATTACATTTACCATGTAAAGCAGGCAGCAAAGAGCCAGCAAATGAAAGCACACACTGTGTCATAGCTTGCTAGGCACAGTGCAAAGATGAAAGATGAAGGCATTTAAACAGCTGTGTTGTCAAAGAAGAACAACGACACAAAGGAAGGGTCGGCATCAAAGATGATATTAAGGCTTGAACCACAGTGACTTGATTTATGGTTGTAAAAGGCAACGATTTAAGGAAAATCATGGGCAAATCGCCTTTCTCAAAAGGCAAATGGTATTAACTGCCAATGAGAAACAAATGCAGATCGATGCATACATGACTTCCAGTACTGTCTTCAGAAGATGGATCACTCAGCTGTCTAATCGGTGCTTTGGTATGAGCCTTGAATATTTGTCAGAGTTGGTTATACCACAAGTCACTTGTACAGTCGGCATCAGTTGTTGCAGGCATTCAGTGAGATTGATTAATTTTGAGGGAAAATTGGGTTCCACCAGTTGCCTAATCTTGATAAATGTGACGGTTTGAGGGAAGCCGAAGAAAAGAGCCCAAACAGATTATTACAGATGAATATTTTCTGATACTGGTGGCAAATACACATATACATGTTAGGAACAAAAACATACTTGGATTAGCTAAGTACCATAAAAAGCCTTGTCTTCTTTAGCTTCCTCTTCCCTTGTCATTAAGCTGCCAATCAGAGTAAGGGAGTGGCTTAGGATCCCATCAATCAAGCTGATTGGGAGTGTCAGGAAGTAGCTGCTATAAGCAACTAGAGGTTGCGCCTGTTGCAAACACCATTTAACTGACACAGCATGTTTAGCCAGCATGATAATTAGTGCAAAGTCCTTGCTCATCTCCTCTCAAGCGTCAGACTCAATATAACACAAACTGCAAATGGCACAGAATATGGTGCAAATAAATGGGTTTCAAATGCCAACACTGATCCTGCACATACTATTATACTATACTGAAAGATATTCAAACTAAAAATACTAATATTTTGTCATAGTATTTAATAGGTTCAAAACTGTCAAACACATTACTGCTGTCAAATGAAAACTGAATATAAACAGCATGTTTTTTTCTGACAGGAGGATTTTGGCTTCTTCCTCCCAATAAAGGATTCTGATATCCGGCATTGCTTGTTAACGTGGGGAATCGATACCAGCTAACAAATGTTTGCAAATAAATCTGTAGGGTCCCAAGACTTTATCAACATCCAAAGAAAAGCACTAATTATCTCTGCACGCACACACACTGAAAGGGTAGTGCAGTAGTGTCATTTTTTAAATACTATCATTCCTTAATACAGCTAAGTTAGTGAGCCAGCTTGCGATCATGTAATGTATATTACACATAGGCTTACACAACGTAAACCTCCTTATTGTTAGATTTTTCTTCCATGCAATTAGGGCAAAACATCAGTGGTTGACACTAACGCTTTCCCGCTTGCCCGGGGCAAGTGAAAATAATGTTCGGGCTAGTTCATATTGCTTTTTGGTTGCCCGACCGGGCAAGTGGATTTTAGATGAGTTGCCAGTAGTCTAAGCTATTTATTCATGTGTCCGCAAAACTATTTTTTCCCGCTAACTCACACAAAATAGATCGGCTATATTTAGGCTACTATTGAGCAGCTGCGAGCGGCAGCCAGCAGCATCACGCTCTCTCGCTCGCTCTCTCTCTCTCTCTCACACACACACACACACACACACACAACAGCCTGTGTGCGCGCAGTCTCGCTGTCTACGTTCCGAAAGCCTAGGACCTGGTTCCGCTATATTCAAACCCCAGAAATCAATAACGTTTGAGCCTATCAATACCGCTATGGGGTCCAGTAGGTCACATGATGTAATTTTAAATATCGAGGAGAGTCGGGTCATCTTCAACTAATTAGGCCTACTTTGGCGAATTATTCCATCAGTGGTCTGCATCATAGACTGTAAAAGTGTTGTACCTTCGACTGTCTTGAAGAAACTCCTTCAACCCGCTTCAACTCTGTCTCAAAAAAAAAGAAAAAAAAATCCGTCCGCTGAGCCTCTGCCGCTGCAGACCATGCTGCAGACGGGCTCGGCACCGTCTCATCATTCATTCAAAGCAGCGGTGATCAACAAAAGCAAACGAGAGACTGTGTAGCAAGTCCCGCAGTTAAAAAACGTGATAGTTTTTAAATCCATATTAAAATCTGCAGGATAAGAACTAGTTGGCTTTAAAAAAAAATCGCGGTTCAAATGTGATGTGTTCAGGTCGGCTCAGTAAAATAATTATCAGGCACAGGTCAATAAAATGACATCATGATGTGTTCAAATGTGACATCAAGAAAAAAAGAAATGTAAGTTTTTCGTGAGAAGCTTGAATAATACAGTTTGGGTGAAAAACTTGTTTCCCCAGCAATATAAAATTAGTAGTAGGCCTAAATATGGAATTATGACCTGTTTAAAGTCCTATCCTTAGCTCTTCTAATCTTATAAGCAATTAAAGAAATAATACTAGTTCTCTTTTAACAAAATAATAGAAAAGTATCGATAAAGATTTGGATTGTGGAGTCTTTATAATGGTATCAATATGAATAGAAATTAATGATCCCCCTCCCTACTTACAGTATAACTTGGCAATAAGTTTAACATGGTGGACTTTAATCATTTTATGGCAGACTATCACTTTTTCGCACAACGTGACCGTTTTAAATAAGTAAAATAAGTTACATTTTTCTGAACACTTTTGTGTGGAAGCTTACCTTCAGCTTGACTCTGAGCTAGACTGAGTTTTCTGAGACCCCCAAAACCAGGCCAGGTGCCTGGCAAAAAGAGGCCCTTTCACAATGCTGCAGCAGGACCAAGCGCTTGGTGTAGTGTGATGTCATGATATCTAGGCTTATGTGAATTGTTGTTGGTTGTATGTGGTCAGGATGAGACTATTAAGCTGTGTTTGCATTTAAGAGATACGGTTCGCTAAAATGTATAATTTAATTAGCCTATTATATATCATTGTTTATCAGTTTTTTTGGGCAAGTGAACACGACATTCGGGCAAGTAAAACATTACCTGTACTTGCCCCATGGGCAAGTGCTTTTGAAACCTTAGTGTCAACCCCTGCACTATAATTAAAAGGTGCTCCGAGTAATTTTCAGTTTGTGTTCATTCATGGGCCCCCTTTGGACAAAAGCTGTAGTGTTTTTACTATGCCAGCTGTTGTTCCTGGGTTAGCTTACCAATGACACAGGCATTAAGCAAATAAGATACAAATAGCATTCTTTGCACTGATGGTCTCATTTACTGCTACATATAATGTATCAGAGGAAAAATTAGACTGTTTTAGAAATATATATAAGTTCCTCGTAGCAACTTAACTTAATATGAAGTGGTAAACCTAATTGCTCAATTAAAACAGTCCAGCCCAAATAAATGCAATGTCGCCAGCATCCTTTGTTTCAGGTCATTTCCCCCTTTCCCTCCCCACATTCCTGTCTACTTTCTAGCTTTTAACAGTCCATTAAAAAAGGTAAAAATGTCCCAAAAACATATCTTTTTTTAAAGTCTAGCACAATAAGGGAACTTCTCATCCGTCCTGAAGCAGTTATGAATTGGACCACGAGAAATGGCATCCAAAAAAGAATAGCAACATATCAAATACAACATTTCCTAGTCTAGAGGAAAGCTTATTAATGTTCAGCTTAGACATTACAAATCCTTTATCCCTTCTGAAATATGAATTCATGGCAAAAGTTATGATCAAAAGCAGTTGCTGGACTGAGCTTTCAGTGTGTCCCAAAGTGTGCTCCAGTAACCAGCCACCAAATCCACAAAATAATTGTATAAACACATAGAAAACACTACATAAAAGCAGACCATGAGCAATAAAAAATAGACCTTGCACAAGTCCAGATCAATCATATTACATCCGTTACTGACAAAAGATGAAGTGAGATTGTGCAATTTTGATTATTGTGGACAATACTGCAATGCGATATAATAAATCAATAAATCAATAAATGATAAGTCTACTTGCTTGTTTTTTTAATACAGGAGGTAATTGATAGGTATGGAATATGTATTACTAAATTGAAGCAGCATTGAAAATACAAAGCATCTGATGGGCTGATCAGAGGAGAGGAACGCTTGGATTCACGCACACATTTATTTACCGCAAATCACAGCCTTTTGTGCCGTGTGTCCATGCATAAGCTAACATCGCTAATTGTGAAGCACTACTGCTGACGGGCAAAGCGGTCGGTCGGTAGTCAGGGCGGGGGGCGTACTTTGTCTAGGCAGCCGTCTAGGCTATAAAGCACTGCAGGAAACACTGATTGACACTATTGCTTCTCTGCTTTTATCTTGGAGCAATAGGAGTGACAGTGAGTATGGCATACTCAATGCAAATAGTAAACTTTCATGGCAAACGTGGATAGATCAGCTCACTTTTGCCTGATTATAAATGAAAACAATGCCACTAAACACAGTTTTAAGACACTAATTTCTTCTCTTATCAAGGTTAAGGTCTAGGTAGTTTCATAACTGCAGGGCAGATACTTCAAACAGTAAAATCAAGATTATGAACAGAGCTCACAGCCACAGAGGGAGCAGGTTTGCATTGATTACCAGAGTGGCCAGCTTGAGTAGAGAATATGACCCGAGCCCCTGAGCCATCTCTACATCACTCCTCCCTCCCCTCTCAGCTGAACCAGTGCTGTCTGTCTCCCCGAGTTGTCAATAGACCCTGATGGGCCTTTTAGACGCTTATCAATATTTAACCAGCCTCCCCCATTGACTCAGCAATCACTGCCTAATTGATTTGAGATTGATTATCATCAGCACCATAATGGCAGCGTCGGTCAGCGGCAAATACTGATAAAAAATCCTTGGTGTAAAATGAAATTATCTTTTCATACAACGATTGTGTGAAGTGTGTTTGTGTGTTTGTGTCTCTGTGTGTGTGTGTGTGTGTGTGTGTGTGGTCAAAGTGACTGCACCTTGTCGAAGTAAAAACCTTTCAGACGTGTGTAGTCATCCCCCTCCTCAGCTGCTTCCAGTAAAACATCCTCTGATGTTAATGGTGGAAAGAATGATGCGGATTTCAGCTCTGCTCGGTCTTGTACACACTCTGGAAGGGTTTTCCGCCGCAATAGTGAAACCTGGAACCTCAGACACAAATTCACACGAGACAGGTTAGTATGCATTGTACCAAGAGTGAAGAAGAGGCATGGTCATACAAGGGTTTTAGAGGAGTTAAAACACAAAACACAGAGGTGTTGGAAAACAGTTGTGGATCAAACAAATTCAAATAATTAGGCTATATCATATTCTCTTAACAGAAAAGCGCTGTCAACGCTGCATCTTTTGGCTGTGAAACAGCACTTTCCCAGTAAGCCAATAGTTATGCGAGTAATGGTCAGAACAAACAAATCAAAGCTTCCTCTAATGAGTGTCTGCGAGTGTGTATTATGTGTGATCGAAGAGCAATGGAAACTCCTCAAATTCAATAAGCGGCAGCCAAAGCTTTAGATGTTTCTATGATTCCTGGACAGCATGACTGCTGACATCTGTAATTTCAGCCTAAATGGCTTTCCCTTCCCAAGTCTTTACTGTGGATGCAAAAGTAGAACGATTGAATAGTTTGTGCAATATTTCAAATTCATTTTGGTGGTTTTGATACAGAAGCAACTGATAGTGTGACCACACTTTTAGTTCATTTTCTCTGGTCTGCATCATACCAGAAAAGATTATATCAACTGCAGCTATTCAAACTGCCTTATACAAATTGAAGATATAGTGGTAAATATAAATCACATGGATATTATGTGGTACAGGGGTAAAATAAAACACAACCACAACATGTTTGCATCACTCAAAATCTGAAATATTTCAGCATATTTAGTGCATTTTTCCTGAAGCTGATGGGCATAAACTATTATTATTTCTATAAGTTTAAATCAAACTATATTTGAAGACTAAGCATAAGTGTTAGTCGCTGCACTTAACTTAATAGTAGGCCTTCTTCCATTTAGTAGGTTTTGCTATATTTACATATTGTGTGTTCTACCATTGTTGCAAAGCTGTACTAATACAGCCTGATGTGGGCAACCGACATTCACATACTATGAAACACTCTCATGTGCAAACACATATCCTCACTGCACTTGTGAACCTGGATGAACTTAAGGGTGTATTCACACATGGAAAGTCCGTTAGTTCACTTGCTTTGGTCCAGACCAAATAGAATTTGGATTTTTTTTTGTTGGTGTGGTCCACTTTCATATTGCCCCTTTTGCAAGTGAACCAGCAATACGAAGCAAAACCACACGTGATCTGAAGTCATTCATTCATTGGACAGACATTCTGGGGTGGAGAGAAGCAGGAAGAACGAAGTAAAAACTGCGAAATATATCATTGATATAATATGGTTAAAAATAATAAAAATGCCTACATCTAGCCTATAAATAAAGAAGAAACACATCAAATTATTATTGTTTCATATGGTTATAATATGTAGCCCCATGTCAATGCCACGTTATGTGGCTTCTAGCCTACGATGTGAAACATAATTTTTACTGTATTCTTGCTGCTGGACGCGCGGCTCGCGTGAAGAATAGGCTCAAACTGAAACACAGCTGATTTAGCTGTGTATCAGCTGGGTGTCAGTTCGGGGCAGTTCAGCACCAAACTGACACGGGATAGTACTGACGAAGAACAATAAAAACACACACTTCATGCAAAGCGCAGCGTGAATCTGTTGGCACTGTAGGCTACGGGAGACGCTCCTCTCCATCTGATCGCTGATCCGCACGCGTCATTATCAAATGTAATATTTTCGCTCGGGGCTCCCGGTCAAACCACAACTAATCTTCCTAACAATGGCGACAACAACACTTTCCCATAATGTGAAGCTGATGGCGATTTATTAAAAAAGAAAAGAAAGAAAAGGCGCAGTGCTTCCTGCAATTGGGTCGGATCGAGTCCGGCCAAATTCACACCACAAACAAACTGCAGAAGAGTGCGTTTCGAAGCGCATCGAGACCACCTCTTCAGCTGGGTCTCGGAGCGTTTGTTTGGTCCGCCCCTGGGTGCGATTGCTGTATTCACACCTGTCTGAAAGATGCGCACCGAAGGTGGAAGTGCACCTGAGTTCGTTTCAACCGAACTAAACACAGCATGTGTGAATACACCCTAAGATTCAGTTTAAGATAGTTGACAGTTTAAATGTGGAGTCAGCGATTCTGGAGAATGCTTGTTGTCAAAATGAGTGAATATCTCCTCATGTCCGTACTGTGTGTGTGCTGAAGAAAGAAATCCATTGTTAATACACAGCCTAGGCTCTCTAAACTGGTATAGAAAAATTGTATGTAAACAAAGGGTCCCGCTGTAGCTAGCAACATGACTGTTTACACATCCCAGCAGATTGTTAGAAATGCACAGATTTTTGAGAAAAAAGTGATTTTTGACAACAAGAATTATCCAGATTTGCTTACTGCGACTTCCAAGTCACTGCCATGCTAAAAATATCAATCAATGAATAAGCTATAAGCTTTATTACAGCCCAGTACTACAAAATATTACTTATGTATAATATAATTGTTTTTGCAGCATTAGCAAAGGTTAGGCTACATAGAAAATATGTTGAATTCTGCCTCCCTTATTTCACCCATGTTCTCCCTGACACCTTTCTTCAGAAGCTGATAAAATTAATGGGGTAATTATCCTGTCACAGACAGTTAAATTTTGCACCAATAAGCAGAGGTGGGCAGAGTAGCCAAAAAATTTACTCAAGTAAAAGTAAGTTACTTTAAGATTATAATTAACTCAAGTAGAAGTAAAAGTACTCATACAAATAATTACTCAAGTAAGAGTAAAAAAGTATGCAGTGAAAAGACTACTCAAGTACTCAAGAGTACAAGTAGGCCTACTGAATTACTCCGTATTTTTTTGAAATATACAGAGTAACACAAACGGTACAAAATAGACACGAACATAATATAAAGCAGCAATGTTCAAATAAAGATATTTTAAATAACATCATTTAAAATGAAACAATAAATAAGGTTTTTTAAAAATAAAATGAATAACCCGTGAACAAAAACAAAAATACATTAATTATTTGCCAGATTAAATAGCCTACACCACCCTTCAAATATAATTATAATAAATTAGGTTTATCCAAAATTATATTAATTAAAACCAATATACTTATTGTATTGTTACATTGTTTTGCACATTTTTAAACTAATTCCTACAATATGTCACAGGCCCTGAGAAAATTATCTAGGTTGTGTTGTGTCAAAAATATAAAACACACAAAATTAAACTTCGTTACACATCAAAACCTGCTGGCACACTCACTCAACGTATGAAACTACAGAGAGGCTGAAAAAAAGAGACCACTCTCAGACTGTCACACAGCCAGACTGGGGGCCAGTGAGTAAACTACAGGGAGAACAGGACATGTGTTAAAGAAGAACAGTGTCTCTGTAGGCCTAATTGCGAGTGTGTGGGAGTCTGTGTCTATGTGATTGTGAGTGTGTGATTGTTATTTTGTGAGTTTGTGTAATTGAGAGCTTGTGAGTTTGTATGTGAGGCCAGGGGTGTGGTTATTGTTCCTTGGAATCAGCGGTTTTTTCCATTTTCTCGACTCACCCAGATTGTCTGTAAAATCTGCATGGAGCCTACATGGCACGGCCACGGACACAACATCGGTGCGGAACCGATGTGAGGACCCCGAGCCGATCTGGCAGCCGAGCACATCTGGTACTCACACAGGAGCTGTTAAAAAAGTCCGCGGACATTGTTGAGCCCTATGATAACATGACAACACTTGTCATAGAGACAGTGCATGAAATAGGCAACGCCCATGGCCACGCCCATCGTGGGGGAAAACATTGAACAGCGCTCCATCCACTTTGTATTGAAGGAGACCTGTCTTCTGCAAACAAACTTAATTAAAACGTAATCGAACATCCATTTAAGAAAAAAACGTCACTTTCTTGAAAGCCACGACTCTTGTTTGTCTATATGAGCTGTTTTTGTGAAAAATAATTGAGTGGTTTTCAATATTGAGGTGTTTTTGTCCGGTCGGACCGGGTCAGACCCATCGAGGGGGAAACCGTTCCATTCACTTTGTATTGAAGGAGACCTGTCTTCTACAAACAAACTTAATTAAAACTTATTCAAACATCCATTTAACAAAAAACCGTTACTTTCTTTAAAGCCACGACTCTTGTCTGTCCATACGAGTGTTTTTGTGAAAAGTAATTGAGTACTTTTCAATATTGAGGTGTTTTTTTCCCGTCCGTGAGGGTTAGCCTACAGCAGAAGGCTAACATTAGCCTAGCATACAGCATACATTAGTTAAGAGTTTTGTCTCGATATTGAAAATTACTCAATACTTTTTCACAAAAACAGCTCGTATAGACAGACAAGAGTCGTGGCTTTAAAGAAAGTAACGTGTATTTGTGAAAGCCATGTCGTATTACGTTTTTATTAAGTTTGTTTGCCGAATACGGGTGTCATTCAATATAAAGTGGATGGAGCGCTGTGTATTGTTTTCCCCCACGATGGGCGTGGCCTCAGATTATGACGCTTTATGCACTGTCTCTATGTGAATCAAGTGGCTGCATTTGATTGGCAAGCTTTTGTAACGTGGTTTGTATTGGTTAAAATAGTCACCTGACAGAGATGTTGGCTGAAGACGTCCCCGGGGAGAGAAATCATGAGAGAAATGGCTCTTGCATGTAATAAAAAAATATAAACAACAATAAAGTAACGACCGTCACGTAGCCAAATGGAACGGCGTAAAAGTACCGTTCTTTCATCAAATATTTTACTATTTTTTAAGTAAAAGTATGTTGCAATAAAACTACTCCTAAAATTACAATGTATTCAAAAAGTTACTCAAGTATTTGTAACGGAGTAAATGTAGCGTGTTACTACCCACCTCTGCCAATAAGTTATTGCTAGGTGTTAGCTTTGAAAGTTTCAAAGCGAACACCTAGCTTAACACCGGCCACGAAACCAAATAGGCTACAAACAAAGAAGCCTACCAATCAGGGGGGAAATCGTCATAACTTTATTTAAGGCAACATTACAACCAAACAAAAACTGTTATTACATTGTATAATGTGCAATGTCAAGTTTATTCACATGAAATGAAGAGGGAAAGTTACCTCTGAACTCACCCACCTGACAAATCCGAACACCACAATGTCACAAAGTGTTAAAGAGAGATTGGAAGGACTCCTGCAGCAGGAATAGGTGTAATTACAATTAATTAAGTGTCCATTTTAATTAGCTTTGCAGTGGTTGAATGTAACTAAATAGGCTACCTTTACTGGACTGTACTGTGTTTAATCTGTGAGGCATGTAGCCTACTCTCTAGTCAACATACTAGCCTATTTATGTTACTCTTTTTACTTTTACTTTTACTTTAGAATTTGCTCAACTGCTCAACTTAACCGTAGGCTACTAGGCCTACAGCAGTTACCATCAACTATTGTGTGTGTGTGTGTGTGTGTGTGTGTGTGTAAAATCTAAACCTGCAGTTTTAAAGATTAAACAACCGCATTTAAATTGTTGGATTTAACTCTACTACTGGATTAAGCTGCATGTTATTAATAACAAATTATAATGAAAATATAATGTACACCTGTGCTTGTTGTGCCTTTACGTCAATGACATATTATAATGACAAGTTTAGCCTACTTTGCTGCTTTTTAAAGAAGACATTTAAAATGTTGTATACATACACAATTTAAAATGTCTACTTTGCAGCAAATTAGGCTAAAATTCACACATCACATTAAAGAGGCCATCACTATTTGTCTTTTATAATTTATTTATTTGGTCAAGGGAGTCCAAGAGATGAGGCAAAATTGGAGGTGACTTGTAAATGTGTAAAAATGCTGCTCAGTGGGTTTTTTTTTGGGGTTTTTTTACGAGCATTTGTCTAATGAAGTCAAAATGATAAAGAACACACGGGCCATGTGTTGCCAAAACTAAATCAACAAGTTAAATTGAAGACGTTCCACAAATCAAGGGCAATATCCCTGCCAATCAATTCGGCAGTTCTACAAAGCAAAACAACAATAATCTCTTGTAAGCATCAAAAGATTAAATAACAGACAGCACATTAGCACATGATGATGATTGAGCTTATTTCTTAGTGCTGAGTGCATACACCGGTGAAGTATATGATATTTACTCACAGAACAAAAGGTGAGGAACAAAGTAAGTGCTACTCATTGCTCCTCTTTGAACATGACAGCTTAGTGGCTGCAGGACCAATGCAGGTCATTAGCCTGCTAGAATTCCTTCAGCTAATTTATTTCTGAAGTGATTATGACTGCACGATGGGCTAATTAGGAACATTTTACAAAGACTGTTTGCAAAGCATTAACTTCCACTGATTAAAATACGGAATCCTTGATGAGTGCTCTCCTGTGTGTTTGACGGAAGACCTCGTCTTATCTGTATGCAAATTCAAACACTACATTTACAGAATGGTATTTTAAGAATGAAGAGCACTGTGCATGTCTCAATTACTGTGAAAAGATCTTCCCATTTTGGATGAGTAATGAGTTTTTACAAACAGGCAATAGTGAGCGCGTCTTCCCAACTATCAAATATTTTGTTCCGACACTGCCAAAAAAAAGGCTTTTTATGTCATGCTACTTTTTTTGTCTAATTTTTTTTCTTGTCTCTGACCTTTTCTGCTTAACCTATCTGCTTACGCTGATTTGATTTTGTCCATTTTCCTCTGCTATCCCCACCCCCCATATTTCCCTTCTATCGTCCTGCTGTCCTTTACTTACGCAATCTTTAAAAGTCATCTCAGATAAGATGGAATGTCACATCACTCAAGTGTGCCCTGTGGGGCAGCTCCTGTTATTTTAAGGGGTCATGTACATTTATCCAAGCAATGAATAGAGGAGCACCCAAAGGCTGGAATAAGAGGCCTGAGCAGAGCCACGGATACTTTGTAGGTTTGAAAAAAGAACCTTTCCAAAAAGGTAACAAGGTCAAATATGGCCACCACCTGTCATTAGCTGACTTTTGGCTTGGCTAAATGGATTGTTGGCTGTCCACCCAAGAGTGCGATTATTTTTTCAAGGAGTGCTCAATCTGTTTGAGTGCTATCATATAGATGTGTGCGAATGTTTCCAGTGGGAATAAAACAAGATTCAGACCATCACAGCACACTAAAGCTTCACTAAAATTCACACTAATTAAATTATTTAAAGGTCAGCAGCAGCTCCTTAAGCTGGTGTGACACCTATCCAATTGTATAAGGGACAACTCAATTCAAAACTGTCCTTTCTGAATAAATGCCATCTGAGTGCCTGTTTCTATCAGGATTTGAATCTGCTTGACACCTGTTTGGTTAAAAAAACACTGACATCAAGTTGCATCATTTACAGTATGTAAACATTTGAATTCACTCTGATATGTAGGCTACTCATGTGCACCCACACTGAAGAGTGAAAGAAGGTAAAGCATTTTTCTCTTGTTTGACCATTAGCTGCTGCCTGGAATGCTTGCAGTGGGTGTAGTGCTCATTAAGCGGTGATATAAGGCACAATTTCATAATGACTAAAGATCTGTTGTCTGGTAAGCACTAACAAAACGATTGATTCCTAAGCAGAGGAAGAGGCGAGGCCAAGCAGAAAAGGGAGAACGTTATAATGAGAGCGTGAAGGAGGGAGGGAGGGAGGAAGAGGCATTTAGTTGGCAGACAGTTTCCTGATTCAGCCAGGCTGGAGAGCAGGGTTAGCTGTCTTCTTCCATGTACCTCATCTATCACTGCCCATTTTCTAGGAGGCTCGCCCGTTTCCCCACACCACACACACAGATGGAAGGGAGTGAGAATTCAATCTTTTCTCTGCCTCACTGTCATCTGCAGAAATGCATTCGTTCACCCTTCGCGGCAGGGCCCCAAAACCTGCCAATAATCGTCCACCGGGGCGAGAAAGAACCACTGCAGGTAGCAAGCTTTCCCCATCTGATCTATTTCCAATCTGCAAAGTCCCACAGGTAGATTAGGGACAAGTTGCTTCCAGGAGTATCCCACTCCTGCTCTCGCGAGGAGGCTGCTCTCGCGAGGAGGCTGCTCTCGCGAGGCTAGATTTATGACTTCACAAACCAATTAAAACCTGATCTGATTGGGCATTTTTTAACAGGCTCCTCCCCACTGAGATTGGAGGAAGGCCGGACTGATCTGCGGGAGAGAAACACATGTCAAGCTTGCTGGAAACAACCCAGTGAGAGTGGTCGAAGTAAAGCTGGTTTGAGATGATAACCTGCATGTCACCATCTATCAATCTAATATCATGCTGAGAAACTGTGGGCCAATTTGTAAAAAAAACATTATCTGTGATCAAGATACAACTAAGACAAATCGTCTCCCAGCAAGTTGGCACACAGCAAGTGGACAAACTGGGATGCAAATACTTTCTGAAATGATGTGGCTCTGTGAGAAGAGAATGCATTAACATAATCTCCAGCAAACTATCGTCATCAAGATTTCATTTCTATATGTTTTAATTTGTGTATTTATGTTGACAGGTTTTCAAATGTTGGTGCAAGCTGTCATGTCGACATCTGCTGCACGTCAAAAAAAAATGTTGGCCTGAGAGCTATTGAAAAGGGAAATCAATATGAACGTGTAGTCTGACTCTCTACACTGTGAAACAACGGGCTCATCATTACTCCTTCCACGCAGCACATCTCCCCACATAAAGACGACCTTTTCACCAGCACTGTCTGAATCAGGTCAGAACAAGGGGACCATGATCACAACCATGATCCAACCCTTTCAAACAAAACTATCTCCCTCTGGTGAATGCCAACACAAGTTTGCTGACATCCAGACTCTTCTCTCGCTCTCTCTCTCTCTCTCTCTCTCTCTCTCTCTCTCTCTCTCTCCCTCATTCATTTGCATAATCCCTGTGACACTCAGATTAATAACTCCAGTGTGATTTGCATATCTATGCCTGAAATTGAGGACAGACATTCACACAGTAAGTACAGTCCAGCAAGAAACAAACTGTCGAATGTGGTATTATTGGTGGGGGCGAGGGATCTCCGGGGAGGAATATGAAATACATGTGGAATATTTTTTAAGAGACCACGTGCACGCACACACACGCGCACACACACACACACACACACACACACACACACACACACACACACACACACACAGATACACACACCCCTTTCAGGGTACTTTTAAACTCTCCATCGCCAATCCTTTTCCTAAACCCTTGGCCCCAGCCAAACACTGAAAGGCTGGGAAAATGGAGACCTTACAACTCCAGCTGTTCCTGGTACGAACAGTAGTTTAAGAAGATAAAACCCCCCATACAATGACAGAGGCAGAGCACTGGTTTAACCGTTCCTTGGCCAGTGGATTCAGGATTAGGGGTGAAAGGCTTGTATTTGCTTCAACAGTGCCCCCCAGTGGCAACAAAGATGGGCTCTTCATGACTTTTGATGTACCATTAGATCATTGCACTCGGTATATGATATCAACTAGTTCAATGATCATAAAGCAATTGTATAGGTTTCTGAAAATGTGTACTATATTGTGTATATTGTATATTACATCATGTTTTATGATATGGAGCCAGTGGACCGTCTGACATGAATAAAATTCTGTTTAATTACATGCATAATCAATCAAGACATAAATGTCAAAAGCGCTCTTAAACCAATACTCATAAAACACTTTTCAAATTTCATGCAAGCTGATTAATTAATTGGTTTCAATGGAGAGCTTAAGTTTACCAAAAATCTAAATGTTTCAGTTGATTCCCCTCCTCAACATAACCTAGTGCTTGTTTATTTGGGAGATTTTGTCTTAACCTCAGGCAACTTTTGTGATTCAAACTGAATACATTTATCATCAAACCCCCATGAGTGAATCTCCCCACAACTGCATAGGCCCGACACACTTGTGTTGGGTGAGTGAGTTGTACATAAGCTTCTTCACATGCACACAAATCCTCGCTGCCCTAGGACACCAATGGCTGGAAATGACAAGCCTGCAATGAGGTAATGACATTTCCTCCTGCGTAATGTGGCCAAAGGCATCTCGCTCTCTCTCTCTCTTTCTCTCTGTCTTTATTTCTCTCTCTCTCAGTCGTCGACGGAGATATCTGGCCAGCTGCGGTGAAAAGCCCCGCTCTAATCAGCAGGTACAGCTTTCACTGCAGCTCAGGACCGAAGCACAGAGAAGCAGCTAAATAATTGAACAGGTGCAATATGTTGAGGCAGGGTGGGGCATGGAGGAAAACTCACCCAGGATGTCTGCAGTGTCCTCTGCTTGGGGTAAACGTCATCAAATGTTGGTTTGGGGAAAATGTCAAAGTACTTGTCTCACATTTTGTGGTCCAGAAACATGCTCCCTTCCGCTCGATTCCCCCATAAGGCACCGGCTGTGAGCAACTGCCCTTTTATTTTTTTTCTAGCATTTCTCAGATTCTCCACAAAAAAGGTCCATTCACGGCACATTTTGGAAAAACTGATGATTTATCAGGGTTAGGGGAAACAAAAGCATTGTTTTTGCATTTGAAATTTTCCTTCCAGGTTGGTCATCTAGTCTTTGGGTTGCCATGGCAACACATTTAGATGTCATGCTGGCATTTCACCCTTGTCTTACCTCATGTGAACGACGACTTCACGGCTATACTGATTCCGGATTTTACGGAGAGGGTTGTCAGCGGTGAGAAGTGAGGGAGAATAAGTGAGTGTGTGTGTGTGTGTGTGTGTGTGTGTGTGTGTGTGTGCGTGCGTGCGTGTGGGTTGATTGACCTTGGGAGACTGTCCCCAGGCAGGGTTGAGAGAGAGGGAGGGATGGATTCAGTCTGCTGTATGTATCCAGGCCCTTGGCTTACACATGGCGAGTGCCACAGCTGCACTCAGCTGAAACCGACGTGGTCTATTTGTGAAGGTAAGGCGCTGCCCTCTGACACAAACAACAACACTCCAGTGTACAGCTACAGGTATCTCTGTGGACAGCACATTAGTTCAAAGCGGCTCAAAGATGAAGCGCCCAGGAGACTTGAAAATCCGGGAGTGAGAAAATAATGGGAAAGTTTCCAAAGAAAAAATGCACTCTGTGCTGCTTAATTTCACCTCTCTCATTTTATTCCAAATGAGCCACACTGAAGGACTCTCAGATCTCAGTTTCAACTCTGAATATAATAGTTTAATGCACCTTCAAATAACAGAACCTTTCAAAATGTGCGTTGCTCTACATCCTCTTATTTAGAATTTTAATATTAAGTCATTGTAAGTTTGAAGGTCTCTGCCCATGATCCCATTATTGTTTTACATTTTCATGCTATGTTGAGGAGCATTATGACGCTTTTTTAGCTACTAAAAAGATGGAAAAAGGAAATGTAATTGCTCCCTGGATTGTAGTCACTGACAGCATGTTTCCCGGGGAGTGAGGTGCTCACACACACACAAAGCACTTCTTGTCTAGTGCTTCAAGAAAGTGTCCCCTTTTTCCACATTTACTGTGTTGACTTGAATGCAAGACATGTATTTTCAAGAAATGCATTTTAGAAGTCACCAATTACGCGTCCAAGAAAAATACTGGCTCTCACAGAGATGGTAAATGGCACATAAATGTTTTGGTGCAAGTAGTTATTTTCTTAACCTGAAGAATTACACATCCAGCATCCGTAGAATTTCACTGGGACGCCACTATACTTAAATAAATAAATCCGTGTCAAAGTCTTCTGTGCCATCTCTCCCTCCAAAAAAAGTTTGACAATCAAGAATCAATCAATCAACTGGGGCGTTACGGCAGAATAAAGCGTTTCCTCTCAAGAATGCCCATCAGAAAAGGCATTGTGGTGGAAAACTCCTGTGGGCCCACAAAGGTGTCACAGTAAGCAGGGGTTGTCATAGGCATGTCACTGCTGGGTGGTTTGAAAGCATGACAAATACCCTCTCTCTGGGGGACAGAAGGAGGACGAGTAGTGGTGAGAAGGAGAGAGGGAGTATGTTGACGTATGTGTGTGAAGACCTTAACTCACTTTAACCTGTTGCATCAACCCCTTGTCAATCCTCCAGACAAAAGATCTCCATCCACGTAGCCGACGCTTTTCCACCTCCAGGGGTGATGGCCATATTATAGCTTGACAAGCTGTGCCAAGGGGGAGAGCCAAATCTTTGCCTAATTGAATGCTTTGACAGTTTAGGTTCTCTCACACGCCAAGCTATATGGAGACAGATTGTTTGACTGAATGGGATTATTGTGGGGTAAAGATTCCATCACAAAGTCATTTTGGCAGACTGAGGGGTTCAGATTCAGTGTCACTTATAGATGACAGGAGAGCGCCTTTGACACGGCTGACAGCTACGTCTTAAAAGCAATATCCACCTTGAGGAGATTTAGAATAGGCTCCTCCTTCATTTTTCTGTGTCTTTTTAAGCTGCATCTAAGCTTCACAGTGTTTGGGCTGCCCGAAGTGGCAGTGACTGATGACATTTGAAGTCAAATCCAACACATTAGTAATCTGTCCACTCCTCTTCTTTCATAACGCTGAAGCCATATAATTTCGGCAAGGGTCGTTGATTTCTCGATATTAGTCTTCAAAGATAATTTTGTCTTATAACTCTTGTCAAACACACAACGTGCAAAGGCACACATTCATCCATCCATCCATCAATCTATCATCATAGCCCAAGGCAGTCTTATACTAAAGTATTGTTGTTAGTTATTATTGGTCATTTTTTGACTCAGAAATGTGAACTGAAGTTTTGTTATAGTTGATGAAAGAGCATCGTTTAATCACGCTGGTGTTCAATTGTTACGGCCACTTACCTCCCGGACTGTACTGACACAATCATTTATTTTAGGTTAAGGCAAGACACTGCAGGCAAAAAAAAATGTCCATCAAGCAGTCGTCAGTTTGGAGACTTTTGGCTATTTTGCATCCTTATACTATTATGTTTCTATACCTTGTCTGTTTGAGTCTGTATATTTATCGGCCATTATCTCAACTTTAGTTTATTTTCTCAATACTCTGAACCAGAAATCTCAGCTTCTCTTAAGCACTTACATCAACTAAACTTTACATAATCATTATTAGCACTATACTGAAGGTTAACACATGATGTGTTCATATGATTTTAATTGTATGATCTATGATACATTTTCATCTTAAAAACATAGAGAATGCCTCTTTAAGACAGAAGGTATTCATAAAAAAAGGCTGTATCTTAAATCTGTTCTTTAAAAACTCTGGACACTAATATGTTGTAAAATGAATTAAAGATTTGAATTCTAAAGATATGCAAATGTAGGCATAATAACGGCAAAGTTCTATAGTTGAATTTTTTTCTCACCTATTCACCATGCAGTGTTTTGGCGTCTGTGTGTCGCTTGGTATGGGATTGATGCTTTTCCCTTCTGCAGTACTACTTTCTGATACATGGTGATGCTTTCCAACCTATTTTTTGATCAATTATTTGTAATACCAAACCCCTCTTCAGATCTGCTCCCCTGACAGCAACTAGAACACTGGCTTATTTGGGTCCATATACAATGTTTAAACCCTCTCTCTAAGCAGCGTCAGGCCACGGGTACGCTTCCATTTCTGGACCCTGAAATTGGCCTGCCACCTTGTGCTCAAATTCAATGTATTACCAACAAACTAACTACAAATAATGAGCCTTAAAAGTACAGCGACATTGAATATTTTCGTATGTCATCTTTATACAATGCAAGC
Source organism: Hyperoplus lanceolatus (assembly GCA_026929865.2). Taxonomy (NCBI): domain Eukaryota; kingdom Metazoa; phylum Chordata; class Actinopteri; order Uranoscopiformes; family Ammodytidae; genus Hyperoplus; species Hyperoplus lanceolatus. The sequence continues at coordinate 15,097,588 of CM049415.1, read as the reverse complement.
CTAATCATACAACGTATTACCGTCTGGCTAGTGAGGCCTGTTCATTTGCAAAACAATACTATAGTTAAAAATGCAAATGGTAAATTCCAACAGAAAAGAATATTCCTTGAAAGATCTTAAAATGTCCAAAACAATATAACTGAATAAACAGATTATCCAAGCCCCACAGATAAACGAGGCATCATTATAATTTCAATAAAAGAATAATTATATCTTGTATCACATGAAAGTACCATCTACAGCAGGAATCCTTCTCCTTGAGCCAAGCATGTGCTATTCTGGGTGTGCTGCTTCTTCTTTTTTCCTGTCAGTTTTGATAAGAGACCAGTGGAATAGATTATGCTTTTCAGGGGTGTCAGGGGGTTGGCTCAGCTCCATTTAGAATTCATTTAGTCAGATAGCCTCCGTGGATTATCCCTGTTTTTCAGAGGCCTGCATTTCTGACAGGTCATTATTGTACACCACACTGGGACCTACTGCAGAGAGCACCATGTAGTGACCCACCATGCATCCCCAGCTCTGCGCAGCAGTGTCCATGTACACACACACAAACTATCAAACATGCCGGACAGGGGGTATGAGATGCCCACTCGTCTGATGTGCCTGTAGTTCAGTGGTATTCAGAATGGCTCTCCATGATCATTACTGGTGCTTTGCAAAGCCAGGGCCAAGGAGAGGACTCCACTCACACTTACATACAGTATGTTCAAGCTGGGAGCAATACGCAGAATGATTGTTGGACAAAACTGAAACCTGCTTTTAATTAATAGGAAACCTAAGTCAAAATGGAAAGAAGGTGGGAACTGAGGTTGACATCAATGTCTTTCATACATTTTTCCATAAGAGCATAACTACTCTGTGTTTCAGTGCATATTTGACATACTGTCTGTGGATGCACCTATGCTTGTCTTTCCAATCCGTTCCTCAAAAAAGTCAGGTTTAGGACCATGTGCAAGTCAAGTATGTTGCAATGCGACGTTGTTGTTGGTTCTTCCCAAGTGGCCCACCCGCTCATTAGTCATTATACAAAGAGATCAAAGGCCAAGAAAAAATCTCCACCTATTAATTCAGAAGTCTTATCTAAAATGCATTAACCATCAGATACATATATGTATTCCCATTGGCAGAGCATCCAGTTTTAAAGTAAATGCTGAGATGATATCTCAACAAAATATTAATTGTACCAGTTGTATGAGAATGTCTTGCAACTTATCATTCGGTGATCCATGTTGTGCCTAGTAACAAGAAGAATTGATAATAATAATAATTCAAAGGTAAATGATACAGAAGATTAAACGCACGGGAGCTTAATGTTCTCATGAAACGATGCCTCTGAGAAATGGTCCACGTTTACTTTTTTCAGCTTTGCAAATATTTTTTTTTCAAATTACACTTGGAAAAGCAGACAACAGGGACTCCACTTTACCTCTCATAAACTAAAATGATGTGGGCTTTGACAAAGACCTGACCTACAGAGGCTGTCTGACAGCGAACTGGGGGACAGACTTTGCTGGAGAGTATATGTTTTCTATCTCCACAAACTGGAGCAGGATCAAGAACCGCAGCAAACGGCTCGCCATGTCCCTGAAGTAATGGGCAACCAGTCCTCCCCACAGTGCGCCTTGCTTTGCTGGCTTTAGCTCCTAATTAATAAAACAGCAAAGAACCAGGATTTATGTGAAGGCTAAATGGGGATGGGGGAGCATACAAGTAGGGCCTTTCAATGTGCCCTGGAAGTATTAACAAATTATCTGACTCCCATTAAGGAGCATTAGAAGATACTTTCCAGGGCACCACACAGCTAATATTCACAGCTAATTGGTGTCTTGGCCGAATGTCTATCAAAACCGTGATAATAGAGCAGCATTACACAGTGCTGCCATAGAAATGACAAACTATCTAGACGGGATTAATGTAAACAAGTGAGACATTGTTGATGATGAGATTCCTGGCTGCAGAGGGAATATTCACTGAAGGTGGAGTGCAGAGAATTAAGCGGTGAGAAAAACTACATTGGCCCGTTGAAAATTGTGTCACTGAGTACACATGGAGACGCCTGTTGAATCTTGAAAGGAGTCCAGGCAGAGGCTCACTCCGCAAGGTCACTATTTCTGAATCTTCCTGGTAATTATTCTTGATACAAGGATTAATATCTAATTCAAGGCGCAGGCCCAGGTGACTCTTTTGTTATTAACTTTGCTACAGTGGGGAAACCTTTCAGGATTATTTCAATTCAGTGATTACTTTTTGGCCTAAGAGCTGATTGCACACAGCGCTGGTAGGTTTACTCACCACATTGATTTCCCTGCCAATATTGAGGGTAGAGCTCCCAAGACATACAACCCCGCTCTCTCCACTATGCTCTCTGTAAATCTTATTAGAGGTGGAAGCCGGTGGAAGCTCCTTCCCCGCACGATACTGGGGAGAAGCACAAGGTTAAAAGTATAGAGACAAGTTCAACTGAGGTTGTAAAGATTTGCTCTTCATCTAACTTCTGCCATTTAATTAGGAGGGAGGGAGTAAAGCACATAAGACAGTAAGCGATTGTGACCATCTTTCTCAGGTGATAAACAGAAGATTGTCCGACTAGCAATGAAGGAGATCATGACACACAGTATGGTAAATTGACAATTGACATTTAGCTCTGTTCAACTTAATCATAGTTCATTATCCAATACTGACATTTACAAATTCCATTTTCAGAAAGTAATACAAAAGAGAAAAGAAGATAGATAACACTGGTTAGGCCTACATATTGCATGCTGATTTAAGTCGTTTGGATTACTTAGACAGGGTTTTGTTTGTTAATTTGAGTCTGTTGTATGTTCTCTGCTTTCAAAGTGTCTATCCATTTTCCCCCATTGTTATCTTTACTAAATGTTAATACTATAGCCTACCTCCATGACTAGCACATAGCATGCAGCCTTATCTCACTTCCTCTTACGCATATAGCATTAAAGCCTAGCTAACATTAGGCAAAGGTCATTCATCCAGGTACACTGCTTGTACTCTACATGACTCTAGCTCTAGCTAGTAGGCTACAGTAGCCTATGTCACCCAGCCAGCAAATTAAATGCAACCATGTTTAATAATTAAGAAAATATTGTGAGTGTCCTATACAGCAAAGGTCCAAACAATGAAGACATGAACAAACAAGCCATGCCCATTGACAGACCATAGCAGCCTCTTTTGGCTCATTGTTTGGTTGAAAGGCCTGCATTAACTATAAATGCTACACTCTAAACACCCGAAGGCAACTGTTTCAAACAACATACCGGACAAACCCAGTGTTATGCTTTTTTCCCGGTGCAAGAAAGTAACAAGAGACAGAGACTATGTGGCGAAGATAGTAAAATACCTAGATATTCTGTCAGAAGTAGGTGGAGAGCAGAACATACAGCTAAAACGAGAGTGAATGTTGGACTTCCATTTGTCTGAAGGCAGCCGTTCGCTGTCACATCAGCCATAAAAACTTAACAAGCCGCTGATATGTGGTGGGTGTGCATGTCAGTTTGTTTTGATGCTTTTCTGCCCCACAGTGGTCAAAAGTTGATTCATGCGGCTGTAATAATAAGTCCCACATGCAATAGAATAACAGGTAACACTTTACAATAAGGTACACAAATAAAGAGTAGTTACCCTTTTTAAAAGGTAAATTTACCTTTCCAAAAAGGTAAATTTACCTTTCCAAAAAGGTAAGTTTACCTTTTAAAAAGGTAAATTTACCTTTTAAAAAGATAAATTTACCTTTCCAAAAGGTAAGTTTACCTTTTAAAAAGGTAAATGTACCTTTTAAAAGATAATTTTACCTTTTAAAAGATAAATTTACCTTTTTAAAAGGGTAACTACTCTTTTTAAAAGGGTAACTACCCTTTTCAAAAGGTTAGTTACCCTTTTGAACTAAGGCAAGTGAAATTTGTCTAAGTCGAGAGTTTGAGAATGCTTTTCCTCTAATAACTTTCAAAATGTTCAACTTTTTCAGGAGTTTGAAATTACCTCCTCTGGAATGGGCCCCATGACCCCGAAAATATGAAAATATATGAAAATATGTATGTGGATCTGAAATGTTATTTTCCAAAAATGACTCCACAGCCCCATTCTAAGTGGATGGAGAAAATTCAAAAACTTACCTTTTCAAAAGGTAAACTAACCTTTTCAAAAGGGTAACTAACCTTTTCAAAAGGGTAACTAACCTTTTTAAAAGGTAAACTTACCTTTTTGGAAAAGTAAATTTACCTTTTGGAAAGGTAAATTTACCTTTTAAAAAGGTAAATTTATCTTTTAAAACGTAAATTTACCTTTTTAAAAGGTAAATTTACCTTTTTGAAAGGGTAACTACCCTTTTTAAAAGGTAAACTTACCTTTTTGGAAAGGTAAATTTACCTTTTAAAAAGGGTAACTACTCTTTTTTTGTGTACCTTATTGTAAAGTGTTACCGAATAGGACAGCGTTTTCACACTAGGGATAGGCTATATTTGCGCTCTTTACACTCTCCAAAATCGTCAGCCCTGTCGTGCACTGTAACTACAATCCCAAAAACAAGCCAAGGACAGGGTGCAAAATGTGACACACACACCAACACACAAAATGACTGAGTCAGGTCCCTGTTGGATGTTAGCTAATGATACCATCTCATGTTAGATGGATAGCCAGGCGGTGTCTCACTTCAGAGACGAAGGCCAGCTTGGCCATATTACAAGCACAACAGCATCACCGCACCACTGTTTGGCATGCTGCTCAGCCTCTGCGCGTTAGTCACAAAGAGTCACCCGGGGAATACTTTCTACCTCCACTGATCACCGGCCTACACCTCCTGGCCCTGAGAAATCAACAGACAGGATGTATAGATTTACCTTAGATTGGCTGTCCCGCATTTGTACCCCCATAAATACTTTCACAGCTTAGCTAATGCCACTGTTGGGAATAAACAAGGTTATGGTGGACAAGATGAGGCTGAGATTTAGTTGGCAACTCGGACAGCGCAGGGCAGAGCAATGAGGAAGGAGATGTAATGAAAGAAAAAGGGAGGAAGCAACTTGCATTGGGAATGAACATTTATAGCTAAGCAGGTTGTGCTTTTACATATACAGGTTTTACAAAAAAATCTTGTGATCACACCCTTTCCACTGCATAACTTGTAAAGGAGTGGTCCCCCCTCCTCAGAAATAGCAGAACCATTGATACCATTGAAGTGGGACGACTGGACAATTTTTCTGTCACTTTGTGTAGACCTACTCATTAAATTGGGGCCTAATGTTAGCAAGCTAATATGCAATAAAGGTTAATAAATAACCCCTCCTGGCCTATATCAAAACTGATTACCTTGGTCAGAATTCTCATCAAAGACATTATAGATGAATTATTCAAGCACATTACTTCACTTCCGTTTAAAATGCTACTCATTTGGACAACTTCATGAAACTTGCAAGGTTCAAATCCATCAAATATGCATAGGCAAGCCATCACCTGCTCTATAATGAATAAGCATACCTTAGAATTGACACATTTGCTCTCGGAGAGACTTGTCAGTCTGACGGCCATTCATACACTCTGGAGTTGACTAAGCATTGCGTGTCTTTCCACTATTTGCTCCTTCAAAGTCAGCAAATGCTGACAGTTAAGTTGGTTCAGGAAGGAACATTCACTTAGGGACAGCTACTGCTCATACAGTTCCAACAGAAGTCAACTAAGAAGGACAAAGTGATGGTTTTCAGAAAAAGCTCATGAATGCCATGATCTAATGTGTACTGTTCTGTTTGCTTAGATTCACTTTAGTCTCTTTGAGAGAAATTGGATCAATTGCATAAATAAGCACATAAGGAAAACACCAATACATGTCTCAGCAGGCCACCAAGGCAGCTATAAAGCACCATGGGGCAGGAAAAACCCCCCTCGCGCGGCAGCTACTCATTATTTAAAGATGAGCATTCGCATCGGATTTGTTATTGATGTGGCTGGAAGGCCCACAGGGTCAAGGGGATATAAAGCATTTTGCTTTTGATAACTCCTCAGCCTACAGGGTACAGAATGTGATTATAATGTACCTATAGGAATTAGCGCTGTCAAGCGATTAAAACAATTAATCTAATTAATTACAGGCTCTGTGATTAATTAATCTAAATTAATCGCATACTTTTATGACACTTTTATACCTCTTTATAAACAGCTGTATAGCCTGCTACAAATTGTTTCTCTCTCTCTCTCTCTCTCGCTCTCCGTCTCTCGTAACTTCTGTCTCCACAACAGACAGCGCTGCACTGCCACAGATGCCTATGCCGATTCATTCACCATCGTCGTACTCATAGGCAAAAATATTGGCAGACACACACGGGGCGGGTGTCCGTTTACGCGGGAGACGAGACAGCTAGCAAACAAAATTGAGACACACGGAGGAAGATTGAGAGATACTGTTTTGAACCTACATTGTTGCACCACTGAATCAATAATGCACAGACACTGCGGAGAATAAAGTAAGATGTCTTCCTACCTTCTTATTTTCCCGAAGCATCCCATAAACCGTCCATAGAGCCCTCGGCCCCGCCCTTTCCTCTGCTTCTCTCTTACTTTTCTCCCTTTCACCCGTGCGGGCTGTGTATGCAAGCTACAGATGCACCACTTTTGCACTGGGTCAAAGGGCATTATAGAAGTGCGATTAATTTGCGTTAATTTTTTTAATCGCGTTAATTTTTCTGTGATTAATTAATCAAAATTAACGCGTTAATTTGACAGCCCTAATAGGAATGCATTTATATTTTCACATCTTCTAACTGTGGTAAGTTATTAAACAGAGTCCTTGGCTGCCAAGTCGAATTCTAAAGTCTAGTCTCGGACTGGTAACGGTGAAAATAAATAAAAGGTGTTCACTTTTTCTGTCGAGGGTTAATTGAGAAGATTGATTTACTTGTCATGTTTGGATGCTAAAAATGAAGCTATCCTCACTGGAAAATGGGGGCAACTACAACATTAAATGGTAATGGTAACAACATTTACCTTCTAGCACCTCTGATGTTCAATTACTATAACACTTTAGAACTTGTGTCGTCTTAAGAAATCAAATAAGAGTATTTTTCAAAATGTCAAACTATTTATCTTATTATAACATTGTGTACAGTGTTTGAATGGGATTTCATAAGCCCCTATATTACAGACCTTGCCTCTCAGTAGGCTATAATGCTTTAACAGTGATACGCAAATGTTACTCTATATTAATGGCTGCGGGGGCAGAGGCAGATGGCAAATGATTACATCCTCTTCTCATGATATAAAGAAGATGCGAAGAATAGGTGACGTATGCACTAGCAAATTAGAAAACACTGACTAATGGGACATAAAGCTGTAAGAAACATAACATGTTGAATGGCAATACACGCTGGTAACGTAGGTGTATGCTTACATTCAGAAATATATTGTGTGTGTATTATTTTTGGAGCAAATGCTTTCAAATATGTTACCATTTAAGTGTCAGCACAGATTATACAAACCCAGAGTTTAATATTTCCACCTCTTATTCAAAAGAAATGAGGGCTTATACAAAAAATTAAGTCTTTGTTATTTTAGGCCATAAGACGGGTGGCGAAAGAGAATAATAAACTGTTTCCATTCATAATGTTTCACTACCACTGTAAGGTTGACACAACTAGTAAGGTTATTATAAGCGTACTCATAATAACTTGGGTGTGCACTCAATACACCATACAGTGCAGTAGAACTCACCGACAGATAATCAGCACCTGCTATTTGATAGTTTAGAATGTGCATGATTGATATTTTTTTATTTATTTTTTTAAGATATTTTTTGGGCGTTTTTATGCTTTATTGATAGTGTAGAGACAGAGTTGAAATGGGGCAGAGAGGGGAGTGACATGCAGAGAACGACCTCAGACTGGAATCGAACCCGGGTCCGCTGCTGGCCGAGGCCTATGGGGGGGACGCCCTACCAACTGAGCTAAGGGCGCCACCATGATTGATATTTTAAATGGTACTAAAATGATAAAGAATGAAAGTGTCCATGCTTTCTGCATGATGCCGATTTTAATGGCCCTTTTAGACATTCAAGTTGATTCATATTTGACTAGGAAAGCCCATTAAGCTGCATGTTATAACAGGGATTTAAATAACCAAATCCATTAGTTGCTTGCATGTGTTGCTGGCCTAACATCAAGCAACCAAAAATCACTACTTTGCTTAAAATACTCTGGCTGAGACAAACTTATGAGCCAAATTACCAACACGTGTGCATAGAGAGCATATTTAATAGAACGTATTAACATTTTTGAGGCAAATAACACCTTAATAAGTCTAAAAAACACTTGGTTCACATGCCATCTGTTAATTACAAACGCAAGAAAGAAAAAGTTGATAAAACGGGCAATTTTCTTTTAATTATCTTCAAGAATGCAGTACAAAAAAAACATCTTCGTACTAATTCTATTTCAGCTTGCAGAATTGGGCAGCAGGCTATTTATAGCTGGGGATGAGGCCACATATTGAGAATGACACTTACATTTTGAAAAAACTTCGACCCGTTCCACACTAAACTGAGTCTCTCCGGGTGTTCAAATGAAGCAAAGTGTTTGTTCAAGCAGAGCACTTAGGTCACTTTAGTATGAGCTGATTGGCAGCGGCTGTTTCTTGCATGCCTCCCAATCCCTGGATCCTCCCTAGCTGCGAGGCTGACCAGTATTTGCAAGCAGGTGTGCAGCTAAGCCATTTCTACCAGACACTTCTCACAAATGCACAGTGGGACATGCTGTTTGAGGAAGTGGATTTATGTCTCCATTTGAACAATTCCTTACATCTTACTCAACATAGGCTAATTTAAAGATCCTATAGGTTTATGACATGGACACCATTTTTAATTCTTTCAACTTCTGCAATTTTGGCATGCTGGATGTCTCGCCATACAACAGCACCCATTAGACACGCCACTGTGGTTGCTGAATTGATCCGAAATTGACCCAGAATACAAAAGTGACTTGATTTAAGCTGCAGAATGTGTTTTCAGTTTTCTCAACATAGTAATCTTTAACTTCCACTCATCATTAGAAGCAAATGCAATATAATCTTAAACTCTGTGATTGCATGTTTTCTTTGTAAAATGCACCTTGGGAGCTGTAGTTCTCCTACTGTGAAGCTTTTATGCCCACAGGGTTTGTGCCTTTGACTATATATGGAAGAACCGGGTATTTTCGGATGCAGTTGTTTATCATTTTTGCCGATAATTCAACTCATGAGGATTTTAATGTGTCTTTTCAGGGAGGATAAGTTCTCCCAGCAGAATCCCTATTACTTCAGATTATTTAAGAGCTATACCGTTAAGAGCAAAACCTTTCCCACTGAATATAACTGTATATCCAATTGCTGCGAACGGTCAATTCCCTATGTGAAGTGTCTCTGATTGAACACTGTGTCCCCGATGTGACAAATCAAGACAGCTAAACTGAAGCAATGCGAAACACAGGCTCATAACCATGTTTATATGGGGGTGGACTGACTCACAGACTGACAGTGTGTTTTAAACTAGCTTGTGGGTGCATTAAAATTCAGTTTCAGAAACCTGATCTGCACCAGATCCAAACAAAAACTGGTCAATACAGCAGGTTAACTCAGAGGTTGGCGTCCTGATAGGAGGCGTCTGGAGATTCCTTATGGCCAGGGGCATGTCGACGTTGCCTCGAGCGTTTCTGGTATTTTCTTTCACATATGATTATGAGTTAACATTGCTATCAATTAGTGAGAAGTAAAGCTGATTCCTGCAGAAAGAAGAAAACAGCTCCTCCAGGATTTTGCAGGCTTTTTTGTGAGTGTTGCGGCAAAAAATGCCAGATTTTGCAGCAGCGTCCTCAAAAAGGTTTCAGTGAAAGTTGAGATGTTTTGAGGCTTTATTTATTTTTCAATAACATTGCAGGATCAAGTGAATTTTACAAAAATAGTTGCAACTATTTTTAATGTTCTATGTAACTTTAAGTACTTGCTAGAAATAATAATCTTAAAATAAAAACAATTACTATCCAGAAATTTTGAAAAATTCCATCAGAAACCCCATCCTAAAGACCTCAACACTTCATGCCCAACCCTGTGTAGGCCGACATGATGCACCCAGCAACCCATGCATGGGCTCCATCCAGCACAAACACACCTGGCTGAACAAAAAAGTAAGAAACACATTATCATGTTATTACTCCTGGGTAGGGGCTGCAGTATTAAACGGAGACGGAGCCTGTGTGTGTGTAGAGGCAGGGCAGAACATACATCTTTATCTGTGTCCACTTACAAAAGGTTATCTTTCATATTGCTCAAATGTTGCCTGATAAATGTCCTGGTAACTCTCAATATTTCCAGTGCGGGTGGCACATTTGTCATCGTTGAGATGGCGGGCAGAGTAGGGCACAGATGGGAACCCCCTCCCTCGCGCTGGCGTTGACGTATGAGCTGCAGGTGGAACCAGATGAGCATGTGTGATTGATAACCCCCTCGGTGTGCCTGGATCTTAACCAGAAAGAGGCTGAACTTCTGAGCAGGGCTGGTGTATGGGACTTAATGAACTACAACAGATTTGACAAGTTGATTACATAGAAGAAAACCCGGGAGGAATACAATGGATTCGCCCAAGCACACACACACCGTAATCTGAAATGTTCCCCTTTTTTTGGAAACCATTTGGTCAAATCAGCGGATTAAAGTTTGTTTTTCTATTATACAGAAAGAGATTATGTAACTATTCAATTATGGAGATTTACCCTCTCTGGAGGATACAACAATCCCACCCCATTAACCCACCATTGTTGCATCTAGCCCTGTTCAATCAACCAGTAGCTACACACAAATGTCAAATGCTTTTGCACAAAGGGTATGTCTTACACTGTTCATCGTCACAGAATACATTACACTCTTGACTCAAAATTGGTGGTCTGCAAAATGGCTTTGTATTGAAAGATCGATTAAAGAAAACAGAGGGGATTGATATTCAGGATTATTTAAGTAAGGATAAGAATAGTTGGTGGTCAAATTAATCAAATTACATGAAGGTTTTCACAATTCAATTCCAGATAGACCAACTTTCTTTTCCCCCACACAGTCAAATTCTGAACAATAACATGTAACAACCAAGGCTACATAAAAACATATGCTAATAATGATATACCTGGTTAGCCACAGAGCAAGTGGTGGCTTTTGTCTTGTCAGTTAATTAAAATTGCCTTGTTTGGTTTCATGTTAGTGATATCATTTGCATATTTATATAAGGATAAAAAAATTAGCAGTTCCATTTTGAATCTTGAAACCCCAGAAATGAACATGGCTAAAATTTGAATATAACTTGCACAAAATATACAGTATGTGGTTCAGAAAAACTGTGCAAAGACTGAGGAAATAGTGAGGTATATGGGCTTGTTTCCATTCAAAAAAGGTGCAGTTTGGAAGATAAATGAATCGACTCGAGTACAGTTGAGGAGGTCAGGAACAATTCTTTATTTAAACAAAAAGCTCAACTGCGGTCAAGATTAGGGTTGTGGCCAGAACCCTGTGCCAATCAAAAAGTACTAAGTATCTGATTAAAGGATGAAGAGCTCCCAAAAAACCTGTCTCTCCCAAAGCAACAGTGGGTTTTGTACCTCAAAAGGGGATGATCTGATTGGTCAAACATTCTTCCTGACACCGGCCCTTACTCATTCTATTGGTGAGCCTTAACTATCTCTTTCCTGGTCATTCTGTATCTGACTCACGTGTAAAGCAACATACATTGGAATCTAAAAACGTGTAGCTATTATCTTCAATTCAAACTATTTTTGCGTGTGCAGCATACCTTCATCCTGTTATGCTCAGAACTTCCTATGGAAAAGAACACTGTGCATCAGGACATAGGCTACATCCTGTGAGGCCCACACACACTCCAGTTAATGTTGGGAGAGGTAGAAAGGGCCTGTTCAGTTATCTACAGAAGATTTTGACACTTAATTAAACATTATTTCTTAGTTAAACAATTACCTTTAGAATATGTCATAAGGGCAGATACAACAATAGTCAGATAAAATAAAATAGGCTACTAGACATTCCATGTGTGCTCTGAAAAGTATTTGCAATTTTAGTTGGTTAGCTGTCTCAAATGTGTCCTTTAACAGTAACGCAAGGAATCTAGGCTGCACTTTTATAATATGCATTGTACATAACAAAAAATAAAAAGTTTATGTTTTAGACACAAATTTAGAAAAGCATTTAGCGGGCGTATGCCACTTTGCACCTAGAAATGTACAACTTGGCTTGTGAACAATTCTGAGACACAAATGCCAGTGTGACTTACCACTTCAGAATATTTAGGGCACAATTTCATTATACAACACGCTATCAAATTGTGCGGGCCCTTTATCCTTTGCAACAGGGGAACGCTGCATATAATTTTCAACATGTTTTGTTTGCCTTTGCCCTGATGTCCCTTATTTTTATTTTTCAGAGCATCCACATAATACACAGACCTGGCATCTCAAACTTATTTATGAAAAATCCTTGCTCAGGGAGGCAAAGCAAATTCTAGATGACCTTATATACATTCTGAGCGCAGAATTCTGGTTTCTGCCGTCAGGTTCAGAAACAAAAATTGTGGTGCATTACGATAGTGTGACTTGGTTACGTATTAGGCTACTTGGTTTTACTAGACCTGTGTTATTACTACTATGAAATAGTTTTATTATTATTTATTACCTTGTAGTGTTTCAAAACTGTCACTCAAAATGTGAATTTAAGATCTTTACATGAGTGCATATACTGTATTTAATTTATGCAGTGGCATGGAGCCCAAGACAAAGTTCCCTATACGGGACAATAAAGTATATCTCATCTTATGTGTGTGTACCATTTTGTAGAAAATTAAAACATATTTAAAGCCACTACGAGTAGCCTAAGTCGGCACGTTGGCGACACCTTTGAACAAAAGCGGTAGTATTTTAACGACGCCAGCTGTCATGAAGCTGTTTTCTAGCTCGTGCAGGGAGTGCAAGATTCAAATAATCAGGAAGCAATATGGTGCGTGTCCGTGTGTTGAAAGTGTGGAGGGCACCGGACTCTTTTCGGCTCTGTGAGTCTATGGGTGACACAGCATCAACTAATGGCAGTAAGTGCTAAACACACCTGATTGCAATGAGTTGATGCATTGTCACCTCTCACGGAGCTGAACGAGTCCGTGTCCTCACACCAAGCGAATGAACGAGAGATGGCAGTTAGTTAGTATGGATCACGATGAGGTAATGTGTTTATGTTGTAAATAATGACTATTTCAGATGAATATTGGTCATCTGATGATGCTGGTTAGGCAAAGTAAACTTTGTTTTAGTAGGCTACCGCTCATTCATTTAGGAGTAAACACTGCAGTCTAGGTTCGCTGCGTGAAATTGTGTATACGTAGCTTGGCAACGCCCTCCCGCCCGCCTATCACTCTCCCTTTTAGCTTTTCTTCATTGCATTTTCTTTTTTTTCCTTTGATGGTTCAGCCCCGTTATCAGTCATTATGAACAAACAACTGTCTCAAACAAGGCTCCCGCTCCCCTTCCCTCACCTGGAGGGATAGCCTTCTCAAATCACGTTCCTGCGCCGCACTGAAATCTGCGACCAATACGGATATGTGACCATAGAGCATGCACGCGTGAACCGAAAATCGGACTGGGTGTACGACCAGATCAAATGCAGTAATAAAAACTATATAAAAAAGTATTTCTTTGCACAGATGGTCTCGTTTGCTGTTAAAGGTAATTTTTGATTATGAGAGGAAACATGAGGCTGTTTAAAAGATATTTAAATGTTACTCGTTGCTGCTTTAAGTGTACAACCAAGCTCCATCACTTTTAGAAGAACACACACCAGCATTGTTTGTAGACTTAGTCCAGCTTAAATATGGTAAGCTAGATGTTTTGCCTTTGTAAGGGCCTGAAGCATGTCGTCAAACTTAATCAGACCTGACCACATTTTTCCAGTAGTTTACTACAGCAGTGGATTTTCTTTCTCTCTTTAGACGTCTTATAGATCAGACATTACAAACGTTATGATTGCTGTGATCGACATGCACCTAAGACCCCTCCTGGTTTTGCTTTCGTCAAAAGAAGACAAAACAGATTTGATTTCAGAGTCTTCATTTATGAGTGGAGAAGTTCACCATCCAAAGTTTAATCTCTATAATCACACAGATGGGGCCAGCCAGGTATTGTAAAAGGTAAGTTAACCCAGCCCCAGCAATTTCCCACACACAGCAGTCCATTTAGTTTGTTTGCCGTCTCTTCAGGATTGTTTTTTTTTCTTCCACTGTGTTGACAGCCTACCATCTGCTGCAGAGCCAATCTAGATCTCATATACCTTCACCAGTCTGTATTTACTCAGGCTGTCAGGACGTGAAGTTTGGGAGTAAAGATAATCAGTTACGATAGTGTTAGTGAAGTGTTCCCACAAACGACATATGCTTGAGACTGGGACTGGATGAAAACATGACAAAAGTCTTTTTTAATAAAATAATATTTATTCAGTAATAAAAGAAGAAGAAGATTCCATCTGACGACCATCACCTGAAATCCAGTCAAACAAGGTAGAGAACATTGTAAAGAGAAGTTTGAGACTCCAAAATAGCACATGTTTACATCAATTATTTCGGGGCACAGAAGATGCAGTACGCTCCAGAAACAAAAACTATGGTATTCAGTCCTTTTAAATTGAGAGAAAAATACAGGTCAAGTTGTTTCAAGTTCCACTTGCGCTTCAATAGCTACAAATAAACTGCCCCCATTTTCTTTAGTTTTTTTTTTCTTCCAAAGGATATATCAGAATAAGGATACAAATGGTTCAGCTGGGCCACAATATCGAGCATTGGCATCTTGGATAAAAAGTGTGAACACAAATGTGAAAAGAAAAAACACCATTACAAGGAAAATAAGACTTGTTCTATACATACATCACAGGTACACCACAGCTTTACGAGAAATCAGTTTTTAGTTTTAATATCATCCTTTCTTCAGATCACCACATGCTTCGGTGCTCCACTCACCTGTTTAGTTTATCGTTGTTTTGGTCCTCTCTTGGGATCTGTGGTATCTTGTTTCGGTCTTGCAGATCTGGCAAATTGCTGGAAATGTATAGTTAAGGTTTGTAAAGAAACCGTTTTCCTCCAATGGTAAAACTGATACCACTGATTATGTATTTCCTCGACCTAAACTTGTGGGTTATTTTAAGTCAGGGAAGTTTAGCAGAAATCTAAACTGATATATAGTCCAACAAATAAATCTGATCTTCATCTGCTCCCATTACTATATTTCTACTACTATGATTATATTTTTTTACACCAACACATGTATATCTTTCTTTGTACAGATGCACAACACCAAAAGCACAGAGGAAGTTGTACACATAACGGCAACCTCACTACCTATCGCAGAGTGATAGTTTAAATAATGCTCAGATATTGTCATGTTTTCTCTCCCAGAGGTCCGTGCAGCAGCTTTAAGCCACAGGGAGCCTCTTCTTTCTGACACTTTCCAGCTCAGATTAATTTAATTTAGCCAAAGGTCGCAGCTGTTTGCTCACAAATGCCAGAAGACTTTTGGCCAAAAGGAGACTACACAAGAGCAATGGTGTCTTGCTTTCCTGAGGCCGGCTTACTTCACTCAGTGACAGCTACTGTTATTCACGTGGATTGATAAATTGTTGGCAGATGTGACAGGTTAAATAAAGGGGCACTAGCCAGATGTGTGAAAGGCTGACACTGTGGTGCTCTGTGTTAATAAATCTTACTCTTTAGATTACTAGCATTTTGCACCTTTTTTTTTTGCCAGATAACTTATTTAGTAGCAGGTGTTTTCAGGATTCTCTGGCAGGTGCCATACTGTGGTCTCAGGCTAGCACCGAAAAAATCATTATGGGACTGACTGTTGTCTGCCTATACCTGCTTAAAAAGACATCTGTACCAAAATGAACGTTAAATCGTCTTTTGATGGTCCAAATAGAATCGATTAAAACACTAAAAACAATGCAAGTGCACCTCATAACATGTTGAGTTCGATTGGCACACTTGCAGTGGTAGATTTTCATTATGCCAATTGGAAATCAAAAAAATTAAAAACCCATGATATTCCAGTTAGTGAAAAAGTCCAAGCTTCCAAACGACGTGTTAAACAGCAGAACAGTGACTAAATGACAACTATGTACTGGGTTTTGGATATATTCCAACACAGGAGTTGTTGGTGATAGAACTGCAGTGTGAGCACTTTAACCTTACCTGGAAATCAGCTACATGCAGGAGAGCATCTTCGACTAAATGACATTGTAGACTTCACTATTCATTATTTGAACTAAAAGTCTAACGCGCTGTCGCCAAGTTAATTGCTTATGGAGTGCACATTAAAACACCATCAAAATCGGTAGTCTTGTTTGATTGGACAAGTTCGAAGGTTGATGTGCAAATTATCGGTGTTAGGCTGAGGAAGAGCAGGTGGTGGTTCAGGCCTGCCAGAAATTAGTCCTGCTTTTCCTGAGGACCAAAGCCTACAACACATCTGTGATGGGAGCTGTCCACTAAATAAACACCACACCCCTTTCTGTATGTTCAGTGACATTTGATCTCTTGCACAGGAATATGCCATCTTAATTGGTCAATAATGAATTTTCCATATTACAACATATTTACCAAAACTGATCTATCCATCCAGCCATCCAATGCTACACACGCCCACACTTAATAAGCGAACCCTAACAAATGAACATATCTCCTGGATTTCCACTCCTTATAAAATCCTTGTCCTTGCTTCATGTTTGGGAAAGAGAGATGAAAGGATACAACGACGAGGGGTTTGTCAAAGAGAACATAGCCGTTGGTTTCCCGCAGGGCTTTCTCTGCACCATGCTCACTGGGGAGTCCTACGAAGGCCTGGCCTTTCATCCGCCCCTCCTTCATTAACACAATGTCAAACCTGAGGAGAAGGAAGACGGACACATCATTATAACTGCAGGCTTGTGGCCCGAGTAGAGTCAACATTAAGCTGCGGCTATTGAGAGCGACAAGAGGTGCTATCTGCTTCTGTGAAAACTGTGCTTGGCAATAGTGTGTCAATGATGCTAAAGAATCTGTAGCCCCCCCCCCCCCCCAACCAACTGATGTTACTGAACCTAAACCAGAATCCTAAGTTAAATATGAAATCTCCACCAAAAAACAGTATGCAATGTCTTTAGTTTGTGTGTGACTGATTTGCATCCATAGCTTAATGTGAAAGTGGCCTAGTCAGCTGTTGTGTTTGGGTGAAAAAAAAATGCAGTTTTATGGGTCTAGATAGAAGCCCTATGATCTGGTCACATAAAGATTAGGATTTATATACATATAGCATGTTTAATCAGGGTAGAAATAATCCTTAAACAGGAAAAAGACACACTTTAGAAACAGGTTTTAAAGGACAAACAGTGTCCCTGCATCTTCCTGATTATCAACTTACATCTGCATTGTAAGTCTGCCTTCCTAATCAACATAAACTTGGTTTGACTCAGATGGACTACTTATTCAAAGTAGTGCTGATGCACACAGCCACACAGACACAAAATATCCCTCATGATCTCTACGTCAAGTCAGATCCTTATTAATAACACAACTCACAGTCAGCATGAATTACTAAAAACTCTCAAGGGATAGTGATAAATTGCTACATACATGTTTCTCTCGGCTTCTGACGAAGGGTCAATGTATCTCCCATAGATGTACTTCAGGTCCTGGGAAACAGATGATTATATCCGGTCAAAGAGCCAATACATGATTATGAATATGAATGCGTTGTTGATTCTATTGTTTATGCAGACGCGATACGTGATGTGGGATTTAGGGATTAACATCTCATTTTAAGGAAGATAATTGATGGCATACTACAATGGTCTTAAAGCAATAAATGAAAAAACTCCAGGAGAAACATCATAAACAAACAAATGCTGTGAATGCACCTACTTTTTCCTCCACTTGCTTTGCGATATTCTTCACGTACAGTCTGCAGGTTGGCTCGCCAGGGTCATAATTTTTAAACACAGACATCCTTTTTATCTCTGTTTCAAAAGAGAGAAGAAAAAAAACTTGATGCAATGAGCATTTCAAAAAAACAGGTACAAAGCATCACAGAGCAGGCCAAAACCTACAGAAAGGTAAACTCAAACTTCCTGCAACTCAATAGTGTCGACCCAAATGTTTAATTTAAGACAGAGTGGGCCAAAGGATTGGGTGCAGAGTGATGTGCCCAGACATTAAAGGAAAGCTTATATGTTTGATCCCAACACCTACCAGCCAGTTCACTTCACACGTGACATGGGACGTATTCTATCTCAGCTGATGTGTGTTACATAGGAACAGGAAGCATGTCTGAACACGGTGGGTCAGCGCTTCTACTATTACTTTATCATATTATAGAATTAAGTTAGAAATACAACTATCCTTTAAATGTGGATCCAGGTGGTGTATGCTTTTTCGAGATGAAAAGATATATTTTTTTTTACAAAAATGCAGCTACAACTGTAATAATAAGTTTCTAATAAAGTGAAAATATTAATGTAAATAAATGTATATTTTTTTAAATTTTAGATTTGCACCTAAAAGGTATTTTGAATTTTTGTACTAAGGTCCTTAAAATATCTTAATTATTTATTTTGACATCATACCAGATTTTTTGTACAGTTTCTTACATAACTTAAAGCCTAATGGCGTTAACATGCTTAAATCTGCATTTACTGTTTGAATGCAGGAGACAAAACCGTCATATCATCATCATTTAAGCTGCTATTGCGAGTCTGTTAACAAACGGTTGCCTAATGAGGCATCCAGCAGATATTGAACAACATTTTCCAACACATTTGCAAACATAAAAGGTTTTCAGATGACGACTGGTTTCCTTTGTAGGGTTGGATTTTTCTGCAGTTGGCACTTTACCTTATTGTGTTCAGCCACGATGGCTCTCACTGCTCACTCTAACTGCCAAATGATTCTAATATGCATTTAAAAAAAACCACTACTGCAGCTTTAATTCTTCACGCATCTCTTTTGCACAGAACAGGATTTGTGTGAGGGAAGGAGAATGTTAGAGCTGTTTAATACACAAATTCAAATGCTTTTTTGAAGTTGAGATGCTCACTGTTGTACGGCAAACAATCTGCAATACACGACACCAATACAAAACAAAGGGTTTTGTTTATTACTTTTTACCCTCCCCTTTTAATGGGTTTTTGGAAAATGAACGTTACGTTTTTTTCCCCTTTTTCTCCAGTCTCTGATCACCAGTTTAAGACTAGTTCTGCCAGTCCAGTAAAGCCCAATTATTTCACTTTCCTGATGCCAACATTACTTGCTTGTGAGGGGACAATGATAACAACTAAGCCATGTCTAGCTTAGAAACGCCATGGTTACCGTCTCTGGACAGCCGTCCTTTCTCCAGCTCCTTCCTGGAGATGACGCCGGAGCTGAAGTCCTCTTCATCGTCACTGTTCTCCTCTGGCTGCTCTGAGGCCTGAGCGCTGGGGTACAGCTTCCCAAAACCCTCCGCCTCTGCTACTTGCTGTCCACTTTCAGGGGGGAGCTCCCTCTTGTCCGTATCTGAAGGGACACACACAGGGTTGTACCGTTTTTTAAAAGTTTAAATTTTGAGTCAAATACACTATTGCCGATCACGTGAACACACAGCCGGCTTATTTTTTATTTTAATTATATAAATGTTTTTTTGATTGACGTGATTTTCGGCAAACCACACAACATGTGGGTGGTCAAGTGGTTTTAAAAAAATCAACAGAAGCCACCTCATGTGTATTTGAACCAATGACAGTGCATTCTATGCTGCACGCGCCCCTCCCCCCTCCAGAACAAATACAGATGGAAGTTCTCAAAGTGTCTTAGAATTAGCAGATGGTGAAATAATCATTTCCACAATCTTTATCCCCTTCAGTGAAACAGACAGGTCTGTGATGAGTGTGTGGAGAGAAATCCTCTTGGTCACAATTAGTTTAAAATATTGATGTTTAAAATATAAAAAAGCAACACAAAAATAAACGGGATGATTATAAATTGATTGAATTTAAAATAATGATATCTTGATCTGAATACATACAATGAGTGCTTTCCTTTGGCAGAAATCATGTTTAACTCATTGATGACGGCTGCTGCGCGATGCCACATTGCCTCTCCTGCCTGATGCTGCATCGTGCAGCATTGTTACTTTATCTAATTTTCATGGCATGCGCAGCATAGAATGCACTGTCATTGGTTCAAATACACATGAGGTGGGTTTTGTTGATTTTTTAAGACCACGTGATCACCCAAAAGTTGTGTGGTTTGGCGAAAATCACATCAATCAAAAAAATTAAAAATTAAAAATAAAACAAAATAATAAAAAAAAATAAGCCGGCTGTGTCAGCGATAGTGTATTACAGAACAGTTAGTGGCGTTTGGTGTGCAGAATCAAGGTCCACAATAGGCTACTGACGAAAATCACACTAAATATTTTATATTATTTATTCTTTTTTTTTCTCCCCCATCTAATTTTGACGATTTTTAGAAAAATGTGTTGGTGTGTAAGCGCTAAGGGAGCATGTTTAAATAAAACCTGTGAACCTTAACTTTTAAATGTATTTTATTTCATGTTTCTATGTGCTACACAGGCTTAGATATTAAGGTTTTGGTAGACTTGACAATTCGTACTATTTTTTCAGAAAACCCTCAGGCATTAAGGACATGCATCCTAGATTGCCATAGTCATCAATGGGTTAAGAGGAAATTAGTTGCGTGCTAATTGAAAGAAGACGGTTTTAGGAATGAAGCATGGGCACACTCCGTCCATGTGACTTAAAGGCCTACTTCACCGGTTGGAATATGAAGGTGTATTGAACTCGGAGATCCGATTTAGTATAAATGTGCAATTTTTTTTAAAAATCAGATCATCTTAGCTTGAGAAAAGGCAGAAAGAGTGTTTTATGGTCTCACTGTCTAACCCTACAGTTTCCTTACTTGGACATCACAGTAAGGGCTAGGATTAACAGTACAGCTGGGCCAAGGGAAGACTAAGGGAAGAAAAACCTCATTCATTATATTATAATAGTTATTTTATAATGATAGAACGCTGGTTCTGTACGGGTGAAGTATTCCTTTAAAGAATTGTAATCAAATCAGAATCCATTCCTGTTTTGTAAGCAGCAGCAGGAAGGATAACAAGGATAAGGATAACTCTGGCAGACTTTTGATTGTTAGAGTGTGTGTGTGCGTGTGCGTGCGTGTGTGTGTGTTGTGGATGGAATTACTAAGAGCAGTGAGCCTGTACAAATCCGAGAAAAAAAAAAAAGGTTTGTCATCCGCATAAGGTATATGTGTGCACTGGAGCAAGAAGTGTTGGGAGGCTTTTCTGCTATACTCTCGGCAGAGAACAAGATCTCTGCTTGCAAAATTATCCTCTTCCTTATCGGAAACCCCCACAACTCTCCTTTTCATTTAAATAGCTGGTTTATCGAGACCCCTACGCCGTCACTCTCCCTCTCTCTCTCTGCTCAAAACAAGACTAATCCAAAAAGCCACCTGTCATAGTTTATCTTTCCCCTGCCTTTAGGAAATCTTTTGTGTGCGACTTGAGATCTATTTTACCTCTCAGGGGCTTGGGCCGGTGAGTGAAGTTGTGGCTAGAGAGAACGGAGATAAGGCAAACAGGGAACTGCAACAGGCTGACAAGTAACACACAGACTGTGGCCCCCCAATGACATTTCCTCACACAGATATAATGGTAAAATTTTTTTTTTTTTTTGGTGAGAGTTTCTGCTGTGATATACTGCTGTGTAACACTCTGCTCTGACTTCTCCCATGGAAAGGAGCTCTAACTTGAGTCAATGGGAGTATCAAAACCAGCTCCTGCTCCAATGTGATAATAAACACGATGAATAGTAATGATCAAACCCCTAACAGAATTGCACTTTTTGTATGGATTCGCTCAATGCACGTGCAGACTATAGAACTGTTTTTTTTTTTTTTTACTAGCAGTTTCTGAAAGATATGCATTGGCAATCGTTCCCTGCCCTGTTGCATATAATCAATATCAGATAAGTGTGGGGAAACAGTGGACATTAATCTTAATTAAAGCTAAACTCATTAGCGGATAAATCAATTAGTCAATTGACAGAAAATTAATCTGCACCTATTTGAAAAATATACCATTTAAAGTGATTTTCAAGCAGAAATGCCAAACATTTTCTCATTCGAGTCTCTAAAATGAGTGGATGTGTTGCTTTGTGTGTGTGAGTGTGTGTGTAAGATAGTTGTAAATTGAATATACTGAGGTTGTCGAGCACCAATTGGACAAACAGACATTCCAAGGTTCTAACTTGGGATGGGTTCCCCAGGGGTTGACACTAAGGTTTCAAATGCACTTGCCCATAGGACAAGTACAGGTAATGTTTTACTTGCCCGAATGTTGTGTTCACTTGCCCAAAAAAAAACAAAAAAAAACTGTTAAACAATGATATATACAGTATAGGCTAATTGAATTATAAATTTTAGCAATCTCTTATCTCTTAAATGCAAACACTGCTTACTAGTCTCATCCTGGCAACATAAAACGAACAACAATTCATATAAGCCTATATATCATGACATCACACACTACACCAAGCGCCTGGTCCTGCTGCAGCATCGTGAAAGGGCCTCTTTTTGCCATGCATCTTGCCCAAGGGCTCAGAAAACTCAGTCCAGCTCAGAGTCAAGCTGAAAGTTAGCTTCCACAGAAAAATTGTACTTATTTAAAATGGTCACATTGTGCCAAAAAGTGATAGTGTGCCATAAAACGATTAAAGTCCACCATGTTAAAGCTATTGCCCAGTTATACTGTAAGTAAGGAGGGGGATCATTAATTTCTATTCATGTTGATACCATTATAAAGACTCCACAATCCAAATCTGTATCGATACCTTTCTATTATTTTGTTTAAAGAGAACTGGTATTATTGCTTTAATTGCTTATAAGATGAGCAGAGCTCAGGATAGGACTTTAAGCAGGTCATAATTCCATATTTAGGCCTACTATTTAGTTTATATTGCTGGGAAAACAAGTGTTTTACCCAAACTGTAGGCTATTATTCAAGCTTCCTGCGAAAAACTCAAATTTCTTATTTTCTTGATGTTACATTTGAACACATCATGATGTCATTTTATTGACCTTTGCCTAATAATCATTTTACTGAGCCGACCTGAACACATCACATTTGAACCGTTTGCAATTTTTTTTAGCTAACTAGATCTTATCCTGCAGATTTTAATATGGATTTAAAAACTATCCGATTTTTCAACTGCGGGACTTGCTACAGTCTCTCGTTTGTTGATCACCGCTGCATTGAATGAATGATGAGACGGTGCGGAGCCCGTCTGCAGCTGCTCAGCAGACAAGAGTTTTTTTTTGGAGACGGAGCGGGTTGAAGGAGTTTCTTCAAGACAGTCGAAGGTAGAAAAATTTTACAGTCCATGATGCAGTCCAGTGATGGAATAATACGCTGAAGTAGGCCTAATTAGATGAAGATGACCCGACTCGATATTTAAAATTATATATGTGACCTAGCCTACTGGACTCCATAGCGGTATCGATAAGCTCAAACGTTATTGATTTCTGGGTTTTGAATATAGCGGAACCAGGTCCGTAGGACAGAGCCGGCTTTCGGAACGTAGACAGCGAAACTGCGCGCACACAGGCTGTGTGTGTGTGTGTGAGAGAGAGATAGAGATCGAGTGCGAAAGAGCGACCGTGATGCTGCTGGCTGCCGCGTGCAGCTGCTCAATTGCGAATATAGCCGATCTATTTTGTGTGAGTTAGCGGAAAAAAAATGTTTTGCAGACTGTAAAACACAGGAATACATAGCCTAGACTACAGACAAACCCTCTAAAATCCACTTGCCCGTCCGGGCAACCAAGAAACAATCTCAACAGACATCTTAGTGATGTAAATGATGAATGAATAGAAGGATTGAAATAGAGGAGGCAGAGGCCCTTACCTGTGCCCTCATTATCAGCCTGACCCGGCCCACCTCCCTCCACTACGGCTGCCACCTCTGGAACCGAAATGTGGAATTCAATTTTCTTGTGTGTGGCAGGGTGGGGCTGCTCAAACACGTCGCTGGGCTGCAGCACTGGAGCGCTGGGGGAAACGGCAGAGAGACAATCAGCACAGCCCTCGACAGCAGCCTCCAAAAAAAAAGCTGGCTCCTGAGCGGCTTAAGAGGTTGGGATATTTTGTTCTGGTCAACGGGAGAGATTTTCCCAGTCCGCAAACGTACAGCCAGGAGCCACTCTAGGCTGTGTGTGTATTTATAGTTTAGAAACATAGTGTGTGGTCTGTCATTAAGGGAGTGTGGGAGTGTGTGTTGCCTGTCTTTATGAGGAAGACTTATTTTCTCGAGGGTTTTGTCTTTTAAGAAAAAATATTGTCTGGAAAGGAGCTATGCTGCGTAAGGACTGTGTGAGTGCCTTTGGTGTACCTCTGACAGTCTGGCTTGGGAGCGTAGAGTAGATCCTTGATCTTGGGTTTCTTTCTCTTTGAAGCTGTTTTTGGTCTCAGCGGTCTCTTGCATGCTTGGTTGACCAGGCCCATCAGACGGACAATCCTGAAATAAAGCAAGCGCAGGGAATCAGGCAGAGAATGTCTACCTTCGACAAAAACAAAGCCCACCTATTGGAATTAACTGTTTCTGGAAAAGTATTGCTTCTGAATAATACATTAAAAGGATCGTTGTCAAAATCACTTTCTGTCAAAATCAGTCAATATTTTCTCACAATTACTGTGTGGGGGCTGAATAAAATTCTGGCGTTAATACACAGCCTATACTCTGAAAACTGGTGTGTAAACAATGGGACCCACCGTAGCTAACAACATACCCTTTTACAGAGCCAAGGCTGTGTATTAACACCAGATGTTTCTGTTCAGTACACACGGACACATGGACAGGTCGTGGGAGAGACAAATGATTTTGACAACAAGTGTTCTCCAGGATCACTGACTCCACCTTTAACACACTGGCTGGACTGGATACTGCACTAGGATGTTAAATTCCTTTTTTTCCTCTGACGGAAATGTTTATGCGTATTTTTCCGAGAGTCCTCTGTAATGCCAGCCAGTTGTTTTCTGCTCCTCACCTCTCCTTGTCTTCGTCATCTCCGCTCTCATACTCCGACTCTTCCTCGCTGGAAAAATCCATCTCCTCCTCTGGTAAGGGCGGGTAGCTGGGAGGGAAGGGAGGGGGCATGGGGATGGGCGGCGCAGGTGGCAGGTACTCATACTGCAGGAAACAAAGCTTAAATTTACTAAACACCTCCGGGTTCTACCAACTGATTTCAGGGGGGGAGGGGTGATCCAAAAACTGGGATTCATTGCTTTTGCAGATTAAAGAAGAGATCAAAATTGAGTAGTAAAGCATGGCCGGCCACATAATTACTAGCGCAAGTAAGGGTAATCTATGTTAGGTCTAAATTGAATCACAACATTTTGAGACTAATGCAGAGTGTTATTTAAATATCACCTCAACCAATATAATCAAGGAAGACTCTGGTAAGCAGTGTCATTTACAGGATGATTTATTTCACTTATTGATCTGATGTTGGTTTTCAAATGAATCATTTGGTTAATGAAATGCCATCACAATTTCCAAAAAGCCCCAAGGTGACATCTTTAAAATGCATGTAAAGGGAAAGGAAGACTAAAGATAGCGATTTTACTCTCATGTAAAAGAAAGGCAAAACGGTACATTTTCACTTTTAAAGAGCTGGAACGAGCTCATTTTGGGCATTGTTGCATGAAGAACTATTTTGAAGATTCATTGATTTTCAAACTTGTTGATAATATAGCTGAAATGAATGATATTTCAGCTCTGATACTTAAAGTCCTGTATCTGACTGATATTTTCTTTAACTTTAAGTTGCGTATTCAACTCTTCAAAGACAGCGATATCTCCTCACAATTTCTGATGTTTACATAATGCAGAAAAACAAGTGTGTCCACTGTCTGTCCACAGGGCTTTCAAATAGTCCTAATGCTCACATGAGCTTCTGTGTACAGTATGTATTGAGGAATAGTATTTAGTTTGTCAAAATATCTGCACGTTTGAATGATTTCAGTAAATGTGGCAACTGTTTTTCCAGCGTTTTTTAAGTGGTCTTGGGAGGTAATGAGTTGCCTACTAGAGCCCCCTAAAAACTCAAATATTGTTAAAAAATTAAAAATCTGCATAATCCAACAATGATTTCTGCAAGCTTACCATGGGGGGTCTGGCAGTTACTGGGCCAAACGGACATGGTAAATTCATCTTGTTCATCAGATGTAGCACCTGTAAAAATTGGAGATGGGATGAGTATTACAACAGAGCGGTAGTTGTATTTAAGATCAGAACCCAGAGAGGGGTGGGGGAACTGGTAATATAAATATAGCCCTGCTCTCAAGCCTGCAACTCAGGTTCCATATAATGTAAAGCAGAGCGCAAAGCTTTTGCATTTTTCATTTAAAATACAAGGATGGGGGTGAGATTGAGGCTGAAGGAAGATACTGACGTTGAGCACGGAGGCGGCCTCTCGGCAACACACTAGCACCACCAAGACACCAACGCTGGAAGTGGCAGCAGCAGAAAAAGCCCGCCTGCACGGCTCCCGGGGAAATGTTAAACCCATAACTCATGCCTCCCACTTAGGGTTTATTATTAATACTTTCACCCAAAATTGAGAATGTAAAAGGCAAATGTTTGCCGTTTGATCTTTTAATAGGTTGGATGCAGTTAAAAAAAAAAAACCTCTGGGGAATTCCAGCATCTTATTTCCATTTCACAATATGAATCTGAGGGTGAAGAAATGCAGTCACATTTGCATTTCTGGACACATTCACACTTTCACCCCCACCGACAAAAAAAAAGAGTAATGTATGAATAGAATACAAATAAACACACACATAGCCAACATTTGCATATCAGAGACATGCAGGTATTGGATAAAAAAAGGGATATAAAAAATGTACTCACTTGAGTATAAAACTTGGGTACACTCATAAGGGCATGTGTTATATTTGTCAGAATGCCATTAGAAGGTGGTGGGTAGAAATATTTCAAAGTGGGATTAAATTGATGCTTAAGCCTGTGGGGGGGAAGAAAGAAAGAGAAAGAGAGTGAGAGAGAGAGAAACAAAATTACTTAAAAAGTAAACTTTGTGGCACTGACTCGCTGCCTTAAAAACAAAAGCAAAAGCTCCTTCACAACTCACACACTTATTCAGAGACAGGAATATGTGGTCGGTGAGCTGTAGCTGGTAATTTTATTCTTTAAAAGTCCAGTCATTAAGAGAAATTGGGACCATGCCATGTCAGCAGCACTAAGGCTTTGTCCTCATGTAATGATGACTTTTATAAACCATGACTCGGCAAGGCATCAGAGAACAAATCTAAATCTACGCAGGCCTAATGAACAAAGGTGGGGAAACGGCTTATACATATTAATCTGACACTTGGCTACATGACAAAGAAATCCTTAAGGTCTGAGAGTTTAGTGTAATAAGTCCACAGCCCACAGTGTAACTGCATTTGATAACTGGAGAATACACAAGTTAAGTGTTACGGTAGTCATTAACAAATAGTTTATCTATTTCACGGAAAATCATTCATTCATCAATTTTGTGACATGGAATTACATAGACCATGAGAGAGAATTTTGTTCCCCTGCAAAATGACTTGGCAACCAGAATACTAAGATTAGCAGAACCATCTACAACTTCTATTGTTGTCGGCTTACTGCTAGAAAGTTTGGTGGCATCGACAGCTGGTTGGATACTTTAGCTGTGTCCCTGAAGGGCTTCAATACAGTTTTACAAAGTTTACACAGTAACTGCTGCTAATCAAGGAATATTTCTGAAGCCAAAAAACTCTTGCACACTTTAGATATTAGGGCTGGGGAGTAGAGAATAATAATAAAAAAAAAACTCCGGATTGTTTCCTTCTCTAGCACACTTTTCTATGAAGCGCTGGGTTGCTAATGATTTGACGGCAACGACATAGTGGTAGAGGTTTCTACAAATGGCTATGAATTGTATTGAGAGCATTCGGGACAGTTTAATGAATCAATTAATCACTACACCCGTAGAAAAACATTAAAATAAGGTCATTTCTCAAGGTTACTAACAACAATATTGCTTTCGGGCAGCAGCTTCGCTTCTTTTTTATATCGCAGAATATTTTCTCTTAAGAATACACATGTCTCTTAGCAGTATGTCAGCATTAGGACAGCGGGATTCCTTTCATTTATTACACTTAAACTTTTTCGAACCAATCAGGATATATCTCATTTGTGTTTGTTCACATTAAGGGCTTCCGATAAACAATCAGTGTAGTATTGATCGTAGCTGCAAATGATTAATAAAGCTAACAGCATCATATCAGGAGGAGGTGAAAACTATTGAATGATCCAAGGTGTTTAGATCGAGGCAGCATTGGAGCAAGGGACATGAAAAAAAAACCTGGTCCCACCAACCAGTAGGACAGAGACAGAGGTAACTTGTCAGGTACTCGATGGAGGCCTGGACCTGGCGTAATTGGACACAGGGTGCTGACAGCTCTGGAATACTGCTCACAGACTCTCATCCTGGAAAATTATCAGATCGCCTCCAGGCCACCTCTACCCAACTTAACCGACAACTTCTTTGACCAGGTTTAGAAGGCTGGCATATATCAGTGATTCTTGAGAACCGGGACAAAAGGCTGTCTTCCATATGTAACTGCTGTTATGTTTAAAACTAAAAATATTTGAAATGGTAGATGTTATTAGGGATTAAGCATAAAATGTCTGGAGCACAATTATCCCCTTAAATTTAATTGTATCATTATTATGTCAAATATATGACACTTGTTATCTTCTCACAACGTCCAAAACAGTGTGTCCTCAGAGAAGGTCGTCCAGAAAGGTGTGACGGTGCGAGGGCCCGGTCATCGCTGCTCACAGCTTTAATTAGATATGGTACCCAACCAACACACTCGTAAATGATTTCACACAGTTGTATTTTCTCAAACAAATCTTGTGCAATTTTGATTATGTGAACCAGGCCCGCCGCTCCCTATACGCAGAGTACGCAGACTGCGTAGGACACCAAGTACCTGGTGGGGGCACCAAAATTAAGGTTGCTAAAAAAAATCATGATAATAATTAAATAATTGAACTACAAAAATATATAAATAAGCTGTGAAGAGGCCCACCGTAGTTTTTTTCTTAATTGTATAACCTATATCACTTAATTTGGGCAAATTACATGTCTTTACCTAATATATAAAAATAGTCTCCCCCCCCTTCCCTGACCCTAATGGTACAGCCTTCGAAGCTCTCCTGTTTTCGCATCGGAGAGACAGAGCATGCTTCTGCCGGTGTCGGTGATAGCTGCCTCTGAATGGCGGCCGCGGCGATTCATAATGGCAAGTAAAAGACAACAGGAATCTGGCGCAGAAAAGCGGAAGAAGAGAAAGCTGAGAGATGACACCCGTGCATCCCTTGTTGGTAAGTGTGTGAGAATTATAGGTCTAATTGTTTTGCTAACGTTCAGTGATATTGTAATGCAAGCATATGACAGTTAGACTACACAGTGGCAGAAGCTAATAGTTAAGACACTGTGTGACGGCGTGTCATCTTAAAAATCACTTTCTGTCAGAAACGCTAATCATCAGCTGTGTAGTCTGAAGCATATTCTAGCTTTTCACAATGCATGTGACACATTTGCAAATAGTTGAAAGTTGTCACTGTAGACATTAGCCTATATGAAGTCAACAACATTCTAGTGAGGCTATGGAAAGGGCGACATCTGCTCGCCAATTTAAAATATGGTATCTTCACTTTTGGTCATTTAAAAAATGCCACCATTGTTTTGTTTAATGTGTATAATTGAGTATATATATATATATATATATATATATATATATATATATATATATATATATATATATATATATATATATATATATATATATATATATATATATATATATATATACAGTATCTCACAAAAGTGAGTACACCCCTCACATTTCTTCACATTTTTCTTTATATCTTTCCATGGGACAACACTGAATAAATGACACTTTGATACAATGTAAAGTAGTCAGTGTACAGCTTGTATAACAGTGTAAATTTCCTGTCCCCTCAAAATAACTCGACACACAGCCATTAATGTCTAAACTGCTGGCAACAAAAGTGAGTACACCCCTTAGAAAAAATTTACAAATTGGGCCCAAAGTGTAAATATTTTGTGTGGCCACCATTATTTTCCAGCACTGCCTTAACCCTCTTGGGCATGTAGTTCACTAGAGCTTCACAGGTTGCAACTGGAACCCTCTTCCACCCATTTATGACAGCATCACAGAGCTGGTGGATATTAAAGACCTTGCGCTCCTCCACCTTCCGTTTGAGGATGCCCCAAAGATGCTCATTAGGGTTTAGGTGTGGAGACAGGCTTGGCCAGGCCATAACCTTTACCCTCAGCTTTTTTAGCAAGCCACTGGTCGTCTTGGAGGTGTGTTTGGGGTCGTTATCATGTTGCAATACCACCCTGCGGCCCAGTTTACGAAGGTTGAGTGCACATGGTCAGCGTCGTACACAGAGGTTGGCTTTGGAAAATAGACGTATGAGTGCTGCCAGCATTGCTGAAGGGCTTGAAGGGGTGGGGGGTCAACCTGTCAGTGCTCAGACCATACGCCGCACTCTGCATCATACTGGTCTGCATGGCTGTCATCCCAGAAGGAAGCCTATTCTAAAGATGATGCACAAGAAACCCCACAAAAAGTTTGCTGAAGACAAACAGACTACGGACATGGATTACTGCAACCATGTCCTGTAGTCTGATGAGACCAAAATACATTTATTTGGTTCAGATGGTGTTAAGAGTATAGAGCGGCAACCAGGTGAGGAGTACAAAGACAAGTGTGTCTTGCCTAGAGTCAAGCATGGTGGTTGGAGTGTCATGGTCTGGGGCTGCATGAGTGCTGCCAGCACTGGGGATCTACAGTTCATTGAATTCTAACATGTACTGTGACATACTGAAGCAGAGCATGATCCCCTTCCTTCATAAACTGGGCCGCAGGGCAGTACTGCAACATGATAACGACCCCAAACACCCCTCCGAACGACCACTGGCTTGCTAAAGAAGCTGAGGGTAAAGGTTATGGACTGGCCAAGCATGTCTCCAGTCTTAAACCCTATTGAGCATCTTTGGGGCATCCTAAAACGGGAGATGGAGGAGCGCAAGGGCTCTAATATCCACTAGCTCCTTGATGTCGTCATGAATGGGTGGAAGAGGATTCCAGTTGCAACCTGTGAAGCTCTAGTGAACTACATGCCCAAGAGGGTTAAGGCAGTGCTAGACAATAATGATGTCAAAACAAAATATTGACACTTTGGGCCCAATTTGGACATTTTTTCTTAGGGGTGTACTCACTTTTGTTGCCAGCAGTTTAGACATTAATGGCTGCGTGTCGAGTTATTTTGAGGGGACAGTAAATTTACACTGTTATACAAGCTGTACACTGACTACTTGACATTGTATCAAAGTGTCATTTATTCAGTGTTGTCGCATGGAAAAATATAATGAAATATTTGAAGAAATGTTAGGGGTGTACTCACTTTTGTGAGATACTGTATATATATATATATATATATATATATATATATAGGCATTCAAGGTTTTGTCTATGTTCCACTAAATGAATATAATATAATAGTTTAATATACTTTCATAGTGACTAGATAGCAATGGAATAATGAAGTGTTTTACAGATAAACAGCAGATTTAAGATTACGCATAATATGGTGTTTTATAGTGACTTTTTATCCTATTATAAACAGTAGTGCAACATGATATTTTTGTTATCGGAAAATCCTAATGTTTTGGTTATTTTATTTAGCTTTTGCTAATCACATTTTTTTGTATTTCAAAAATATTCACAGGGTCAATGCTAAAATATGTTCAAGGAGCCACACGTAGCCAGGAGGAAGATTCAGATGATGAGCAACCTGAACAACCCCAGCAACAATCCACAAGCCGCCAGCATACTGAAAAACTCCAGCAACCGTCCACCGTGTCTGAAGGCTCCAGTTCAGTACAAAGCTGTTGTTATTGTTTTATTATATTGTAATGCTGCTGTTAAGAACGTTTTATATATAACGTATTTATTACTGATGGTGCTCCTGTTTTTGTTTTATATATTACTTAATATACATGTTCATATTTATGTATATTTAATGTTAACTTATAATAAATAGCAAAGGTTTGAATTCTGAAGGTTTTGTGTGTGTGTGTTTGGGGGGGCACCCTGACCAGCCCAGCTTAGGGCACCCAAAAGCTTAGCAGCGGCCCTGATGTGAACTCTTAAGGACAAATTAATGAACTACTATATGTAACGTAGTGTCACTACTGTCAAAGTACAGAATGTCATTACTACCACATCACCAAGATATTATTCAACCCCACCAGTGACCCTGCCTCACCTACTTTGCCTGAGTTACTGTCGGGTTGGTTTGCTTCTGTCACATGACATAATAATAACACAATGATGAATTCCAAGTGAACAGTGTGGAAAAACATTCATGGCTTAGTTGGGTATTATTACTACCATTTTTGCTGAAACTAAACATAGCTTGGGGTTCTTATACTGACTAAAACTAACTGATACAAATATATTTTATCACATCAGTAAAATCTCTAACATGAAATGTGAGCTCAAACATTTGACAACATCCAATAAAAAATCCAATAGTTAAAAGGCAGTGAAAATGTAAATGTTTAATTCAAGATTTTAAAATCAGATTTGAAATAATAAATGAAAGTGGACTTTGGCACTCAATGGAACATCTATCATAAACACGTATTAACCAATCTGGAATTCATAGCAAGTGTAAAAGCTGTTTGGAATGCTATTAGTGTGGCAGCCATTTTGTTATTATTTGAATTAGAGATTGTTATTTTGAATGTACTGATCAAAGGAAAATAGAATGTGTCATCAAAGTTACATCAAAGGAATATTTCCATTGCACGTGTACTATGACATCATCAATAAATTCTATGAGTAGAACCAACTCTAAAGCCAGTCAGATGATTTCAAACCTTTCAACAGGTGACACCACATACAGAAAGCAGAATCTTAAAAAGATAACAAAGGAAGACCACTGATTAAGACAACTGTTCAGTCCGTTCATCAGAGACCAACTACAATTGTTAACAGCAGCATTACGTTGAAACTTAAACAGCCAAAGAAAATGCAGCCAGAAAAACACTCAAGAGGATATGACAGGACCTACAGACAGCAAGGCACAGGTAGACCTCAGCAGAAAAACTTCAGGGAGTGTGATACACCTTGTGAAGAAGTTAGGAAGCTTAATGACCTGTTAGATAAAACAAAAGAAGAGTTGGAACGGCAGAAAAGCCTAAAAGAAGTTTATATAAACAGAGAAAAAGAAGCAAACAGAAAGCTAGAGAGGCTAGAGAAGTACAGTGCTGCAGAAACTCTCAGCGCTGCCAAGATCGCTAATCAAGTGAGCGATACAACTAAAAGAAAGAAAAAGAAACTCCTGCAAATTGACTATGAGGAGCTTAAAGTGGCACATATCACCAGCCAAGAAAAGCATAAAGCTGAGCTCCAGAGTGAGAAGGAGAAGAAGAAACTTCTCCAAGAAGAATTGGATAGACTGAGAGTTTCCCATCATGAGGTCAGCCAAAAGTGTGAAACGGATGTCCTCACTGCCAGACAGGAGGCTGACAACCTTAAGCGTGAACTTGAAAACAAAAGCAAGTTACATACATACAAGGTTATTGAGTACTGGCATGTGATCCACACCTTTCTAGCTCAACAGGAAGCGCTTCGTCAAACAATGGCCAGGGAAATCAATATCCTGCAGCACAACGCCTTTGAGAGGGAGAGGGTTTTCAGGAGAGAGATGGAAGAGTTGAAAGCTCAGCTCAACAGCCAGATCTCGCTCAACCTTGAGCTTTGCAGTGAGCTAAAGGCTGAGAGAGAAGAGTACCAGCCATCCAGACAAAACATTGCCACAATTCAGCAGAAGCAAGATGATGAATCATCCAAGCAGGAAGAGCTTCCCCTTCATGGACCAGCCATGGAACTCCTGGGGGAGGCCAAAGTCTGTGAAGATAAGCCATGTCGACACACTGAGTCCCTCCCCAATGAACCAATCCTGGACATTCTGAAGGAGGCCAAAGTATCTGAGGAGAAGCCGTCCAGGCAGTCCCTCCCCAATGAGAAAGCCCTAGATTTTCCGGAAGAGGCCAAAGTAGCTGTAGAGAAGCAGGAGGACTCCCTCCCCAAAGAACCAACCTTGGATGGTCTGGATGAGGCCGGAGTATCTGAGGAGGATCCAAGCAGGCAAGAAGAGTCCCTCCCTAACGGACCAGGGCTGGAACTTCTGAAGGAGGCAGAAGTATCCCAGGACAAGCCGTGCAAAGATGAAGAGTCCCTCCCCACAGAACCAGCCTTGCGCATTTTGGAAGAGGCTAAAGTATCCGAGGAGAAGCCGTGCAGGCAGTCCCTCCCTAATGAACACGCCCTAGATTTTCAGGAAGAGGCTGAAGTAGCTGAAGAGAAGCAGGAGGACTCCCTCCCCAAAGAACCAAACTTGGATGGTCTGGATGAGGCCAGAGTATTTGAGGAGGATCCAAGCTGGCAGGAAGAGTCCCTCCCTAACGGACCAGGCCTGACACTTCTGAAGGAGGCAGAAGTATCCCAGGACAAACCGTGCAAAGAGGAAGAGTCCCTCCCCAAAGAACCAGCCTTGCACATTCTGGAGGATGCTAAAGTATCCGAGGAGAAGCCATGCAGGCAGTCCCTCGCCATTGAACAAGCTCTGGATACTTTGCTAGAGGCAATCAAATCTGAGGACAAGCCGTGCAGGCAGTCCCTCCCCAATGAGAAAGCCCTAGATTTTCAGGAAGAGGCCGAAGTAGCTGTAGAGAAGCAGGAGGACTCCCTCCCAAGAGAACCAACCTTGGATGGTCTGGATGAGGCCGGAGTATCTGAGGAGGATAAAAGCAGGCAGGAAGAGTCCCTCCCTAACGGACCAGGGCTGGAACTTCTGAAGGAGGCAGAAGTATCCCAGGACAAGCCGTGCAAAGATGAAGAGTCCCTCCCCAAAGAACCAGCCTTGCACATTTTGGAGGAGGCTAAAGTATCTGAGGAGAAGCCGTGCAGGCAGTCCCTCCCCATTGAACAAGCTCTGGATAATCTGGAAGAGGCAAAAGAATCTGAGGACAAGCCGTGCAGGCAGTCCCTCCCCAATGGACACGCCCTAGATGTTCAGGAAGAAGCCGAAGTAGCTGTAGAGAAGCAGGAGGACTCCCTCCCCAAAGAACCAACCTTGGATGGTCTGGATGAGGCCGGAGTATCTGAGGAGGATCCAAGCAGGCAAGAAGAGTCCCTCCCTAATGGACCAGGGCTGGAACTTCTGAAGGAGGCAGAAGTATCCCAGGAAAAGCCATGCAAAGAGGAAGAGTCCCTCCCCAAAGAACCAGCCTTGCACATTCTGGAAGAGGCTAAAGTATCCGAAGAGAAGCCGTGTAGGCACCCTCCCCATTAAAAAGCCCTGGTTTTTTGGGAGGGGGAAAAAAATCCTGGGGAGAAGCGGGGGGGGCCCCCCCCCCCCACCAAAGACCCAGATTTTTTTGGGGAGGGGGGGGGGGGGGTGGGGGAGGGGGGGGGGGCCCCCCCCCCAAACCACCAAGTCGGGGGGGGGGGGGGGGCGAAGGGGAGGGGCTGAAAGAGGGGGGGGGAGGGGAGGCCGTAGCCAGTCCCCCATTGAACAAGCTCTGGATACTTTGCTAGAGGCAATCAAATCTGAGGACAAGCCGTGCAGGCAGTCCCTCCCTAATGAACACGCCCTAGATTTTCAGGAAGAGGCCGAAGTAGCTGTAGAGAAGCAGGAGGACTCCCTCCCCAAAGAACCAACCTTGGATGGTCTGGATGAGGCCGGAGTATCTGAGGAGGATCCAAGCAGGCAGGAAGAGTCCCTCCCTAACGGACCAGGGCTGAACCTTCTGAAGGAGGCAGAAGTATCCCAGGACACGCCCTGCAAAGAGGAAGAGTCCCAGGAGGCAAAAGAATCTGAGGAGAAGCTGTCCAGGCAGTCCCTCCCCAAAGAACAAGACCTAACTACTCTAGAGGAAATCACAAACAAACCACCCAATGAACTTCTTGAGGCAGAAGTCTGTGATGCTAAGCTCCCAGAGACAACAAAGATAACTTCAATCTGGAAGAGAGTCCGCCACTTTCTGGGGTTGAGGAAACCTCAGAAGTGGAAAGAGTAGAAGATGTCAACATTCAACAAAGGCACCTGAGCTGACTTTCCCTCCAGCACCCAATAATCTGCCAATGGAATAAAAAGAATAAACATCAAAAACAACAAAATATGCAATAACATTTTAATTCCTGAATATACGGTTGTTTTCTGTAGTAATTGAAAAGTTACATTTTGTTTTCAAATAAAAAGCTTTTATGGTTATGGGTAACGCACACTATGAATATTGAGCCTATTTAGAATATATTTTGGCTAGGACAACTGATCAGGGCCAATGACCTGTGTTATGAACTGTGTACATACTGTTTAAAGCTGGGGTATGTGATTTCTGATTGGTCAAAATTAACATGAGCTGTACACTTTGACCAATCAGAGCGAGGCTCCGATTCTCTGTACTTATTGGCTGTTGGAACTGTCCAACTGCCATTTTCTCCCCAAATCCTCCACCACAGCTTTAAGTGATTACTGTATAAATATAGAGTGATTTAACATGTTTATTAACAAAACATATCACTTACTTCTCCTTTGATGGTCATTAAGCACAAATGTTCAATTACCCCAATTTGCAGCCTCTCAAATGTGAGGTTTTGCTACTTTTGTCTTTTTCTAGATTTTGAATGTACGGGCCACCCGGCGCCAACCGTTAGCCCTGCATCGGTGGCGCCCCTCCTGTCTGCCCGGTTCGAACGCTTCTATGAACCGCCGCTGCGCGCTTTCCCAAGTTGTGGCCAATTGAAGGTTGCAATCGTGGCAAATCTGCAAGAAAATGGCCGCTCTTGCGAAGACGTTTTCGGCCATGTTTTTTTAGCTATCTTGCTAAAACTTTATACACATGTGTATGTTGGTACCTTAATGTTGTGTA
The DNA here is from genome assembly GCA_026929865.2 of Hyperoplus lanceolatus. NCBI lineage: Eukaryota > Metazoa > Chordata > Actinopteri > Uranoscopiformes > Ammodytidae > Hyperoplus > Hyperoplus lanceolatus. The sequence continues at coordinate 15,060,418 of CM049415.1, read as the reverse complement.
CACAATTTGGTGATGGTAGGTTGGAAATCCATGTAGTAGATGTCACTTGACTGTATTTCAGGTCATGTAAATTAGGGAGGGAAAAAAAAATCATGGCTGACCCCTATAGTTCAAGAGGCTTTATTGTACAGCACCATGAGCTGTACATGTGTAAGACATTTCAAGTCAATCAGAGTGAGTGGGAAAGGGGCGTGGCCTGTCAAACATTGCATTTTTGAATTATGGTTTTCGCATTTGTGGCGCCCCCTATGGGTTAATCTCGTCAAGCTTCAAGGGACATGCTACCATATGTGTTCTGCACATATCCAGAAAGGTGTATTTATGGCCAATGTATTAATAAGCCCCGCCCCTGCGTAAAAGTTTTGGTCACTGGCGGCCATGTTTTCCAAGCTATCCTACTAATCTTTTAAAGTCCCCCGGGGCTTGGTGAGAAATTTGGTGTTGATACAGTAAAATTTGAGAAAGTTGTGATTAAAACCCTGTTTTTCAGTTTTTGTAATTTGCGAAAATATTCCCAGGCGGACTTTTAAGGTCCCAGAGGCTTTTTTTGTTGAGCACCCTAACATACACCTGTGTGGGAAATTTCAAGTATATCGGAGTTATGGTGTGAGGGGCATGGCCTCTCAAAGTTTTTTTCAGTCTGGGTTTAATAACAGCGCCCCTTGTGGAAAATCAAAAAACTGAATAATAACACACCCCGTGGGGTGGCGACGCACGTTCTGTGAAATTTTTGCGCTTCTAAGTGCAACGGTGTGGGAGGAGATAGAGCTAGAAAAAAGGGAAGGAAGAATAAGAAGTAAGAAGAATAAGTATGGTGGATAACAATAAGTTACGGTTATTGAGGGCCCATACTTAAAAAAAACTAGTCACAAATCAACAACCATTCACAATCAAAGCACACCAACACTGTCCAAAGCTGCCTACAGACAGATATCCAACACTCACCCAAGGCTAGGCGCGATGCCGGTCTCTATGAGGGGAATATCTGGCAATTTGCTCTCCTGTTTCTTCTGTACTTTTGTAACACTGATACCGCTGTAGGAAAATAAAAAAAGATTACAAAAAGGCATTTTGCAGGAGGTTCCACCTTAGAGCTTTGTATTGGATAACTGTTTACATGCGAGAAGATAATGAAAAATAGATGTTCTATCCCAAAGGGAGTAACAGTTACTCTTGATTCCAGCAAATTACCTGTGCAACACCGGTGGGTCTTTTAGTACTATCACATCATCTTGGCCTTTCGCAAACTCTACAACAAGTGTGCGATTGAGAACCTCCAACTGATGGAGTCTGGTCAGAGCCTGAAAACAGACGTGATGGGAATTGAATGGCATGTAGGACAGATTGAGACACAATTAGATCAAGTTCTACATCCCTTTTGAGTTCAAAATTCACACAAGAAAGACTTTGTAAAACAGCATGCAAAGCACAAACAATTACAAAATGAATCGCTCACTTTTGCTGCCGATTTCTCACTTCTGAAGGTTGCAAAGGCTGCATGTTTCTGCGGAGGGGGAAAGAAGGCCAGTTCAGAATGGACAGCAACTCTAACTATAGGTAAAGGCTCGCTAAGTATCGCTAAATGAAAACAAACGACCTACCAATCGACCCGTAGTGGAGAAGACCCTGACCGACTCTGCTCCAAAATACTTCAAGAGGTCCTCTTTGTCCTCCGGGCTGAGCTCAGCTGGTAAGTGGCGGATGAGCAGCGTTTTATTGCCGCTCTTCTGGTCCGGATCCTCGTTCTTGTCCATGTCCCTGTAGGACGGAAGGCACGGACAACAGCACAGAAAGCAAAGACCACAGACTTAACAGAATCATTGAGATACAGTATTAATAGAGTTGTATCCTTTCCACGGCATGCTGGTTTGATATTTAAAATAGACCAGCAAATAGAAACATCTGTCGATATGATGCTATACATCCCTGTACGAATTGTATATCTTAACATTGTATTGATTTTGCTGTGTCATTTGGTCTTTCATATGAATGAAGTCGACAAAATATTAGAGACATCTTTCATGTGGGTTTATCGAGAAGACTGTATGAAATGTTGTAACGCCTTATTAGCGTGTATTTCGTGTAGAGTCGACCAAGGGACCATTTTAAAAACGAATGCAACCTAATACAAGAATAAACCTCAAAGGTTTATTACATTTTCGAAGTCATGCTCTATCGGATATGCACACCTTTTTCCCTCAACTGGGAAGAGTTAAATTGTTGTTATATAACATAAAACATCGTACTACAACATAATAGGTCCATGACTACAACCCCTTGGCTAGCTCCGATCTTAGCTCGCCACTGTAGCTGAATTAAACTGCAGCAAATGTTAATGTTGTCTTTTTCTTTTTACGTTTCTGTTTGCAACTCTAAGATTTCAATACAGCCAAAAGAGTAGATAGGGAATTATTTGAGCAAATACCTTCAAACTTGAGTGATATCTTTGTTAGCATACCAGCCTGAAACCTGCTGCAGCTAGTAAACATATCAACTTCCGCCCTCCTCTTCTTCTACCGGTGATTTCGAGTGGATTGACAAACATAGCGCTTTAGCGCTACTTCCTGGACTGGAGGCTGAGTAGGTTGAGTTACTTTGTTTTCTGAAGCACTAAAGATATTGAAGCAATTCTGCTCATGAAGTTGATGGTTAAAATTGTGACTTTTGTTCGTTTCGACCTATGGTTTCGACCCATTCTTCATTTTGCGTTTGTATTGAGGTGGGTTTGAACGTTTGTCATTGTCAGCCTTGATGATATAAAGGGTACAGCACATGTGTCAAACTCAAGGCCTGCGGGCCAGATGTGGCCCTCGACACGTTTTGATCTGGCCCGCGAATCAATTCGGCCGATTTGAATCAATTCTGAAAAAAAAAAATGTTTTATTCTTCATGGAGCCTGTGCCATATCCGCACGTCGCATACGCTCCCAACTGTTAGGAAACTTACGTGGCTTACAGCTAGGAATGTCTGCTGAAAGTTCCACAGCTCAGGATTTTAAGCCATGAATTGATGAACTTGCATCTAAGAAGAGCTGTCAGTTTTTCAATCCAGAATGCCTGAGAGCCTTATTGCATAATAGTCCTTTATAATTGTTTCACCAGGAACCTGAATGTTGTCTTTTCCTTTACAAAAATTAAGACATTTCCACCAAAAATTGATGCTGAAAAGGCACAGATTAGTGGATAAAAATCCACCAGAATGGAGGAAATTAAGTGTTTGACATTCAAAAATTTCGGGGGGAGCACACCCATACCCTAGCCTGGCTCCGCCCGCCTACCTACTTCAGCCCAAATTTCATTTTCCCTTCAGTAGTCAGTCTGGTGGTGGGGCGTATTAGTGAGATTTTTCCGAACAGATTTCTGAGTATCCAATCAGCGAACAGAAGAAGTGGCTGAGAACGATGAGGGTCGAAGTCGCGCTCCAGTTTCAGTTGAATGCTGCGTTCCCTTACGCTCGGAACTCGGAAACTTCCGACTTGTTAGTTCCGAGTTCCGACCTGTCTGTGTTCCAGTGCATCTGCTCGGGAAAGTATGGACGCCTACAACCTTTCACATCCAAATAACTAAACGTTAGGCTACCCATACCCCCCACCTATAATTTGTCCCCCGAAAATGTTGAAGCAAAAACTAGCCATTGTACACAGTTTATATACTTACTTAGATATGTTATTTTTATTTTTCGATTAAAAAGAAGGTATGTCAGTCTGGCCCTTAGTGTGATTATCATATCGTAGAGTGGCCCTTTGTGAAAATGAGTTTGATACCCCTGCTCTACAGCTTGGCGGCTAATTGTCAAACACATTCATGTGACTTGATTGTGCATCTTTGTAGTGCTAATGTGATTTGTGTCTGCCTCCACACCGTTTTGAAAGTTTTCTTTTTTGAAGCAATCACCGGAAGTTTTATAGCCCACTGTTTTATCTTAATTGATACTAGCGCGGAGTGCGGTTGTCGCATCATGGCCACTAGATAGAAACGCTAGGCTACAATTAAAAATACAAGACTGCTCTAAAAAGAACAGAGTGAACAGCACGCAACGTTTTGATATATTTGTATACTGAAATTAAAACATATAGGCTATTAATGAGCAATTTGTATTGCACATCTTCATTTTCCATCAGTTTATTTTTTAGATTTCTGCTCGTTTCTTGCGCCACATTTATTATCGTAACTGTTGGTAAAGTATTTTTCTATTATAACTAGTAAAAAACATTTTGCAGATATGCACACTAAAAATAGTGCAGCACTGTGGATTAATGTCACAATAATACTAGTATGATTGTGAGTGCCGCCCACCAGTGGCCAAAGTTGAGAACTGCAACACAACTTTAATAATTGTCATTTTGTGTAACTGCTAAGATAACAGAAGCAGCACTTTACAAAAAAACACACTTGGAAAAACAGTGATCAATCTAAAGCATTTGAACTAACATAATCGTGTTTCTTTTACTCCCCCACTGATGTCTGGTTACACTGGAGGACTACAACATGTAGCCTAATTCATCAAACTAGTGTTAATGGAGATGACAGTGTATTAACACTTGTGGTGAGTATACACTACTTTCAAAATACAATGAACAAACTGAGGCAATCAGAAATAAACTATAATAACTATTACATTCTCATTTTATTATTGCATTTTATTATAGTGGTCACAGATTACAACTGTTTCCAATTTAGTAGGAATGATAGAGATCATCCATGCATCCATCCATCCAGCAACCTACTATGCACACTTTGTCAATCAAAGCAAACAGTTCTTCATAATGAAATGTATTTAAAAAAAGAGCACTTCACATTGAAAGGTCAGTTGTTGCTTTTCACCAGCAGGTGTCAGCCTTACCCATGAAATATCAGATGCTACAGCAGTAATGTCTCTGACTTTTCAAACTACTGTAAGTGAGTTAAAAATTACAGAAGGAACAAACTCTATATAAGCCGCTATATACAATTAATGTAACAGTCATAAGTTAAGCATATACAGGTGTATTATTTTTTAAGGCAGATTAAAAAAATGTCCCCATACCTGACATTTGATTTGAAAAAAAAATAGAGATGGATAGATAGAGATTTAAAGGATTCACACAATTGAAAGAGATTGAGTACCAATTTGGGAAGGCCTGTCCTTCTCCTGTCCAGCCTTATGAAGGCCTTCAGCTTCCCATCCCCACCCCCGAGAAAATCTCCACTACACTTCTCGGGATGCCTCCAAATTCCTGGCCAAATGAAGCCTTTTCTTTGAGGAGCGACGCAAGGGCATTCCTCATCAGGAGGACACAATACCCCCTTTCACCGTGGCCTGGCTCTGAAATTTCACAGGTGATGGGAGGACCGGTGGACACTCGATCCTCCTAACGCATCAGACTGAGGGAGAGGAAAAGAGAGAGATAGATGCTGATCGGGAATGTGGTTGCTTGGGAAAAGTGAGGGGGAAAAAGGAGCTAATTCTAACAGAGGACTGTCTCAGCTGCTATCGACCGGCTGGGTTGCAATATTGTAGGGGATAAAGCTGCATATTAAATCATCAAATTTGACAAACTTAATTTCAAGAATGATTTCTGCCGCCCCAGATTACGTTGACCTTCACTTCATGAGATCTCAATAAAAAGCCCATTTCCAGCCTACGTATCAGTATGATGGAAAAGACCAAGGCAAAGGGGTTGGACTTTTAAAAATAAATACAAAAAAGGTGCAGGTTTTCAGGTGGTAAAAAAGACAGATGGAGGGCGGTTGCTGCCTCTGGAGGCAGGCTGAGGGAATGATAGAATCAGGAAAAGGCCTCAGATTCCGTCATCAAGACATTAGAAAGTCCAGAGCAGTCACAAGGGTGGATATTGATGTTTGTACTTTTAGTCATTGAGCCGATGCTCTCATTCAGTTCTCAGAGGGACATTGCGGAGACTTCTTGTGTATTTATTTTCTTTTAATAATTTTCACTCATTATTATTTTGCAGTGGCTAAAGCCATGAAAACCATTTTTGAGCAGGGAAGGTGGAGCATGGAATATGACTATTCCTCAAAGGCACTGAATAGTGCTCCTCAGTTAAGATGACTTTGTATTGTGAAAGAAACCCTATCACTTTGTAGCTATGCAATAGAGGTTTAGGAGACCCACATCTATTGGCAACCATTGCCACTACATCCTAAAGAGATACTTTGACATGTTGGGGATATTGCTTATTCACTTTCTTACCTAATCAGACAAAAATATCAAGTTTCAGACGAAGATTTTGGCAGTGCAGAGGCCTGCATGCAGGATCTAAAAAGCTAATGATTTACTGTAAAAAAATGTCAGAGTATTATTATTAACTTTAAAGCCCTTAGATGTACATTTCTGACTTTGATGGCTATATGGCTTCTGTCAGTAACAGAAAGATACAATTGTTGGTGACCGGCATTGTTGCAATGTAAACGGATTGTTCAGTAGAATAAGAAAGTGCATCTGTGCGATCTTTCCAAAGGGTTAGTACAGACACTTAATTGAATTAGATTTAAACTCTTTTGCTTGAAACAATTCCCTGCTGCTACCAAAAAATAACAGCAATGAGCGGAGTGAGAGTGAATCAAAGCTGTCGTTAGGAGTTGTAAAATCATTACACTGAGTTCAAAGATGTTCAAAGGCTTTGTGCTTTTCTCCCAATATGGAATGAATTGGAATGAAAATAATAAAAACTCAACCTACAACTTGCCTAGGTATGCGTTGAATTACTGCTACTTTTGCATACACAGTGAGCTTTGAGAAAGAGTTTCCCAGTGTGTTCACAATGGCTGCCTTGGAAAGCAGGTCAACACTCAAAATTCTACCAATGTCTCTCTGGTATTTCATCTCCTCTCTGAGGTTGTCCACAGAAATACCTTCCAGTTAGGTTCTAGCCTCAGATGAAAATATTTGGCAGCTTAACACACCCAGTCCTGTTTGTGAGTTTGGGGGATTTACTAATAATAATAATTTAAAAAAAAACGTCCTTCCTATTGGTCTGGAGCATTTGACCTGAGACAGAATGAACCGATTCAAATAAAGTTTTGTTAAAAAAAACAATATAAATACATCATGAAGATTATTAGCCAGAGACTTATTTAGAAACAAAATAATATACACTGAATAATACTGGAGCTTTTAATAACAGAACATGTAGTCTTTCAGAGGTTTAGAGACTCTCCTGAGGCTCTGCACCTTTAACAGGGTCCTACAGTCCTCACCAAGTCCTCGTGGCCTGTGTAGTCCCTGACTGGGCACAGAGGGAAGGCTAATACAGCCTAGACAGTAAACTCAGGTCATGTCCAGCCCCTGAGGCTTTAAATGGACTCTTTCATGGTTGGGGCAATGAATGGGGCAGCAGGGGCCTCTGTGGTGCCATAGTGTGTATTTCCAGCAGCCTGCATGGAAACTGCTTTGACAAACGTAGGTTCTGAGTATATCATGCCTCCATTGTGCCTCTACAAATATGCCACAGACAAGACGTGGTTTATGTCAGGGGAAAACTGGGTTTACTAAGACTAACACCTTTTAAGTTGTAGCATTTTCATCTCGGGTATCCTGTATTTTTTAAATATATCCAAAACTATGCCAAGAAATAGCCCCACACAGAAACCCACATTCCCCTTTTACACTTTGGATTTTGTGCTGTTTAACCAACAAGACACAACCTGTTAACAAGTGAACTTTCTAGGTGCTGCCAGGTGAACTTTGTTACCTTTGGACAAATTCTGGCTAGCTGTCTACCCGTTTCCAGTCTGTGTGCTAAGCTAAGCTATGACTGCTGGCTCCTATTGAAAGGAAGGATGTGAGGCAGGTCAATCCTCTCATCCAGCAAGAAAATAAATGTACACTATCCCTTTAGCATTGACTCGAGCCAGATTTAATATTGCCAATAGTGTTAGAGGCAGCTGCATCCCTTCCTCTTTCTGTCTGTCTGTTTAACACTGTGTATGTTTGACAAAGCCGATTTCTCGGATTGGTGTGGAATGCCAGAATTCAGTCACTGGTCTCAAGTCTGCTTCTGCCATACCCTCCCTTTTCAGGTGCCAGTGATCGTACAGTCCAGGCAGTCATGATTACAGAGGAATATAAGCCAAGCTAATTATGACAATAGGCTAATTATCTGTTTGCCCAAAATAAGCTGTTGTTAACAGTGACGTCCACAAATATAGAGACTAAGACTGCAAGACTACAATGCAGGAAGTAGACACTGCACAGAGACACACACACACAGTTACTGGTCCCATCAATGGAAACTTGACAGTTGCGTCCCAGGTATTTCAGTAAGCTAACCCTCTTATCTAAAACCAACATGGAGGTCCATTGGAGAACAAGAGGTACAATTGGATTGCAAAAAGAGTCTACAGCCCTTTCTAGCAGCTCAGTGAGCCAAGACAAACGTTAACATTTCCACAGTGCGATTATCATGCGGATGTATAGCAACTAATACTTTCCAGATTCATCCTTTAAGTTTTGATATCTTTGTAGTGCTATATGCCCACACGAAAAACAGAGCATAACTGAGGTTGTTAGGAATGTCAATTGCTTTACAGGTATATATTGGATGAATGGAAATACTGACCTCACGAAGGCACTGGATGAAAAGGCAGGGTATCACCATAGTCATTAGAATTTAAGGGATCTTAAATATCTGTAGCTAAAATCACAGCAATCGATCCAAAAGTTGCCAAGACATTTCACTCCATATTTTGCTCGTCTGGTTTTTCCACAGTATTTTTTTATTTTTTTAAATAACAATACAATAAGGACATCATTTCTGTTTTGCTTACAGAAGTGAGCCGGGGTGTGGATACTCAAAGCTGCATAATTTGTGGATAGCCCAGAGGTTGATAATATGTGGATCTCAGGTACTGAACATCTAATTCTGATGAGTTGGTCAGTCTTTAAATGATATGAATTTGATGTAGTCTAATCAGCACTTTCGATTAGATTGTGTGATAAAGAGGAAGTCCAGGCTGTTCGGTTTACATGCTATTTAACTTCATTATCAACCTACATGCACACAACATGACGTAGTGAACTTGTATAAAAACAGCTTTTGAAATGGTCTTAACCCTGATTTCCATATATGATGCAAGCAGTCCAGGCAGACGTCGCCTTGGACTACAATGTATTGCTATAGTGAAATAGTCCCAGTTCTACCATTGTCTGTCTCATGCTGAATCACAAAGTAAGCACTCAAATATATACACTGTATTGTATCCTGCTTTCAATCACTATCTGAAACTGAGTGAGAAGAAAGCAATCTTCTGTTATTCTACAGGTGGAAACTGCACCCCAGATTCCTCCACAGATTCCATGTTAACAGACTTCCAAATGGAGAGATGATTTACATATGGTCACTGCACACACTTCTGCCCTTAACTGCTCTCCATGATTAATGGTAATGAGGGTCCTCTGTTGATGCTACTTGCACTTTCACTGGACAGGCCTAAACCTGTTCACATGTTTACTTCTCTGCTCGCTTCCTGTCCACGTAGGAAAGGGCTTGGCGGAGAAAGGTAAGAAGTGTACAGGGATCAAACACGGTGTCCCATACTCTGGAAGGAGACTGTAAGGGAAGTCAGGGAACCGGGGTTATGGCAGAATGTGAGGAATGTTGCTTACAGACCTGAACACTGAAAACCAGCGAACAAAGATAGATACCATCTTAAGGATATGGAGAGTAATGACTCAGGGTCAAAGGTACAGGATGAGTGATGCTAGCGAGAGTCAGGGTCCCAAAGAAAATTCACGCCAAACTCGTGAAGTTGATGAAGGAGTGCCATTCGTAGAGTTATGCAGTCAAGAAGTTCTGCAGCAACACATATTGTTGCATTCTTGGATATACAGTGAGCTGGTATCCTCATTGGAAACCAGGACCAAACATACCCATCATTGAAACAGCTTTCAACATATAAGCTATAAGCAACCCAGATCTCTACTTCACAGAAACCAAAATATATTCTGGGACACAGCTGTTCTTTTTCAGCTCAAAGATCCCTTAGTCACAATTTTACTAAAGCGCCTCATTCCCTGTGTTCTACTTCACCATGTTGTTTGATGTGTCGTCGCTCCATGTTGCCCTAATACACTGGCCGTTCAGCCAGACTGCCCTCTCCAAACTGTTCATTATCTCCCTAATGCACAGGCACCTCACTGAGCTTGGCTTGGCCATATGGTGAATGGAGGCACACAGCTGGACTACAGCAGGCAACCTTTTCTCTAGGAAAAACTATGTTTCCTGGGGCCATTAGGCCCTTTTGAAGTTGGTGTAACAGGAGTCACTGTACGCATGTGACAGTTTTGCTATTTGGTGATAGGATAACTTTGCATATAATACCTCACTTAATCATAATTTTGATTGATCTCCAGTGCATTGGAAAAAAACACAGTAAGCCTCCTCTAAACATGCTTCAGAGTTGTCACTACCTAAAACCAAAGTCAAATGTATAGCCTCCAGTCATCTATCTATCTATCTATCTATCTATCTATCTATCTATCTATCTATCTATCTATCTATCTATCTATCTATCTATCTATCTATCTATCTATCTATCTATCTATCTATCTATCTATCTATCTATCTATCTATCTATCTATCTAAGGAACAATGACTGTCTGCATGTAAAGTCTTGTAAAAGAAAATAAGTATCTCTGTCATAAATTAAAGAAAAATTCCACAATGCTCTGACATCATCAAAGCAGGCTGTATAATGGCATTGGTAACAAAAGACTGCACATGCGGAGACCATTTACAACTCTAAGTGATGCCAGTCACTGCCCTGTTCAGAAGCACTGCTAATGCACATCTTGCATATAGGTTCACTATCAGTGTTGATGTGTTTTGCTTTACGCTTTTAGCCTCACTGGTAAGCCTTAAATAGTTGCATACCTTAGCTTCTCCTCTCATATACTTTTTTACTGCAGCCACCTGTGGTTTGCAGTGTACCCAGGTTAGTCAAAGGACAATTTGAGTGCACTCCCATCATTTTAACATGGGGATATTATGACATTATGATTCCCACTACTTTCCATGGCTGTTCTCCACCAACCCTATTAGCTGGCTGCAATTCCTTAAAGGTTCAGTAAGCGGAATGGTCAGTTTAGCTAACTTCCTGTCAGTGACTGCAGTTAGCAGTCCCCTCCCTCGTCCCTACGTCACCACATTAATGCACTGCGGTCTTCAAGAATGGAGTTATCTAGCATTTTCTCAGATCCATAAGTGTGATAAAACATGATAAAAACCATCAAAACAGACATTGGGATGGATTTGTATACACATTCACCCATCTCTGCAAGTGCACCGGCAGTGAGACGGGTGCCGGTTTGTAGCGTTCTCTCTTCTGATTGGTTATCAGCAGTGGGATCCCCGAAAAGTGTATTTGCCGATTACATGCAGGGTGAGTTACTGACAGATTGGCTTTATGAAATGTGCACACAATGTGTGCTGAAAAGAATCTGGTGTTAATACACAGCCTAGGCTCTGTACACGTGTATGGTGCTAGGCTGTGTATTAACACTGGATTTTATTTCAACTGTCACAGTTTGGACAGGTTTGGACAGATCATGAGGAGATATTCAGTGATTTTGACAAGCGTTCTCCGGAATCGCTGACTGCACCTTTTCAAGCCATGACTACACAGAGTGTGGGGTCACTGTGTACTGTATTTATACAGTATATATATATATATATATATATATATATATATATATATATATATATAGTGTTAGATAATCAAATTATCCTCAGTTGCACCACAATAAACTTAAAGGATTGTATACTGGGCAAGCATGTTTACAGTGACATAATTGCTCTGCTTTGCATTTATACACATGTACAAATGGAAGACGCTCAGTACAACCAGTATATATGTTTCTTTTTCATTTGGACTGTCTTTTAAAAGGAGTCTTTGGAGCAGGTGTGTGGTGATGACTCAGTAACATGGGTTAGCATAAAGCATACATTATATAAACTGAAACAGAAAACATGACTGGAGGGGTCATGTAAGGGTACAGGAGCAAGGACCTTAATGCAAGCTTTATTAGGCTCGCTTACACTTAAAAGTTATATGGCAGTCACAGACAGACATACTTGCATTAAGCATGCACCCAAACAGCACCACATCAAATATCTACAGCAGCGCACACACACCCTGTCATTTTGCAATATGAATAGAGACATACAGTAAACCTCCTACGATGCATCACTCTGAACCCTGCCTTATGGGCTTCCATTTAGAGGCCTCAGTATTTCAGTGCCGCCCCTTGTGGGTGCACACTGCATGCCGTTACAGGGCAGTTCTTCACAACTCAGTTACATGGTGGGAGGGAGGCACAAAGCATATGAAAAGGAGCTCTGTGAATGAGGCTCCACTTCCACAGCCCTCAGAGAAAACCAGGAAATGGGAGATTTTAGTCAGTGCAGGCTAAGAGGAGCAAACTTCTGCTCTATATCGGTAACATGTGTGCTGCCATGGTACTTTTTGAGTGTCATAACGGCCTCACAACAGGATTTGATATTATAGAATTGTAAAATGTTACAAACTTGTTACTTGCTAATGTCGTCACTTGGCCTTGTATTTAATGTGGGTGGTCTCACAAATGTGCAGTTAAGGGGGTTTAACCAAGAGTAACAATAATATTTGATATATGCATAGTTAAATATGCTCAACATTTAATAGCTATGCTGTTTTAGAGAAGTGTTGATTGAACTTTATGATACATTTGGAGAATGTAGTTTGTGGTAATGGTTAATTGTTTTGCAGTATACACATTATACACATGCACTAAACAGTAGCCCCTCTATTTTCCTATTCAGTAATGGTGATTCCTTGCTTTCTTCACTGTCCTGTTGTAGTCAACTGTTCACCATCTGGCCACCTAAGCTCATTTTGCCATGACCTTTACTAAACTTTTCGTCTGGGTCCAAATATATCAAATTAGTGTTATAACAGACTATATTCACAGCATGAACCTCCTACTTTGTCCTGGTCACCAGTAATAAGGATGGTGCAGCAGAGAGTATACAGTAAATTAGCTGCAGAATTTGTCTAATATCTGTTTTTTAACAGCCACAGCCTCACATACCAAGGTCATGCAACTTTCCTAGCTCTACATTTTCATCCTAAATACTGGAGATCCGCCCCTACCAGGTGGTGTGAACACACAGTGAACGTTTAGCTTTGTATGATTGGCTGCAAGTATAGCTGCGCAATATCAATTGTTCCGTTAAAGTAGGGAAATTGGTGTAACACTTGAAATGTCAATTAGGCTTTCATCTAGAGTTGTTGCGCTGCGCTCCACAGCAATTTTGTAACTTTTAGCCCCATCAACTCTCATAAACTCAATTGTTATGGTATGACTAAAGATTATCATTTAAGAAATATTTTACTATGGCTTTTACGCACTAAGTGGAGAGTCACTTAAGAATGTTGAATGGCCAAAAAAGTAAAAGAAAATATGGCACAACCAAAAATGCTGTGGATATTTTTCATGTACCAAGACTAGCCTCAGACCTGAATGTCAATTATAACTATTCTAAAATATATCATACTGTGCCTCATTCAACATAATAACAGAAACTGTAATTATCAAGTCATCACATAGGAGCCCTGAAATTATACTTTAATCAGCTGAAGCCATCACTTTAGATTCTTCTCAGCTAAAATGTTCTCAGACAGAAGGACATGTTTGACTCTCTGAGACATGTTGCATGTCTGGATGTAAAATAGCTGTTTCCTATCTCTCATGCACCGAAGAATCAAGCTGCTTCCCATTATAAACACCTGTAGCCCAGCCCAGTCTGACTTCAGCAATAGATTTGTTCTCTGTAAGCTGAGAAAGAACTGTAGTTTGATTTAAATCTGTTTGACAACATGCACATACATGGAGTAGCTTTTTTATGCAAATTGCGTCCCTATTATATCAGAATGCTTAAATCTGAATTTTAGAGCACAGCCATCACAATTTAGAAAAAAGGTTAAACTGATTTACATTTCAGAGTTGACTGTCCAACGGGTTAACAGACAAATCCAATGCACTATATACAACCATAACACTTTAGTCAGCTACTAAATAAAGTGTTAGATTGTAGCTAAACATTTGTAATATAATTTTGAAATTTAAGAAAATACTCATGCATGAGTCTGATATTGCAAGTGAACTACATCTCAGTACTTTGCATCAGATCTGCTGCTGATGCACTGGTATATTCATTTTATATTGTTGTATGTTTATCCAAATAAAATAAGCAGCAAGCCCTATAATTACAACATATCCAAATAATTACATTTCTGGATCCTACATATGCTGCCTCAATATGGAGGCAGCATTTAGCCTGTTGTTAATTCTGGTGTGCTACATGTAGACCACATTGGAAATACATGGTTGTGTCATTTTAATAGCAAAATTATATCTCCCAACAACTTTGTTATGGAAACCAATGGATTATCTCAAATGACCCAGAATTGTGTTATGCTTCTAATAAAAGCCTTTGAGTTCCATGATGACTAAACCTTAAAAACGATACCTGACTGCAAAGGTGAGAAGGGAATTTATTCGAATGAAATACGGTGGAAGCCAAAAATAATGTTTTTGAAGCGAGGGAACTTTTTCTTGCTTGTCTTAGACAGAGGACTAGAGTGAGTTGGAGAAAGAGCTCTTTATACTTTCTTCTGCGCAGTGTGTAAACAGTGACAGACAGTGGCGGGTGGCTGGCTTGAGTGTGCCTGTGAAAAATGCTTGTGTTTAGATACCATCTCAGGTAAAACTCATTGAATGTTTAAAAACTATTTTAAATTGTGTAAGTACTGTACATGTACTGTGGCTAAGCGGTCATCTACTGATCGCAGGGTGTGTGGTTCGATACCCGCCTCCTACATGTCCAAGTGTCCCTGGGCAAGACACAGAACCACAAGTTGCTCCCGATGGCTGCAGCCATTGGTATATGAATAGGTTAGTGAGAACCAAATAATGTATATAGGTCAGCCCTAGAATATCTGATGGGCAGCAGATTTGAGAGGTCAAGTACGACTAGAAAAGCTCTAGTAGGGGTGTCCAAACTTTTTTCACTGAGGGCCACATACAGAAAAATCTACGAAGGGCCGGGCCACTTTGCAAAAATAACACATTTCTCAGGACATGTAGCTGCTCTGATGTTTAGTTTCATAGTGTCTTCTTAAATTGTAATCCTTCTTCACGGCAACACTTTCCTAGCAAATTAAACAGACACGTTTCCCCGCAGAGCCGGCCCAAGCCTTCATGGGGCCTTAAGGGGCCACTCACACTAGGGCCGCGGCCCCGTGCCAAAGCTCATTTGCATACTAAAGTCTAGAACGTTTGGCTAGTGTGACCACGCCAACTTGTATTCCAGCACGGAACAGCCTCTTGGCCACGGCACACCTGGGAGAGGTGTGCCGTGGCCAAAGTACAGATGCTAATGAGATGACTCGCGCACAAGCAAGCGCACAGGCGGCGTTCCTGACGTGAATTTATTAAGGATGCATAGTCCGTTAACGTCCGCTGCCTTACTAGTCAGCACCAGAATTGCCCACCACTTGGACTTGTAGCTACATAAAATGTGTGAGAATTAACGTGTGTTTAGGCCAAGGTGTGGGCTAATAAAAGAAGGAGAGAGCTAAATAGGTGAGCGCAGAAAGCAAAGCAAAAAGGTTTTCGTGTTTACTCAAGTTCGTCAGATGATTTTTTCTTTTTCCTCCCGTCAGCTGTCATAACTGCCTTTACGCATGGCGGTGGAGACGCACCCACAACAACAGACCGCGCCCCGGTGATAAAGAAACAGTAGCCTTCACGGGTTTAACAATAAACTTTATCACTTAAAAAAACGATCTCTGCCCATACAAAAAGGTCTGACTTGGATTACTTGATGGAGCGATCGATGTGTATAAAACCATCCGGTACGTATGGTCTGATGACGGGCTGTTATATTAATAATAAACAGTGTGCTGCACAAATATAAGACTGTTCACCGCGACCTATTACGTCAAGGCTACATTTTTAAAAAAATCGTGAATCGGGAATCGTGCTGGATCTTCCTGCAGCACGGAACAGGCAAACAGCCCTAGTGTGAGTGGGCCCTAAGCAGAATTTGATTAGGAGGCCCCCTCTCCAATGTTAGCGCTGCCCAAATCATTGACTATTGTTAAATGGCATTCAGACACCCATTGTCTTCTGCTAGTGCCTCCAATGTCCAGCTGGGTGAAAATAGTAGTGAGCCGAGATCCCGACCCTCCAAGGGGGGTCAGGGCATATGCCATCCCGGGAGATTTATTTTAACTTTTTAAAGTGAAATGCATGAATCTGGTGCACTTTGAGAGGAAAATTAAGAGGCTTAATCTGAAGAATTTTGTATGAAAAAATAATTTGGAGACACTGTGTCAGATGAAGTAGAAGCTATTGAAGAAGGACACATGGATTTTCCATAGTAATATTAATTTAAAATAAAATATTATGCAGGGTCCTCTGGGATGGGTTTGGTGCTCTTTTTCTTTTATGGGACATATTTCTCTGTATTGTAATATACTGAATGCATTTAAATTATCTAAAAATTAAAAGGGCCATATTACATTACATTTTTAATATGTGCCGGGGCCAATCAATCAGTTTTGACACCCCTGCACTAGTGGGTTAACTAAGAAATGCAAAAAAAAAATAAAAATAAAAATAAAAGGGCCATATTACATTATATTTTAAAAACATTTACCCGCAGGCCGTAGTTTGGACACCTCTGCGCTAGTAGAAGTCCATTTACCTTTCCTTTGATCGTAGCGCAATTGGTCGACTATTCAGGGTCACCCCAAAAGTGTATAGACAATGGGTAACAGTGCACTTGTGACTGCCAAAACATTAAGGAATTAAACCCCTTTTAATCTGTTTGAGGTTTTGCATTCCTCAGTAAAAGCTGCTTTTCCTCCGTTTTCATTCCTAAAAAGGATACAGGTAGTTCAAAGCCTATACCTGTAGCTGGTGTCTGGTGTATTTAAACAATTTATTTTGTAACAAAGGCTAGTGGCTGTAGTTATAAGTCAGTTGTCTTTCTGGAGAAAATGAGAAGGTCAGATGGTGGGGAGGGTTGCTGGATAGGTCAACAATGTCTTAAATACGGGTGCAGGGTCTGCTATTGAATGTTTGGTTTATACTTACTAAGCAAAGACGCTCCGAACCATAACAATTTTTCCTCAAACCTTGATGAAGTAGTAATCCTAACCCAAACCATAATGTTGTTCTAACCTTAACCAAATATAATATCATAAGCCCAATCATACCCTAATCCTAACCTAACTTTAACCATAGTGGTGTGAGATCAGAGTTTTTTATTTTTTTTTGAAATGGCAATATCTTCCTGTGGCCCATAGTGTCACATCACAAAACATTTGTAGGCCTTTGAGTTATTTTCCAAAGAACCAACAACATATTTTGTAATTTATTAAATCTGACATATAGTTTGATTTTGAACCTTGTCTTTATCATGGGGGTTTACAACAAGAGTTAGATGTGCCAATCAATTTCTTGAGGCAGTTATGGGGTGACATGAGTTAACTGCCTTGCATTAACAAGCAAGGCAGTCCTTTTCATTGTTCCATCTTGTAGATGGTCCTCAAGTGCTCTGTGAATGCCCTAAACTTGTCAGTTATGCCCAGAATATCTGGGGATGAGGCTAATGGAGATCTAATGGTTCGATGGTGTGTTGTGCCCCCAACTGAGCCTACAAGGCAGTGCTGCCTGAAAGGCCTTATCCCCTAACCTTAACCCTAACCTTAACCAGCACTGCCTTGAATGCTCCATCGGGGGCACAAAACACCAAACACCGATCACATGCTTCTAGATTGTTCTTTTGTGTTTAGTTTAATCACGAGCATTGGCTAATGCACAATACAAATACAAAACATTGCAATTGCACAACTTTAAATGAACTATTAGTAAGTGAGTAGACTGCATAGCAAAATAATTATTTATATCGTGTCTGGGCTTGGTTCTTTGTTGTCTTTTAGCAATCTTATTAGCAGAGAGTTAAGATGGTGGGCACATGCTGTCTGTAATCATAGTCACAGCTGCTAACAATAAAACACACTTGGATGATGATGTTAGAGAGAATATTTGAGACATTGGTGCTTTGGGAATGACGGCCTGTGCTCTCTAAACCATAAGAGCACAGGATGAAGCATGAAACCTTCTCTGTCCAGACACCAATTCGTCCCAGATAAATGGCTCTGCTTTCTGCCACTGGGCATCCAGGAAGAGCATCTGATACTTTTTGGCTGGAAACAGCTGAGTCTGGCTGACAGACAGAGCCCGGACAGGATCCATGCCTTCACTGGAGTGAGCCAAGAGATACAAGGAGCTGACTGTCTTCTGGATTGACCCGTGCTTCTAAAATGCCATTAGATGAGAAACCCTGGAACCTTTCATCCCACTTGCCCAAAAGTTTGTTCCAGTCAATTTGCCGAATTGTGACTTGTTTGAGGATATTTACAAAGTTATTTGAAGAAAACTCTTGAAACAAGGGAAACCACTGGAGACAAAATAAATAATCATGCTGTTGTTAGATGACATTTGTACTCAGTAGCCTTCTTTTAAAGAATTATGTGTCTGCAACTCTGCACTAGATTTCTGTTTATGCTTTCAGATACTCAATTCTGTTTCATGACTGGCTGATGATATGCAGTATATATATTGTTTTGTATATACAAATCTTATTGATACCTCTCCAGTTCATAGAGTGCATATACTGTATGGGTGACAAAAAAATAAAGGAAAAAACACATTTATATTAGTAATATGTAGTTTAGGATATACAAACGACACGTCCCTGGAACAACTTTGTGCCATAATATAGATTTCACTTCTGTCTGAATCTCCACTAGCGTGATGAAAACCATTCTTAATATATTCCCACAATCTGTGTTTTTGAGGTTGGCAGTGGCAAATATTGTCTTACATTTTGGTCCGACTTCCATAGTGTTCATCTGGGTGGAGACATTCAGTGTTGCCTCATGCTCTAAATGTAAATATTTGCATTCTGTACATTAATCAACTTATTTATTCCACTGTTTCCTTTCACTTGTTGTGCAAGATCAAATTGTGTTTTTTTTTCTGAGCATTTTATTTTCAAATATTATATGCAATATTATTTGAATTCTCAACCAGCTGGATCACAGTAAAGTGACCCATTGAGCTGCACTGGTTTCCTTTCCTCTAACATGATTGTTTATGTAAACTGATTTTCTCTGTATAGGCCTTTATCATTGGCTGGTATGATTTTGAATTTGTAAGGGTTCAAATGTTTTTATGAACGGAATTTATGATTATGTATTGCCAAGGATGACTCGTGAAAGAGGATAGTACGCAAAAACAGTTCCTACATTTGTTCACTTAATAGGCTTACAGAGTGTACTGCAAATAACTCGTCTCAGGTTGTGTAAGATGTATACTCTAAGGACATTATCAGTATTATAGAAACCCACTGCATGTACAATTTCAACATGTCATCATCCATAGTTAATTCTTAACTTTGTCACTGTAGGCTACTTCTCTTTCCTCAGAGGCTCTCGGGAGAGACTATGGGGCGCATTACAAAGCTAATGGGAGGACCCGAAGAAGAATATCCAGCCCCGTGATTTGCTAATCGGGGGCTGGTTCCCTTTTCGTTTCCCTGTGATCGTGGCTCTCCGGTTTGTGGAGCTTGCCCAGCCCTCCTGTGCTTGGACGCTCCAAGTGTACCGATTGCACTGTGCGCGTTTTGGTTAAAGCCCGACTACCTTCACTGTGAAGGCTGGGCACTGGGAACGAGGATCGGGGGCCTCGGTGTGACTGAGAGAAGGTGCTGAAACTCCTCACATATGGCTTTTTTGTAGGACAGTTTCCATCACTATTTGGGATTGTGGAAGGGACGTCATTATAAATCACCTGAAGTCGCCCAAAAGTTGTATTCGCTTGTGGGAGTTCGACCATGGAGATGCAAAGGTGGTCCACAAGGTGGAAAACGAAAAGGTGGCTTATGGATTCCACTGTAACAGCATTCATCACTTTAATCCTGGTTCTACAGGCTGCCAATGCCAGCGCAGGTAAGATTTACAAGGAGAAAATTTATCTACTCAACTTTATCTGGCCGAAACGGGACGGAGGCGACCGCTGGGGAGAACTCGATAACTGATGATGGAGATTGGGGGATTAACATATACCTGGACATTGCAGCGACCTGTTTTATTCGAAGTCGACTTAACATGTGTTTTTTCTCCGCTCCACAACCAAAGTAGTTACATGAAGGCGACATTACCACCTACAGTTGCGTATACCTGTGCGATTGAGCGTTGTGTGGAAGCTCCCACACTCTCGCTACTGTAGGGAAGCAGACTGTTAAACCCTGTTCTAGAGACAATTTAGACAGAACGTGCTCTCAAGGGATAAATGCTTGAGGTGCACATATTTTGCGGCAAACACCATATTCCTTCAGACACATTTACCGCCGGCTACTTTTACGCATGAATGGAAAGCGTCCGCCCGAAGATGAAACACCTCGCCTAATTAAATTCATCCTAAGCCGCTGGTATGTGCTTATAGAGATCAGGAAAACACAACAGCTTTCCCTGCGTTTTAAGATTCACTTGGACTGAAATAATGCTCTTTTTATAAACTATGGTTCTAGGTGGATGTGGACACGGTTAGCAGGGTGGGTTTATTCAATCAGAGGCCACTTGTCAGACTTTAATGACATGTAACTTAAACTAAATCAGTCATTGCTATCTTACATTGTTCATAATAGAAGACAGTGGATTTAGTCCTACCATGTGAAGACAACATTCAAATCATGAGGCAAACATTTTTTGTTGTTGTTGCAGATTTAAGGATTTTCTATCGGTGTGATAGGAAATACAGTATGTGGTAGTGAAGTGCATTTTTACAAAGGCCTCAGAGGATCTCAGACCGGTCAGTGCAGAGTTTAGCCCCTCTGCGTCTGCAGGGGGCTAATTGGACAGGCAGGTTCACCCTATCTCCACAGTGCCCTGGTCCACACTGAAGCCCAAAAGCTGCCTTTTGCAAACCCCACAGTGTCCAGCTCTTCCCCTCAACTTTGCACATAGATGTTTGGTCGGCTGCAGGACAAGGCTGTCTTGTGTGAGTGGTGGGAATGCTTCCCCTCTAAGTACTGAGCAGTTATTTGATGATGGTCCTTGTTGCACTTCCCTATGATTTCAGAGCCTTCAAAGAGCAGGCTTACATATGGGCCTAGCCTGCAGCCATAATGGCCACATGTCACAGGGTTCAGGATGACATAGGCCTCACATCTTGTCCCATAGACACCTTAGGATTCCCTATTGCATATAGATCAAGGTGGAGATTACAAAATACATATTTTAAGGACATGAGGGCAATTTTCAATGATTGAAATTGAGCCTTCTTTTTGAGATAAGATGCGTACTTTTGATTTATGGCAAGGTATTTCCAAAGGTCTTCAAGCATGCCGTTGGTCATATGGTTCAATCTTTCAACCAATTAAAATGCAGACAACTTGCCATTTCTAATGTATACAGCACAAATCAATGTGTGCAACTTTTTATTCATTTACAGGATGGATTTCTTACTTTTTCAATCACTCCTGCTTCTTTGGAAAAGTCTTAAGTTAAGTTGCTGTTATGCTCTGTGTTCAGGGGTCTCAGTCAGTCAGTCTAAGTTGTTTCTGCAGGGTGCCTTCTCCATCTAGCAGTGTACAGACACGTTTTCTCAGCCCCCAGGGCGCAGGCTCTGATGTGCATTCCAGCAGACAAAGCTAGCATTTCAGAGTCCTCTCCTCTTAATGTGCCCAACTGGGAACATCAGCTAATCATCTCTTTGCTGGACCTTTTGTCCTGTGTAGCTGTCACATATTTATAGTCACTGCTGGATCTTTTGGAGAGAAGCTTTTATTCTTCCAAACAAAGCCCCAACTTGAAATTGTGCCATAACTACACATTCAAAGTCTCATTCTGAGATGGGGATGATCAAAGTTGCTTTCAAAAGATTTGTATTTCTATTACATGACCTGTTTGGACCTACACAATAGGTGCTATGCTGTGCATATGGAGGCATACATTAAATTGACTTAATGGGAGGATAAAGCAAGGGGGAAGAGTAAAGGGGGGGAATGCTTCAAAAAACTCTCACTGAAGTTTCTTTGGTATGACACCAGCATAAAGCTGTCTTGTTTTAGCCGGCAGCATGGTGGAGGTTGAATGAAGGAGTGAAGGAGAGGGGGGTGGTATATAGAGACAGACATTCTGGCTGAAGATATTATTAGAGTCTCAAGGAGCTGCAGGTGAAAAGGTCCTCCTCAGTTTACGAGCCAATTCCTCCTTTCTGTAAAAATGTAAAGGCTTAAAATGACACTACAACAGTGTGTTTATGATAGAAGTATATAGATCTTACATACTCTGTAATAAAGGAGGATCTCAAACACAATTTCTTGGCCTCTGTCCAAACATTCTCATACAATACACTGTTTACATGGATGAACACCTGCTGTGAACATGATGGAGATGATATCAGATTAGTCAATCTATGTTGTATGGTAATGTTCATACTCTTCCTTCCTTCCTTCCTTCCTTCCTTCCCACATGCTTCTGCTATTTTCCTAATGATATTTGGATGATCCAATCAGGCAAGATCAGGCAGGACAGCAATACAGGCTGTCTCTTCTGATCTTAGGGTTGGCTATATTTTCTTCTTTTCAAACTAAGAGGGTCCGTCCCTCCATGCCACCTGAGTTTTACTGGTTAATAGGGCCTGTTTGCTCAGCCCAGAGGGCAAACTAACACCAGCTCATCAGATGCACACTTTTAAAACCTGTGCACACTCATGTGTCCACCTTAATGGATTGGCCAGTATTGACGTTTTCTCGGCACCTCAGTGTGAGGGTCAGAGCCTGGCCAAATTGTCACATCTGGAATATATGAGTCCTAGAGTTTGAAATAAAAACAGCTCT
The DNA here is from genome assembly GCA_026929865.2 of Hyperoplus lanceolatus. Taxonomy (NCBI): domain Eukaryota; kingdom Metazoa; phylum Chordata; class Actinopteri; order Uranoscopiformes; family Ammodytidae; genus Hyperoplus; species Hyperoplus lanceolatus. The sequence goes on along the minus strand of CM049415.1, from coordinate 15,037,461 downwards.
GCAGGATCTCACAATGAGTTCCTCAGTTCACGCTCCAAAGTAAGTAGCATGGTTCATGCTCACAAGCTACAAAAAAGGCCAGTTGTCCTAAATAATAGCATTCCTCTGGAGTAACAGTTTGCTGATTTTGTCACATTTTTCTGATGTTTTTATATGGATTTGATTCCTCTTTGCCCTTTGTTGGAATTGGAGCAAGGTCGACATGGGGCTCAATCATCTCACAAATCTAGCTTAGAAGGACATGTGATTTCTTTAATCAGGTTCAGGTTGCTTTTACAAGGATACAAGTGGATGATGTTTGTGAAATGGCTTGCTGGTGGAGTTCTCCCTTCTTTTTTCATTCAGAGTGGTGTTGTTTTTTGGACTACATGCAGTTCAGAGTTGTGTGCTATGGATTGAAGCAGACCAGCTCTCTTTGCTGTCGTCGTGATGTGCATATGGTCCATCGCATGTGTTGTATAAGGTGCCTGGAGATACGGAGTCCAGATGTAGGCCAGGCCAATGAAAAATACTTCCAGTCTGAAAAAGTGTCATAGAAAACATTAGTTACATTTGTGTTCTATTGCTTCTTTTCCATAAACATATTTGATAATGACAAAATCACAGCAATGGTGGTTTGTGTGCTTGAATACAAATAGTACTGATTATCTGGCGATCTTGGCACCTTCATATTTATTTGGAACAGATTCATGTTGAAACCACATGCTTTTCTGAACAGAATGAAACCAGCTCATAATTTGCTTTACCTTGCCACAGTTGGAATAATGACCACAACGTGTTTAGAGCGATATCAGACATTTTTTAAGATCCCCTTGTACAAAGAGGTTAAAGCAACTTTCAAAGAGATTTGACTCCTACATGCCAACCAACACAGTGGCATTGGAGCCACCAGAAAAGGCTTTGTGCTGCTTTCAGACACCTTGGCATGCTTTTTTTGTTACCAACCAAAAACAGATTAGTGTTATATTTAACAGTATGCCAGTGTAGTGCCTGTTTCAGTCAGATATTTTTATTCTCTGCAGATTGCAATTAATGCTTACTTACTTTATGTCCATTGGACTGTTAAAGCAAAATGTGGTCTATAACAATTGAATAACACATGTTGTCTCCCCTAGCATGTTCATCATTTGAAGTTATAATGAGTTCTAGTTTTTTCACACGGGTTTCGAGGGGCACCATCAGATCAGTAAGCCTCCTTCATGTAAAGTGCATCAGATTAAAGTGAATAAAAAAACAGAGAGCCTCTGGTGGCCCTTATCAAAGCAAACCTTTGCAGGTGTAATAGAACCAGATCTGTGTTGGCACATTGCTCACTACGCTCTTTGGTTGGCCCTGACATAGATATTTTCCTGACTTTGTCATTGCATACATGTAACTTAATGTTATCATCAATGCTTTTATTGGCCATATAATGTCAATGATTCTCTGGCAAATATCTCATAGTGCCTCTTGATCATTTGGGGAAATCAGTCAGTTTGGTATGGGATGGTCATGATGAGAGATTGTTCCAAAGCCTTAGTTGTGTTAATCGTCTTTGTTTTATTTGACCTGAATCATACAGCGGCTCTATCATTGCATGTGTTTACTTATACATGTATTTAACATTTTTAAGACAGGCCATAAAACAACTGAAAATATTTTCTTTTGACACACAGCATGTAGTTTAGCGGATAACCAAGCACACATTTTAACTAACTGTTACCTACAAAAATACAATGTTCTTCTGTCTAACTGATGTTTTATCTGCTCCCCTGATCAGCAGAGCCAGTGGATGTGCTAAAAGTATTAGAATTTCAAAATTACCCCGAAGGAGTGACAAAAACATCAGGATTTTGCAGAAACCGAAGAGCATCAACGCCGGACTCAGCTTACAGAGTTGCCAAGCAGGTCCAGATCAGTGCCCCCACCTCGCAGTTATTCCCTGGTAAGATAATCTATTCAATATATACATTTTCAATATCTAACCTTTAAGCTATTTTAACTATGATGTGTTAAATGGTGTTTTTTGTGTGTTTCAAATGGTCTCACCTGTGACCATTTTGATAGTTATTGTTGAATACGCTAAGATAAATATCTAACCTGTACATTGAAGAGCTTAACATTTATGGGAATTCTGTGCATGCAACTGATTACTGTGGCTCTAAACTACAGTCATACGCATATGATGCATAAAACTGTAAACACAAAACTCTTTACACCGATGAACCAATCCAGCATGGTTTAAATGTAAAAAAGTAAAAGTCACTGTCACAACAACTCTTAACACATTCACTTGTCTTTTTCCGCCCCTTTGCCTCTGGCATTTCAGGAGGTGTTTTTCCCGAAGACTTCTCCATCCTGACCACAGTGCGCCCCAAGTCCGGCCTCCAGTCTTTCTTGCTTTCCATTTACAATGAGCAGGGAGTCCAGCAGCTGGGTGTGGAAGTGGGACGCTCACCTGTCTTTCTGTATGAGGATCAGACTGGCAAGCCAGCCCCGGAGGACTACCCTCTCTTCCGTACTCTCAACCTTGCCGACGGAAAGTACGTAAAATCTCTAACAGCGGCGTAGTGTAATTTAACATAGAGAAACACACATGCGCATCCTCAGACTTGGTATTCAAGCTGATTCAGAGGGAATGGGTGTTGAAGCATGCACGGAGGGTAGTAACGCTGTTGTTGGTCACTGAAGGTCTGAGTTAAAAATGCAAAATGGTGCAAAAGTAACATATCAAGAGTAATCATGCTGGCCTTAAAAATTCTCCATACTATCTTATTCATTTAACTCTATTACTTACTAGCTTACCATTACTGACTGGCTTATCATTGGCCCACTCATTTGATCATATATTTTCTAATGTAATTGATCAATACCTTAGTTGTCTCTGGAAAAGCGTAATAGATTGATATTTTTTTTCTCATGCATATACATGAATATGCTTTCTTACAAAAGATGGCATTATAAATTAGTTTAATTACCACATTAGCTAAAATATTTTATAATTTCCACTGACTTGTTCTTCTTTATAACAGCAAGAAAACAACCACGATCTCCCTATTGTTGCACCACAGGTGCTCAAAACCGGATTATCCTTCTCTTCAGGGGTCTGTGGGCACAGAGACAGGTCAGAGACAGGGAGACACTGGAGTATTGGGGCACAGCAGGGATGACTGTGGGCAACCTGACCTTATCCATGAACTCACTGCCTCTGTTATTGTAGAGAGGGGAGAAAGGAAGGAGGGGCAAGGGGCAGTCCTGAACTTCTGCTTTACCCCCTCGGATTACCTCACCCAACCAGAAACAGTGCTCCTAACCTTTTAGTATAAACCTGATTATCTGCTTCCAGGTTAAGAAATCCCCAAATTCTCACTCAGAGCTTCGGCTTTGCTGACATGAGCCTGTGCAGGGGGGGAGGGGGATAAGTAAACAGTTAGGCTGCTGCAAAAATGCATCATTTGATAATATTGTATAGTGTCTCCCAGTGTTGTGAGGATAGTTTGTTTTCTGAGCTTTTAAAAGAAGGCAGACCCGGTCACACTATTTTCTATGACCCAATTGGCTTAAAATGAGATCTACTTTGTACTCAGTTATAATAATAGAAGGACGCCTAGTAAATCTTTCAAGAGTTTCATGTCAGCAATAACTCTGCTTAATGTGCCGGTAGCAACAAAGCCAGCTTTGTGCTATTATTGTACGTCTGTGTTGTCCTTTATGTAGTTTTTGGGACCCACTGTCTGTTTAAGCAGTATTCTCCATTGAGGATTTTTAACTCTTCTTGGTCTAGATGCATTCCGGCTCCAGACCTTTGCTAGAACCTCAGTGACTACACCTCAGGCTGCGTACAGTATGAACACCCTGTGGATGTATTCATAGTTACTAAGAAGCATATACACCATGTTTGAAAAGAGAGGCACAAGGATGATAAGGATGATGTTAAAAAGAGCATTCTCATTTTCTTTAAAGTGATTAAGAGTTTTATTCAATTTAAGCTCTTTAAATATGTTTTAAGAAGATTGGGGGCCTGTTTTTTTTTAAATACAGCTCTGCTTCTGAATAAAATGCTCATGAAAACATTGATAAATTGTTTATACCTATTGTAATAAACATTTATTTTCAGTCATATAAGGTGACAAGTAATCCTTCCTGCTGTACTGCTAAGCCCAGAGAGTGTTGCACGTTTATTTTTCTCTAATCTTCATGGCCTGCCCTGGAATGTATCTGTATGCTCATGCTATTTTCGACTTTTTTCTGATAACAAGATTAACAATACAGAAACAGTATATTAATATGATATCAGACTTATATCTGAACCTTTGATAAATCCTTCTTATGTAGCCATCAGTGCCAGCTCTCATCTTCCACCTCAGAACAATGTTTTGACTGTATGTCTCCTGCTCTGGCTAGGCAGGCCTTCCTGGATCCTGACACACACTTTCCACAATGTTCACCATGTCTGTCATGCCGAGTAACCCAGAAGGAGGATTAAGTTTGGAGTTTAATGAGTGTAATCCCGTGTTAAACAGGGCCAGAGTGTGGGGGCAAGAATGTGGTCCACTGCTGCCTGGTATGCAATAGCCCTTAAGTGCAGTGGCAAATGGTCCAGGCAAGGGAGGTGTCAGATTCACGTGTGACCCCGGTTACCCCTTTGCATCTATAGTGTGTTGTCAAATTAATGTATACCATTGATAAGTTCATATTTCTAATTTGTTCTCATTTGCTTTGGTAATGAATGGCATGTTACAAGACAGCATTCTGAGTTTTCCTTCTCCGTGAAGAATGAAAGATGGATTATAATTATCATTGACTTGATTTAGAAGTGCTGAAAAAGTTGCCTTAGAATATAACCAATACCACAAAATTGCATACGAACGAAAAATCATGCTTTTTTTCAGAATTATTTCAAAACAATCAGTGACACTTACACTGATTGACCTTGTATCTTACATCGCTCATTTCTCCTTGTTGTATCTTTAACCAGGTGGCACCGTGTGGCCATCAGCGTGGAGAAGAATACAGCCACCATCATAGTAGACTGTAAGACGAAGATCACCAAACCTCTCCTCAGGAGTGAGCATGCTTCCATCGACACCAATGGTATTACTGTTTTCGGCACGAGGATCCTGGACGAGGAGGTTTTCCAGGTAAGGTTTTCAGTATGGTGGACTGGGGGAACATGTCCACTGTGGTTGAATTGCTTAAGATGATATAGATAATGGCGTCGTTGAAATGTATCCAAAAAGCAGTGGTATATGTGTGTGCCCCCTTTGCTTGAAGTGTTTTGGGTGTTGAGGTCTAAGTTTAAGTCCTGTCAAGGCAGCCCAGAACGGCTTTGATGCTGCCAAAAAGGAATGTGTGAATGAAGGAAACCAGGGGGGATCAGGAGGTCTTCAATGCTTTTGATTTTATAACAGAGTTCATAAGCTCAGAATGTATATAGTGGTCAAACAGGCATTGTGCAGTATTTAATTTTTAACCATTCTACAGTTGCATGTTGAATGGTACTGTTGAATGTTGTGATAACTGGGAAACTGTCTCCTCACAGCTATCTCCTGCTAAAAGGATTGGACTTGGCTACCTTTTGTACTTCATTATTCTCTACAAAGCACACTTACACTCTCACTGTGCGGTCTTTGTCACCAAATACTGTAATGATGTGTTGATATTCACTCTGCCAGTACTTGAAGGCTTTTGCAATTGCTGTGCATACACCATGTCTGGTCTGTGATGCATTTTGACTCAAGATCGTTTTCGAATAAGTTGACCCTCTATTGTTAACCTGGAGCACCAATAACCGCTGAATAGACATAGACAAGAGCCTTCTAAAGAATTGCAACTTGATTTACAGAAAACTCAAGCTAATTGATGTCACAAGATTGGACACACTCTTTACGATATAAGGCACAAGTTTGCCTTGACCTTTTCTCAATATCAAGTCATTGAGACAAAATGGATATTATATAATATAAAATTGATAAAAATATGCATCTTTTAGCTTCAAACATACAATTATAGTGGCACCTTTTTGGGATGTGGGGTATGTTATCACCAGATGTAATTGATTTGAACATTATGCTTTGAGGCATAGTTCATCAAGAGGTGGGAGATTGCATGGGGCCAGGCTGACGTAAATAATGACAACAATGAAAATGACTTGTCCTGACACTTGCGGTGTTCTCTGGTGGGAAGTAAAGGTCACTGTAAGGCTGTCTGGGGGTCGTGTTTGCTTGTGAGAGAGTGCTGCTTTGTTTATTGGCAGCGAAATGACTAGTCCTTATTCTGAAGCCTTGTTTGGATGATTGATGCTTCTTGCTTTGTTTTAAGCTGTATTTTTTGGGATACCTTGTCATTGCCAAGGGGACAAATGGCTCTGCACATATGAGACTTTTTTCTCAGTGTTGCTAATTTTATTTTACTATTTGTCTTGATTTATTTGCTATGTCGGACTTAGTGTTACACTAAGGTCATTTAGATTATGACATGCAGTTGTATACTTAGTTAAATAAAAATATGCATATCACTGAATCATCATAAGTCAGAATTTGTATTTGCCGATACATGTACAAATATGAATCAAGGTGATACAGATTATTTCAGCATCCGCCTGCAGTCACTTAATGTTTGCAGTACAGATGTTGCTGAAATCTGATCGAGCTATGGGTCTAAGGGCAAGGGTGTCATATTGTGTACGAAATGTGAAGCCCACTGAGGCAAATGTTTATTTGTGATAGTGGGCTATAAACTGTAAATAAAACTAATTTGATTTGACTTGATTTGACATTTACTGGATCATACTACTCGAAAAAGTTGTTTTTTGCTCCCATATCTTCCGTCAGTTTTGATTATATTTATGAATGCTCACTGAAGTCAGCATTTGTATGAAACACTATGTCCAGTCAGAGTTTGGCCAGTGGAAGGGCTGAAAATAGAAGCCATAAGTCAGTCACAACAGGGTCGTTTCTGTGGGTTTTTTTGGAACAGATCTCCTGTCTGTTCTCTGCCCCTGCTCTCCTCAGAGAGCCAAAGGACCAGATGCATGCTGGGATATACAGGCGGAGGATATACATTTGCCTTCTGCATTCAAGCCTTTATAATAAGATAATAAATTAATTGGTTAAGTTACTTTAGCTGAAAGATGTACACAAGACATGTTGCACCTTAGCAGATTCTCTGTCAGACGTCTTCCTGACATTTTAATTTGTCACTTTATTTCCTTCGAAAACAATATAACTTATGTTTAAGAAAATTGGAGTAAAGTAAGAAATATACAGACTAGCACAACCGTCTTGGCAGTGACTTTTTATTTTCAGTTTTTATTCCCCTTTCTAACCACTAAACACTGATACATTCAATAATAATAACATATTTGCTCCCTCGATTAAATTCTGACATTTGTTTTCATAAGCTGACCCGCATTTTTCATAAACGTCTATTCATTCCGTACCTGCCCCAGGTTGGAGGCGACCACCGTCGCAAAGGGATCTGGTTCAGATGAATGGAAGTCTTTCATTGCCCCGTCAGGCCTTCCTCATTTCCTCACCCCCCCCCCCCCTCCATCCCCCCCTGCATATTCTAGTCTGCTCACCACCTCCTCCTCCCTCTCCACCCTCCCCACCTTCAGGCTCCCCTACCGTGCCAAGGCCATGAGACTGTCTATTCATGCCTGGCTGACATTACCTGTCTTACTCAAACACCCTCACATACATACCTCCATTTTCTCTCCATTTCTGGGTAGCAAACACTCTGCAGAGCTCAGTGTTGCTCACGTTAACGACTAGATAGGGCTGAGGTGTTTTATGTGCTACTGCCAAACCACCAGTATAACCAGAAAAACATATTGGTTTTGTAAGCATGTCTGTTAGCTTATAATAAAATAAGAAGAATCGAGGAGGACCTTCTGATTCTATTTTGCTCATTTGAGATGCTATATGACATGAGGTTTCATACAGCTCTCTACTGTCCCCATCTTGTTATGTCTTGTTTTGTAGAGTTTACCTCAACCTGTCTGATATAGAAACGTTTTTTGTATTCTATTGGTTTCTTGGTTTCCTCTTACTCACCTGACTTTGATGGAGGGACTAATTGTTGTATGTGGCTGTCTAATTACATGTTGCACTGGGCAGAGGTATGTCAAAGGACCAATGGTGATGACTAATGCTTGTGTTTTGATTTGGTCAGTGATGCCCTGCCCTCACTCTGTAATTACAACATGCAGTTTGATTTAAGTAGAGAAAAGACAAAAGAGCAAAACGAAACTCTGCTGCATTCTAACCATTCAAAACATGCAGGTTGTCTTTATGCTGCTTCTCTGTAGGAATCAAACACTTTTACTGTGCACTGCTGTAACCTTTGACCACTCCCACATGTATTTATATCCAATGGTGTCTTATGGTCAGGATTAGGGCAAGGTGGATAGTGCTCTTAGAAGAAAATGTTCCATGAGCTCTGTACTTTAATCAAATACCACATTTTTTCTATGCCATTTCTCTGACCCTCTTTGGCCTGCATCTCAGAGCAGTTTAAGCCAATGTCACCCCAAAATTAGGGCGGCTGTGGCAAAATGAGTAGGGCGGTTGACCCTCAACCACAATGCTGGTGGTTCAATCCCCCGTCTCCCTGCCATGTCGAAGTGTCCCTCAGCAAGACATTGAACCCTAAATTGCTTCCGATAGTTAGCCTGCTATCGGTGGATGAATGTGTGCGTGAATGGTAACATGGGAACAGGTCTCGCTTGATAAAGAGTCGCAGTCTCAATGGGATTTAACTGCATAAATAAAAACGATAAAAATAAAGTAATGGCTAAAAATTCACCCGATGGCTCTATTAATTGGTATACTTTAGTTGTGTTGAACACAATAAGATATTTTTTTGTAAATACAGAATACAATAATTCAGTTCTCATGTTTCAGATTATGACGTGATGCATTACACCAGTCTTATCAGCTCTTGTTAGTGATGCATTAAATACTTCATAAGCTCCACTTCAGGTGAACACCCAGATAGCAAAAGTGTCATCTGTTGCTCACACACAGCCATTAGCATACAACCTTGTAGGCCTGTTTCTGTTCTGTACGGTACTATGCTGTAGCCAGTAGGGGCATATTTTAGAGCTCTGGCTTTGCACCAAGTTGCCAGGGGCTTTTAGCTCAGCAGTCCACAATGGCAGAAAGGCCCAGAGCCTCTGCATAACTCTCCCCAGGTGTTTCACTAGCACAAAACATATTGGACCATCCCAGCTGCTGTCTTTAAGTCGCTCTCTGTCTGTCTATGAGTCTCTCTGGCTGTTCCCTTCATGACTTGACATCAGTTTCTCCTTTGTTGCCCTTATCTTAGTTTGGTGAGTTGGCTTGAAAGGTGTCAAGTCTGTGTTGTTATATCCTACTGAAAAGACAGGCTATTGAAAAAAAAGAGATTATTATTACTATAAACACTACTGTAAATAGTACCTTAAACCTTAAACTGTGATTGGATGGCAGTATGCATTCATTATTAAATGTGTCTGTCATGTTGCTCATGTCCTCCCACGAAACAAGTCAAAGCTTCCCCAGTTGTGCTGATTTGGTCTGTGGGTTGAACACCATGTCTCCACAGTCTGTTTGTGTGCAGACGGGTGGCTATCAGACATGGACTAATTAGAGCTGACTCTAGGCAGGGTTCCAGCATTCACTGTTGGTCTTAGGGTGACACATGAGGTAATACATGTCAACTTGACTCAGGGCAAGGCTTGATCTCTCTTCCTCCGTCGAGCCTTCCCAAACACACATGCACACAGACACACACACCTCAAGCCTTTCCAGAGTGGTCACCTAGGTGTACTGCTGTCTCATGCATGTTGTCTTCTCAAGTCAGTATAATAAAAGTTTGCATTGATCTATAATATATCTGTCATTAGTGGTTCATACTTACATACTTACATACTAACAGTACATACTTACATACTAACAGTACATCAAGGACTAAAATCACCTGGCTCACATTTTTACAGCCTGAAATGTTATTTCAATTTGAACCCAGAACTTAAGGATGCCACTTGAAGAGTGGTATGGATGAGAATGTCTCATATCTCTATCTCATATCTGGCTATAATGCAGGAGTCATTAATTGTACGGATTAATCAGCCAGGTATAACATGTTGTTTGGGAGCTTTTCAGATGCTGGGAGATGTAATTTGTTACCTTTCGACAGACCAAAGGCTAGCTGTTCTCTCAAGTTGTTCAGTCTTAATGCTAGTCTAAGCTAATTAGCTGCTGGCTGTAGCTTCGATTTACCATACACACATGAGAGTGGGATGATTCTCCTTTCATCTAACTCATAACGCCCTTATATGCTGGTTGCTTAATCTTAACGTGACAATTATTTTGTAGGCTTTTGGAAAGTGCATACATATTGTGCATTTCAACAGAAAATGTGTCCCAGCTGATGTTTCAGACAATGGAAGTGAGATGTTGCCCTGGTTACACTGCATTAACATGTATTGTAGCCTTCAAACGCAACACCTGCTCTATTATAACTTGGTATGCAGAAGTAGTGAGCCTAGCCCACTTAAGCAGAAGGCTGCATTTGTCATAACAGATTAGGTCAACTAAGATCAAATAGGAGATAAATGTGGATACTTGATAGTTTGAGGAATGGGCCAAAAAGCTTTACTGTAGGGCAGAAGGTGGTGCTTGTTGACCTGTTACAAGTGTGGGGTGCAGTTTGTTCGAGATGTTTTAACCAGTGAGAAAAAAAAAACAAGCTTAAGAAGAATTCCACCCACTGGAGGATTCTTTTGACTGTCAAACTGAAGCTGTGCAGCGCCATGTTGATGGATGGTTACCCAGAGAAAGTTTCAAAGAACACTGCTTGTTTTCCCAAGGGACAAGCCTTAGCACATGGATGTTTATGCTGAGGTACATGGTAGGGATCCATAGATCTAGTTTTTCCACAGGGAGGATACACACATGCACACATTCTCTTGACAAGTTGCAACCTGCTTCACTTCTCTCGTGTTTCACTGCCAATTGCCTATTCTGCTTTTAAACGTATAGTGTCGTGCAGCAGGATTTTACCTCTGGGCTAAGGCATCTCTGTGTGCTCGGCTGCCAAACAAAACCAAAGACATGCCCCTTCATCCATTCCGTGGACCCCCCCCCCCCCACACACACACACACACCTCCCCCCAGCTGTCTTTGCAATGTATATAAAGGCTCAAACAGCAGCCTCCAGGAACTCAGTCCAAGCATTTACAGACTCCAGATGCTTTCACCAATGTGTTTGCTATCTTGCAGCGAGCTGTGTGCTTTGGCTATAGCACTGATAACAAGACGAGGCAATGCTGGACTGGTGTCAAGCACTGTGGTGTCCTGTCCCAACCACAGAGAAAACATTGTAGCTTTAATAGTTTTCAGACCACACTATTGTGTATTTGTGTTTTATGATCAAAATAGTAGACAGTATACCAGTTTTGGCTAAGTCTGTTGACAGAGATGCAGTCCGACCTTTGCATGATTTTGCGGATATTTTCTTTTCTAAATTAAATTTTTGGCTTTTTGCTTAAAACAAAGCTTCCCCAAAGGATTTACCAAATCTGTTTGTAAAAATGTATGTTACAGTTGTATGAATAAACATAACAATAATACAAACATGATTTTACTTATTATATCCTCATATCCTGTACTGGCTATTGCTGTTGTTGTTGGCGGCCATGCCAAGTGATACTTGTGACCAGATGATACATGTTTATTTGATTTCCTGAGGTGATCCCTGGCACTGATAATAATAATTTTCCTAGTGTCTGAACTTAGTTTCCCCCCTGTGCCGTGTGTACCCTATGTGGGCTGTGTGTAAAGCTGTTTAATCATACAACAGTGGGATTTACTCTGCCAGACTCATTTACTCTGCCAGACTCAATAAGTGTATGGGACCCAAGCTATCACATCTGCAATTTAAGATGTACACTTGTGCCCCTTCACCCACGATGTGTGAGTGTGTGAGCAAGATGAGACATGACCCTCTTGTCGCTTTGTCTTCTTTAGTTGTCTGTTTCTAGTGATCTGGTTTCATCAACTTTAGGACATTTATCAAGTTCAAAAATGTGATTTGATTTCAAATCTCAACTATTTTTTTTGTTTAAACTTTCAAGGAAGATTACATGTGTGTTAATTTCCTTCCTGTGTGAAGATGGTGAACTGACTCCAGTTTGTTTTTCTGTGTTCTACAGGGTGACATCCAGCAGCTTCTGATCGTGGCTGATCCCAAAGCCGCATATGACTACTGTGAACACTACAGCCCCGACTGTCACACTCCACACAGCCAATCGCTGCAGGCCCAGGAGCCAGAGGAAGAGGTCAGCCAAACAGGGAGGGTGGGGGAGATAGACAAAGAACCAATAGGGGTCCTGATTCTATTCAGTTTTCTCAGAGGAGGAATTGAAGAGCTTCACTTTAACCTGTTTACTATTTATTGCTTATATCCATTTCAACAGACATTCAAAGACACCACAGTTTTCAGCCTTTAGTCAAACATGATAAATATGTATTGCCCTTATTTAGTCTCAGTTTGGAGATCGACATTTGTTCCGCCTTTGGCAAGGATTTTACCTAGGTCTTTAAAGTGTTCCACGGATCCTCTTCAGGGTGTTGCTTAGCAGGTTTTAGACTTTGGGAAAGGTGTATGGTACTTTAAATAAGGAGAATTACAAAAACCGATAATGTATTGTAAGTGCAGACTTCAATGTTAACATCAGTAGATCAGCCTGGCTGCCTACGCTGTCGCTGTCACGACAATTACACGGACAAGTACATTTATATGAATTTAATTGATCAAATTTTGCGCTTGTTTATATTTATTCACTTTGAAGGTCTCATATTATGCTAAATGCACTTTTTAAATGTGTTCTAACATATCCATGGGTCTGTGTGCCTAGAGACTGCCAAAATATAAAAAAAAATAACAATCTCTCCTTTTCTCACTCACCCCCTTTCTGAAACCCCCACCCCTCCCCCCCAATATACTCCAGTCAGAATTCTCGCCGACTATTGCGTAATAGTCGGCACAGCCACATCCCCATATTTTCTTTATATGTCCATGCTTCCCCCCCACATTAGTAACCAGAAACGTCCACGTGCAGTAGTCTATGATAACCCCACCCCCCCATTTCTTATTGGTCCACAGCCCCGAGATCCGATGGAAAATTTTCCGAGCGACAGCCATGTTGTTTTCCCCGCTAAGCGACAAGCCTGTAGTACAGCCTGAATGTTACATACACCAACACAGAATGCTTTTGCTCATACTCCACTAATTTATCTTAACCACAGCAGTCTACTAATGCCTCGTTTTTAATAACACAACGGATAGGAAGCTACCTGTGCTTTTTTAAACTGTGAAACTAAAATAATAGTTTGTATTGGTAGTTTTGCCTGACTGGTGTATAGCTATTAGCTTTGGGACAAGCAACCAGCGTTTGCTCATAACACGCTGTTTATATTTCCCACAGCAGTCTGAAAATTACTCGTTTTTAACATGACAAAGGATGGGAAGATATTCCTGTAGAAATCACACTTTGAAGCTACTGTTTTCACTGGTTTTAAATCGTCTGAGTCTTATTTTTAGCGTTAGCGCCCATGTAGCTTTGGTTGTAGCACCAAGTTTTGCTCCTAATACACTAACTTAGCTTTCCCATTGCAGTTTAATAATGACTCGTTTTTAACATGACAAAGGATGGGAAGATATTCCTGTAGAAATCAAACTTTGAAGCTACTGTTTTCACTGGTTTTAATCATGTCAGGTCATGTCAAACTGTTCAAAGTATGGCTTAGCTCCGGTTAAACACTGTGTTCGCAGTCACGCAGTGTCTCTCTAGTATCGCGAGAGCACGGCAGTGACGGTGGGAGAGCCCCATGGACATATAAAGAAAGCCCGGCAGAGAGGTGGGAGGGGCCAGCCAGATCGCAGGCTGCAGACACAAATATAGGTCATCCTGGGACCAGAGGACAATCAGGGTATAGAGGCTTGCTACAATAAATGATCTGAACGGGTTTTTCAGCAAACATCTAAAAAAATAAGTATTAGGGACTACTTAGACCATATAAAATTGACAGCAAAGTGCATAATATGGGAGCTTTAATATTAAATCAATACATCCAACGCAACCAAATAACTCCTTAAAATATGATCTGTCAAAATAACATAACATCATACAGGTAAAAATACTGTATATTGCAACACTTGGATTACTAGACTCAAATCATAAATCAACGTTGCGTGGTGCACACCTGGCCAAACCTCTGTCAGTGATGTCATGTCAGGTGTCATTCATCAGCTGTTGAAGGTAAATTACCTGCTGATGATGTTGTTGATGTGTGTCTTACTTGAAACCCTTACCCCATGGTTGCAGTGCCGCAGCTGTTGTCTGACCTGTGATTTTTAATGTATATGTTTTACCATTTAAAGAGTAGACATATTGGCTTGGTTTATTCACTGATAGTAGTGTAAATGCGAAGGAGTTTAACCAGCCCGGTTTGCTACAGTGTTAGCCGCTTGGGCTACCATCTCTATCTCTCTGATCTTTTTCTCTATCTCTCAGTTGTCTTTTCCAAACAAAAGATGCAGAACAATATTAACGTGTTTTAACCCCAACTGCTTACTTATAAAACTCTTATTCCTTTGATTAAGAGTTGAAAACAAGGCCATGCAGCAGCCAAGGACATGTATGGCATTAGTGCATCTCTATGCCAGTCCATAGATGTGTTAGCTAACTACTGACTCTGAACTATGCATCAGGCTTCAGTGCAACAAGTCAACCCTTCTTTCATGTTTGTTCATGTATCTTCAAGTTGATTATGAGGCTCACGGGCCATCTATTAACTTAGATTGTGGAACCTGAGCCTATGTCAGAGTCAGCTAAACCCCAGATATCCATCAATGTTTCATTCATTTGATCATTGGAAATACACATGCTGCAAAATGACATAACCCATAGTTATTAATCAGAAAAGAATATCATGTTAAGACTTCACCAGCAAGTTTCAGCATGTAGTGATCAACTTTTATGACTTAAGTCAGGTTTCTCACTGCACTTCATCTGAATATTATTATATTGTACAGTTTCACATTGGCCTTTTCTGATAAGTAGTTGCTGTAGAAATACATAACCGAGAGAGGATGCACTTTTAATCTAATTGAATTTATAAAGTCTGAAGTGTATAATTTACATGCCAGTGAGAAAGTTCCATTACGCTATCCCTGAAATGCGGCTGGTGTGTTTGTCTCCAAAGATCCCCTGTTGTTTTATGAGCCATCTGCTTACATGTTTGTACACCCACACAGCTAGTTTCAGCACGTTTCAACTTTTTATCTACTGTTATATAATTATTAAAACTTGTTTGGATTACATAAGGTAATGATGAATATTACACCTCATTCGTCATATATATGTCATAAACTATACATAATAAGTTATTGCACCATGAGACTTTAGCTTCTGATATGATGATATGTATATATTAATAATATTAATGCACTCATATTATTCAACCTCTAACCATTTTTCAGCGCTAATGAATGTAACAGTTTTCCAGCACATGCAATGCTTATTTCAATATTTTTCTTTAGCCTATTTTAACCACAATTATATATTCTAATATTTTTTTGTCAAAAATAATTCTGTGAAATTATTTGGCTTCAACGTTTTGAACATGTAGCATGCTCAGGATGATATGTACTATATGTATCATCATCTTGCTGTAAAAGCACTTTGCATCCTTGATGCTAATGCTAACACTAAGACCTCTCTCTCTTTCTCTCTCTCTCCCTCTCTCGCTATAATTCTCTCTCTCTATGTATCTCTCTCTCTGCCTGCCTCTCTCTCAACCTCTCTAGTACACTACTGATGATTTAGATTACTCTCAGTTCTATGATTACTCTGAGGGAGCCACAGACTTCGTTCCAACCGATGAGTATTCTGAACCACAGGTAATTGAAAAAAGGAAAAGAAAAGAAAAATATGTGAACTCGTAATGTCTCTTTTTGTCAGTCCTTCAGTTTGTCTTGTGTGTTGTTTGTTTTCTCAGTGGTATGTTTACGTGCACACCAATACACCAGCAAAGACAGAGCAATAATCTGATTATGCCTGCTGTGCATGTAAACATACTCAGTGTGTCAGTCCTCCTTGTGTCTGTTTTTATAAAGCTGCCTACTCCTACCAGAAAAATACTATCTGCTTTGAGTGTTTTTTTTGTATTCCAAGCATGTCTTTTAAATTATTTATATACAATATGGGATATCAGCAACATTTTTATTTATATTTTGGAAACTGCAGCAAAACAATTTAATCACTGTGGCTATATGATAACTGCAATAGCTCTCAAGAGTTGCTGAGTAGCAAATCCCTGTTTTGTTTTTGTATCTGTCCCTGATGGATACTTACATTATGCCCCAAAATGATCCTGTGTGTCACATGAAAGGCCCACTCCTCGATTGTTGTACAACACCCTTTATACCCAACTGTCACATAAACTACAAGTAGCGTTAACATGGTCAGCATTCTAATAACTGCCCTCGTAGTTGGTGTCCATGGTCAACATTTTGGAACAGCATGTCCACCAACTACTGTACATGGGCCGCTACTGGAAAGTCCAGCACATTAGGTCTGACACTTGGGTTGGAGAAGACACTGTACAACAGGCGTGGATTGTGCCTTAACGTCATTTCCACTTTTGAATGTTCCATGTTTTTCTTGGTGTTCTTTGTCGCCGCCCCCTCTTCCAGAGAAAGAAACGTAGTGTCTCCATGAAAAAGAAGAGGACCAGAAAGTCCCTCAGTAAAACTAAGGCCAGGCCCTTAAACTTCTTGGCTGCCAAAAAATCACCAGCTAAAAAGTTTGCCGCTAAGAAGAAGCGACAGATGCCTGGCTACCAGGCCACAGCGCCAGCGCGACCCAGAGGCAATTTTAGGGTAAAGGTTCATGTAAAGAACAGACCAAATCCCATCAAGATTTTCCTGCCTTAAAGGGAAAATCTATGATGGAAGACTTAGAGCTCCCTAACCTCTTCTGTGTAGAAGTAGCAGAGTCTGTAGTCAGCTTGAAAGGACCCCTAGCAAATAACCCCAGGTTTGAGCGTTCGTGTTAACCCTTCGCTTTATATTTCTTTCCTTTTTTCAACATGACTCAGCCAAACAATGTAGAAGGAGATTACAATACAGACATTTACTACGGAACAGTAGATGGTACTCAAACTCAGTCTCCCTTTGCCACGAGTGGACCCGATGAGGTAATTTTTATCTTCATTCTCATCTACTTTTTAAAACCATTGTTTTGGGAAATGTGAGCCAGGATGATTTTACCCAAGGAAGTACCTGGTATGAAATGACAAAGACACAGTCATTCAAATGAATATATGTGTCTTTTGACCTAATTAGATTTTGGTGTGTTGCCAAACGGATGGACAGGGGAAGTTCTTAAAATGAAAACCACATTGATCGCCAAGAAAGAAGTGGACATTGTGGAAGTTATTTCTGTGGACGTATATCTTTATGTCATGTCATACATTGTTGGATAAGGCTGCAGATCTTGTTCCCTCACAGCATGTGAACACATTGTACCTAGTTGTTGTTCAAACATGTATGGCACATACAAACAGCTTTGAATTGAAAACAGTAAGACATTATAGGCTGTCTAGATAAGAAATCATGATTTAGCAATTATACTGTATACTTGACTGTATCTTTATATTCGGATTGGAAAAGGGTATTTGTTCTGTAAACATGGGGCCCTCCCTCTTAAAGAAACCACTCAGACTTTTAGTTAAATAACATCTGCTCCTTTACCAACAGCCAAACACATGTTTTCTAAACTATAGGGACACAGCTGTTTGATCAAAATTCTTGCTTCACGCTGGCTTTTCTGCTTTTATTACCCACACAAAGAGTAGAGAGTTGACATTATTTGCAGCCTTGTCAAGGATTAAAAGAAGTGTACGATGACATAGGCTCTCCCAGCCAATGCCACAGTGAATGATTCCAAAGGTTATATTTCTAACAATACATGCCCTGTCCATCCCATTATGAGCTTGCTTTTGATCACTAGTTCTGCTAATTACCCCCAAAAGAACTATGATCAAAAAGGCGAAAATCTCCTCACAGCCAGCTATGAATGTGTCTACTGCAGCGTTTTGACAAAGTGGATGTGATTATACAGGCAGTTCTTTTCTTAATTTGCCAAGATGGAGTACTGCCAATAATAACTGTGTAATTGCATCCATTTTGTTGCTCCCCAAAGCTAAATCCCCAGTGATCACAGTTTGAAATGAAATGAAATGTGCTCTGTGATTGTGGCTGTAGAGTTTCTACCAAATACAGAGTGCACCAGGGTAAACTTGGTTTTTCTGTTCCGTCTAAATTGAAGGTTATCAATCAAAACTCATTCTACCAAAAAATTGATTTGTTGACCAAAAAATGGTGTATGCATTTTGATGCACTCTGTATATCTGCATAGCCACAGCAATCTGATGATTAAATGGATTTCCATGCACATCACTACTTGTGTCATTTCAGACATCCATTTCAGCCTTTCTTTATCGTCTTGTTAAGTATATTTAAATGGTAGTATATGAAAAGTCGAAAAGGAAAGCTGAGATAAAGTCTGTCTTGGCATTTATAGTTAACAAACGTTTGATCATCAGTGTAGATATTGATTTTGTTTAGTCATCATGGTAACACTTTATTTATTCCTAAGTATTATACTATTTTTATCTGCTAAGCTGAGGTACACTGTAACGGACAGTGCACTACTGTCTAGTGTGTAACATATCCATCTTGGAATAGTTTAACACCGTTTTTCTAGGATTGTTATTGAAGATACTTAACCAGTAGTAAACATAGTTTAACTTGTATGTCCCCAATGACCGCTAAGACATATTCAAATAACAACCACACAACACTTGCAGCCCAGTTATTGTTATTTTCTGAATTTCTACAAGATAACGTAAGATTGTATACATAGAATAAATAAGGTGTTACCATTGCTATATTTAATATGTGTTTTCTGCAAATACTGCTGAATTCATTTTCAGTCTGCTTTAATAACAAGTGAACTATTTGCCTCAATGCTTAACTAACATTCCTATTTTCTTGGTTGCTCACCATTGCTTCCCCCCCCTCTTGTTGCCGGTGTAACACCTGAAAGGCTGTCGAGGAGGATGTTGTTGGTGCATATTTCACTGAGGCCCCTGTCACGGCTCCAGAGAATGTCCCAGGAACAGTGGACAACTTGGGCACTGGTGACGAAGCATACGACTTTAAGGATTATGACCTAAAGGAGTATGACTTGGGCGTGGTTGACAACAGGTTGTATGATTACGGGGCATATGATGAGTATGGCACGGCCCCATCCAAACCCAAGGCAACCCACCATGAAGAGGTGGGGCCTGGGGTTGCTGCGGAAACCGATGTTTCTGAGAGCACCGTAAGTACCACACCCTGACTGGGCGACTGTGGGGTGTGAGCATGTACAGCACGCTTTAGGAACCCCCTGAGTGTTTTGGAGTCACTCTTTCTTCCAGTGCACGCCTTTCTAGTTGCTTGGAAATGTGTCATTGACATGTTGAGTGTGGAGTCTTGCTGCTGTCTACCTGGTGCCTGATTGATGATTTAATTATTGACAACTGTGGTAGGGACAATGCATGCAACTGTTTTTTCTTACAAAGGGTGTACTGATTACTTTTCTATTTAGTGCATCACACTCAGATATACTGTAAATTTTTCACAATGCATTCTTCTCTACTTTCTTAAATTTTTGTCTCACTACACAGTGTATGTATCTATTATTGTTGCTCTGGCTATATATATATATATATTTAAATGTCTACTCATATTATTTTTGGGGGATTTGCATGACAATAGTAACCAGTTGGTGTTAAGCAATGTTGTATTTAGTCACCATTAGGCACACTGCGCAATGGCAATGCAATGACAGCATTGCTCCATTTCAAGCAGATAGAAGTCCATTCTTTCTCATCACAACTAACATTTTGCCTGTTTTGTTCCATGGTGTCATCTTACTTTGTGTTATCTGATTCAATTTCTGAGTATACAGTACATTACTAGATTATGTAGAATTTCTTCAAGCACTAACTCCTATTTTCACTGACTGAATTGCCTCCTCAGTCATCGTTGCTCATCATTACTATCCATTCGACTGTGGATTATAGCTGCTGTGTGAAGAATGCCACCTCTGTGCTTGCTTTGTAACTACAGGTTGCTGGTGCTGCAGGAGCCTTTGGCGAGAAGGGAGAAAAGGGCGAGCCTGCTGTCATTGAACCTGTAAGGCCCATCAAGTCAATGCTGTACTAATGGCATATGAGCATGCCCTTTTAGTTTAAATAATGGTGTTTACAGAGTGAGCTGTCAATTACAAAAATTGCAACAGGATACTCCCAAAAATGTGTTGACTCATCCTAAACATTACTGTCATACGGCTGTTGCACAGGACAGTGTTTGTGGTATTAAACAATATGTTTGTTTTTTTAAAGGGTATGCTGATTGAAGGACCACCAGGCCCCCCCGGCCCATCTGTGAGTATATTGTTCAAATGGGATAAGTCTGTATTTTGCACTTGGGTAGAATTCTACACCATTTCTGTCAGGATTGAATGAGATTGCCTGCTGGTAGTTTGCTGACTTGGCTTTGTCTGTTTAGGGTCTTCCAGGTCCCTCAGGCCTACAAGGCCCCCCAGGCACCGCTGGAGATTCTGGTGACAGGGTGAGTTGTCATATATGTCCCGAAAGCAGCCACAGTTTATACTGTATGTGTGTACTGTAAATATGATATGTGTTAGTGTTTGTTACAAAATGTAATCCGTTGTTTAGATATTGATGCAGCTATTTCTCAGATCCCTAAATAGACAGTTTTTGGGACATTTGATTATACCGGGTAAAACAAGTATCGGCCTACTAAGGGCGTGTTCACATCAACTTTGTTTAGTACGGTTGAAACGAACCCTGGAGCGTTTAAGCCCTTGGTGAGGTTAAGTTGAGTTGGTTTGAACGCAGTCCGAGACTCTGGTGTGCACTAAAAACAGCGCTTGAAGGAAGTGGTCTCAGGCCGCTTGCAAGTGAACTCTGGAGCGGATCATTGCTGGTATGAACCCCATCCACACTAATGACAGGAAGTGTAGTATTTACGCATCATGATACAGTCTGCTGCTATTCTAACGTGGTCTGACAGAAGAAAGTAGCAGTATGATTATTGAACTTACCAAACTGTCTGACAGCATTTCCGTGCACGTGACTGTAAATGTATGACCTGTGAGTGAGGTGCAACAGGTCAAGTATTATTGTTAAACTCTTAGAAATATGACGATGAGTATTGACATTTGCCCTGTGTTTTCCCCTTGGTTTTCCCAACTTATGCTTTGATATTTAAACTCTCTCTGTCCCACATACATACAATAAACCTGCACACACAAACGTAAACTTGTGCAGTAGAGCTTAGATCGGGCCCAAACAATCCAGCAAGACCCAACCCGAGCCTACGAGAACCCGGCCCGTTCCATTAACTGATTAAAACGGCGCGGTTTACAGGTGGACTGGCTAAGTCTGTGTGCGCTGGACAAGGAGGAGCACATGTTGATCAACTGATGAACAGCACACGTCCAGTATTCTCTGTTCCATCTGTGTGTCTTTGTGTGTGTGGTGTGTGTATGTAAAAGTGTGAGTTATGTTTGTGTTTCCTTCTGTATTACTGCCACTGGTAACAGCGTAACAACTGTTTTTAAAGCAATATAAGAAAATATACAAACATATGGATGCATATGTTTGTATATTTTTTCTACATTGTGTTGTGTATTCTTGCGGTTTTCAATAATGATTTTCAGTTATATTCATCTATTCTATCATACATTCTTCAAATTCAACCCGGATATATATGTAATTACCTGAAAACAGCAATAAGTGCACGTGCTGGACATGTTACAAAGCCAACAGAGAGAGGTAGGCAGTAAGGCAGCAGTCGTTTAAACCACATTCTTCTTAAATAAGCTATATAGATATGATAACTACATTACGTACATACAAGCAGGGTCACAGAGGAGCCATTGGAGGAAGAGGAAATCCAAATCTCTATCATCCCGCTTTCCTTTTTTAAATAGTTTATTTATTCCTACACATGCTATAGTTAAACTTATCTTAAGGTCTGGTCATGCCTCATGTGTATTGCAGGGTCTACCTGGTCGAGCTGGTCTGCCTGGTGCTGATGGTATGGCAGGGCCTCCTGGTACCATGCTGATGCTGCCAGTAAGTGCTCAGAATAACACACCAGAAATACATACCAGACACCTTTTATCATATGTTGCCATGACCAAACGTATTTATAGGTAACTGAATAAAGGTGACAAACAGAATGAGCAGCCCTGTTTAATGTTTGTTTGTGTGTGTTTAACAGTTCCGTTTCGGTGGGGATGGTGAGAAGGGTCCAGTGGTTTCAGCCCAAGAAGCTCAAGCCCAGGCCATCCTCTCCCAGGCCAGAGTAAGACCTAAAGGACATTAAATAAGCCAGTGGGAAGCCACAGCCCCACCCCCCACCCTGCTCCCTACACAGCTGTAGGGAGAAAAGAGGGGAAGGAGGAAGGAGACAGTATTTTGGTGGGAAGGGGAAGAGGGATCAATGTATTTTGTTGTCCTTGCAAGGCTAAAAGGAGACATGCCGAGCAGGCTGAAGAGTAACCACATAAAAAGGCCACTTTGAACAGATGGATAGTCAGCAGAGACTGTTAAAAATACTCTGGGACTTTTGACCTGTGTATGTGAACCAACAGGTGTAGAAAATGAATTTGTTTCTATGGGGAGAAGGATAAGGGGGTTCTGTTGGATTATTCATGATAGCCCACATTAATTGCATTATTAGTCAGTGACCACAGTTTACCAAAAATTAGGAAATAAATCTCCTAGATTTCTGTTCTTATGTAAAGTCACCACAATAAGAACGCAATGAGGGAATTATGAAGAATGTGTACAGTATTGAAATTGACTTAAAAGAATCATACAGTATACATTATTATGAAATGGTTGAAATGATAAATGAGTGTCTTCTATGCTTTGCTGTAAAGGATTTTAGACAGTATGCATTGCAAGAAGGAGCTAGTCATGCACCAAACTTGCCGTGCAAACTTTAGTTAAAGTGATTGAAGATATAAATTGGATCGCTATTACAGTATACTCACAATACTTACCATAAAAAGATGGCCACCACCAAATAAAACAATAATACAACACAATTTATACACAGAAAATATTTTATTTAAATCCAAGATATAAAAGCTAAAACAAAACAAAACAAATTTCAGCATGGAATGTAAACAGGCAAGAAGAAACAGCATTACATAAAGATATATATAGACATATGTGTATACATGATATAAACACATGATATACTCTATGTTTAATAGTATTTACATTGTATTTGTCAAAATAGTGCTGTAAAAAAAATACTGAGTGGAGTTTGACCTTGTTCTTGTGTGTGCCCTGTAGCTGGCTATGCGGGGCCCTCCAGGGCCAATGGGTTTGACGGGAAGATCAGGGCCAGTGGTGAGTCTCGTTTTCTGTTATTTTTGTGTTTGTGGTGGTTCCTCTCTTTTTAATATTTTTTAGCAAAATAACTTTTCCAATGCTTGTTCATTATTCAACCTATCGTACATATGATAATTAAAGTAGTCATATGCATACATGATATACATTCAGGTCAATATTATGACTCTAAAGTTACAGTCACTCAAAACTTGACGATACATCCTTTTCACTATTTCCGAAATAGCTTTTTTTAGGAATCCCACCCGTATGATGAGTTGATCTTTACTGCTATTAGTTTTGCTTTGTCTACTTAAAAGTATCTCTGTACGTGTTTGGTTTATTTATTATTTGTTGGGCATTTTTTTATTAGATTACACTGAAACCAGAAGACTAAAAAGTTGTTGCCTCAGTGCTTGGTGATTCAGTAGCCACACTGCCTGTCCTAAAGGTGCTACCAGCTGCCAAGAAAATCTCATGCTTGTTGCCCCCCACCCTTTTCCTTCTTTCTCTTGGGCTTGTTGATACATGATCCACTATTTATCTGCAGGAAAAGGCCCAGCAAAAGACACAAAGAATTACCCTCTGTTAAATCTGCTTTCCTCAGGCTCAAGGCCAAGCATACTGATCTGAAATGATATGGCAATAAGTAGATACAGAAAACCGTGGATGAGATCAGGACTTTTTATCTCCTCCAAATGTGACTGTCCAAAATGTTTCTCCCCTCGATTGATAGCATGTCTTAAAAACCCAGCTTTTCAGAAATGCAAGATATGTTATGTTTATACAATATCTGTTTGTAATTGCAGCAGCTTTCAATCCTCACTCTGCAGATGTCGTCAGATTTCAGTATATGCCCCTCAATCTCAGACTACTAGACCAACAATTTAACATTAGATTTTTAGATTCAAGAATATGACAAACTGCACCCAGCTGTGTTACTGTGCCTGCATATCATTTAATGTTAGGCATCAGATATTTAGAAGTGTCAGGATAATGTCGTGTACGTTTTAAGCTGATGGTAATGCACTTAAAAACAAACCTTTACCATCTTAATAAATAGCAATGTTTATTCATGCCAGTTGCATATTCCAACTTTTAAAAAAATAATCACAGTAGAATGATAGAATTTATAAGAAGTAGAAAGTTGTTACTGTCTTTGACTTGATTACCAGGTAGTTTGTGTGTCCGTAATAAATGTAATGTGTGGATTCGTTATTCTGAACTTGAACACACAAAATGAAAGTCAATATTTAGCTAAACATCGCCATCTGCTGTTTACTTTATAGTATTGTGTTATGCCTCTGTCCTGTAACAAACTGAATGAGCTATAGTTTCAATTCAAGCTTTTTATATTTGGTCTGTGTTCTCTCTCTTCAGGGTCTACAGGGTAGCTCTGGGCTGAAAGGTGACGGTGGAGACCCTGGTCCTCAGGTGAGTAAGAAGTGATGATCTGAATAATGCTTCTAAATCCCCCTCACCAGTAACTGAAGCTCATACTCAAGATACTAGTCCAGTTGGTCACTAAGTGTTCCTCATGTGTCCATACAGGGTCCCCGTGGCATCCAGGGGTCTTCAGGACAATCTGGCAAAGCTGGCAAGAGAGTGAGTGAACTCAATGACCCGAACCGTGTGTGTGTGTGTGTGTGTGTGTGTGTGTGTGTGTGTGTGTGTGTGTGCTCACATGCCTCTCTATTACTTGTTGTGCGGTTGTTTGCACAAACGCTGAGAGGCTTATTTCCAGTTCAACAAACAGTTGCTTGATATGTGTTTTAAAGCCTGCGCTGCGTCCAATCCTCGGATCAATTGCAGGCCAGTTAATCTGTCTGAAAATGCCAAATTGGGAAAAACTGACTATAGATGTGGGACCCAATTAGTGGCATGATGTCACTGAACAGGGCCAAATGTTTTGACCCAATTGGTTACTAATAAATTCAAACCAGCTATAGGCAAAGAAGTAATGCAAGTTTGATTTCATGGGTCATTAGCGGATTTTATTGTAAAGGAAAAGCTTCTATGACCTTTAATACTGTATGTAAACTACTCATTTACTTCTGAATTGGATATAATATATCTTGCATTCCATTCACTTCAAACAGTCCTAAAATTTAAAACTAATAAAGGAACCGTGGACAAGAAGTACTATTTCCCAAAATAGGATTATATGAACATTTTTGCAAAATAAAATTAGCCTGGAAATCCAGACCTACCCCTGGCAAATTTAAGTGGTTCTAGAAATGGGTCTGGATCTCTAGGCTAACATGAAACTGTCACTCAGTTGTTTGCTATTTTTTTTTAAAATATATATTTAATTCTTCTTATCACTGCCAAGACTTTACACAATCCAACCAAACACCTGGAACCCAGGTAGAGTGATTGTTGCTCTGGTAACAGCTAATACCATATTACTTTGGCTCAACAAATAAACCTGCAGAGCCCAGCAGTTGCATCAAAATGTCACTATTTAAATAAAGATACATGTCCCAAAAAAGTGCACTTTTATAAACCGTAATTTACAACAAGAGAGAATAATTGTAATTTATAATAATTAATTTAATCTTAGTATCTTAGAAATGTTCTAAAACTGTTGAGTTTTTCCCCCGAAAAGTCATCATGATAACTTGATACTACTAATATGTAAGTCTTTATCTATATGTCTAATGTCTCTGCTGCTGTGTCTTAGGGACGTCCTGGAGCTGACGGGGGCCGTGGAATGCCCGGAGAGACTGGCTCCAAGGTACCATATGCTATTACACAACCTTTCATGTTCATGTGACCAACTTAAAATGAGTGTATTGTTTTTATAAAGCAATACTATGGGCCAAATCCAAAAAAAGGATTGTGTTGCTTTTGTGGCTGATAAACCTTTGCAAATGAGAGAAAAAAATAGCATCTAATTCACAAAGCACTCACAAAGAGGGAAATGAATGCAAACTGCACTGTCAAGCAGACAGAGTGCAATTTTTCTCTTTCTTCTTGTTCCCTCTCTGTCATCTGTGGCACGTTGCCACCTTAAATGGTGCTGCATGGAAGGAGATCTGGTTACTAACTTAGACGCAAAAGGAGGGCCAATTGCTCTCAACACCCAAACTTTGTTGGCGTGTTAGCTTTGGCATATAATTAGTGCAAAATCATTTTTGGATATGGTGCTATAAAGGGGAAGATTGCTGGTGCTATTTCTCCTCAAATGATGGCGCTATTAGCACGCACAATCAATTCTTTGTGGATCTGTCCCTATGAGTATTATACAGCCCATGATTACTTAGTTTCGGGGTGATGTTGTATTGTCTGGTGACATCCTATGCTGTGTTTTTATAAAGGGTGACAGAGGCTTTGATGGACTCCCCGGACTGCCTGGTGAAAAAGGACACAGGGTGAGTGCAATATGGTTGTTGACACAATTTCAGTTTGCCAAAATCCCATGTCCCATGTTCCTAGAAACAGCTTTTAATTTTTTGTAGTATTGAAGTTGACCATGGTGACAAGATTGTTCATTGAGCGTTATAATAAAGCAGAATTTGATTCCTCATGAACAGCAGAGTATTGTTCTGCCTGAGCAATATTTCCTGTAGATGTGTTTAAGCTTGTGAGCAAAAGACTGTTTATTCATGTGATAAGTCACAGAACTGGCATGGTAACTAAATCCCTTAGTTAATGGGAATTTGTTTTCTTTCTTGTTACCTTGGTTTACAGTTTTGGGTGTATTTTAGTTCCCAAAAAGTTGACCAGGAAATACATATACTTGGCTGCAGTTACTGGTCAAGTTTGGAATATTAAGATCTTTAATGTGATACAAAAAACAGTGAAAAACAGTAAAAAACAGCAAAGTCACAAGGGAAAAAATTAAAAGAAGTTCTAACTGAATTCATTCCACTAATTCAGCTGCATTAGTCAGACAGATATGGGGATATTTACAGACAGTGTCGCACTATTGCAGACTGCTCGAGTCGGATGAGCCTTTACATTTCTAGTCTAAAAGTGTAAGTTTAGATGTTCCTTTTCAGATTAGGGAGACACACTCATAATATAACAAACAACAACTGACCGGTACATATATAGGAAGAAATACGTAACCAACAACACCTCACAATCACATCAGTAGAACTGTGTGATTGAAATGTGCTCAGCATGGGATACTGAATAATAAAAGAGCTTTCAAAATAAAATTGCCATAAAAGGCACAAGCATGCAAAATGTGTCCAGTGTGAAAATGCATATGAAAACAAGCTGAAAGAAAAAGCACACATGTAACAAACATATAGGTGGTTGGTTCAACATTTTTGGAACAAAGATTGAAAATTTTAAGGAAAATGAAATAATGAATTTATGAATGAAACCAAATGTGTCTCTCTTGCTCTTTTCCCGTCTCATTGGTTTTCTTTCTCTCCTTCTGTCTTAGGGTGAAATAGGGCCAATGGGACCTCCTGGATCCACTGGAGAGGATGGACAGAGAGTAAGTTCATATTGAGTTGGATAGATCAGCTGTGGTTTAGCGGCTGAGGCCTCAGGCAGCAGCAGCAGCTGGGCGGAGGAGGGTTTAACCTCTCCTCCTCCTAGAACTAACCTACTCCACCTCCACCCCCAGGCCAAGGCCACATGCACAATGTTTAGTTCGGTCAAGATTGATCCCTGGCTAATAAAGGCTATGGAGGGCATTACTAGGAGGTGATAGATGATATGTTATATTCCAATACAAGATGCCAGTATTTACTTGAGTGCATGAAACAGTGAACCTCTCCCGTGAAGACTACTTGAAATGTATTCTAAATCATGTGTTTTTCTTCCCTTAGGGCGAGGATGGAGAGATTGGGCCAAGGGGATTAGCTGGTGAAAGTGTGAGGCTTGTTTTTCTGTTGTTGAATCTATTTGATTTGTTTATTTGATTCATTCAGTCATGCTGGAGATGGCAAAAAAGCCTCATTCTCATCTGTACTCCTTAAGATTAGTTTCTTTTGGCTACTTCAAACATATAGGATTCCAACATTCACATGTTTTCAAGTGATCTTTGATGTCGAATTTCTCTTTTAAAACATTATCCACTTGTTATTGGTGCCCTATTAAAACATCAGTGTGTTGATCATAGACTAAAGGTCAGTGCTTGTCATTCTTTATAGGGTCCAAGAGGTTTGCTAGGACCTCGTGGTCCTCCGGGACCCCCTGGAGCGCCTGTACGTACTTTCACCTTTACTGTCCTTTCATCTAATATCACTTTATTTTGTTGATATGAAGTATTCATGAGTCTTATTTGACCTGTCCTTCGCAGGGCGTTGCTGGAGTTGACGGGCCTTCAGGTTCCAAAGGAAACATGGTATGCACATACATTTCTTACCGTAAACTCACTCAAAAGGTGTCAGTTCAGACAGGGAAAGTTTGCCCTGTTAAAAGTTCTTTATGATGCACAGCTGGAAGGTCAATGGTCATTCCTCTGCGTCACAGAACCGGAGAAGGAGCGGAGTCTCTTAAAAACCAGCACAGGGTTAGATAATACAGTTTATGTGCATTTAAGAACAACAGTTTTTTTTCACATACGTGGTGCACAGGTATATTCTGTTGTAATTTCCTGATTTGACATTCTGAACTGACATTCCAGCTGTAGTGGAGTTTGATACCAGATAGGCTAAGCAAGGGCTTCTTTTTAAAACACCAATAAGCATATCCATAATTCAGGAAGCACATCCATACATTTCTACACTAAAAGCTACTGTACCTAAGTAGACCATACATCCACAACAACAACGTGACATGTTACAACTACATGAGTTGCTTTTTTCTATACAATAAAACATATTTGTTTCTCAGCCCTAGTTAGTTAATCAGAGAGGCACTCATATAGGTTTAGACATGGCAGGCTAGGGCGAGTAGTTACACCAAAACACAACTATTAAAAATATGACCATAACTACTTATTCAGATAACTTGTGGAATGAGTTGCTCCTCAAACAGTTTAATGTTGCTTATTGGATTTAAGAGTATGCAGGATGCTAGATTGTTTCTTACAATGTGGTGCTTACTGGTGCAGTAAATACTTATTAACCTGGCCTAACAATTATATTGATGTTTGTTATTCAAGTGATAGTATTTGGGACAGAGTATAACCTTGGTACAAGTGTTTAGTTTCTAGTTTTGACAGACTCTGTCTTTTTTCAGGGACCACAAGGAGAACCAGGCCCACCCGGGCAGCAGGGAATCCCTGGGACACAGGTGAACAAATCATTTTGTCAATCATTTTATCAATCCCATGACACCCATGACAAAAGAGGAAAGACCAAGTGCACCATGATGTTAAAACACAGTGACGTAGCCACAGAAACCCCTTATAGTATACACTGCTCTGTCTCTTTCACCACACAAATACAAACACAGAGAAAATCTCATTTACTTTGGTTTCATTGTTGACAGCTTGTGACCTCAGTGATGCATTTGGTGAATCACATCAACAGTATGACACTGTTTATCCTCTCAGGTGTAAAAGTCAATGTTGTATCAAGTCAATGTTGAGGCATCAAATCAGATGTTGAACTGTAAAAAGGATTACATTTTGTTTGCATGTGCTCCTCCTCTCTTTGCCCACCTCTCCCTAGAGACATACAAAGTACACACACACTCCCCTCACACACCATTTTTTGTTCCCAACATGTTTTTCCGGGGTTTATCTTGGGCAGGGGAATGTTTTGGGGTTGGTTCATTTGAAAGCATCTTATTCTTCATGGTTGAATTTCTGCAAAGCGGCCACACCTGTTTGAAGTGCCTCAAATAACCCTGGGACACACCCGCACACACACACCAATACACAAACACTCTGGCAAATGTCAGGTAGCCCATGTACCGCAAACATGGTAGATGCTAATATGTCTACAGAACCCTTTAATTACTCAAACACACACAAAGACATACGCTTAATTCCTTCACTAGCTCAACAGCTCCAACAAACTCAGCTTTCCCATCATGTGTATGTGTGTGTAGTTGACCATGCTTGCTGTTGTTGTTTTGGCAACCAACTTTTAATTCTACCTATGTATCTTTGTCTCATAGGGTCTTCCTGGTCCTCAAGGCCCCATCGGACCACCTGGTGAAAAAGTATGTCTCTTTTTTCATTTAACTATTATCATGAAAATGTAGAAGATGAAGAAGTACACAAGAAACACTGTGAACATCAGAAACAGTTTCAATACAGAAAACTCATGGTCATTTGAAATAAGCTTTTGAGGTGAAGCTACTAAGTCATTTACGTTATATTTAAATCGGATGAAAAAAATGCTTGTTAAATTAATCATTTGGTGTCATGTTTCTTTGCAACTGTTCCAGTGAGGAAAAGGGTTAGTTAGTCAATTTCATTCAAAAGCCAAACATCACCATTTTGAATCTATTCTACCAAACACAGCTGGTTATTGGTGTCTTTCAACATTGTGTGTCCTTGCCTTTTAACTTGCACTGGTTGGTAGTCAAACAAATTGAATTAGAGATGTTAATTAGAGACCGACTGCTTTCTTCGCTAAAACTCCATGCAACAAAGGCCTTGATATTGTATGCTCAGCTTTTTGGGATGTGCAGACTCTCTGAATGAACTGTAACCTAGGCCATGAAGAATTTTAAACTCGCTCTTAGTTTCCAATCTTTGACCTTTTTTTGTGTTTTTTCTTTTCCTCTCACAGGGACCCGTGGGCAGGTCGGGGTTGGCTGGATTACCTGGAGCTGATGGGCCTCCTGTGGGTGCTATTCTCACCTTTTATATGTACATACAGTATATGAGCATTGCAACAAAAAAACAACACTTAGGACCTGTGTTCAACTCATGACTCCCAACACAAAGATGATCTGTGTATGGAACCAGATCTGTTAACCTGTGATACCCCCATCAAACTGTAACACAATACACTATATGATAACAGTATGCAGGTCAGGTAGCACGTCAATTTTAACATACAATTCACTGGACTTAGACTTTTTCTTAGAGATGTAGATCTCTGTGTAAAATGGTATACGGCCATCATAAAACAAAACAACAATGTATATAAAGAAAATTGGTATTGATTCATACTTTTTTATTTACTCAAAGGATATTACTAAAAATCCCTATAATGTTACGAGACATATATTAATTAATGTAAATAATTTGTTGTCCTTATGAAAGTGATGCACACTGTAGTCTGGAAAGGATGCGTTCAGACCATGTATACACTGTTTGTGATGGGTTTACACATTTAGTGTACCACACAAAGAGGCTTCCTGTGAAATACTGTGAACTGTGCCTCAGTAATCTCTCAAGGCATTTTATAATATTGTGCCTTTGGGATTTGTTACTCTAGACCTATAGTCGCTCATGTCATTTCTCCATCTCTGCCCTCGTGAGGAGAGGTGTGTAAATTCAAGAGGGAGGCAGTTCTTAATTGCCCTGGAGCCTGGTGATTTACAGCCTTCTGCCTCAGCCTCACACCTCAAACTGGGAGGGCCAGGTGTTCTCAGCTAAAGATTTCCTTGTGTGTGATGGTGTGTATGGAGTCATTCGTATGGGCATGTTAACCTGGCCCATCACTCTGACACCACCAATGGCCAAAACACTAGTGGCTTTTAATCTGCATATACGAGATATTCTGGAAAAAAAATGCTTTTCCCCCTGTAGATATTACCAATTAGCATACATTGTTCATGCTTCAAAATCATAAATGATTGTAACAACTTGCTAAATAACATACATTTGTTTACAGCATTCACTCTGTTCATAATCTATTTTAAAAACAACATCGTAACAAGCACCTTCAACCACTTTGACTCATTTTCTTAGGGCCATCCCGGTAAGGAGGGTCCAACTGGGGAAAAAGGAGCCCAGGTAGGTGTTTCTAGGAAGGAATTAAGTCAAATGCGCAATATATTTATATTCATGTGTGTGTGCTGCTACAATTTCAACAGTGGTACTGGCATTTTCAACATGAAATGTAATACAGTAACTAATTTCAAATGTCCTCTTACATATGTTTACATCAGACACATAAAATAACCTAACACATTAAATCCCATTGTTTGTAATTATTTAGAAGCGTTACCATGATTATTTAAGTTCCACTTCATCAGCTAGTTAAATAATGTAATGAACTCGCTTACAGCATTCATGATAATATTGTGAATAGTTGTCTAAGTTGATACCATAGATAAAGTTTCAATTCTTGTGTCAGCTGATTGTAATTCAAACAAACCTTTCATAGTAACAGAAAACCTTTTAAAACATTGACTCGGTTATTTTTTTATTACTTTGCATTTGTGCTTAATCTTTTGTCATGGATGAATGATAAGTTTTATGAGACTTGTCTTAACATATTTGGAAAACAAGATTTACCACTAGTGTAATTGAGGGCCTTCGTAATAAAGACCACAGCCAGTCTAATGCATTTGAAAATATAATCATTAATTTCAGAACAACTTATCATACAGAATCTGCTAGTTATAACTAGAGTAAATACAACTAGTCACTAGAGTTAGAAGAAACCATCTCTGAACACCTGCTATGCCTTCCATATCTTCTACCAACCTATAGCTTTTTTATAGTAACCATGTACTACTTTCTTCTATCCAGGGTCCATCAGGTCCACAGGGTCCTATTGGTTATCCTGGACCTCGTGGTGTTAAGGTACGGTGTCAGTTCATTTGGACATTTGATTGGCCAGTCACATTTAATGCTCACCAATTGAAAATCTCTCTTCTCTGTCCACTAGGGTGCAGATGGTGTCCGTGGTCTGAAGGGGGGAAAGGGAGAGAAGGTATGAACTTTGTAAAATACTACATTTGTTTACACATACAATCTCCATTAACCACGCAGGTTATAGCCAATGGGATTTGACTAAGATTTCTGCAGTTTGGTCAACAACATGGGTTATTTTCCGACCCCTAGGACATTGGAAACCATTTATTTCAAAAGCTGTTAGAAGAAGCAGACATGTTGTGTTCTTCTCAACCTGCAATAACATAGTGATCCCATTGAGATCTCTATCTTGTGTTGGAAGATCTATTTATAAATAAATAAATCCCAAGTTGGAAACACAGACTAAACTTAGGCTTTGTTGAAATGGTTTATTTAAACATGCTGTCCAAATTGCGGTATGTCATAGTGTGTATCATAATTTCACTTTTTGATGAAGATGAAACAATTAAAATAGAGATGGGGACAGCCTGTAAATATATTCATGTCACAGATTCTCTCTGTAGCTGTGTCTGTCTATCGGCCCTCTCAACTTTGTTTTGACTCTTTTGAGCTGGAGTGGATGGCTGCTGCAGCCTAAAGGTACCACATAGAGGTCAGTCAATAGCCATCTTCAGTCCAGACGGAGACTTTCTTGGAGTGACCCTCAATCAGTTATTGAATGTAAAGCTCTCATGCCTGAGGCTCTTGGTTTCAAAGAACACTGCCGTCCATTTCTAGCACTTTTGAAGTGTTCAACTGTGTGTCACCCCGTAGAATTTCAACTAAGCTGCTTTCCATTATGCATGACATTTATTTAAGATCGATACAGTTATCCAGCTCTCTAAAATCCATTGTCTGACTGAGGGCTGTTTTTCTCTCTACAATGACAGGTATTCATATCAGTTTTTTTATTGAATTATTTACAACAAGAGAATAATAAGCCAAACCTTGAGAAGAAAGGGTTTCTTATGAATAAAGGATGTGCTTTAGCTTGTGTGTGTGTGTGTGTGTGTGTGTGTGTGTGTGTGTGTGTGTGTGTGTGTGTGTGTGTGTGTGTGTGTGTGTGTGTGTGTGTGTTGCTTGCCACGGACATGCTCAGTGGTGCATTATGCAATGGATAGGGTTGGAAACATGGAAGTTAGTTGACAGAATACAAGGACAAAGTGACAAGTTTGGCTGAAGTGAAAAGTGTCATTCAGCATCCATTTGATTAGATTTATCAGAGGCTAACAATTTTGGTTGAATTACAAAATTCCCAAAGCTGTTATTTGGGTTTGATGTATGAAATAGTTTTTAAATGTTTTTTTTTTGATTTATTTAAATTAGCTGTATATTTGTACATTTAGTTTATTACATCAATATGTCAATCAAATCCCTAAAATCCCTAAAAAGTTAGTGCAGGTGCTAAAAGTATAGCCTGTAGTGTAAATACAGCTCGCCTATCAACAGCTGAAATGTCTTGCATATGCAGTTCCACTATCTGACCAGCAGAGAGCAGCATCTATCCTTTGATCCATTGAGTGAATATGAACAAGCAGGGTGAATATTTTACAGCTGTCTAATGAATACACAATGTCAGGAGACCTATTACCTTTCCCCAGTGAAATGAAAGAAAAATATAGTACATGTATGTGGGCCTTAGTGGGAAATAAACTAATTAACAAGATAATGAAATAGCTGTACTGGCATGGGCAATAACTTCTCCCTGTCTTATTTTAGGGCGAAGATGGTTTCCCAGGTTTCAAGGGAGACATGGGAATCAAAGGAGACCGGGTGAGTAGCATTGCTGAAATTACATGTCATACATGTCTGTCATACACATCACCTACTACATAACCATTGATCTTTATTATGTGCTGTGCATCAGAGTGAAATTGCATGTATGTGTTTGTGTTCTAGGGAGAGCTTGGAATGCTCGGGTCCCGTGGAGAGGATGGCCCTGAAGGTCCTAAAGGCAGATCTGGCCCCAATGGAGAGTCTGGTCCCCTTGGTCCTGCTGGAGAAAAGGTTGTAAGGCTTTACGCTGTGAAGCACCATTAATATCTAAGCATTTTCTACCTTTTTTAACCTTACACGCATTGAGTAGCTGGGCTGACGACTGATGCTATTGTCTCCCAGGGTAAACTGGGCGTTCCAGGACTGCCAGGTTATCCAGGAAGACAAGGACCGAAGGTAAGTTAGTGTCACTCTCAACACAATAAAATGAATACATATGCACCGGTCTGCTCAGTTATCAGAATGGTTAGTTTACGGCATCAACGTTTCAGAGTACAGACAAACATACAATCCATATGCACTTGACAGCTGAGAAGATAAACCATTGTAGTGCAGAACATACAGTATGGTGTGACAGTCCTCTTATGGGATCATCACATCGGCTGCCTAGCCTGGCTCCGCCCGCCCGCCTACTTCCGGCCAAATTTTATTTTCCCTTCAGTAGGCAGTCTGGGTGTACAGCCCATTTCCCAGTTTTGCTGGAGATTCGACAGCCGGTCCAATCAGCGAACAGAGCGAGTGGCTGAGAACGATGACATCGAAGTCGCGCTCCAGTTTCAGTTGCCAGAAGCCGGCTCATGACACACGTGACGACCAAACGTTATGCGATTGGTTGGCTAATCCAGAGTGGCACTGGGCAGATCCAATAGTTTTAAACTTTAACAGACACCCGCCTCCATGAGTTAACGTTTGCCAATTAAAGCACTGCCAGACCTTCTGTACAAATGAAATGAAGTACGATGGTCTGGTAGCACCAGGCTATCGGCTGCCCACCATCCACTCTAAATATGGATGTAGAGTTTACACATATGTCTGACCCTGTTTCTGCATGCACCTTTCTAATTGGACATACGTTGTTGTTTCGAGGAGCTGACAGCTTGGTTTCTGATGAAGCGGGGCAACAGGCATGTCTAAACACAGACCCACAGCCACAGTATAAACTTGTATTGTTGCAGGAGGTAGAACATTTTCGAGATAAATGGAAAGAGAATCGTTGACACTCCTTTAATATTTTTATATTATATATACAGTATATCAATGAGCAAAAGAAAAATATTTGATGTAAAATGAACACATTCTTGTGTTGTTCAGACAGTATACTGTGCATGTGTCTGATATGACAATCTCAAAACAAGATGAAGATGAATAAGTAAAATAAAGTTTGACAGTGCAAGGTCTTGCTATTAAACAGAAACAATAGATCTTGAGGCATAAGGTCTTTGACATAACTAAGCAGTAGTGATATTTGGTTAAATTCAAGGTTTGTCATTGATTATTTTGTGCTGACTTTTCCCAATGCAACATGTGGTGAAGTGCTGCACTTTGGGTAAGCTTCTTTTAAACCCCACTTTAAAAGGGCTTTGATTAAATTCAAATCCTGTCACCTTGTTTTGTGTGTACAAGGGTCTTGTGCTCAGCCTTTTGTTCCCATCTATGTGTATGTGTACGTTTGGATAACTTGCTGAGCTCTGTCAGCTTGATAAACAGAGTATATATACCAGGGTGGGAGAAGTTTATGAATGTTAAATATTCTCTTGGAAAGGCAGAAAAGGTTTGGGTTATTGTTATGTAAAATATTCACTTCACAGGAATATAGAGACGATGTTCGACACATTCAAACACATTCATTGTATTAAATAGTAGTTTTCAACCCAACTGAAGTTAAACCATGTTTATGAGAAACAATATTAGCAAATCAGGATGGACCGACGTGTTAAGGTCATGGAAGTTCCCTCTCATTCCCCCCTGCATCATATCTCCCTCCTCTACTGACAGGGCTCCAGCGGTTTCCCTGGGTTCCCTGGAGCCAATGGCGAAAAAGGAGCCAGGGTAAGAAAACACACACACACACACACACACACACACACACACACACACACACACACACACACACACTGTGCCTGTTTGTGTATAAAGATCTACCTGCCATCATATCCCAGCAAAAAAGAAAATGGATTGATTATAGATACTTTGTATGGTGACTGAGTACAAACAGCAGCAAAATCAATGTTGGGAAGAAAACAAAAGCTGTGGAAACAATTGGGATTTCATTGAGCCTCCCCACCCATCTCTAAGCTTTAAAACATGTGTTGCACTCACACCGGTTTAAGTGTAGAGAGAAAGATCAAAGTACAGGTTTACTTTTAACAGTTATCTATTAAATAGAAACATATTGTTGGTACATACTTATTCACCTTTTTGGAAACATTAATTCATAGAGGTAATGATAGAAACATTATCCATTTTAAATGATTGATTTATGTATAAAGTGGCGGAAAAGAAAGGGGCCATTTCCTTGGATGAGTACATCAGTATCAATTAATGTACTACCTGCAAAATGTGATTCCCAATTCTTTTTTCATTCAACAAATGTTTGCCCATTGTTGATTTAAAGCCAGTAATACACTTCCAGGTTTGGTAGAGATATATTTGCTTAATTTACTGTCAGGCTGTTTCTGCTGCTTTAGTCAACCAGCCAGTGGAAATAATTCTTTGTTGTCATTCAAACAACACAGTTTAAAGGTTATTTCATCTCTTCATTTGACGCAATCTGAGGCTATTAATTAAAAAACAGGAAACAAATTATTCTGTGGCACTGTGATGTGAGCCCCTTTACGGTCAAATGTATGCCTAACACTTTTTTACCTTTTTCATTTTTAACAGGGTCTTGCAGGCAAATCTGGTCCAAGAGGGCAGAGGGGTCCTACAGTATGTACTTTTTTCTACAATATTTGCCATGATGTATAATACTAATCAAATACAGTTGAATCATCTTGTATCCACGTGAATTATATGTACTGGTGAAACCTATACACAGTATTATTTAACTTTCTGTTTTACTCTTGTTTTTGTCTCTCTGTAGGGTCCTCGTGGGGGTCGAGGAGCCAGAGGTCCAACAGGAAAACCAGGTCCCAAGGTAAACCAACTATAGTAATCACAACAAAACACAACTCTTCACTAATTGAAGGTGTTCTCCTACGTAGTACTCCATTAAGAAGTACAACATTGTATTTCAAATAGAATGCATCTTAATCAAATCATGACAGATTTCGGTTGTATTGCTTCTATCATGGCCAAAATAGGCTTAATGCAAACATATTACCAAATAATAACCAATGATATTTTATTATGTGTGTAACAGGGCACAGCAGGCAACGATGGACCTCCAGGCCCGCCTGGTGAGAGAGTAAGTCCATAACACACTCTGAGAGTCTGCTTCTTTGTATCAGTTTGACATTAATGTGTTTGTATTCAAAATTGTGCTAAGGCTATTCCAT
Organism: Hyperoplus lanceolatus; assembly: GCA_026929865.2. Classification (NCBI taxonomy): domain Eukaryota; kingdom Metazoa; phylum Chordata; class Actinopteri; order Uranoscopiformes; family Ammodytidae; genus Hyperoplus; species Hyperoplus lanceolatus. The sequence continues at coordinate 14,998,999 of CM049415.1, read as the reverse complement.
GTCATCCATCCAAACTCTGATGATAATGATGATGATGATGTCAGAGATAGATGTATTGTTAACTTAAGGGCTTTAATGTACATTGATTCCAGCTGATTTGTTTTTCTCCAAGCAGTGAGTTACTCCTATAGGACTAATTATGTGGCAGTGAATTTCCCTCACAAAGAAAGTGAGTTGTGACTTTACACAACTATCCCAGAACTATGCTTAACAAAGCGAGGAAGTTATGTGGGGCATGTTGAAGCAGATGTTGATGGTCAACTTTATGCTTCTGAAATATATGATTTTATGAGGGTGTTAGTTATACAATTCCAGTGGGACAAACTGTTATGTAGTGAATTCTGATTGAAAAAAATAGTCATAGTTTCTTTAAATACCAAAACAATAAATTATGAAAATGATCAGTCCAAAAAACAGGGCAAGTGAAGAGAAGGAAACTTAAATCTGATGGAGGGATACAATTTTAATATAAACTTAAATTGTTAAGGTTGTGTCGAGGCATGTTTATCTTGAGTGCAAATATGATGCATTGGATATGCATATATTGCATTGGATATTATATATTGAATCATATGTAGTCATCCTAAATCTCATATAATGTTATCCCAATTGTATACAGTAAAGTAGCTTTTAAAAAACACATTTTCCAGAACTTCAAAATAAATCAAAACATACTGTAACTTTTTATTATTAAATGTTGAACTGTTGAACTGTCTCGCATTTCAAACTCACAATGTGTCTTAATTTCTTATTATATAATCTCAACCTATCCTTAGTTATATAAATGAAATATATGTATGTATGCACTTCAATTTGGGGGTGCACATATGTATAATTGTTCAATATAAATGAAACAAATTAGACTTCTCAAGAATGTTTTGTTAGCTGATCAGCATACATCCCTTTATACAGTAGGGGGGACATTATGTTAAAATACAATATGATTATTTTGGCTCATGTAATGGCTTCACCTCAAGGCTCTATTGGAATACAAACAGTAAAAACCTGCCTATTGTCTCATATGAAATGATTAAGACCCTTTCCCCTAGGATATCACAGATTGGTGCTTGATTTATGGAATGTACCTTATCTCACCAGACAGTTTATTAACTTACCCAGAATATATCTTCAACTATTTCACACCAGAAATGCTTCCTTTTATTACATATATACCCACTTTAGTTAACATTCTATCATTTAGCCTAGTTGGATAACTGAATTATCACTTATACAAATGTAATAATGCCTCACTCACCGCTCTGTGGATAATAGAGGGAGTGTGACCAGTAGATTTGTGCCACTCCAGCTTGCTAACTGTAATGACCTGGTGAACATTGACTCAACTCACAAGAATCATTTCAGAACATGTTATGTATTGAATAGTTTAACGTTGATTCATCAAGCTGCTTTAGCAATGGTCTGATACCCACATGATATCATTTCACTTTTCAACTTGTTTTTTTCTCTATTCTTTCTCCGTTTATCTTTCATTAATCTGACTGATTGTTTGTCCATTGCAGGGGCCTCAAGGACCTCAGGGCCCAGTGGGCTTCCCTGGACCAAAGGGCCCTCCTGTAAGTTGTGCACCTTCTCTATGCACGTGACAGCTCAATGTTCTGTAAAACCCTACATGGTGTGCAGCTACCTAATGAGGTTTAGTGTCTGCACTCACTTCCTTTCCTCTTTCCACTGTTTCAATAACAAATTAGCCCAGTTTGCAAACGATAGAAGTCAAAATTGATTCAATTTGACGAGTTCATGAGGTGAGGTAATATAAAGCAATATCCCCTTTCCTGGGAAAATTCATTAGTCTAACTGTTATTGAAGCCAAAACCATTTTCTCACTCCCCCGTCAAGGCAAATGGTAATTTCCACATATCGATTTATGTTAGATTCATAGGTGACTCCTAGCCTTCAGCCTATGCCGTTGTTTCACCAAAAATAGAAACTGATACTTTTTATAATTTGATTTCCTCTAGTCCAATTAGAATTTGCCACTCTGAAGACTCTTTATATTGTTCCAGCAAAACATTTGCACTAATAGTCAAATAATAAAGTATCATGGCTTTCAAAAAAATAAACTTTTATTCCAGTAATAGGGCCAATTTCATGGTGCCATTGTCACTTCTGATATGAATGTGATACTGATGAATGCACTAGGACACCTAGTGAGTTTGTCTCTTTATTTCTTTCCTTACAGGGACCAGCTGGAAAGGATGGGCTGCCCGGACACCCTGGTCAGCGTGGAGAGACGGTGAGTCCTAAAGCTTCAGTTAGCTCTGCGGCTTCATTTAGGCTCAGTCTGTAACTTCCTGCTGAGTGTTGAAACAGAAGACTCACACAGAGCTGAAAACTCAATACAACTTCACTGTGCACACTTGGACACATTTGGCATTTCCACCTCGAGCAAATAGAAGAGTTTCAATCATGACTTTTTCAGTTCGTCAAAAAAGCTTTATATGGAATCTCCTTTCAGTGCCCAGTCTAATGTTGTTTTACTTGTGCAATAATTAGTTTTGATGTGTTAATGGCTCCCTGGCATTCATGTTAAAGGCATGCTCAGTCATTGTAATCCATAACACTTGTTGTCAAAATTCCTCCCAATCAGACCGCTGTAGTTCAATTGAACCTCCCCACACTTTTCCTGCATTCCAAACCCCATACTTTCCTACTATTTAATATTCCTGAAAAAGATTTAGGATGTCCCAATACATGCACGTCAATGTAGTATGCTGAAAATACAGAAATGCCCAACTAACTCCAAATAGCATTTTGGAGTATTCGTCTTTATCTTTGACATTTCTCGACATAATGAAAAAAAAATATTCCTTATCTAATTTTTATTTTTTCTCCTGTGTCCCTAAAATTCTTATGTACTTTAGTGTGTAGTGTAGTGAAAAGAACGAGTATGTGATTTGGAACACAGGGTTTATCTCTATTGCTCTAGTATGCAGGGAATTACAATCAGTTATACAGCACAACATCTCAGTGGGTGTCTTAAAGCAAAACTCCATAGACTAATAGAATACACACGCACCGACTGCATTCTGTCTGAGTAAATACAGATGGCTCAGAGTCTCATCTCATGGACACAAGGAAGCTTTAGAACAGTGTTTTTCCCTACAAAATGCAGTCATGAGCTTAATGAGAACTGGCTGTACTAAATATGTCCTGAAGATGCACCGATGCATAGATGGCATATCCTATGGGACAAAAAAAAAACTAGGCAAAGTTTGACTTGATTACATTTCATTGCAACCCCCTGCTCTCAACTTTTGATTCCTCTGTACTTGGTATGCATCAGTGCACCTTGGTTTGACGAGGCTCAGAGGGCAATACATTCTACTAAAAGCTTGACAGATCATCGCCTTTATCATTAAAGCTTCCCTTCCCGCCTGCCTCTTTCCTATAGATAACGTAATACACCACACACCAGTGCTTCCCTGCCTTTGCTGCTATTCAAGCGACAAAGATAGAGTCTTCATTAAGATGTTTATGGCTGTAGATTGATGCACTGATGAACAGGCTACACAAGCATCCAATATGAGAATAGACCACAGCAAGATGCACATAGGCAGTATTAGGCACCCGGCCCCAGCAACACGCGGTGCATTTGAGGAAGTGCAAATAAAGATTTAAGTTGCTGTCACTGAGTCAGTGCCAATAGAACAGCATTGCCTGAGGGGTTTCCATTGAATAATACATCACCAAAAATCAAAACACATAGTGATCAATGGCCCTGCAGTCATACGTCAGCAGCAAACATTGGCTTTCTAGAATCTAGGACCTGAAAACTTTTGTTGGTTCTAGGATACAAAGTTACAAATGTTTCCTCTGTTTACGTTTTTGTATGAGAGCTGAATTCCAATCCATACTTGTTGCACAATGTGTTCAAATGACATAGAAAATAATAGAATAGACATCCTATAGAAACATGATTTACAAGATTAGAAAAAAAATAAAACTGAATCGGTTTAGTTTTTAATTGTTTTTACACACTTCCTTATTGTGTTGAAATGAAAGCTGCATTGATTATTGCACTGTTCATAGAAAGTCATATTTGTGACAAGAAAAGCTTTTTCTCTAATACAATATTAGAGAAGGCAATTCATGTGTTGATTGTCTTTAATGATCATCACAAAAGTAGGAAGTGATTAGCAAACTCTGAGTAGCAAACTCAAATGTGTATATACATTATTTTTTAAATCACACATGGGTATGTACATAAAAAATGTTTTGCATCGAGATGCATTGAGAATCGATTTTGAATCGAATTGTTGAGCTCTGAATCGGAATCGAATCGAATTGTGAGGTGCCAAGAGATTCCCACCCCTAATAATTAAGGATTTGTATTTTGTTTCAGGGTTTCCAAGGAAAAACTGGTCCACCGGGCCCAGGAGGGGTTGTCGGGCCACAGGTAAGGGACCTTTTTACTTAAAAAGCTTATAATTAGATAATACATTAGAAAATGTGATGGATCTATTATAGATATTTCCATAACTGCTCTTATTTAGGAAATTGATCTTTCATCTATTTAGATTTTGAACACCTTCTGATTCATGTGCTATGCAGTATTGGTGTTTATTATCAATGAAATAGGCCTGTTATAACTGTATCATATTATTGGTAGAGCTATATTGGCCATATGGTATCGTTAAAATGTGGAACTACAAATGATATTATCCACTTGTGTGATGACATGTTAGGGACCAACTGGAGAGACCGGTCCCGTTGGTGAGAGAGGCCACCCTGGACCCCCCGGCCCTCCTGGAGAGCAGGGTCTACCAGGTGCTGCTGGCAAGGAAGGAGCAAAGGTTTGTGTCCAGTAAACTGTACTGATGCATGGGGAGAAAGTTGTTAGTTGTGCCAAAACATTCCCAAAAATGACTACTATACTATAGTAGTGGGTTCTCTAACCTTTATTTATACAGGCATATCCCATTGAGTCCGAAGACTCTTTTGCAAGGGAGACCTGTTCCCATTTACACACACATGCATACACCGATAGCAGGCTAATTATCGACATTCACACGAGGCAAGGTGGGTGAAGTGTCTTGCCCAAGGACACAACAACTATGACACAGGTGGCAGGGCGGGGATCGAACCTCCAACCCTTTGATCATCGGCCGACCCTCTCTACCAACTGAGCCACAGTCGCCAGTCGGGTTAATGTGTTCAAAAGAGTGAACTCAGTTTTTCTCATGGGCTGTAATAGATTATGAGGACCAAACAGGTTGGATGGTAGAGAGATTGACATAATAGAGGTGGGCTGAAAATTGAACGTATGTCATTGCAATTTCTGTACATTCTTTGAATTTGCAGATTAAGCCTAATGATAATAATCAGTCATATTTCTCAGGGGCAGAAATAAAGCTGTGAGAAACAGCGACTATACATTTACCCAGAAACACACCCAAGCAAATGTAGAATACTTGGATAGTGTATCTTGCTTAATATGCACTCTGATATATGGGGAGCATCTGGCTACATTCCCTCCCTGGCGGGTAATAGTGGCCATTAGGAGAAGACAGTGGCCCTTCTGTTAAAGTATTGACTGCTCCAAACCAACGCCCTGACCCACAGGACCACTCTGCATCCCCTGATCCCCACTCTCTCCCTCAAATCGTCATGTCACTTCCTTCTCATTCTCTTTCTGTCTTCTCCAAGCAGACAGTTTAATGAAGCATGTCGACTAACTCCAAACCCTCTGCCACTTCAGGCCTGTGCATCAGTATGCCAGCGACACTTTGTGAAGGCCTTAGCAGCAGTGCCCAAATCCTCTTATACCACTCAAGGCCACTCTTCTGTGTCTCCCTGTTTGCAGTCGGGCTGCCAATACCAAATAAAAGAGATTGAAGCAAGAAGTAACTTTTTCTGAAGTAAAATGTCCTTGTTTCAGATATGTGGTGTACAATATCAACCAGAAAGTAAATGCAGTTGCCACACCAAGGAACTTTGAGAGTTAATGTAGTCACTGAGGAGAGGGTCCAGGGAAGAGTACATGCAAACAGCTGCAGAAGCTAAACCAATGATCAACGATTCTGTCTCCAAATTGCACTGAGTTTAGAACAATGATATCTTGGTGTTTCAAGTTGTTGCTGATTATGCGAAAGCAGTACTGCATTGGTTTTGATTAGAGTTAAGATTTATGTATTGACTGTGCAGTGACAGTGCTTATTATCCACAGAAAACATACTGTACATGCTTGAAACTAATTGCAGCTAATGGTGCATTAACGATGGATGTCAGCTACAAAACAAGCACGCTTCTGTTCCTGGTGGCATTAACAAGGCCATTACAATATAGTATACTAGTTTCTTGTCATAGGCTTTTTAATCTGTTGTCACTGTTTGTTTTTAAGGAATTTAGATATCTCTCTTACTGCGATACAAGCGATGTAGTGTAGTACTTCATATTAAATCATAAATGCCACAACATACTTGTGTGTACACATTTCACCAGAGGGCTCAGAGGAGAGGGATGCTAAACATTTTTAAGTAGGATGGCCACTTATAATGTTCTTTACAAGCTTCTGTTTGAGTGCAGAGCAGTGCCCAAATCAAATATTTAGCTGTCCTGTGTTTTGCTTCACCAAACTGATATGAACACCATGTCAACCCCAATATCTCACTGCACAAGCAATACAACGTTGTGTATGACTTTAAAAATAAAGTCATCTAAAATAGTAAAGTTCCAAGCTCACGATATGTTGTTTCAAAGACTGCATCCGTCTGTTTGTACTGTATCAAATTCACTGTAATGTATCTGCAATGACTGAAGACCAAAGACACTCTAATACTTACACAGTAGAAGAAGAAGGCTGTTGGAAGTAATTCTTTTTCATTTCATCAGTTTTAACATCTCCCAAATGTCTGTAAAAGGTAGCAAGTGATTAATCTGACACCAGGCATATATGAAGGAGTCAATGGCTGAGCCACACTGTATACTTAAGTTCCTCACACACCAGTTTCCTGTTGCTGTCATGTGGAAACTAAAACTGTGTACCAATACCAAAGTGCCAGAGCAACTGGGATATCAACATTTTAATACAAAATAATTTGAGATTTTGAATGGATGGATATATTGTTTCAGGTAGGCAGAAGAATAGATAGATATCTCCTTCACCCAGCCACCCTTCTTACACATTAGACAAATGCAGCTTTTTATTACTTTTCATTTAAGTAAGATTTCTTGAAGAGAGAAATTTGTTTTGTATTTTGATCTTCCAGCAGAAAATAAACATTTCATTTATAAAAAGTATTTCATCGTTGTATTAATGCAATCTATTATGAGCCACACTAAGTGTAAGACACACTTGTGGGATTGTGTTTGTATAGGGAGATCCTGGACCACAGGGATCCTCCGGCAAAGACGGTCCCCCTGGTCTTCGTGGCTTCCCTGGAGAAAGAGGTCTACCTGGCGCCACGGTAAGAGCTCCACTCCACCAACACCTATTCCTCACAGCTTCCCTTTGCATGTGATTCCTAGCAGAAAGTGACAGAACATTGCTGGATAACAAATGAACCAGCATCTATCTAGAGCTATTCACCTCATTAGAGACACCAGCCCTGGAATTCACTCCAAGAAATCAATCCGGTGCAGAGGAAATCCTAAGCGACGTCTCACAAATGAACAGTCGTGCCTCTGCATCGCTCTGACGCCACTGTTTTAACTGTCGCAGTGCATCATGGGTCACAGTTACAGCAGCAGGGAATTGTTGGTTAGGGAGCCATTTGTAAGATATTTCCCTGTTTCATATTAAGGATTTTGAGAACTTTTTTTTGTTTTTCATATTTCAGTGCCATAATTTTATAGGGGGTTATTTGTTTGGTGTCTGTATGTATTATTTACTCAATAAATTATTAAGGGGGAAATGTTGGCAATTAGTCTGTGGTGACTGCGAATGGGTATTCTGTAGGGAAAGTAAGTGTTTTGCTGCTTCATCCTCAAGGTCAGTCAGACTCTGCCGGCCAGCAGCACCGCTGATTGTTTTCTGCCATTGTAATTTACTCCAACACACAGCCAGAGCCAGCAGAGACTCATTACCCCTACTGCCATGTGCTCGTTTGTAGCACACCAGGGAACGGCATACACACATATTATGGGCATTGACAAACATTCCCCATTCTAACATATATTATGCATACCCGTGCACGTGTAAAATAACAATTCCACAAGCTTGCATGTCCAAAAAGAAGAAAAAGGTTTACACTAACAAACACACACACTAGTGCACCTCTAACCTCTGTGTCCATTTATGTGCCAAACAATTCCAACAGTCTCCAGCTACAGAATCCATTTATAAAGGGAATGATTTATTTTTTTAGATGTGTTACTTTTGTATTTTTGTCTGTCTTATCATAACTGATAGATGCCGGGATGAAAATATCAATATCAATGATATTTCTCGGATCAGAGCTCTGAGGAAAAGTGAACTCAAACCACATTTCTAGTGGTGTCTGGATTTAAAGTCACAAAGGCTTAAACAGATATATAAAGGAAGTCCTCATGCTTATTCCTTCTTTTCCACAGGGCCCAGCCGGTCTGAAGGGAGGAGAGGGGCCCCAAGGTCCACCTGGTCCTGTTGTAAGTATACAGCTAGATCAAAGTACATTCAGGAAGTTTAATTACATTTTATTTTCCATTTGTGTTATTTATTAGCATTGAGGCTATTACGGTAGGATATATGTTTTAGTGACGCCTACATGTGCCGATTAAGAGAGGGAAGTTTACATCATTTGGACAGGAAAAGATTTAGAAATGCTTTCAATGTTTCTTGGCTAACTGTTAGGCCATTTTTTAATGCTTGCTTTCCTTTTGACATCACCACCAGGGATGCAGGATGACTTAAGCAACCCTCTCAAGCTTTTGAGAGAATGTTAACATGTATTTATTTATTTCTAACTTGTATTGCCCAGTACTTTAAAGTGAACAGAAGACTCTTTTTCATCCGGACTGTGCTGCACACACATTATAGCTGTGTCCAGTGTGCACATCACCTGTAGCAACTGATTTAAGTTGATCAAAGACCTCACAACAAAGTGTTGAGGGTAAATAGAAACTGTTGAACTGTTAAGCAATCAAAGTCACGAGTGAGACAAAATGACACATTTTAAATTAATACCAGAGAACATATTGTATGCAACACACTCATTAAGCCACCATGGTCACGTCATCAGTGTATTTTTATTAATTTTCCAATGAAAGCATCACCAATTTCATCACATCCCACTGCACACAGCGATTTGTCAAAGGAGTGATCATGCACTACAGTAGCTGGGTATCAAGACTGTTTGCTCCATTGCCTTCTGGCACAGAGAGACACACACACACACACACACACACACACACACACACACACACACACACACACACACACACACACACACACACACACACACACACACAAGCACAAACACACACACACACAACAAAAACACACAGCCAGGAGAGCATCCATATGGTGAATCACTGTCTAGTCATCCTGCCCATCCCTCCTTCATCCCTGAGGTTGCATGCCAGCACTTTACACCTGCTGTGTTCTTGACTTTGTTGAAGTTAAAAATGTTATCGAAGGTAGGATAAAGTCAGGTGTCTGCATAATTTGTGATGTTCATGGCAAACATTGTGGGTTGTGCTCAGTTTCTTTTTCTATTATGTATAACGTTCTGCTCACTTGTACATCTAGTGTTCAGCTCTTATGTAAGTGAGAAAGAACATGTTGATTAAACATGTTTAGAATGATTTAGCAACAAAGTGGCTCTTCCACAGTACTTATAGCCCTGTAAAATGAATACACCAATCCTACTCAAAACCGCACTCTTTACTCATTAAAGTAAACTGCACAGAAACATTTGTTAACTATTTGCCCATGAACATGCATACACTGTAAGTATACACAATGTATAATCATTAGAAACCATTGAAAGTTTGGTCTGACAATTGCAATGTTCTAGTTGTAGGATTATTATGACTATTTTCATGACGCCCCCATACTCTCCTTCATAAGTGCATTCAGACAACGTTAATTGCGTTTGGATATTTTCTATATAGATGTGGTAACAGAACACTATCCATCATATAATGGGGGGGCACACAATCAACATGATGAAGACATATCAACGGCACATTTTTAATATTTAATTTGTAATTTGGCACTGCACTGGTTATTTAGGTTACTGGTAAGGCCACGTATTCTTTGGAACATGAAGGCAATATGAATGTAGGTATGTAGGTACAGAGTGAGTTAAATCAGAGCAGTGTCATTAATTAGTTCTATGGATTAACAGTGATTTCCAGTATCAGCACCTCTTTGATTCGGAAATGCATTTTCAGCAGCAGAAATGATATGTTTAGGGCTTAAAGAGTTACAGAGACGTCAGCTACCTGACAGCAGATATTATGCTGGCTGCTTTTAAGGAACAGCACTGCCTTATTAGAACTTAAAAGCCACCGTGTTCTGTGTGTTGCTCCTGCTGTTTTTCTTTTCTTTTCAGCTTTCGTCTTAAAAGGTGTGTGTGTGTGTGTGTGTGTGTGTGTGTGTGTGTGTGTGTGTGTGTGTGTGTGTGTGTGTGTGTGTGTGTGTGTGTGTGTGTGTGTGTGTGTGTGTGTGTGTGTGTGTGTGTGTGTGTGGGTGTGTGTGTGTGTGTGTGTGTGTGTTCTATTCTATTAGCATTGTAACTTAGTTGGGTCTAGCTTTGTTGTAGTCATTAAAGTAGCAGTGGCTTTAGTGTCAATGGTTACTGTTCAGTATATTCAGGTGGCATTTACGGGCAGGCTCCTTTAGAATAATCAAAGCATGGCTCCTACCTTTTATTTTTCACTCATCCTTTTTCTCTCTCTCTCTCTCTTTTCTCTCTCTCTCTCTCTCTCTCTGCCATGTCCAGGGTTCTCCTGGGGAGAGAGGTTCTGCTGGTCAAGCTGGTCCCATTGGCCTGTCTGGTAGACCTGGACCTCAGGGTCCGCCGGGCCCAGCTGGAGAGAAGGGAGCACCTGTAAGTATTGTTTTCCCTTTGTCCTACAGTGACCTGCAACACCTTTCTATTTACTTACTAGTTTTTCTTTATTTTCTTTGGTTGACTTTCAGTTCTACTGTTTTTAGTTTTCTCAATATACTATAAGTGAAGTGTTATGAACATGTCTTTGTTCCCCTACAGGGTGAGAAAGGCCCTCAAGGTCCTGCTGGTCGTGATGGTGTCCAGGGTCCCGTTGGTCTGCCAGGGCCTGCTGGACCTCAAGGTCCGCCCGGAGAGGATGGTGACAAGGTCAGTCAACACACTCACCACCACCACTCATCCTATTGTGTTGCCCCGGTTACAGCTCCCTCTCCATTCCCAAAATGGGATATGTTTTGGAACTGAACCAGATTGCCTATCAATCTTCATCCTCATGTTAACACTCAGGCCATCTGCATGTCTTTCCTTTCCTCACTGTTATCCATCTTCATAACCAAATGTGTCAGCAAACGCAATTAGAGGAGATGTAAAAGTGAAATACTGTTGCTCGTTTCATTTCCTGCGATCATCATGGCCCTTAAGGTTACGGTCAGTGTTAAGCTGCCAAACAAATGTCACTACAGACAGAGGTTTGCTATTCAATGAGTTAAGCAGTAAAACTTTACATTCCCATATTTCTGCATGATGAAAGTTCAATTACTTTTTATAAGCTGTTGACATTCAGAAGAGAATCTTAGCTAAGCTGAAACGGTTAACTGTCTGTCTGTGTGATTTCTATTTCCCAGGGAGAGGTTGGAGAGCCCGGTCAGAAAGGAAGCAAAGCCGACAAGGGAGAACAGGTGCGTCATGGGACATCCATTTCTTTCTGATGTGCACACACACTTGCATCATTTTTCCACAGTAATTAAGTAGTTCCCGATGTAATATATTTTCTTGTATGGATATGTCCACTTAAAGAAACACACACCAATACCGTTATCACAACAAGAGTGATCTGTGTTTTTAACTTACAAATAACAATGTAATACATATGTGCTCTTATGGGATGTTTGTGGTGTCAACTTTTTGTTTTGTGTTCAGGGTCCCCCTGGTCCATCTGGTCTTCAAGGTCCCATTGGTGCCCCAGGGCCTGCTGTAAGTACAACTCACCTAACAAGCATTGATGGAACTTATACTGTAATGGACCACGTGTGAATGTGTGATATATATAGCATCACTTACCAAACAGAAAGACACATGGCAATATAGGTAGTTTATATGGAAGCTTGATAAGCCTGTAGTACTCTATTTCAGAATACTAGACAATGCAGATAACTGTTGAACTTGAGAGGAACGGTCCCAGTGACAGTGTGTTTTCTCTCAGGGAGCTGATGGAGAGCCTGGTCCCAGAGGTCAGCAGGGTATGTTTGGACAGAAGGGAGATGAAGGTTCCAGAGGATTCCCAGGACCCCCTGGTCCCATCGGTCTGCAAGTAAGTAGCATTAACACCAATACGTACAGGCATTTACACTAATCCCACACAATGGAATTGTACTGTACTCAAGTTTGTGTCATGTTAACAGTTGTCTGGGATAACTCTATTGCTTTTGTAAATTTCCATTTTACATAACAAGCTATGACAAACAGTAAAAGTCGTTACAGATGTCATCTATTATACATGTATTTATTTAGGAAAAGTGTAAATATAAACCAGTTCAAAGGCCAATGCTACCTCCACAACCTTGTCAAATCACATTATACACCAACTGGAATTATCTCTGCAAAACACATCTGTGTTCATAATGCTTTAGGTCCCATTTCAGTTCTTTACACTTACTCCACAACATAGGCGCCATCAAGGTTTGGTAAAGCCACCTTTACCTGATGCAGTTTCAGGAGTTTTCTATAACGAATGTCAGTAACATGAAACAGGATAAAATAACGCAATGACTTTGATAATTGATATTGCATTTTCCTATCTGTGGAGACATTGGCCAACTTAACACTGTACATACCTTCACATACTGTATGTAGTCCAACAAATACAGATTTGTATCAAAACAGCCACCTCAATTATTTTCTATATGAAGCCACACACAGTTTGGTGGTGATGTGTGTGTGTTTCCAGGTGGGCGTCCCACTGTACTGCTTCTGTACCTGGACTGTTTCAGTTGTCAGGTGTTAACAATTCTTTTTCTGAGGCCTTGTACAGCCTTGTAGCTGTCAGAATGGATAAGGAGAAACCCATCACCGGGGTGGATATAAAGTATAGCCAGTCCGCATGAGCCACCTGGCTTCTTAAAGATAATGTTAAAAAAGAAGAGATGTCCTGTTGAACCAGGGAAGTCAGGGCTGATACAAGCTGAATATACGAGAAATAGGATTACTCTTTTTATTTTTTTTAGACCTACTGAGTAACTGCTTACTGTATATGTTTATTATGAATGTTCCATTATATTTATTTATACATCTCTTGTTTTTTTATTGTCAAGGACTAGAAATCCATATTAGCACTATAATGACATACATAAGAAGTAGGATCATTCATTGACCTCTCTAAACTGTACTGGGGTACTGCATTGTGTGACATTTACCCCATACTAGCACTGCTGCCATAGCAGTATACTCTGCTTTAATTGGATCTGGTGTGTGTATTGTACGGTGACCAAGCAATGACTTGCAATGATAACACCTCTCACCTCCATTCACCACAAACGTCCTTCCTCTATGACCATCTGGGTTAAGGAAGGCAAAAAAGACTCTTTCTTTTCAAAATCTTTACAGTTGCTAGCCCTTCATAAATAATTCACAAAGACCAACAAGGCCTGTGTGCGTGTGTGTGCAATGCAGTAAAGCCAAGTTCATAGTCTATACCAGAATAAAAACATTAGGGTCATTTGAGAAATATCCGATTGAATGTACGCCGCTAGTCTACACTACAGCTAGGCTTAATGATGTTCCGTATCACTGTGATGATAATCTAACGAGGTAGGACCTTCCCCTCAGTAGTAGCCCATTTGTTAGTGATTATCTGTTTCATTAGTAATCAACTTCTTCAGCTAAAGACGTTAAGAGTTTGCTGCAGAGATTGGGGTCATTGTCTTGATGAAATTACACAGACTACTGCTCATCGTTCCGAGATGCTATCCAATCTCTGCAGGATTGTAATTCAATGGACTTTTAATTGGGAGTAATTCACGTCCCATTGTGATTCCATTAATTGCTTGGACAGACCTGCTCTGATAGTCAGTTCCTCATCGAGCACATTTACCCTGCTCTATAATTAGTAGCACCACTAACGATCTCAGACTAGAGGAGACCTTTACACAGATGAGATTTCTCAGCACGGTAGGAATCAGCATGCACAGCTACACACACTGATTTAGCACCCACTAAACATCCACACAAACAGGGGCGTGGCACACACACACACACACACACACACACAATTACAACATTCAGCAAACACTCTTTTTTTCCCTCTAGAGGGTAGAGGGAAACATTCTTTGATCTCCCCTCTTGCAATCTTACACCTTATGCTGAATCACACAAACTCAAGGCCAAGAAGGGCATTGCAATTTGATTACAGCAATTATCGGTAAAAATGTCAGGGATCAAACTGCAGACCAAGGTCATGAGTGAGCTAGGTGTTTATTTGAGTGAAAACACATAGCGAACAGGAGAGGAGTATTGTTACCTGTAGAATAACAAACATTACCTTCCATCCACCTGAGTATTTATAAGGAAGCTTAAACCCTTGTTGTGCTCACATCCAACTGATACATCACAGAGTTCTTCACTACCAACAGCTTATTCAAGATGTCATTGTCAAGTTAATTCACTTCCATTGCCATGTCTCATATCTCATTCTCATATCTCATATAACTGTTTGACATGGCTCATAGATACATTTAATATTGTAGTACATTCTAACTGTGTATTCCAGCAGTCAAATCAAATCTCAAATTAAATACCAAGCCGCAGGAGCAGCTGTTGTGAATGTAGTTAACAGCAGAAAACAAAGTCAAATAATTAAGAACGCAATTGCATATTCGTGCACCAGCACCTTGTGCTTATAACGTGAATATTTTATTTCCTGATATTATAATTGTCTATTTGTTTTTTTGTCTTCCTCAGGGGCTTCCTGGTCCTCCAGGTGAGAAGGGAGAGAACGGTGATGTTGGCCCTATGGTAAGAGACGCGTCGGTTTGTTGTCAGTAATATTATATCCATTTAATAATATCATATTAATCTAATAATATTATATTCATTTAATAACATTATATTCATTTAATACCACTTGACAACACTGTGTTTGTTTTCTGCAGGGCCCGCCTGGCCCCCCTGGTCCCAGAGGTCCTCAGGGTCCTAGCGGAGCTGATGTACGTATGGCTAGTTGATAACAATGTGTATGCACAACATTCTATCAGCATATATTCAAAACCATCTACATTATGGGTGGATTTAAGTCACCTCTCCCAAGATGATGGACACTGACTTTACATTGTCTTTATGTGCTGCTGCAGGGTCCACAAGGCCCTCCTGGTGGTGTTGGCCCAGTGGGATCCGTGGGTGAGAAGGTAATATTCAGAACATGCTCCCTCAGGCTGTGACAAGGGCACTAGACTGGGACTGAAATACTGCCAGAGCCAAGTCCACATCACCCAGCTACCCTCCTTTGTTACCGCCTGCAGTCTGTTCCTTTCATATACCCAGGCATGCTGTCTGAGTTAGGGCTTTGACTCTATTAATGTCTATTTTACAACACTTCCAACAAGATTTGTCCATCGTGCTGCCATTTGGCAGACGTCTGCACTATAAATACTTAATGCTTTACCACGGCTGTTAAAAGGACTCTGGAATATGAAAAACAAAGGGCTACCAACACTTTAAGAGAGGGCACAGTACACAATACAGACAAGTCTTAACAACCTTGTATTAACTTAAATGATAGACTTAAATAAAATGTCTAGCTTTTGTTGATATCAATAACACCATGTATGGTTATTATGTAAGAACAATGTTTGTTTGTTAGAGTAAGTGTGACTGAATGTTGAAGCTCTCCATGTGAGAGGGTGAAGGTGTATCTGTGCAGACACTGACATCTGTCTAACCACAGGGTGAACAAGGTGAGGCCGGAAACCCAGGACCAGCAGGAGAGACAGGAACTGGGGTAAGTCAACCTTTCTTTTGCTTTGCTAGTTTGTCAAGCTAAATATCTATTATGTCTAATGCTGTATATTCAATATGTATGTAATGTGCGTTCAGTACTTCTTGCTTTTCAATTTCACTTCATTGAAATAGATTCTTAGTTTGTATATACCACTGAATATAGGTTGTACTTCAACAAAACAATCTAAATGTAACTTCACTTGACTTTACCTTACGTTAATGTACATACTTCTAAGGTCAAATTTGTTTTGGCTACAAGAAACAGCAACATGTATCTGTTATTTCCCAAACTGTTGCCTAATGGATAGCGTTAGGCGAATATAGTGCACAATATAATCTAACGGGAAGGTTGGTTTTATTTAGGGTGACACTGTGAATTCATCACATTAAAGTAATTGCTCCTCACATCTGGGCAGGTAGTTCATCTCAGCATGGCTCTTTTTTTTTGCACTACATGTCCACATGGCCTGACAGATTGAGATTCTTACCAGAGGATACACTTGGTGCTTTTGTCCTTAAGAATGATTGCAGCAAGAAGCAATCTGCATCAAAACATTAGACACCCACCATGCTGAGTACAGCATTGAATTGAGATTTGCACAGTTAAGCTATAATGGAGCAACAGTGAAGGACTTCTCACATGTTGTAGGTCTTCTGCAATACTATGTATACAGATTGTTTTAATTATGATAAAATGTGTATGATACTTAATGTCAGATTCAATGTTTTAATATTATTGTTATTATTATGTTTAGATCTCAATTTACCATACCCATATGCTTGCCGGTGTTACTGCTAGGAAGAGATTATGACAATTGCATTAGCTTTTCTTTTCTTTCTTTTGGTTTATTTTTTCACCAATCTCTGATGACTCTATTTGGCTTATGGGCTCATTTATCACGTTTGAGGTACAACAGTAGAAAGGAAAGATGGCCTATCTCCAGTGGGAGTGGCAGAGTGTGATTACCAGCATTCATAATGTCCCCTGCTAGTTCCTCAACAAACTACTGTGTCATTGACATTTCCAAAGTCAGTGGATCATGAGCACCGCCCAAACCAACACGTTATAGTTTCTCTTTCTCTTTTTACATAGACATTTTACATTTAGTACTGATGTAACTGAAACAATGCTAACTTTTATTTACTTCAATATGTATATATATCATTATCAGTTTGTTACTACTAACGGAAATACATTTGAATTATTTTAATTTCAATTAAATTATTCAATAATTTAACCTTATTTTGTAATGTGATTATTTACTTGTTTGAAATAAAAACATTTTCAATTCAATTCAGTTCAATTCAATAATGCACCATGTGCAATTTTCAACACAGTATAGCTTAAAACAAGTTATCATCCTCAAGTATTTGAAAGTGGTCGCACACCATTTTCAGGAAATTAAAAAAACAGACATGAAATGTATACAGCACCTAACTATATACATGATACATTTGCAATAACTGACTATTACACTATTAAAATATGGATACTTTTAGCCAAATGTTTACCGTGGCCTCAAAGCTATGCCCTAGATAAAAATACACTTTAACTCTTGTTATCATCTGATAGAGTTCCACAGAATGGAAGAGAGCATACTGACTACCCAAATGCAGTACAGCCAACTGACTTATCTCAAAGCATCAGCGCCTTTGCCACAAAATAACAATTCAGAAAATCTACTGAAAACCTTCACGCCACAAAGCAAAAATGCTGTATCACACAAAACAGGAGGAGTGCACCTTTATATCAGCACAGATCGAGCAACAGAAGTTGGAGGTTTCAAACTTTCCTGGGATGACAAACAGTGAAGATTGGGGGGATTAATGAGATTCATATTTAGGAGTATGATGCTTCTTGGAAACATAATATTAATTGTATCCTTGCTTGAAATGCTAAACATTGCACATTTCAGATGACACATAAAAGTGAATTGTCCTTTTGTATCAGGACCAAAGAAGCACAGTAGCATTAACACTTTTCAGTCAAACTTTACATTCACTGGTGACCATCCACAGTCGTTGTCTTCTGCTTAACACGTTGAGATCAGCTTTAGATCTATTATTTTTCAGAAGCGCATGTCTGTACATACCATACTATCTATGGTACATACGCTAGCCACCATTCATTCCGGTGTACACTTGAAAATGCTGTCACCTGTGTTACTGATGTAATGCCCTTGCTCCACCCTCCCACCACTACAGGGACCTAAAGGTGAGCGAGGAGAGAAAGGAGAGTCCGGTCCCCCTGGATCTGCTGGGCCCGCCGGTGCCAAAGGACCACCTGGAGATGACGGTCCAAAGGGCAACCCTGTAAGTGTTCTCTAGCACTCACTCATAACAGGCCACAATGCACCGCTTTAAAGAGAAGGTCCCCCAATAGCCTCCAGGCAGGCTATTTCTTTTTTAACATATTCAAGAACTAAAAAGACTTTTTTATTGATGGAGATTATATTTTATGCTTGCATGATAATGGAATTCATTGAATCACCTTTTTTCACGGATTTACAACATCCTCATTAATTCCGAATTGCCTTCAATGGTTGTAACCAGGTACACCACAACTGAATGACTGTCTGGATTACTAACCATGTATCTAATTAATCATATCTCAGCAGCATATTTTGCTTGACTCATGCATTTGTTTTTTTCTTCATTAAAGGGTCCTGTTGG
The DNA here is from genome assembly GCA_026929865.2 of Hyperoplus lanceolatus. NCBI lineage: Eukaryota > Metazoa > Chordata > Actinopteri > Uranoscopiformes > Ammodytidae > Hyperoplus > Hyperoplus lanceolatus. Next base: position 14,980,220 of record CM049415.1, on the reverse strand, counting down.
TTTCCCTGGAGACCCTGGCCCTCCTGGAGAGGCTGGTGTTGCTGTAAGTATGAATGTCTAAATTAGCCCTTTATAAAACCTCAAACAGTCTATTGTTAATCATAAATAGAATAGTATGGTAATTGTAGTAAGCACACGTAATCTAACCAGCTCATCTCTCTTTCACAGGGTACTGATGGGGAATCAGGAGAAAAGGGAGAAGATGGTGAAACTGGTCAGGCGGTAAGTTGCCATTTTGTTGTTTTTGGTCTGAGAAAATGAATGCTTAAGTATACATCATGTATTCATACAGTTCACTTCAGGGACACTTGATAAGCACATCATATAAACAAAATATCTTAACAATCAGCTAATGTGTATAACATATTGTGAATATATCTTGTGTTTTTTTATTATAATAGTCAACCACAACTTTGTGGTAAACGACATGTATATAAATAATATCTGGTTAGTAAATGATTTACACCGCAGCATTTTAAATCATGATATTTACTCCATACTCTTGGGTGTAGGGGAGCTGGAATTATCTGGTTTGTTGATTAATGCAGAATAATTATTAAGAATGATACTTGTTTGATTTCTGTAAATAAAATGCTTCAGCAGAAAGTAGTGATGAGAAGGTATATTAAAGATATGATACATTTGTTTAATAGTTGTGGCTGTGTTCTCATTGTATAGAGCATCTGTATGACTATGCTTTCAGTTTTCCAATCTAAAAATATTTACCAATGCAAATGATAAAAAATGGTTTGATTACTTGCAATTAACACAGAGATAGTTGGATGTATGTGTCTGTTGGAGCAGGGTGTGTATCATTTCTGGCAGTGTAGTGCCTCATCCGAGTTTTGGTTGAACTCCTCTGGAATATCCTGGCTTTTAATATAATATTTCCTAAATGTAAATATGCTCTCTGGGTTATTGTCCTTTTGGCAGACCTAGCGAGAGAGTTGGTGAAGCGTGCCACGCTCATTGCAATTCATATCAGCACCACTTGTTTTTGATAAAACTTAATCTTGTTGTAGTATCCTGAACCTCAGCTTTCCCTGCTTGTTCTCAGGGACCTCCAGGTCCATCGGGAGAAGCTGGCCCACCCGGACCACCTGGGAAGAGAGTAAGTCTGTGGCTATTTAAACTAATATGACTGTCATGTTTATATACGTGTGTACGGTACATCACCGTCAAGAGCTCGGCACTAATCCAAGGTGGACTAGTCTGATGCTCTCTGTTGTTGGCATTTCATCAATGCGAGACGGAGTTGTTTTGATATGAAATGTCTGGCTGACCAAATCTTAAAACCATGAGTCAACACGCCCATGTGAAATGTCTTCTTATCCCTATTTTAAAACAGATGAAGGGTGTGTATCTGTTGGCTTTGTACTGTGGCTCCTCAGCCCACAGACGGTATCCCACCTCACTCTGAAAGGAGTCCGTCTCAACAACTCAATCTTGGCAGCAAAGCAGCAGAGATTAATTTTCATTAAAAGCCGAGCGGGGAAAACAAAGTGGGAGATTTAGCGGGTCAAGGCGTTGGGCTCCTAAATCTGTATGACTCTGGCAAAATATCTGCCTCAAAGCCCAGTGAGAAAGGAATGGAAAGATGATGTGAAAATCATGAATTTATTTTCTTTGCAAAGAAATTGAAAAGGCTTTCCAAGAAAATAGCTTGAAAAAAAGGAGCTGTGGGTTCCAAACCCATTTAAGTCCTTGTGGCAGTGAGATTAAAGGGAGAGAGATATAGCAAGTCTGACACATTATTGATCCATGCCCACTTGACTGACAGCCCGAGGAGAACAAAGGCATAACATGGACATGGTTCAATTGTTAAGAGGTTATGAGAACAGGAGGGTTAGCTTTAGGAGTGCCCACAATAAATAGATAACATTGAATAAAAGCTGTAATTATGTAATCTATTCTTTTGATATGACTACCATCACTGACTTTTTTGTCAGCCTTTACCAGAGGAATCGGTAGAAAACATCTCAGTTACAAATCAAAAGTATTATAAAATGCAAACATATTACCACGTTAACAGCTGCTGTTCCTTTGATATATGTCTCACTCTATCCACTATAGAGTGAGAAATATAAATAATTCCTTTTCAGTATGACGTTGAGATATGAATGAAAATGTCAGAGCCAGTAAGCTGCTTTTTGAATGCACATATCCAAGATGGAACATTAACATATTTCCAATATGATGTGAAGCTCAAAGTCCACATGAAGATGAGTCACAATCATAAGTGACTGACTGCATTTCAAAGTAAGAATCCAGGCCTCATTCCAATAGGGAAATAAAACATGTCATGCATTTTCAAACCAGGGTTGATTGCTTTTCTAATGTGCCCACACAAATTTACATTCTGAGTATTTAGCTAGGTATCAGCAGCATATGCTGCACCTAAAATGGCCAAGGGATTATGGAAAGAAAAAACGGCAATTTTATCACACACACAGGTTTATAATCACTTAGGAAAAAGGGACCTGATATGAGGCTGACTACTCCTGGACAGTTTGCTCCGTTGAATTTTTAATTCCACAGAAAGAGTTGTTTTACACATTTTGTCCCTATTTGTGTTTCCTCAGCATTTCACCTGTGGCAATTTAGAGTAATCCCTAAATCTCCCTCTAGCATGGCCTCTGATTCTGAATAAGTCAATTTATCATGGCAGCAAATGTATTAGCATCAGATTTTGATAACGCCTTAATACTGGAAATGTATTCAACTTAGCTTCTCAAAAAAAAAGATATTAACCTCATTTGGCTTTAGTTATTTTACATTTGAGTTTTTTGTCCTTGCTTGATTTTATCTTGCTCAATACCGGGTTGCCATTTTATTCAATTAAGAACTGTAATAACCTGTATCTCATACACCTGCTGCTGCAAACCCAACATAAAGAAGCTCTGGCAACCTTGACTTGAAGGACACACCTGCACATTGCCTGTATTCTACTACTAGCACTACTCAATTGAAACAAGATCAAGAGCCTGCCTCCTCTGCACCATTAAAAGGTACACATCAGGAGAAGATGAAAGTACTAAGACAGGAGGCGTGCTCATATTATAGGCGCTCGGTCAATAGCACTCAGGCTTCAGTCGACCAGATGAGAGCCGAGTTTGGATGGAGAGCCTTTTTGAAGACTTGAGGTGGATATGAAATAAATAGTTGTTGGCATCAAAGATCCTGACCAACAAGAAAAGGTGGACTGCCCAACCTTAGCATGACTGAAGAAGGCTGTATGTGTGTGTGCTTCTGTGCGTATTCATACATGGCTGCTTTCATGGGCAGACAAAGACATGTCCAAGTCTCTCAAATAGATCTTGACAACGCTGAAGTAGTGCACATTCAAGGGCATTGGATTATCATCCCTGTTGGGAGACAGCATTCACTAGTATTTATTAGGCAAGACAATGAAATGCCAGGAGGGGTGTGGAGATGACCTGAAGAAAAAAACTCTGATGGTGGTGGTTATTCCTTGTTAAAGACCAACACATTTATCCAGTATAAATGAAGCAGCGTTGTACATCCTTTTCAAAAACTTAACCAACATATAAACAGATCCAAGATGGAGTTCCTCTTTCTGAATAATGTGCTTACTTAGTCTGTGAAACAATGTGAGAGATCATCAATCAACATTGACTTGTTTTGCTCAGTTTGTTGAACAGTCGTTGTGTGTTGATGAGACACACTACACACTAAAACTCTGTCCTGTCATCCTCCTCAGGGGCCTCCGGGCGCTGCTGGTTCAGAGGGCAGGCAAGGAGAGAAGGGCGCTAAGGTAACAATCAATTCATCCTTCTGTAAAGATTTCAGCCTTCTCAGCAAGTTCCTCGCACACCCTCCCCCACTCATCATACCGACATTATCCCTCTCTAGAATTAAAAGCACAAAAACACTATTAAAAGTGATTTCCAATGTAGATTACATGGAAATGTATGGACACAGTCAATTTAATTAAACCTAAAATTCACTTGTTTCTTGCATTATGTGACTTCATTTTAAGACCAAAAGAGTAAAGGCTATTTATGTCCAGCCCTTATTTTCAGAGTCAGTATGCGATTCTTTTTCTTTCTTTTCGTAGGAATCAGGGTGCAATGAAGCCTTATTAGAGGACACTTGTTTACAACAATCTCCTGGATTCATCAGTATCTAAATGTATACATATGGTTCAAATGCATTGTGCATAGGCAGAATGAATTACTATTAGCTGGTGGTGCATGCTGAATATAAATACTATAAAATTGTAGTTATCTTCTCAGTAAATCCACTGGTTACATGAGTATGGGTGTAAAACGTAACCTTCCAGTATACAGTATAACAATTTTACCACGCTTATGTTTATGCAGTTAGAATTATAGACTCTATACTGCAGATCATTTTTTGCTTTGAAAGGTTAACTTTAAACCTTGCCGTCTCAAACTTTTAGTCCATGAGCTAGGTCTAGTCTTGTTGCACACTGATTTATTTTAGATAACAGTTGGTCAGCTGTTGCACACTTTGATAATGAGACATCGCTCATTATTTTATTATAGGTAAAATGAAATGAATGCTGTTCCCATCCTGAACTTCATTTGAAGGAACAGGAACACTTTGGCTCATGTTTCCCCCATTCCCCCGATCTGCACACTGCATACTGCCTCCCTCTGCATAATTTAGAACAGCCGCCCCAAGCTGAATTCTCAGGAAAATTTCTCTGTGATACAGGGAGGCTGCAAATAAATCCTGACATCAACATATCAAGCTGTTGCTGCAGATTTTAGAAGCTGTTGCACAACTGAATGTGGAATGTTTTATTCTCTTTACCAAACATTACATATTATTTATTTTATTATTTTGATTTTGAGAAATAACCAGATATTCCACACTGGCATCTATGTGTGGAGTGTTACAGTTAAAGTCACCTTAAGGCACTGTGCATATGTCTTCTCCTGACATCATGGATGAAGGAATGTTTTTTAATTATCTTTTTATTATGAAATCAACATAATGGAAGAAGAAGAAAAAAGTCTGCAGCAGTTTGGCCTCATTTGAATACTTCTCTGACATTAAAATACCAGCTACTTTAATCCAAAAATATAAAAATGCTATATCAGGTGAAGCCTACTCTCAGCCAGGTCCAATTAGCTTTAATTGTGTGATATTTGTCTGTCCACATATAGGGTGAGGCCGGTTCTGAGGGTCCAGCAGGTAAAACAGGACCGGTGGGACCCCAGGGTCCTGCAGGAAAGGCTGGTCCAGAGGGACTGCGTGGAATCCCCGGCCCTGTTGTAAGTCTGAGCTACAAAAAATATATTTCTTAAACACACACACACAGACACACACACACTCTCTCTCTCTCTCTCTCTCTCTCTCTCTCTCTCTCTCTCTCTCTCTCACACACACACACACACACATACACACACTTTGTCCAAACATAAAAAAGTCCTGCAAATACATGATTATACACTTCATGGAATAATCAATACATCTATTTGCCCTATACTTTAGTTTCACTTGGTTATTCCAGCCGATCCCCCCCCCCCCCCCTGTTTGGGCTATTAATCATGGTGTTAAACACAGGAAATCAATGGCGTGCCAGTGCAGATACAGCCGACTATAATGCTCACTAAAATTGAATGGCTTTTCACAGGGTGAACAAGGACTGCCCGGTGCCCCAGGACAAGATGGTCCACCTGGTCCCATGGTAAGTATGCAAAATATATGACTTGCTCTCTCACTGTTTATCCATCTAGCTACAGGTAAAGACATTGGACGATATTTTTTAAACTTGACAGAGTAAGTCAAGAAGTTTCCTGTTGCTTCTAGTCTAAGTTGAGATAGGTCAAATATATTTGAAACCTACAGTCTGGACATACACAGACAGGTGAAGTTGCTAGTAAACATATAACTTTTGGATAATTTTCATCCGTTCTGCATTGTTTTTCCTCTCTATGTCACTGATGATTTTCCTGGCTCCTATGTTGTTCCATTTTTGTGTTTCTTTGTCCTTATAGCCTTGTGTTCTGCTTTAAGATTTAAGTTGTGCTAGTGTTCCTCACACTGTCCTGACTTTTCTTTTTTTTGTAGTTTTTCTCTGTGAAATGGATTTTTAAAGAGTGCCTTTGTTGTTCAGGGTCCTCCTGGTATTCCTGGTCTGAAAGGTGACCCTGGCTCTAAGGGTGAAAAGGTGAGTGGAGCCATTTTCTATATGTATCTGACTGCACGCTGGTTTCATTTCCCAGGTTCCAAATAGTATAAGAGATCAACCTGAAATACAGCTCAAAGAAACAACGAGAAACAGTGATCTTGGTTCAGACTATAGTCAAGACTGCTCAACACTTCTTAAACGTTGCATCTGATCAAAAGCAACACATATTTTAGAATGACGAAGCAACGTTAATATCAGTGTAGCTTTATGTTAACACTGGAGAAACAAAATTCTACCACAGCAGCTGCAAGAGAAGAACTATTACAGGGTTGAATGTGTAGCTGACTGTGATGTATTACTCTAATATGTCTCATCTTGCTCTTTTCTTCACTGCTGTGGTCAAATTTGCTGGTGAAATAACACTGTAAAAGATATTCAGACAGCACACTTACACTCTATCTAATTTGCCTCCCACAGACTGACATGATGGCTTCATAGAGAGCCGTTTAAAAGGCACTCACTTGAGGCATTGTGTTGCTTTTTTAAAAGCTGTCAGTTCTCAAGGCTTGTTCTCAAGGCTTGTGTCAGGCTTGTTTCTTTTAGTCTTTTTAAGGAGGGACATTTCAATTATAATGTGTATGGATTTGTGTTTTAATGAAACTTGACTCTTCACAGTCTCCCCTGTGTAATTCAGTTTTATGGAGGAAAGCTTTCACAGTAGCTGTAACGTTTGCGTGCACCACAATACATTGCTGTAGTCTTTAATTGTCCATTTGTCTCCCCCTGCAGGGTCACCCAGGTCTGATTGGTCTGATTGGTCCCCCCGGAGAGCAAGGAGAGAAGGGAGACCGAGGTTTTTCCGGTCCTCAAGGTTCTCCTGGTGGCAAGGGCGATGGTGTAAGTAATTGATGAATCCATTCTCATTTTGCTCTTCTGGGCCGTTTGTCCTCCACCTTTAGCTATCTGTTATCCCCTTTGCCCTTCCTCTGTGGCCACTAGTCTTGCTCCAGTCACTTGCTGTTGATTAAACCACATGGAGAAAAAGCTATGAGGCGCAACTGAGCCCCCTGCACTGCAATGCATATCTCTTCAAACACCATATCTGCAGGGAACAAACGTTCTGTTGGTTCTAGCTTTTGAAAGATTGGATTACTCATTTATATTGCTAACAAAATGCTATTAACATGTCTCGTTTAAACTAATTGACCTGTATTCATTTTTCCGCCTATCATGGTTGTTAGCGAGCCTTGGTCTGAGTTGATGGGACTTCCTTAATTACTAATTTTCCACTATATTAGAAGATATCCAACTGTTTGTCCTCTTTTTTTATTTAACATTTTCCAATGAGCACTGGACACTTTGAATTGTACACAAAACAGTTTTTTTGAACCACTCATTTCCATTGTAGTCAGTTTCTATGTATCTGATGCCTACAGTGGTAATATAATATTCTGCATTGTGGAAAACACTGATAAGAGTTTCCATCCGAACCACAGCATCACAGTTAGAAAATAAATGACGAGCAGCTGAGCCCTCCACAGAACTGAAAGAAGGTTGAAACTTGCTCTCACTAACGGACTGGTGCCAGCCTTCATCCATTTTTAAATAAACATTGCAGAATGAGTGAATCTGCTATTCTGTCCTGCTGTGGCCTTCAGTCTGCCCTGATTTGGTAACTGAAAGTAATGGGTTGGATTAAGTATCTGGAGATTAGGCCTAATGCAATCGTAATGTCCCCTTTTGTCAGAGCACAAGGGCTTCAAAAAAGTTTTTCCCTCAGTTTACTATTTCTTTTTAGGGGACTGAAAATACGCCTTATAGTTTATTGGCTTTATTTTCTGACAAAATTGAGCTATACAATTGTAATTTGCTGGGTTCAAGGAAACAACAACCCACCAGTGCAGTGTTTGGTCTTTTTTTCTGGATAGAATAATGATTTGTCTCTATCTCAGTAAATACAAATCTCCATAATTCCATGTGAAAGCTTCCTACCAATATGCATCTATTCAGCTCATAAACTAAGTATTCATTCAATGTCCTTGCTCTGGTGACATTATGTCCTGGCTTTTCACTCACTCATCATTGAAGCCGTACAATTACACTTGTAGTCTCCAGTGGTCCTTTAAACTGATATCTGACTTGTGCTTTCATCCCATTTTATCACAGGGTATTGGTGGAGCCTCTGGTCCTCTTGGTCCCCCAGGCCCCCCTGGTCTGCCTGTAAGTCTTTCACTCAATTCAACCATTCATTAACATTCTAAACTGATAATTGAAATGTAATGGCCATGCTAACTATGCTTGTGTCCTATCTTATACAGGGTCCTCAAGGTCCCAAGGGATCCAAGGGTTCATATGTAAGTACAACCAGTGTTCTTATGGCACGTTACTACTGTGTGTGTTAGAAATATATTGGATAATATATCTCTATGTATGTTTCTCCCAGGGCCCTGCTGGTGCTAAAGGAGACACTGGTTTACTTGGTCCTCCTGGTCCTCCTGTGAGTATTTAAGTTCACTACCTTTGTCTGTTTTCCCACAAACTCAAACACACTTAAAATTGCCATTGCCTGTTACCATTTAACACAATCTAAAATCAGTCTTCTTGTATGAAATCTACAAAACTGTTGTCCCCCACCACACCCTACAGGGCCCACCGGGTGAAGTGATCCAGCCCCTGCCCATCCGGTCACCCAAGAAGACCAAGCGCTCCAGTGACATGCAGTCGGATGCAGCTGGCACAGTCATGGACTACGGCGAGGGCATGGAGGACATCTTTGGCTCGCTCAACAACCTCAAACAGGACATTGAACGCATGAAGTATCCCATGGGAACGCAAAACAATCCTGCCAGGACATGCAAAGACCTGCAGCTCTCCCACCCAGAGTTCCCCGATGGTAAGCGCTCAATCAAGTGTGGAGTGTATGACTTCATAATGAAGAAAAAGCTTAAAGAGGTTTTATCAAAACAAACTTCTCTCATCAGATTGAATGAAAATAGTTGTGTTTGGACAGAACTGGGTGGTTGACTGTGCTTGGTTCTCTTTAGGCGAATACTGGATTGATCCAAACCAAGGCTGCTCTGGGGATTCCTTCAAAGTCTACTGTAACTTCACCGTCGGAGGCGAAACCTGCATCTACCCAGATAAGACGTCTAATGGAGTAAGTCACTTTGGATTTGGACAAGATTCAGAACGCTCTGTTTCTTATCATCATTTGCCATCAGCTATTGAGCCAACATGTTCAATACATTCACAAATAGCCCAGCACTAGGCTGAAGTTGTCAAAAGAAAATGGGATTTGCTTCAGGGCTAAGCTTGTACAGGTTTAATTTTCCCTTTCCAGCAACAACACAAACCACCAAAAGGCAAATACTATAGAATGAGTTGACTCCATGAAGGTTGTGAAAACTATATTTCAAAGATATTAAAGTACCAAACAGGTGTGTCTTCTGCTGGTTATGACATAGGTGATACACTTTGATGCTTCCCTTGAGGCTGTGCATTAGACCCATACAACATCACTGTACGGTTCATAACAAAAAATAATGCCCATGAAAATGTCTGCTATTAATGTGCTCCGTCTGCTGCGTTCCACAGGTCAGAATATCTTCATGGCCCAAAGAAGTCCCTGGGTCCTGGTTCAGTGAATTTAAGCGTGGTAAAATAGTAAGTCTATAGTTATATTAAATGGATTTCTCCATCTCTCTCCTCTGTCCTGCAATCTCGCTGTGTACAGTGTTTATCAAAATGGCAAGCGCCCGCAAATAGACTCAAATAGCAGCACTAGTGAGGCAGCGGCTTAAAGTTGCTCCCCTTAAAGTGATCCCAAACTACCTGATGGTTTTGGCGTGTCCATATTTTAAGCAAAGCCAGAGCTAGAGATAATTGTGAACAATATTGACTTCGAGTTAAATACATGTACAGCCATTTGAATTAGAGTCAGAGCATCACACTTCTTAAACTGTTCCATTTAAAGAACAGGGCATCACTAAAACATTACAGAGGATTCAAGTAGATTGCCTTTGAATTTCAGCATTCATGTAGTTCTCACTCTGCCCTTGAACAGTTGAAACACTGTCCCGTTAAAAACATCCGCTACTATTTCTTGGAGTCAGTTTGTCCATCTCCATCAGTTCATCTCCTGGTAACGTACTGAGGTCTCCTCCACTGCAAATGTTCATCACAAATTAATGTTCTCATTGTCATGTTGACATTTCAGAACAATTTTTTTTCTAGATTCAAGCTTTGTGAGAGAGCTATAAAGGGTAAAATTCTTACATTTATTAAACTGAGGCTGTGAATACATTGCTAAATTGGTTGGCCAACATACATATGCTAATAAAACTTCCATACACTAGACAAGTACTGTACATGTGGTATGTAATCACCACACACAGAAAGATTCAATTATGTATGGAATATTAATGTATATGTTTTCTGCACATCAGAAGCTTTGTTTTGGCCAACAAGGTGATTCCAACTTTCTTAGTATTGTTTCTTTCACAGCCTTTAAAAAAAAACTTGCATTCAAAATGGAGATGAAATACCCTAACATACAGTATATCATGTTTTCTATACTGTAAGTTGACCTCATGATGAGACACCAGATGTTATACAGTTCTAAGATAATGTTAGTCATGTCATAATATACAAGTACTGAAAGACTAACTGATGCTTTAGTAGAAGTGTCTATTCAGTAGTATAATATTGACCAAACAACTTGTGTTACTATGCAGACATTAACCACTAACTCTGGTGGTGAATTAGATGGATTAAAAGAATCAATCAATCAATCAATCAATCAATCATTAAGAGACAGCACTGTACTACTTACTGCATATCAAAGTAAAACCTTTGTCTAAATGTAACAGGTATTTTTTAGATCAACCAGTTTGCTACATTCTAAAATGAATTCTATTAAATGCTGCTGTGTTGAATGAGCCAATACATTCCCTTCATATCTTTGTAAATTGTAAATGTGTCAGATCTGCTGCCTTGTCTCATAAAAGTACAATTTTAAATCATTTGAACACTTTCAGCATTAATAAACTACAGACTTAACTACTTGTTTACATTCTCCCTGGCACCCCAAACTTTTCAGAATTGATTTTTCAAATACTCAGTTACTCACATAAAGGCAGCCTTAGATATTTTTATCTTGCTTTTAATTTTTTTTTCTATACTTCTTCCAAATATTCAAGCAGACATAAAGCTGTCTATTGATCTGTCTTTTGGAGAACTAACTTATGAGTGTATATTGCTTTATAATAATGTATTTACATATGTATTTTATTATGTCTTTCTTATATTTCTTGTATTTTTTTTTTTTTTTTTTTTTTTAAACAAATACATAAATCCAGCTGTTAGGGGAAAGTGTGTGGATGTTTACGTATTACCTTTGACCTCTCTCTCTCTGTGTTTGCCTATCAACAGCTTTCCTATGTTGACGTGGACGGGAACTCAATAAACGAGGTGCAGATGACCTTCCTCAGACTACTGACAGCCTCAGCCAGGCAAAACTTCACCTACAGCTGCCACCAGTCTGTGGCGTGGCATGACGCCACCAGCGATAGCTATGACAAGGCAATGCGCTTCCTGGGCGCCAATGATGAAGAGATGTCCTTTGATAATAACCCTTACATCAAGGCCCTCTCAGACGAATGCGCGGTAAGCAATGTCCATACATACTGTTTGTCTGAATGAGCCGGGAGCGGAGGAGTCCATCTGTCAGTATTCACTCACATATTACAATACTTTTTGGTGTTGGCGGCGTTCAAATTAGTCTTTCAAGTTAAAATGATTGGATGAGTAATCCAAAGTAGCAAGTGATTTAAAGAAAAAAGTCATTAAGAGATTTTTTTATCTGGCAAATATCAAGAATTGTTTCTTATACATCCTGTGGTGTTTAAAACGTTGAAGGACTGTCAAGCGTTGATTGGTTGTCATCAGTTTCTCATCCATTTGCCACTAGCTGAATAGAATGGTAACTTATGAAATGAAATCACTTTAGTTATAAAACGTGGAAGAGTGGAAAGCTCTGATTGTAACTGATGACGGCTGATGGCGGTGAAAAGTCTCAGGCACATCTTTTTTGAGTAGCTCAGGTCTTAATTAAATAAATGGAAAACACGGTAAAAGGTTTTGAGCATTATGAAACTTGACTTGTGTATTTTTCTGGGATTTGCTCTAACTGGTTCCTCTGTGTTTATTTCTTTTTTTTTGCAGACGAGGAAGGGCTATGGAAAGACTGTGATGGAGATTAATACTCCCAAAATCGATCAGGTTCCAATCATGGATGTCATGTTCACTGACTTTGGAGACCCTAACCAGAAGTTTGGGTTTGAAGTTGGGCCCGTCTGCTTCCTTGGCTAAATAAAAACAACAAAGACAAAAAAAGGACTTGATGGGACCAGCAAAGAGAGTCAAGTTGAGACGTTTTGGGTACCACCAAACCCCATTTCTAGCCCCCCACCCTTTTCTATGCCACATGCAAGTTTTGAATAAGAGATGGTGTAGCAAACATGTCTTTCCATGTATGTACGTGTAACCCAGGAAAATACTTGTTGCCCTTGTAGGGCTTGAACCACATGACTTAACCACGTCACTGAGCAAAGGTGAAGGACATTTGAACACGTGGCAGAGGAGGGGGAATAGGAGGAAACCAAGAGGGGGGGTCAGGAGACAAGAGGGGACACAGACCTCCTCTCTGGATTCTCCAGGTGCTGTATATGAAAACGACTACAATGGTGCTTGTTCAAAAAACACAAAAAGTATAAAGAGGTGCTAAGAAAGAAGGTGTATTTTGATAATTATATAATAAAAAAACTGTAATTATTATTTTGTACAATACTGTTGTTTCTGAATCCACTTTCAAAACTTGCATGTGTATCAGATTCTGCTTCTGGCTCTTTAATTGCAATGTTGGTTCAAAGATATACATTGTAAGTTAAAGACATCATTCAATTAAATACATTTATAATTCTGGTATTTCTTTGCTGAACACATACTGTGTACCTGTCATGAAGCAAATAAAGTGAGCATTCAAACAATTCTCTATTGCTAAATTATACTGTATGGCCCTTGTATATATTGACAGTCCAGAAATATCACACCAGCACGTATTTGGCGACATCTCCCACTAATGTTGTGATCCTGTGCTAGTAGGAAGCAATCATGGCATTCATTTTTCCTTTATTTAATTCTATTTGTTGTTTTTTTCTGTTTTGTTTTTTTCTGACAGGCTTTTATTTTGGTTGTATACCTCAAACTTTCTTGATAACCTGTTAGATGCAAGGATGTTATGCCCTGTATATACCTTGGTTAAGCAATTAAGTCTATATATTTTGGGTGGGGATTTTTTAAAGAGAGAAAAACGTTAACTGTTAGACATCCACTGTTCAAATCCTTCTGTGAATGCAATGAGAAGCCCTTTAGGTGACCCATTTTTGTAACTAAAATAAGAAAATGTTTTAATGTGCTTTTTATAGTTCATTTAAATATTAAAAACTGGATTTTAAACAATGGTGATGTGAATGTCTCAATAGTTTGTGTAAGATGACTTTGGAGTAGATCTTTAAATCAAGGTTATCTTAATTAAACTCTGGGCTGGTGCAATTCCATCTCTCTTGAAACCAATAAAGTGCCATCTTACAATACGTTCCATTCATTCTGAGTACATGAATGGAAACATGAATTCTGTTTGTCAAAGGAAGAATTTAAATGTTCCTATATTTACAGCTTAATTCCATGTCCTTCTGAGAAGGATTGGCAACAGACTTAAACTAGATTTCACTTTGTGTCTGAGTGTAGTAAGAGTTTGCCTATTAAAGAAGCATACCATCACACACATGCAGCCACTTTACTCCACTACATACTGTAAGTGGTTTTCCCCATTCAGATATAGCAAGGCTATAAACATCAAGGCTCTTTATGCACAAAGGATCGGATGTAAAAGCTCCGATTGAGTGGGAAGAGACTTTAGCAAAGCAGTCGTATGCATGATATGAAAGATGGGATTTATTTTATATGAAAAAAATAAACTTTTCTCAAAATCGGATTTCCAGTGACATAGCTTTGAAGCCATGTGTGATTATTATTTTATATTCCACAAAATACCTGTATGTCTTTTGATTGGTTCAACAATGATGAACTGGGTGAGTGTGTGACTGAGTGAGACCTTTTGGAATTATGTTTATTGAATGTCTTGGCACTGTCTTGCATTTGTGTTCTAGCATGCAATCCATACCTTGGTGACTATAAACAGATGATCTACCACTGTCACATGCGGTATTTATTTTCAGACTATAGTCAGTTAGCTTTGGTTAGCACTTAATACGTTTTGTCTTTTTACGGAGGTTTTGTACTGGACTATTTTGGTTCAGGTTTCTCGTTTCTTTCCAGATTTTGTGACAGCAAAGGCCATAACTAACATTAGATTGAAGGAAGATCAGTGGAACAGACTATTGTTATTTTATTTAAATAAAATAAAAAGAGCTGTAGGATTGTGATGATCTGGTGGCAACAACCTCCACAGCCGTAAAAGGTATGCTCTTTGATTGTAATTAGCATTGCTTCTGAACTTCCTTGAAACAAACATAAGCCTATGGCCTATGTCACTTCAAAAGGTCTGACCCACGCTAAATCTTTTGTTTTTTTTCCCTGAGAGAGCAAAAGAAAAATATCAAGTGACATGTCTTTGCTGAGCAGCGAAAGCGAAATGGACTTTCTGGCTTTTCTTTTTATCTTTCTTTCTTTGGAGAAGGGGTGTCTTTGTAGAGAAGCGAGCAAAGAGAATACTCATGTGGAACCGCAAACGCCAGAAAAACAATCCAGTAATCCCCCCCATGGCTTCAGACGAGGATTCAGCTCAAAAACTCATCTTAGCTTCAGCTGGCTGTATAGAGTCCTCTAACAAATACTGTGTTTGTCTCCGGATATTACTTGCTTTCCGCAATGGGTCTTTTTACATTCAAGACGCACTGTTCATTTCAATGAAGCAATCAAACTTCCTTGAGTTGTTGTGGAAGATCATAGTAATGATCTCCTACATTATCATATAAATAAGTATCACTTTGGCTATTCTCAATGACTGATTGAGAAAACACAATGGTGATTTAGAATATATCCTCTTTGTTAGAGCCTCGGCTCTTGCTGTTGAAAACGCCATGTGATAGATACTTCCCAAGATAAACCCTCTAGCTTTGTTTTAGTTTTTCCCATCTGGATTGAATATATGAGATACTATTAAATAATATTATAATAAAAAGTGGAGTGTACATTATGTAAATAATTTGAACATCATTGGCATGGACCATTTAGTCTTCCCCATCACTCCCGGCTGCACTGACAGATCAGAGTAAAACCATTTGTGTTCGTCCAAATTACACCTCAATTCCTCTGGATCAGAGGATGTGTAGAGATTGCATAGCACCCTGGGGACCGTGTAGTGGGCTTTAAGTGTGGCTGAGATAAGCATTTTAGAAAAGAGTGCAGCAATCCTCCAGTTGGACTCACCAAGGAGCAATCAAAAAACCCAACCATACATCACCATGAGACACAGTGTGAGGACTTCTATTGTTGCAGGAATATGTCTGCCATTGTGACATCCCAACCAGTTTGAACATGCTTTTGTGGTTAAGCTGTAGATGTATACAACTCCCCATATGTACATGGGGAAAAGGCAGTACATGCCTGATACAATGACACAATTGAAAAAAAGGAACAAATGTAATTTCCATATAGAATACATAGAAACTTGACCTAACGTCTAAAACAATGGTAGCAGCTTTTAGAGCTCTAGTAGTGCAGCTCACGATGAAAATGCAATGAGAATTTAAATTCTGACTTGACAATGGTGCAAAAAGTAAGGGTAAGTAGTAATTAGTAAAGTGTTTACAATTCCTTCTGGGAGGATTGAATGCAGTCCAACTAATATTTGTCCGGGCCTATCACTAACAAGCAGAACCTCAGTCAAGTCAAGGGATCACAGAAGTCACTTTGGATTAGACACTGGGAACCGATTTTGTTTCATGGTAATCCTTCTTCTAGTTGTTAAATTATATTTTTGAAAAAAACAAAGAATATACTATTTTCTATGTAGATTACCTAGGATCCTAGCATACACATTTTTAGTTTTAAGTCATTGTATATTAAGTCGTTTTATAAGGTTTGCAGTTGTGGACCTTTTACCTCTCGTTTGTGCAGCTAGGTGTTTGGTAGAGTCAGACAGACAGAGAGAGAGAATCATTTCAGAGCTCTTTGTCTCGCGTGTCTGGGGGCTTTTGGTAATAGAACAGGTTAATAACTCTGCAGTACATTTTTCTCAGCTTTTTTAAGGTAACACACTTTAGGATATTATCTTGGCAGTGGTGAGAAGAGCCTATAGAACAACCTAGGAACAACAGAATGACTCACACTGGATTTTTCTGTGACGTTATTACAGCTTCAATTGCCTAATGTCACCTTTTCAAGAGGTAATTTGGGCCTTTTCTAAATTAGTGATAAAGAGAGGCTGACAAAAAGCCTAAATGTCAGCTGCAAGTGCACACAGCCTGGAACGCTGTTTGTTGGTGGGTTGACGGCTTACTGATTCACACCAGTACATAAGACATTTAATTAAATATGTAATATTACTCAATTATCATAATTCTGTTTTTCAAGTATTACAATAATAATGTTCTCTGGTGTTTTGACCAAATATATGCAATTAAGTAAAGTGAAGTAAAGTAGTGGGAGTTGTCAGAGTCAATAGTGGGCCCTGATCAGCAAACTGCAGCAGTGGCTCCTCTGGTTAAAAGGAGTGGAGGGCTGGCAGCTTGAATGCAAACTACATTCTCAAGTGGCAATCAGGAGGACCATTGTTAAATTGTAATGCTGGTGACCAGAGCTGGTCTGAAAATGCCTCGAAAAACAATGACTTTTACTTTCTTTCTCCGACAAAGTAGGACATTATAACTTTTAAATGAACCCCCAATGTTTCCCCAAACAGCTCAACCCACCACCCCTCTTCCAAAACACAAACATATTAAAATGAAAGATCACAAAATCCCCTCATAAATGCAATGTACAATATATATCTACCTGTACAAAATGTCAAATCATCGGTCTATTCTTCAAAGACTGATACCTCTTCCCATTTTTCTCCTAAATCGCCACGTGTACACTTTATTTTTACTACTCCTATAGGACTCACCATCCCAAAGCAGTGCATTATACATGCAGGCAGAGTGCTCGGTCAGCACAACTAGGGATTGAGTGACAATCATTTTAAAGCACGATCCTGACTCTCAGCTCCTCTCAGCAAAGGAGCCTGGGAAATCTACTCAGTACACTGACTAAAGGGATGATCTTACTTCTTGACACCAACAACTCCGTCTTTTGAGATATTTTTGTATGGGTGTACTGTACCATGCTCCGAGCTATTTTCTTTTGCCTGATTCTACTGTTTTTACATGGCCGACTTACTTTCATAGCAATTGACAGTTACATGTATGTCAATGCCACATATCTGCTCTGGGGATGTACAGGGTTTCTTGTTCAGGCGTTGTCAAGGCCTTCAGTTCAGATCCATGGAAGAGCAAGTCCATGATCAGAGCGCCAAACTCCTGTAGTTAATTCTGTCATCCCCAGCAATTATATTATTTTTTTGTTCTTGAATATTTTTTTTGTCTGCCTCACTATGAGTAAAGCGACCTTCGGTCTCTTGAAAGGCGCCATAAAAATAAAACTCTTCATCATATTTATTATTATTATTATTATTAAGAAGCAACATGCATACTTATTATCATACAATTATGGTTCACGGGTTGTTAATCACTGTTATCATATCTTCCCGCAGTACATCATCAAGTAGTCATATTGATATCATGCAGAGGAACTCATGTGATTGATGGTGACTGTCAGGCGTGAGAGAGAAAGAGAGTTTTTGTAATCCATTGTAGCAGTCAGAGTGGACTCCAGGCATCAGTCACTCCTCATAGGAGAAGCCTTCGACTGCTATCAATGATTCAGTGGACAAAATTATATTGCTATGGCAGCCCCGTACCTGCACCCATAGTCTACAAGGTATTGTCCTGTGTTTGGCTTTTTAAACAAATCCTCAAGTGGACTTCAAGGTCCTATTTTAAGCATATGGAGTGATCAGAGAGGCACAGCAAGTGATTGTGAATGAGCCCTAAGGCGCATGCCAAGGCTCCCCTCGTTAGGAAAACCTGAGAGACTGTCAACAGCAGCAGGCTCCACTGGGACCCATAACAAAGCTTGCCACATGCAATGCTTCAAAGACCCAGCTCATTTGAATAAGTCCTGATGAGCGAATGTGCATGAGCTGTATATCGTAGCAGTGCGTGGCAATGAATCCCGAACAGGACAGTGAAGCTCTCTGACCTCCCCTACCAATAAATTGTAGTGCGTCTCCCGGGAGGTATAGTGAGCGGCGTTGCGCTCTTAAATAGCAGGTGAGAGACAAGCGTGAAGATTGTGTTTACCAGCCAAGGACAAAGAGAGGAATCACATGGGATGGGGGAAGACAACGCAGGACAGATCTTGGCAGCACCTGTTAAAACATTTAGACAGTTAAGACTTTTCAAAAGCCATTTCTTTACTTGAAAGGACAAGAGGAGATCTCTGAAAAAAAAAACTGAAGTGAAGGAGAATGAAGGGCCAACATTAGGATGGGATATAGCTCTCTAGAACTATACATGTTTAATTTGAGTTCAAGCTGACTATGGACATTAGCCTTATCATAATAAAACAACACCTTGAAGTCATTCTCTTTATAGTAATTTGATAATACTTCTCTAGTTTGACCTGGTGAAGAGTGGGTGTATTATTCAAGCTGAAGTATGTGAAGGGAGGTTTGTTATGGTCTTTGAAGAAGACCGTTCCTTGTCCGTGCGTGAGTGGCTGCTTAATTTATTGTGTGAATAATTAATTCTCTGACAATGCTGTGGTTCGTTGGATGGGCAATTACCACTGTATGTGTGTATATATATTCCAGGAATTTATTTTTCTGTTGCTTTCTTGGTCTCACAGTGTTAGACCGGATACAGTAAATACTGTATGCGCACTGCAGTGCAACTCTGGTTGGTTTAGTAATAACAAAATCATTGTTACATTTTGACATTACCATGCTCATACTTTATAGGTTCTGTACCTGCTTCATACATTGCAATGTCACTATTTAAAACCCTACTACTTGTTTTTGACATTTTCCGGCATACTGTAAGACTGTAATGTTATCCATTTAAACGGTTGGCTGACAAGAATAAAGGAAAGCCATGAAAATCTAAGGAATCCCATTCAACATTTCCTGTGTTTTCACGGTTATGAGAAGAAATGTGTTCCCTTCTATACAAGTTGTCAGAATTTTCTATACAAGGTCACACCTCTGATGGATTTCATATTTAGCCCATATTTCCTCTGAAGCCATGTTCACATGATGGCCATTTGCAGTCCTGTCACACTCAGGAAGGGAAATTATTCCCCCCGAGAGATTGGCATTTTCATTTGCAAATCAACTATATGCTGCCAGAGCTGTCGTCATTTTCGGGTCCCCTGCATTATGTTCAGACCATCTTTATTTTTCAGCACCATTGAAAATGATGAGCATTTCTGGTTCCCATTACTATTTTTTTTCTTCATCAAAATTGTGTTGATCTGCAGAAGAGGTGATTGAAGAATCAAATTCTGAAATAATAACATACTTACAGCTGCACTATTATATTGCAGCTTCACTTTGCAGCTTCAAAACTAGCTCCCATTTGTCCGGCTCACATTAGGAATCCATATTAAATCCATATGTTTGCACAAAACAGTGGGTACTGGCATCAGACGTAGTTAGAGGCAATTGGTTTGCTCTCCCATTTGACCAGGCAATGGAACCCTTATTTGAGCTGAAAATTGATGATGTCACACATCAGTGGTGAAACCCTTTGAGTTGAAAAAGTCCTCCAAAGCAGCACAGTGGGATCTGTATAGCACGCTGTCAGAGTGTACATTATGCACTAATGGCTTACTGTCTGCACGAACTTAAGGCGCATGCTGTGGCCCACCATGAGCTACTGTGTAAGTTAGAGAAAAAAAAGAAGAAAACTTGGCCTTGAGTTTAGAGGACATACATGTTCTGGAATATGGAGCCATTTCTGCTCCTGCCTTCAAGGATAATTCCATCACAATTTATGTATATCCAAGTTCAAAAGTGAACACATCAAGCTTCTTCACAAATTGTGAATTTCATTTAACAGCAATATTTCGTCAGTGCACGTTGATTAAAGACAGTTGCAGAGCGAGGCAGAGCCCCCCTACTTCTGCCTGTGGCTGTATTTATCAACAATTAATTTCAGTAAGTAAAAGCTGCAGACAAGGGCAGATAATATTTCTGAGTTTAAATGTATATAACTATTGCAATGGCAATTTTAATCTAGGGAGGCGGTGAACTGAAAGCTTTAGCTGCATAGAGATACAAAGACTATTGTTGAGCATCTGACAGCAATACTTTGAAGAGGGCTTTCGATAGAATGAACTGACCATAACCTTCATCACAAACAGCGGCACTGGGCATGTACGCAGCCACGCATGCATGCACGCACGTCGCACACACACACACACACACACACACACACACACACACACACACACACACACACACACACACACACACACACACACACACACACACACTCACACTCATTGGCTGCTAAGGACGAGAGAAATCGGGGAAAACATGGGGAAGATGAGAAGTCTGATTCTTATAGTTAGCTGTATAAGGGAGGACATCATGAATGGGACCAGATGGGACACCGGACCCTGACCACACAAACAAAACTTTCTATAAGAAAATAATCCAATTTTCCCTTTGCAGCATTTAACATGCAATCAGACCTTTTCTTATCCCTAACCCCATTACTTACTGTTGCTTCCCCTGTCAAGCTTTCCGTACACACACAGTAAGTATGCAGGTTACAGTGGTAACTTTCTTGCCAGTGAGCCTTCATTTTTGCCAGATGAAATGTCATCTGAAGCTTGGAGATTTTCGTCAGCTGCAGTTATTTGGGAAGGTAATCTGGCTCCATTCGCTGTTTAAAAAGTGGTATCTTTGACTTCAATTTAACGCTTCCACTTACCTCCTAAAACAAGAACATAGGTCTTAAGTATGCACTTTTTGCCAAATACACATAGTGGGAGGAGTATTTTTACCCAGTGGATTTGCTAGTCACGACTTGGCAATCCGTTGGAGGCCTTGAAATGTCCCTGCCCTTGAGCTAATATGAGGTACTGCTTTATTTTTATCCTATGCCTATCCTATCGCTTGCGTTAGAGCAAACAAAAACGCTGTTCAATCCATTCCTTACACTTCTATCATTTGTATGTTTGGTTTTGGAGAGAAAACCACCATCCAAACTTTGAGCACAGCACAGGGAGATCTACCAACAGGGACAACCGTTATCCCCACATGAAGATAAAGGCAACGGAGCAAGCCTTGAACAACCTCCCGGCTTTGACATTTTATCAGCATGTGGTAATCAATACAGTCCAGTAGACATTTGGGGATGAAATGTTGTAATTCATTTGCTGCTTTGGCCTCTTTCTATCTACTTCTCCTATAATTTTCCTCTTATTTTCCCAGAGGGACCATCAACAATCCCCGCAGAATATAGGCCCCAACTTGTTGCAATCTAGCTTTTGATTAAACGTGTAGGTGGGGGAGGCCAGAAGAGCAGGGCTGGTGATAGTAAATAAGTGAATTCGAGTTTTTTTTTGTGGGAGAGATGTGCTTATACTCCTCACTGCCTTTACTGGATTCAGATGTTCCTGAGAATGCTTTTGGTGATGGTTGGCACAGGAGGTGAGAACTGGATGCCAAATGTTATGAACAATACATGGGGCCAATATTAGACCATGCATGAACTGCTCAGTCAGTTATTCAAAGTCATTAGTGAGTGTCATTGAAGGCCAAAAAGTAGCTGTGGTTGTAGAAATGTTTGGAATTTCGAAACCTTTTGCTAGACCTCTGAATGCAGAAGCAGTATGGTTCAGCAGACCTTTTCTCTCAAGTCTTTTCAGAGTTGCGAGAACGTTGTAAGGTTGCTTGTCCACATATATCCGCAGGCAGCACGCAGCATACGTTATCATGTCAGACAGAGGTAATAATTGATATGTGAGTAACCTAAGAGGACAAGCCAGCAAAAGAGAGACAACTCTAAGAAAGAACAAAACGCTCTTAGAAATGCTGCGAACATTCTGTCCATTATGAATCATTGAGCAGTGCTGTTGAGCCAATCTGTGGGTAAGTCAGCAGTGTGACTCACCCTTGTCATCATCAGTAGTCAGAGTGTATGACTCTGGGCTGGTTGGCATAAAAATAGTTTGGAAGGCAGATTCCCAGGCCCGGGCATGAGTCCACATCAATATTTCCTAAAGTGCGTTAAAAGTTTTAGTGTTTTGTTAGCAATGTCCCTTACTTGTTCCTTCTTCACCAAACCCAGGGCTATTCACTGCTCTAAACAGACAGACAGTGCCTAGCTCCCTAACTTTTGTACTTCTTTATTTAAGCCCCCCCAGACAGTGGAAAGTGTGGATATTCTGAATGTGACCAAACCCGCAGAGAAATGTTGAAGGTTCACTGGACTTGAATTGTAAGACATAATCATACCACTTTACTTAAAGTCCCCCCAACTTCTTTTTATTCGTAAAATTATAATTATAAGAAATACACAAACATTCACAATTGTTTATAGCAATCGATAATGTAAATGTGAGCAGATATATTGACATTTAATGGTTTTTATTATATTCATAATTTATCCACTGACAACATATTTAAAATGATTGAATCTGTGCTTAGCCATATTGTCATTTATTATATGTGCATCCACTCACTGGAGGAGTTTTAGTTGTTAACAAGTACATTAATCATCATTAGTATCTGTTATAAAACATGTATTTTAAATAATGCTGAAAGACAAATATGGGGGGGGGCTTTAAGTAAAGTATTAACCAAAATAATTATCGTTTGCAAGACAAAACTAGAGTAATTAACTCATTGATGATGATTTAATCGTTATCGTTAATTCAATAATACATTATTGCACTTTCATGCATACTTTTTGCAATGTAATGTATATATTCACACATAATACATGGCTCTTTTTGTGTGATTTTTTTTTGTTGAGTGCATTGCGGTTCAGATTTTTATTTCAAGGAAATCCAAAGAGGGAATTCTGCCTTTACCCCCAGACGCACACAGGAATTCATTACAGTAGCTTAGAGTAGAAAGGCTTGTTTGGTTTTCAGTTAATTGCTCTAACCCTTTGGTTAAATTAGCACACTATTTTAAGTGCCAGATGCAATGGCACAATGAATTAAACTCCCTAATCAGATCACAACTCGGCCGCTACTTTCTTACACATCAAATGTGACTAATATGCAAAGGCATATTTCATTAGAGGGTAAAACAGACATCTCTATTTGGTTCAAACAAAGGAAGAGTCCGTAATGCAGAAACCATTCAACCTTAAAGCATTCCAGAGGCAATTATATAAGAGTTCATTGTTGCACTGTACATTGTAATTAGCTGTGCAAATAGGGATCAATGTGTTGTTCAAAGTTCTCGAGCTGCATATGAAGAAGAAACACCATGTTAAGAGACTACTCTATATCCAAGAATCTAATAAGAATGAGCTTTTTACATAGAATGTGTTGTGGTGAAAATCCTTCATCAAGAGTGTCATCCTCCGTCTTGAGACATCGGGGAGGAAATTTCTAGTGCGCCATCATCTTCCCACAAAAGTTTGAAGAAAAGGTTTTTGAAATGTCTCCTGGCGTATAATTTTTTTCCGGAAACCAACCCAATTCATGTTTAATGTTGTTTACCAAAACACGGACCCAATTCTACTGAAAAGCTTTTTCACAAGAAGACAGTTTGGCATGTTCCCATAGCAGAAGCACGTGAACAATGAAATGAATAGCTCACTGTTATCAGCATGCACAATACAAAGACCCTGAAACGGATGCAGCTCAATGAAATTCTACCATCCTTTATTTGCAAATTTATTTTACGCCTGGGCTTTTGTAAAACAGTACACCGTGAAATAAACCTACTGTGTTCAATCTAAAATTTAATTTTGACTACAGGTATTTATGTGATTTGAACTCTTTTCGGAACTGTGTGAGCAAGTATAGACTATGTCTGACTATATAGTATGTGATTTTCCTCTCAGCGCTCTCAAACCTGTTAGCAAGGAAAGGCTGTGGAAACTTGCTGAAACAAAGAGCATACGAAGTAGCAGGCATGTTGCTGGATCTGTGATAATCTGACAGCAGCAGGTGGTTGACCTGTTGGGTTATCTTTTCACAGCCTTTAAGTGTTGACAGAGACATTACAGCACCTTCCCATATAGGCTACAATAGATACAGCCAAAGCAAGTCATATGATGTACAGTATGTGGTGTGCATGTGTGTGTGTCTTGAAACCAAGTCCATTGTGCTGCTCAGGATTTGAAATCAACACGCTATTAGTATATTGAGATAGGGAACATCCCATCATTTCAGCATATCTCCGCCCACCTTCAGTCTAATTAGCCAGATGTGAAAAACAACTGTGTGGTGGGTCTTACAAACATGCCTACCTCATAAAACATTATTTTGCAAAACCCTTTTTGAATGTCTTGACGCCAGTTTGCAATCGTCTTCTTTTTCCGTTGTTTTTGATGATGCCTTACAACATTTTAAAACAGATTACTTCCACCGGCTGACGATACCCATTACTGATGTCAGCAGTCCTAAGAAATGTCCATCAATCCTGTGCTATTGTCAATATATAGGTCCATGTGTGCGCAATACAATAAAGCTCCTCGACTCCATACTCCACAGGGAATCCTTAGTTTGCTCCATTGAAAATATAATTTGTTATTTTGAACATTTCAAACAGCCAAACCGTTTAATCAGTTAACGACAGCCTTACCAGCGGTCCACTCTAAAACCCTAGTGCTTTTTCAGACCCACTAGCTCTGCAGAATGACAAAGCCCCCTAACATTGCATGTGCTACTTCTTCCCCTCTTTTTTGTTTTTCTGTTCCACCAAATACCACTTGATGTTGCTGAGCAACTAATGCCAGAAAAGAGCAAGGGAGAGAATGAAAAGGAATAACACGGCAGAGGAGATGACGGAGGAAGGATGGTACAGCAATAGCACACAAGGTTTTATAGATGAGCTGAGCAAAAGGGTAAGGAGGCAATTCTGAAAGAAAATGCTAAGGTGACAGAAAAGAGGAAAAGGGAAACATTTTTAATCAAAACTGGATATTGGTCTGTCGTTTGCAAACTGAAAATCATGCAGATCATTTTCTAAGAGCAATGAATGGCAACGGTGGGCCCCGGAAAGTGGCGTGTATGTGTAAAGAAGAAGAATTATTGTGATGATCAATCTTTTTTTTTACAAAAAAATTATATTTGGTATCTACAGGTCTATCTGCTGTCTATAGCAGGGGTTTTCAAAGTGTGAGAGAGTGAGCCCCCCCTCAGGGAACAAATTTCAGCAGAGCCCCCCCCCCCAAAAAAAGAAAGATTATTTAAAAAACATATTTTGAAACATTTAAAAAAGTTGGGAGGAGAAAGATAGGCAGACAGACTTGCCCAAATTATTGACTAGTTAAATGTCATTCACACACCAAGTGTTTCTTCGCTAGAGCCTCCAATGTCCTGATGGAGGAAAATAGTAGCCAGTGGAGAACCAGACCCTGCTAGGG
The DNA here is from genome assembly GCA_026929865.2 of Hyperoplus lanceolatus. Lineage (NCBI taxonomy): Eukaryota > Metazoa > Chordata > Actinopteri > Uranoscopiformes > Ammodytidae > Hyperoplus > Hyperoplus lanceolatus. The sequence goes on along the minus strand of CM049415.1, from coordinate 14,954,354 downwards.
GGGTCCGGGGGTATGCCCCCCAGGAGATTTTTTTCACCTTTTTAAAGTGAAATGCATGAATCTGGTAGCCTGGAAATCCATACCCTGATATCTTGAACGATAGAGGGTCTGGCCACGATCAATAGTAATTTCCAACTTAAGGGGCGGCTCCTACTCGTGCATTTCAAATGCCACTGCACGCAGTTGGATAGCACTACAACCAATCAGAGCGATGCACAAGGTGACGTAAGCCCCATTCGTTTAGCGAACAGCTGTTAAACTGTTAAATTAAACGTTTGCCGTTGTCGGTCGGCAAAACAGAACATTCCACTTACTTGCTAATGAAAGATTTGAGTGCTGTCTTCCAAATCATTAAGGGTCGAGGCCAAAGTTGTCTCAAACTCACACAACATATCCGCAGGCATCTTTGATGTTTTCTATCACGGCTTCAACGTCGCATGCACGTCACTGTCGTCATCCGGTTACGTCCTCCCCAGAGTACCATATAAAGGGCTCTGGCGCGCCCATATTAGATAGAACCAATTGAAACGTGAGACCCAGATTTCTGGTCTGCTTGATAAAGCTTCAACGGAGCGTGGCCAGACCAACAGGCGCAGCAAATTTAATTTGCCAGCGCCTAGTGGCAGGTCTGGGAATGCCAGGCTATGAATCTGGTGCACTTTGAGAGGAAAATTAAGAGTCTAAATATGAGGAATCTTGTGTGAACAAATAATATGGAGACACTGGGTCGGATGAATTAGAAGCAATTGAAGAAAGACACATGGATTTTCCATAAAAATATTAATTTAAAATAAAAAAAATTATGCAGGGTCCTCTGGGTTGGGCTTGGTGCTCTTTTTCTTTAACGAGACCTATTTCTCTGTAATAAAATGAATGCATTTAAATGCAGTGAGAGGAACGAAGCAGAAGAACTCTTGTCCAGCTATGACGTGATCTTAATATAAAAAACACAAACTAAAAAAAAATAAAATTAATCCGCGTCCCCCCTGCCATAACCCCGTGCCCCCCAGGGGGGGCGTGCCCCACAGTTTGAAAACCACTGGTCTATAGTAAAACACATCTTTACCATAAAAGAAAGCATTAATTGATTATATTTGTACACCAGTTTGTTGTTAAGTGTTCACAGCTGTATGTGGTTGCAGCTTATATACCGTATATGCATATGGTTGGAAAGTGTCTGGTGTTTGCTTTATTCTATTTTTGGGACTGTATGTGTGTGTGTGTGTGTGTGTGTGTGTGTGTGTGTAACGTGTGTGGTCGGTGGTGACTTTTTTGAGTCCTCTTGCAGGGATGATTGTTCATTTTCGTCTTGATGCATTCCAGTGCTAGTGCTTCATGCTGTTGTCTTAAGATCAGAGTGTCATTATCATGCAATGTCTGCTAGCATAAAGTGCAAGTCTGTCCACCGGATATATTTCTTTATTTTGTATTATCTGTAGGTGTCAGAAATTGGTGGGGATTTTGATGTGTATTTTGTCTTTTGGTTCTCATCGATTAATAATATTGACTATCTATTGTTCAGCTATCTGTTTTACAATTAGTAGAACATGTCAAGGTGTTTACAAACGAGTATGGCTTTGTCACTGAAAAGTGTGTCTTGAGGTAGTGGTATTGCTACAGTTTTCAGTGAAATTCATCCCGTGTTTTCCTGTTGGTGAGTTGATTCGTAATAAGGCTGGGATAAATGTTGGTGAATTGATTGTTAGAGAGCTTTAGTGGTATCCTGGAATTAATCATTCCTTCTCTGGCTTTGCTGAGGATTTGACATGGAATGTTATATATTGCTATATTGTCCATTTCTCTCAGTTTCCTGTTATGCTCCCACTAGCTCAGATTATGAATAAGAACAAATTATGCTACCATAATTATGCAGACGACACACACATTTACATAACCATATCACCAGGAGACTACAGTCCGATACAAGCACTGAGTAAGAGCATTGAACAAATCAATGATTGGATGTGCCAACATTTCCTTCAATTAAACAACGACAAAACTGAAGTAATTGTCTTTGGTGCCAAAGATGAACAATTAAAAGTCAGCGCACAGCTTACATCTGTTATGCTAGAAACCACACACCAAGCCAGAAATCTTGGTGTTGTCATAGACTCCGACTTGAATTTCAAGAAACACATTAAATCAATAAATAAATCAGCATACTACCACCTTAAAAACATATCAAGAATTAAAGGACTTATGTCTCAGCAAGATTTAGAAAAACTTGTCCATGCATTTATCTTTAGTAGACTACTGTAATAGTGTCTTTGCAGGCCTTCCAAAAAAATCTATCAGACAGCTTCAGCTAATTCAGAACGCTGCTGCTCGAGTCCTCCCTAGGACCAAAAAAGTGGATCACATTACCCCAGTTCAGAGGTCTTTACACTGGCTTCCTGTCACTCAAATAATTGATTTCAAAACACTGATGTTGGTTTATAAAGCCCTAAATGGTTTAGCACCAAAATACATTACTGATCTGCTGATACGTTATGAACCGTCCAGAGCCCTTAGGTCGTCTGGGACAGGTTTACTTACAGTCCCAAGAGTTAGGACTAAACGAGGAGAAGCAGCTTTTAGTTTTTATGCACCAAATATCTGGAACAAACTCCCAGAAAACTTGAGGTCTGCTGTAATCCTCAGTTCTTTTAAATCGAGTCTGAAGACTTTTCTGTTTCCATTTTAACCTGTACTTTTTATTTTATTTAAATGTTTTACTTATTTTCATTCGCTTTTAAATGACTTCTAATGTGATTTATGTATTTTGATCTTGCCCCTGTAAAGCACTTTGAGTGGCCTTGTGTTTGAATTGTGCTATATAAATAAACTTGCCTTGCCTTATGTCTGTTCTACATTTGACACACTCACATACGTTTTGTAGTTTTGTGTGCCGCCCGAGATTTTTCACAGTTGAGAGAAGAACGGGAAGAAAACAGGGCTTTGAAATGGTTTCATCTTATTTAACATGTAAACAAATTAACTATAATTTTTTTGGACAATTTCAGTATAATACCCACTTTAATTGGTCAGTAATGTGTCAATAGGTACTCCTGCCGATGAGGCTGCAGTATAACATTCAAATCGTTTGCATGTGGTTTGAGTTGATATTATCATCAAATACTCACCATTGTGACGTTTTATTGTAATATCAGTTAACAAACAGCTATATTTGACAATGATGATACCTAACAAAAATAACAAGTCCTTTATTTTCAGCTAAAACGGCTGGGAGTTCCACAGTTTGGACCCAAGCCATATAAAGACAACACTGCGGTTAGTCCTGACAGATCTTGTTTACCATGATTCTGACTGACCACCTCTTGACGCATTCCAACTCCCCAGACTACTCATTAAATGACCTCTGGGCAAATGAATGCAGATGAGCGTGCACATGCCACATTCTTTCACACACAGGCTTAGCCCTTAGTCAGGCATTAACCTTTGAAGCTACAAGCCAGCTTTTGATAACCTGGCGAACACACAAAGTCAAACATTCCAACATGTGTGTGCAAATGATCTGGCTTTGTACATGCATGTCTGTTTTAAATATCTAAGTTATGTCATAGACAGTCTTAATGGACTAACACACGCTACAGATAGCCTTTCAAGGAAATCAGAAAAGAGCTCGATGAACATGAAACAGGGAGGATGAGTCTGAGTCTGCACTGCTGTAAAAAGAGCAGAGATGAGATGGACACTTTTAATTTGCTAAACAAATAGCAATGGCCATTAAATGGCCTCTAATGGGTTGGTGAATAATGCAGGAGCATTATATATAGATATATGTTAGAGCAGCAATAGACACGGCAAACAGCAGAACCAGCAGTCCACAAACACAATCTTCTGAGAGAATATAGAAATAAACCCGATGGTGTTTAATTTCAATTACTCCCAATGATACATCTGAACTTGCTCTATTAGAACCTTCTCCGTTAAGACTCCATGATAGTGTGAACAGGCATTACATCACTCGTGGATAGTTGTTCCCCCCTTAATTCAATTTACTTTATGGATAGGATTTGACTCCTTTTATCTTTTCACCCAAAAGCTACAGGTCACTGTTGCCTTATTAACATGCAAAGCATTGAATGTAAGCCTATTTCCTTTCAGTGTCAAAGCTTCCTCTTCAAACAAATGTGGCTGAGAATGACTTTGTAGAGCTCATTAGTAAGAAGTGCTTATGTAGTGTATTAAAAGGTTGTTTCATTCCCTGTTGCTTCAACATATGACAGGGGATTCTTCCTGCTATGGAGGGAACACAGTGTTGCAGTCTGAACACAGCATGCCGCCTAAACAGCAAACTATACTAAAAACATACCAGATGAACTGTACAAAGACAAAATATAAAACCCCACTTTGAATCATCTTTGGGAATAGCCTGAAATGAATAAGAAAATGCAAAAAAAAGCATATATGTGAAAACCTTTAGCAGCTATGTGAGGCTATACTTTATGGCACAGCAGTGCTTTGAGCTGAATTATATAACGTTATCATATCAAGCCTTTCTGCATCTTTTTGTTTTGAAAACACACGGTTTTCGAGTTGGTTTTATGTGCGTTGTATCCAATTGTTTTGGTTTCAATATCTGAGCTGCTCAAAGGTATAACATTAGGGCAAGTGTGGAAGTCCCAGTAGGCAACAGTTTAAATGTAACAAAAAAGGCTAGGGCAGTTGTTCACCCCCTGCACCCACCTATGGATGTCATTGCTGGGGGGCCAATAGAGCACTCTTCCATTGGTCTATTACTTTAATATGTATGTGTTTCCTAAGACCTTGAACAAAAGTCAACATTATCATGAGGATCTACAAGCAAAAAAAACAAAAAAAAACAGACATAAAGTGATACTGACCTTTCTGCTGAGAGCGCTCTGCACTTTGAAAGACATGTCACTGAATATAACGAGCGGACCAGAGTGTGACATGCATCGCAGCTGTAATGAAGACACACAGCGGATTCGGAGCCTCTTAAAAGCCCTTTACAAAACGTTGGAAGGTGAATGGCAACAGTGTAATAATCGCGCTACCTATAGGCTGTTAATGCAAGTCCGCAAAAACATAAAGACTTAAAGGAATACTTCACCCATACGGAACCAGCATTCTATCATTATAAAAGGTTTTTCTTCCCTCAGTCTTCCCTTAGTCTTCCCTTGGCCCAGCTGTCCTGTTAATCCTAACCCTTACTGTGATGTCACAAGAAGGAAACTGTAGGGTTAGACAGTGAGACCATAAAACACTCTTTCTGCCTTTTCTCAGGCTAAGATGATCCGATTTATTAATTTTTTGCACATTTATACTAAATGGGATCTCCGAGTTCAATACACCTTCCTATTTCAACTGGTGAAGTAGGCCTTTAAGACCCAGCAGGTGAGCAGAGAGATGACAAACTGAGGAAGACAATGCATAGGAGCACAACCAAAGAGAGGGGGTGTACAGTAGACTGCAAGGGAGAGATTATTCTTTAAGACACTGGACATCAGCCACCACAGAAATGAGTCACACAGCTGCCAACTATATTATCAAGACCTCAGCTGACTACAACTAGCAGCGGTGCCGCACCTCATGGCATTGCACCGCTGCTTTCCTAGAGGCAGTCGTCACACTAGCCTGCACCGGTATCTCATCTCCCCACCGCTGCTCCACTGGTGAATAGTTTCATGAATATCTCAGGCGGGAGACAGACGTGTGCAGAGCACATCCATCCGCCTTGTAAATAAAAAAAGCTCTCAGCTCCAGCTCTGAATGAGAGTCGTAAATAACCAGCCCCCCCCCCTCCCCCTCCATCGCTCCCCTCACCTATATTATGAGCCTTATGTTTTTATCCATGTTGGGTTCTTGTTGTTTCATCACTGTTTTTTTGTTGTTTTACTGATGGCCTGGAATGTAAGTACAAAAGTGGGAATTCAAGTGGGAAGAGCTAGTTTAAACCGACAAAGCACACCTACTCTGAATCTCAGCCACACTGTGTTTTCATGTTGTTATTGTTATATGTTTTTTGTGTTGTTCTGTGTAGCCTACTCACCTTGGGAGTATAGTGTAAACAGTATTTAGTTTATCTCAATGTCTAGCTATGCCGTGCCAAGGACAATTAAGCTTGAATCATTGAAACAATGTTCATTGTATGGAAGTAAATGAGTGTCATCGGATTTTGAAAATAAAAAGCCATTGATTTTTAAGCACTGAATATTTATGCATTGCAATTACGTATCTGAATTTTTTGCAGCATTGAAATAATGTATCTGAATTTTTTGCCTCTGAATTTAACTAATTAAATGTTAAACAACTAATTTTCACCTTTATTATACAATGTTCTCAAATTCAAAATCAAATATTCAACGTTAAAAAATTCAACGTGCCAAATTCAACTGCAAAATCCCATGTATGAAATTCAGAGTAAAACGTTGGGGACCCAAGGAAGAGCAATCGATCATAGATGTTAGATCGCGTTCAACAAAGAGAGCAAGTGGGAATATTAGCTCGTTGCCTTGAATACCCCTGACTGAGTAGGAAGGCAAATCAGGTTTTAGCCATGTCAAACGGCAACACAAGTAAAGAGGGTGCTTTGGTGAGTACAAACATGTTTCTATATATATGCTAGCCATTATATTCTTCCTTATATATTCCCACTGGCTCTCTTTGTTTGAACGCAATCTAGCATCTATGATCGATTGCTCTTCCTTGGGTCCCCAAAGTTTTACTCTTAATTTCATACATGGGATTTTGCAGTTGAATTTGGCACATTGAATTTTTTAACGTTGAATATTTGATTTGGAATTTGAGAACATTGTAAAATAAAGGTGAAAATTAATTGTTTAAAATGTAATGAGTTAAATTCAGAGGCAAAGAATTCGGATACATTATTTCAATGCAGCAAAAAATTCTGATACATTATTTCAATGCATAAATATTCAGTGCTTAAAATTCAATGGTTTTTTATTTTCAAAATCCGATGACACTCATTTACTTCCATAAAAATGTGCGTTTTTAATGGAATTTCATCCATTTAGTTTCTTCCAATTACAAGGCTATTTTTTGTATTTCACTATCATTATCGCCTATGAACTTTACACTAGTTTATAGGCAGAATATTGCGTGCATAGTAAAATGGTAAAATGTGTTGGCACTGCGAAAACCAAAGCATTTCTTCTTCTTTTCCCCTCAAATGAACACAATCTGAAGGTGAATATGAAAGTCACCCACATCCAGACAACCTACCGCGCATCGTGGCACTATAGATAGAGAGATAGATAGACAGACAGACAGACATACAGATAGGCTAGATAATCCCCTGAATCCATCAAGTGATGTCACATCAATGGTGCGCCTCCCCTGCAGTCTAGTGCCGGAACTGAACATATTCGAATATTTCCCACCTCGCTCCAAACTTTTATTTTTCTCATCGGCGCTGCCTTTAGAGTCGGAGCACCGGGCGGAGAGGCGGGTGTGATGCCTGTGAACGTGTGCTCGCTGTGCCGCCGTCGGAGCGCTCTCTGTGCCGGTCGACAACAATAGGAACGCAGCCAGGTGAAGAGCAGCGCACCAACACAGGAGCCTCTATGTGAAAAGGACTGCTGCACGTTGGAGCAAAGTGGACGCCCGGAGCCCGTAAGCATGCGGGTCCTGTTGAGTGTCCTGTACCCCGTCCTCTCCCTTACCATTTTTGGATTATACCCCTCCATGGTGAGTCTTCGATTTAATACGGTTTTATACTTGCATTCTGCCAGTTGTCTCAGGGCGTTGCTATCTTTTGTATGACTATTAAAGGCTATATGATACTTGGAGTTGAGGACATATAGCCTTTAACCCTCGCTCCGAAACTAGTTGATTTTATGTATGACAATTTACCAAGTTACTTTATTTGTACTTGTAGCATATTTAAATGCTGCTTCTTTGCAAATATTCTGTTTTGCAAGAAAGAAAAAACATTAAACTGACATGTTTTTTAACGCAGTTTTTGTGCACCATAAGCCACTTCAGAAAAGGAAAGTATTGTATCAATCATACACAAAGCAGAACATCGGACCTGCAACATACGTTCCCTGAATACCATAGCAGTATTTGTTTATCTAAGATGTCTGTGCTGAAACACAACTATTACATTTGTGATTAATCATCACCAGTCCAGCCCACTTGTGGCTCTTGCTCCTTCAATAAGCAAAACAGGTTTTAATGCATTTCTTAGATCAATTACATTAAGTGACACAGGCATTTCAGCATAGGCTATTGATTGTTTTCTGTCTTATACACTGTGATGCCTATGACATAAAGATGTTTCCATAGTAGATCAGTATGAGCATGGCTATGTACACTTCCTCTCTCGTACCCTACCAAGGACTGTCTCTCTTTTGTCTTGAAATATTACTCTGCTCCTTTGTCTATTGGTATTTGGTTAATCCTTTTGCTTAACTTAAGGCAAATGTGAGGGGAATGGGGATGCATGGGAATTGTAGTACTTCAATCAGATAGTTAGTTTTGTTTCTACTGAGAAATGGAATTAGGCTTTAAGTCCCTTATGATTAACTGGTAAATCAATGTACAGCTCAGGGCTTATGTTTTTCTGGTATAAGGGGGGAGGTGTGGAGCTGTCCACTCTCCGGTGCTGAAACTTCCCTACAAGCTCTGTGGCTAATGCAGCAACCCAAAGCAACGGAAGAAACATTATCCGTTATCATTTCATATGCAGTTCACTGAAAACCTTTTTGATTGGAGCCTAATGATGCTGACGAGAGTACAATCGATGGCAGATAGTGCTCCAGTCATTGTGCTGACATTCTCCTCTCCTGGTCTTTGAAACCTGTTGGGCGACTAATTAATTAGTCCATATGCAGTAAAATTAATTGATGGGCAGTTTTTTCTTAAAATAATTTCATCCTTTTTATCATTCATTAACTAGACATACCTAATGTCTCCTCCTGGTCAAAGTACAGCTCCTCAGGTGTGCCTTCGTTTTATGACTGGTGGTTATACGGGAAAGCAGTTTGATGCCTTCAGTTTAGTTATTTTTGAACAGATCATAGGTTAAGCATTTTAAGTGTAAAAGTCATTGCTATAGTTATCATAATTGTGCTGCAGTGTTTAAAGGGAATCTGGGAAGGCAAACCGTCTGTGGTATTACACTAAGCTGGAAATTATTAAGCTGCTACTCACAACTAGCAGACTGCGTACACAAGGCTCTGTTCATTTTAGTGAGGGGCGGCAGCCTCTCCCTTCTCTATTCTCTACATTTAAGTTTATGTGTAAGTGCTGCCTTTTCTTTGTGTCCCACAAGTTCAGCAACTTAAACATGACTTTTTACCGACAACCTATTCTGGAGAAAGTGGCAAAGGCTAGGGATAATAATGTTATGAATTTCCCTTTGTTGTCAGGCTGTGGCGTGGTCCGATTCAGCAGATATTGCCTTTGTAGTGTACACAACGGATCCCCAAGGAACTTTTGTGAGGAAATGAAATATTTGAATATGTCGTTTTCCCTGATGGTATGTGCCAGCCGTTTAATTACACAGTGGCTGCTGTGCTAACGGCACAGTGTTACTCTCGTTATGATCTAAATGATTACCGGAATTTGAGTTTTATGATTGCACATTATATCTCGCACCTGGAGGGTGAGACTTAATAGACTTCAGGAATATGACGTCAGACCTTATGCTAGAATTCCATTGCCCACTTAAAATCCAATACATATATTATCTTTCTTCAGTCCTGACAGCTAATGGCTGTGGTTTCGTATACAAATACAATTTGAAATTTGATATTAAAGGTGGAGTCAACAATTCTGGAGAACGAGTGTTGACAAAATCACTTTTTGTCAAAATCAGTGAATATCTTCTCACGGTCCGCAACCTGTTGAAAATAAATCTGGTGTTAATACACAGCCTAGGGTCTCTAAATTGGTATAAAAATGAAGGGTATGTAAACAAAAGGGGGCCCACCGTAACTAGTAACATGACCGTTTAGAGAGCCTATGCTGTGTATTAACACCAATTTATTTTTTTCAGTTCACAGAGCTTCACACACAGGTAGTGGATCCTGTGCAGATATTCACTGATTTTGACAAAAAGAGATTTTCTTTTTGACAACAATCACTGTCCAGAATTGCTGACTCCACCTTTACGCCACATTGATTTTATTCTTAAGTTATATCATGTTTTTTAAACATTGTCTATATGGTCTGGTAATGCCAGCATAAAACACGCTCAAAGCTAGCAGTTGTGACGTGACATTTGTACCTGAATGTGTGCTTTTAAAGATTAAGTGAGAAGCCGATAGAGAGGGACTATTGTGCATAAACCTTAATTCCTCTTATTATGTTGGCTAGAAAACATATGATGTGCATGGTTGCGCCATGGGAATCATGTGAAGCACTTTCTCTTGGGGATTTAATTAAACCAGCAGTGGGATGACGCTTTGTGTTGGCACTTACCCTCTTGAGCCACTGTGAGTAGGTGCCTGCATGAGTAGGTAGGTGGCACACACACACACACACACACACACACACACACACACACACACACACACACACACACACACACACACACACACACACATGCATATGGTCAGTTCCAATCACACATGGTCTAATCCACTTGTAATGTAAATGCCAGTTTTGCCAATTTACTGAGTTAGAGTCTACAGCCTTGGCTTCTGTTGGAAAGTTTCAGGTTTTGATCATGTAAGTCATCACATAGAAATGTGGTCAGAACTGTGAGCACAGCTGAAATCCTGCAAAGAAAGTGTTACATCGTGTTGTATTGATTGTGTATTGCAGAGCTGAGGGGGTCATCTGCTGACGTCGTTTTAAATCCTTCTCTGGCTTTCATGAGCATTAATGTGGATGATTCACTGGTATTAAAAATTTGTCTGGCACAGATACCATTGTTGTGGAAGATGAGGGATGCTTTCGGGGACACATACACATGCACACAAACAATTTTAGCAATGAAAAAAAAATGCTCAAGGTTTTATATTTCACTGTCGTCGTCGTCCCCCAGTATATGCATCAACAACACAAACAAGGCAAACAGTTAGACACACGACTGCCAGCAAAGCCATTGTAGTTGTGAAGCTGCCTGGTTTCCTGTGTGAAGCAGGGGAAGGCTTGTCAGAGCTGATGGACTGGAAATAAAGAAAGTGAGTCCACTGATGATGGATGTGAATCGTTTATAGCAGCAGCAGGGCCAATCTGTGGCGCTTTCGACCCTCACTTGGAGATATTTTTGACTGTTAGAGCCTGTGAGAGGGTTATAATGAGTTTTCTTTTACTTTCTGTGAATATATGGTGTAGACAGGATTTGATGGTTGTTAGGCATGTGGGGCAGGGATGATTGTGTGAATAATTCAATTGAGCTTCACTTTCTCAGTGAATTCCTACTGTTGGTTAGTAATAAGACGCCTGAGTGACAGGTAATCACCGGTTGCCGCTGCATATTCCGAGTTCATGTTCTTGCATTGTGCTGTTTTGCACTCGCGTGGCTTCACATCCATTGCAATTCATTTCAAAAAGAATTTCATCAAGAGAGGTACTAATAATAATAATAATGTGTATAATTATGGAATGCTTAAAAATGATGTCGCTGGCTCTCTCTTATATAAGCAATTGTTCTTTTATTTTCAAGCTCCTTTTCATCCCTCTGGTCAAATGGATCTCACTTAATAATAGTCTAATCATAATTGCAGGAGTTGGAACATGATGTTGAAACTACCAGGGGCATAGTTAGGGCCCTCTCCCTCTGTTCCTCTTATGATTGCTCTAATTGCTGTCCAAGCAGTCCCCGTATCAGACACATATCATTGAACGAGAGCTGAAAGGCTAGACTTGAGAGAAACGGTAGACATTTGTGGCCTCAATCATTTTATACTGTACTCAATCCACCCGAGAGTTGATTATGTGCTTGTTAATTTCTTACTAGCACCAGTAAAATGTAATCTTACTTATCACAAAGTTTCAAACAGAGAGGCAGATTTACACAGCCATTGAAGTGCTAGAGAAGAGTTTAGTTTGTGTGTCTGTGTGTCCATTTTAGCAACGCATTTCCGTAGTTTACACTGATGACTGATTTGCTAATCAGAATTGTGTATTGATTAAACAATATTGTCCTTATTTGCCTCATTATATAGCTGTCAATTTAGCTAAAAAAAACTGTTAGCAACTTTGAATGGAATTTTTGATTATGTTTCATTTATTTTTTTATTAACCTTTATTTTTCCAGGAATATACTCATTGAGATTCAAAATCTCTTTTTCAAGAGAGTCCTGGCCAAGAAGGCAGCATAAAAACATAAAAGATTCACATTAAAAAAACAAAATTTCACACTTAAAACAAGACACAAAACACAATAAAAAATTAAAATATAATAAAAAGTCACAAAGCATCAATCTCATTGGCAGTAAGTCAGTGTTCAGTAACCGGGCATGTACAGTTTGCGGTTAAATAGTCCTTAATCCTGCTTTTGTAATTGTTCATGGTGATAAAGGATTCAAGTTTAAGGTGTTCCTGTAGTTTACACCATGATGAGGCGGCAAAAGATTTAAAGGCACTTTCACCAAACGCAGTGCGAGTCCGAGGAACGTTATACATAATCAAACTGCTAGACCGAGTGATACGAGCACTGTTTTTAGGAACCATTCGAGAACACAAATAAGGAGGCAGATCGTACAAAATTGCATTATAAAGGAACATATACCAGTGTTCCATCCTACAGGTGCATAAGGAAGACAGACCAACTTTCTCATACAATTTACAATGGTGCGTTCGGAATCCAGAGTTTGAGACAAACCGTAATGCTGCATGGTACACAGAATCTAGCATTTTCAGAGATGATGAGTTTGCGTAAAATATCACCGTATGTGTAGCTAAATAATTAAGCTAACATTATCAGGTTGAAAATATGTAACAGTTGTTGTATTTTTAAAACAATTGTCTTGTTAAAGGAGCCTTTGGAATAAGCTTGATGGCTATTTACGTGATGTTGTCATGTAAATTATTTTTTATTTGAAAATGTCGCTCTGTTGGGTCGTTTCAAATCTGTGTGTCAAGCTGCCGATGGCTGTTGAGGCCGTTGTACATATCAAGCTTTTTGCAGATTTCAGAAAAGACCTCAATAGTTGGTCCTTAAAACAGAGAATAGTTGTTTGCACAGCTTGCATCCTGCCTCAGAGCACTTCATCTTTCTAGGGCTCTGAAAGAAAAGCTGTAACGCTCTGTCAACGGAGAACTCACTCATCGGGGGCCCATTGATGCTTAAGCGCATACAAGCAACAAGGTGGTTTAGGTGTGTTAATTCATGTAAATATGAAAAGGCTCCCATAGCGCTCTCTGCCTTGCGCCTCTTCTCTTTTCTCTTCTCTCACAAAAATCAATCAATCAGCATTACAGCGGGCCGCAAGGTTCAGCAGCGGGACAGCGTCACTGTAAAATGAATAGGGAAAACACTGATTATTGTTAAAAACGTAATCACGTGTTCCTCGGCTTTGAAAGTTTACACCAGATAGTAGGCTGGGCCGTCTAACAATTGCAATATATGCTAGATTATACTTTTATCCATTATTTACCCTTTTTAACTTTTGTATCTTTGATTTTGGAAGTGTAAATTAATAAACAAAAAAAAAACACATTATTTCAATGTCAAATTCACTCTTACTGCAGCCCTGTGCACACCACTTTAGCATTGCGTAGAAATCGCAAGCTTGACAGGCCTGCTGTGCCTAGTTACAGTCTCCAAGCTATGATTGGGCAATCTTTCCAGAAGGCTTTGCGAAGAGTCAATTGTAGATTTCCAGTACAGATAGGCTTACTGTGAAAAATCAGTATTCAATATTAATTGTAGACATACTTTTTTTGGTGTTGGATCAAAGACAAATCAATCTTTTCTCCCTTTAGAAATGAGTAAATTGCATTTCGCCTCAAACACCATGAAAGAGTCCCCAATCTATTAAAGCGACTAACTACTGTTTATTCAAACTTGTATTGTATTGTAAGTATTGGCACATTGCTGAAATACATGAGTGAGGTAAAAGTATAGGAGGCATGTTTCAGGAAAGTAATTCCACAAATTAATTGTGATACAACTTCAAAACCCTCCTAGAATTCCATAAACATAATAATGTGACATCTAAGACTTTAAAGCAGTATTCTGATGGTAAAGGTGTTACCGAAGTCGCTCCTATAATTGCAAATATTGCACGATATCCTGCCTGTTTCAAACCAATGTGATGTCATACACCCTTAAGTTAAGTGTAATCTTATTATTGGCACATCCTCCCGCCTTCACATCCTAACGGGGGCTGAAGTTGAGTGTATTTTTGCCGCAGAAACATAACTCACAGACACCACTGTGGAGCATAATTAGACGGGGTAAAATTGAAGAGCAAGAAATAATCAGGTGAAGCAACTTTGCTGCAATGTTCTGTACAAAAGATTCTGCCAACTCTCTGACATTAATATGGCAGGAATGGCATGTTCCACGACTTCGAAAAACTGTCAAGTGCAATGCTTTTGCAATGCTAATAAGCATGCTCTTGCTTTCCAAAACACTATAGAAGCTGCCAAGACAAGTGCACGTTGATGGCACAGATATGACTTGGGCTTCAATTAAAGACGAGTTCTTATTCCGGCAGACTTCTCCACTAGAAAAATGCTAACAAAATAAGTAGAATATTTCAAACTACGGGGCCTCCATGGCTAAAACTTATCCCAAAGCGTAATAGTTAAGATGAGGTTGCGTAGCCTTTTTCTGAAATACACCATGCAGTCGTATGTCCCGTTTTAATTTTGGCCACATTTTCTATATTTACTCCAATAACAGTGTTGTTCAGTGTGGACACTACAAGGGATTACAACAATGCTGTTCATAGTTAAGGGGACATCAATTCCCTTATACTTTATGTCAGCATACTGAGAAATAACTCTAGGTTACATACAGATAATGTCAAAGCTGCTTAGTATTCCGTTTGTATATGCATCCTTCTATTCAGAGTGGCCCTGGAGCTGTGCACTGGTTTTACTCCATCCATAATTTTTGATGACTCTTTCATTATTATCCTCTATGACGGACACGTGGTCTCGTTCAGTCAGAAAAAAACAAAACATTGAATCATTCACGCCCCGGAGAATAGAAGAAGCACAATGGTATAAACAAGATCATGCTGTAGCTCATTCACAGACTGTCTCGGAGAGAATGTGCCGAGCCACTGCAGAATTATCTATTCAATCTTCTCTTCGCTGGGGTCAAGCCAGACAAAAAGGTGTAACGCCTCTAGGAAATTAATCTCCCTGCAATGCCTTTCATCACAGTTACAACTGAGAGAAAAAAAAGATATGGCTTTCCTTCTCTTGCAGTGTCTGTCTATCCTCCCTCTTAACAGCAACAGTATATGCAGCAGTATACTTTTTGTCACTATCTTACTGGAACCTTTTTGAGTCCCAGGATTATTAGCTGCCAGCATTGCTGTGTGTATGGGGCAGTAGCGGTTCCTCATTGCTGTTTGCATCAGTCTGGTTACAGAGCTGGCTGGCTGGCTGCACATGCAAGTTCATCTCCCCCTGCCATAAGAGCTATAAATCCTAACTCATTTTAAGCAGTATGATCATCAGTTACACTACTGGCGTGCACACTCCACTTCGCTTGCCTCCGATACTCTGTTGGGCTTTTTCTTTGGACAGGTTGATCGATGACTGGATAGATAGCATCTGTTTAGGTCTCTGTCTGGTGGCAGGCAGGCCGGGCCGCCGCTTTGCGCTTGATGTAAGGTATAGCTTAACAGGCATCACTGGCCAATGGATTTGTTTCAAACAAGGCTTTTTATTTTCCTTATTTAAAAAATAAATTTTTAGTTTCTACAATGCTCATTTTAACCTGATATTCCACGTTTTAAAAGAGGTTGATGCAAAGTGAAGCAGATACCGGACATATTCCCTAACACCCATGTTTAGTGTGTCGGTACTGCTTTAAATAGCTGTACAGATAAATACACAAGTGCATGGGAAAACAATGCAATGTATTACTCTGATGTTCTGCTATGTGATGGTCGCAAATATCCAATAGTGGCAAAGACAATAGCAGAGGTATTTGTGTGGATTGGAGAATAATGTTCAAATGCCTCATGCCTATAATCTCCTGTTACAATTTAGAAGTGTAGGAAGTGAACCATTTGAGACATTGCCAGGGAACTTCTTAGAATTAGACTATTTGTGTTCATGTGTTGTCTCTGCAGTTCCAATTTTTCTGGTTATTGTTGGGGGAGTTGCTTACCTCTCACACTATTCACCTAGATAACATTTCTGTCATTGCAACTGACAATCGTTTAATTCTTCTGCGCCAGGCAACCTCTCACCTGTGGAATCTCTGAGATTGCCAATCTGGTACTGCTGCAGTTTAGCAAATGGAATCATGCCATGATGAGAACGGCCAAATAAATGAGATCAAGAGACCAAAGCTGCAGGGTGGAGATTCAGTTATGGTGCAGACCGTCAGTTACAGTATATTATGGACTTGCTGGGAATCTTGGCCATAACAGAATCACTTAGCACTAGACTGAATCATTGTTCTTCTAGTCTCCATCTAGTTTTCTTTTTAGAGCAAAGAGCAGCACAGTATCCACCGTCAAATGATAAGAGCTGAGATTTTACAGAAAAACTATTGGTTTTTAGAACATCTTCTGAAAAAATAAAATAAAAGGCAGATTTAATATTTTGAATGAAATATTCACAGAATAATACCGACTAATTTGTCTAGAATTGGTAACAACATTGATATTAACATTTAAAAAAAACATTGGGGACTTTTTCAAGCTATTTCTTTGGCATTTTTATGCTTTATTGATAGTGTAGAGACAGAGATGAAATGGGGCAGAGAGGGGAGTGACATGCAGAGAACGACCTCGGGCTGGAATCGAACCCGGGTCCGCTGCTGGCCGAGGCCCATGGGGGGGACGCCCTACCAACTGAGCTAAGGGCACCCCCGAATATTCCTTTTAAATGATTTTAAAAGGCAGGAAGCAGCTGTAATCTTAAACACGGGTGAAAGCAAAGGCATTGATTCAGGGCCGATGACAGCGGCTGACTCGCCATGACATAATTTAAGTCCTGTCTTAACCATATTGCCCATATTAACATACCACTTCACTTTCACTCCATCATCAACCCCCTACGTCTTTCCCTCAATCACACAAACATGTTGATGAGGACAAATTCAATGATTTTATGTCTTTAGTGTGTAGTGGCTAAAGACATAAAAGCATGTTAATGACTGAATAACAAACTGAAAAGAGAATCAATTAGGTGTGTAATTGGCAGGATACTGTGTGTCTGCTGTGAAGAGCATGAAACACAACAACCAAACGGAGGAATGCTTTACCATTATTGTGTCATAGGATGCGCGGTTGACTCTGCATGTTTTTTACTGAGTGAGACATGATTTGGAAAAGTACCTTTCTACAGCATGCCAGCTGTTAGCACACAAAAGTTGTCCAGCTGAACCCTGGCAATTTCTGATGGAATTCGTACGTCATCATCCTTCCTTGAGAAGTGAAAGGAAAAATTGCTTTTATTATTATTTTTAGACTTTGCAATTTCCCACACACTGTACATCAAAGGTGGGCTGGCATGTTGGAGGCCGTGGCAATCATTTCCAGTCACATTCAGTACTTTCAACCTCTTGAAAAACAAGTCTGTCCTTGTTGTTTTATCCTTGGAGGAAAGTCATTTTTGACCAGGATATGCAGATTGTCAAATGTCAATACAGCATCTAAAATCACCTGCAACTCCCTGTTTCTGCCCTGGTTTGAAATGCTATCGTGATGTTGCCTGTCTGAATAATGGCAATTTAATTTTTAATGATTTTACAATGCTTCACACAATAACCTTGTGCAGTTCAATAGCGCCATGGTGAGATTATTTTCTTTTACATGCAAAAATAATTAGTGACTGAATTACTGATTGAATACTTGCCCACTTGATCTACATATGGCTACTTAAATGTGTTCCTTTAACAAAATTCACTCAAAAAAATCTTAATATCAAAAACGTTCACAACGGTCACAAATCTGCACTTATTGGAATCAAAAAAATTAAACTCCAGAACAGTTGCATACTATGGTCAGCTAAGACGCCTGTTGATGCACACTGTGAGAAAAAAGCACCCAATAAAAGTGGGAGCTTTTCTTTTTTTATATTATAGGCTAAGTACTACTAAGTGCACTTACGTGTACTAGTCCTGCAATATACACAAAAAACAGAAAACACACAACTTTGAATAGCTACAATATAATAATGCATAAGAGAACCATTTTATGTAGCATCATTTAAATATTACCACTATTCATTTCCTGACATCTGTTTTTTCTATGACAGCCAAATGACAGATACATTTATCACACGGCACTTAAAATGTCACTCATTGCTTCACTAAGGCATGGAAAGAGCTAATTCAAAGTTCAAGCATGTCATCTCATACATGTCCAACATTAAAAGACACTAGAAGTGAAACTGACCTTGTCTGTGGCGATAAAAGTAATAACGTCATGATCATTCATTATTACTGACTGACTACTGGACTATCTGAATATCTTAGAAGCACAGGCTACATTATGTTAGATCATTTCATATAATCCATACAGCATCCCAAAGGGTTATCTAAAATTGGCCTCAGTGTCAAATAAATCTGATATTTTTTTGTGAACAATTGTTTTTTTCAAATTAAGAAAAACAAAACATTGTAATAAACATTTTACCCCCTTTTCAGCAAATTGAGATTTTTATCCCAATTGCAAAGTACTAGATGCTAACAGGTGATGTGCTGTGAGTTTGATTTTGCTGCTAACATATTTATTTTCTTAAACAGGGCGATTTTATGATTGTAAAGTACAGGATCAGTCACAGGAGTGATGCATTTTGCTGTTGTTTTCTGTTTTTTCGACTATAACAATATTGAATACTGACACACAATATTGGAACATTTTGAAAATATTGATGACTATGACGACAGCCTTCAAAGAGCCTTTTGGTCAAACACTGGAAAATACATTCTGGGAGATGGAGAACAGCAGCACTGAGAAAATGTGGGTTGGCAAGTGGTTGCGTGTGCATTACATACTGTATGTGATCACTGATGCGTGTGTGTGTGTGTGTGTGTGTGTGTGTGTGTGTGTGTGTGTGTGTGTGTGTGTGTGTGTGTGTGTGTGTGTGTGTTTGTATATATATATATATATATATATATATATATACACACACACGTGAGGTCTGTTCAGACTGCCCTATTCTCTGTTTGGTGGCTAGGGAGAGCTTTGAACTGCTGGATGCTGTTTTGTGAGGATGATTAATGACTAGAGTAGGGTTCACAGCTCTGTGAAACCGTTGTAGCCTTGGCGCATTATCTTCTTCTATCTAACATAGTGAAGGATAGAAAATATTGAGATAAAAATTGTATTCACCTCATCCACAACCCAGTCCTGTAAGTAAAATACAATGTTGAACTAAATAACAATGAACTGCACAATGAAAAACACGTATGATAGAATCCTAGTTTGGCTTAATAAAGTCATGTCAGCCAGTGCTTGGTTGGAACACTCTTTATGCCTGTGCTGTCTTGCATTAGTGAGTGTTTTTTATATCATTATGTAAACATCAGAGGGAGAGACTGTACTGCAAATGTCATCGTATCAGCACAATCGTAGTTTCTACTTCTCTATCTGTTTTCATTCATTTTCTCCTCTGTGCAAGTTGGTCCCCTCCCTGTTTACCCCTTATCATATGCTTGCTGTGTTTGCACTTCTCTGTAGTGATATATCTGCCTGCTTACCCACTCTTCTATAACTCCATCTCTTTCCCCCTAATTGACAGTCAAGTCCTCTTTCTTGTTCTTTGTCAGCATTGTCCTCCTTTCTTTTCAAGCTACTGTTTTTTCTAGATAACCACCCCATCAACTCCTCTATTTGTTCATCCCTCCCTCCCAAATGTACCTGCTTTTCTTTTGATATGTCATTCGGATTATAGTGGATGACAAGGTTCACCAGCAGATTCCTTGGTGGCAAAGTACATCAATATTTATATGAATACACAAGCATCTTCAGGCTTGTTTATCTGTTCTGTGTCAGCTAAATCTCTCTTCTACTAGAGAGTGCATGGCCATAGGTGGTCCTATGAATAATTGGGGACAAGAACTTGAAGCTACTGAAAGTTACTCAAAGTGCATTTCTTCAGTTTTCAAAGTTATATAAAAATGTGTTATTTGAGTGAACTATGTTATGACAATAGAGAATTCTTGATTTTGAATGGCAATAGGTTGTGACAATGCAGGCCTACTGTAGTGACATCATACTGTGAACCAGTTTCAGGAAACTATGTTGCCTATATTTTTTAAAGTTTTGAGAATGTTTGAGAATTGATAGTACCAATACAATCTTATAATTTGAAATAAATGATTTTCCTAAATATATGAATTACTTTTTGATTTCTGAACAAATGCATGTTCTGTATGCTCTATGACAGTGTGGTTAGCGTGCTTGGCTAACTAGCTTACTACTTAAAGTGGTAATCCAGTGTCCACATTCCTTCCAAGGTCATGAAGCATTTCCTTTTTTTAAATATATTTTTTGGGCATTTTTATGCTTTATTGACAGTGCAGAGAGACAGAGGTGAAATGGGGCAGAGAAGGGAGCGACACGCAGAGAACGACCGCGGGCGGGAATCGAACCCGGGTCTGCTGCTGGGCCCGGCCCGGGAGGGGGACGCCTTACCAACTGAGCTAAAGGCGCCCCATGAAGCATTTCTAACATAGATTCTTTTGCAATATATACAGTATGGACAAGGACTTTGTTAACCAAAACATACTATTGTTGATTCCTTTAAACACATATTGGAAGCCAGACATTTTCCCAAAACACACATTGCTGTGCTCCTTTTTACAATACTGAGTACGATGGCTATCACCTGTTATACATTTGAAAGATTAGGGACAGGCAGCCTCTGGACATTTCAGAGTGGAGGCAGCACCATATCTATAAATTATATCAATAATCCATCCCAGAGATAAGGCTTGACAGATAAGGCTTTTCTCCTCTTCTCTCTTTTAAGATTATTCTTTCTTTACAAATTTGCCTTCAACTGTTTGTTATTTTCAGTATGTGTGCTTAAAAAGGGAATTTGTCAGCAATCCAGATGCCCACATTTTTGTAATAATGGGATTATTCAAGTATTACCTAATCTACTACTCTGGGGATAAGACTAATTGGTGTTAAGTCATTGTGAAGCAGGGTGTTTATCAGTGTTCATCTTAAAAATACATTTAAAAAAACAAAAGCAAGGATTTGCATCACGGATGAATTTATATTATAATTTATATTATAATTTATAGATGAATTACAACTTTTAATGATTTTAATATTTTTACAAAGAATGGATTTTTAATTGAAAGAGTCACAGAGTACAAATATCTCGGCATCTGGTTAGATGATAAACTCACTTTTAATTTTCATATAAAAAATCTTGTTTGTCGACTACGACAAAAAATTGTCTATTTTTATAGGAACAAAACCACCTTCCCTTTATTTAGTAGGAAAAGGATTATTGAGGCAGTTTTCATGTCTGTCCTTGATTACGGTGATGTGGTTTACCGGCATGCATCACATTCATGTCTTAAACTCCTGGACTCTGTTTTTCACTCTGCTTTAAGGTTCATCACAGGAGATGCTTATGACACACACCATTGTCTTTTATATGAAAAGGTTGGGTGGTCCTCCCTTAAAGAGAGACGTGACGCACATTGGTACATTTTTATTTACAAAGCCTTGACCGGGAAGCTTCCTCGTTATTTAACAGAAATGCTGCAAATTTCAGATGGGCTTTATCAGACCCGCTCCACTGACATGCTTATGCTTTATGTCCCACAAGCCCGGTCTGAGCTGGGAAAGACAGCTTTTAGCTTCAGTGCCCCCGACTCCTGGAACAACTTACAGCAACAAATTAAACTAAATACCTTCATATCCTTTAACCAATTTAAACAAACTATCTTGAATCTGCCAAACTTTACCTGTAACTGTTTTAATTAGGCTATATTGTACTTTCACCAATTTAATTTTAATTGCTGCCACTCTTCACCAATATGTAAATGTTTCAATAGTTTTTTTCTCTCTTCACCTGTTGTTGTGTATTTGATGTTTTTGCATTGAATATTGTTTATGTATTGTTGTTTTTCCTTTGAATTTGTTTTGAACTCGACGTCATTGAAAATGAGGGTCACCCCTCAATGCGTCTCTCGAGGATAAATAAAAGTTAAATGAAAAAAAAAATGAAAAAAAATTTGCAATGCTCAAACATTAATAATTAATACAATAATACTCATTTATATATCCCCTAATCCAAGTGGATAACAAATGTAACCTTGGGGTATGCACTTGTGTATGCTTTGATATCATTAACTTACATACTGAAATACAATTAAACAAATTGTATTACTAATGTGAGGTGCAAGGTGTGTAGCTGCACACCAAAACCAATGTCCCATTGTTATGAAAGCAATGACCGTAGTGTGTGCATATGTATTTGCACTTGCAGACTATCGGCCCAAAGGAGGGCTGGCAAGTGTACAGCTCGGCCCAGGATGCTGACGGGCGCTGTATATGCACAGTGGTGGCACCAGAACAGAGCCTGTGTTCCAGAGATGCCAAGAGCAGACAGCTGCGCCAGCTACTGGAAAAGGTATACACATGTGAATGGGGATATTTGACACTCCAGACCAGCATGATCTCACACAAGCACACTCCTGTTAAAGATTGGAATGATTAAGGAAAAGAATCTTCGCAAGCTTTTTTTTTGTCTCTTTGAAGAGTGTAATACTAAAGGTTTTATTGTGTGCTTTTTAACAATAGCCTATTAAACAATCCGATACACACTCAGGGTCATAAGGGAAAACACATCAAAGTTCCTTTTAATTAGTTGCAATGAAAGGAAAAAAGGCAAGAAATAAAGGCACCAGCCAGTCACTTGTAGTTGAGTTAACTATACTACACCGTGTCATTGAGCAATGGGCAAATGGTGACAATGCCTTCTATGATTATTTATGATAGCTTTTCATTCTAGGTGCAGAACATGTCTCAGTCCATCGAGGTGCTCAACCTGCGGACTCAGAGGGATTTCCAATATGTCATGAAGATGGAAAACCAGATGAAAGGCCTGAGGACCAAGTTCAGACAAATTGAGGATGACAGGAAATCCATCATGGCCAGGAACTTCCAGGTATTTTACTGCCTTGTTTAATCATAGCTCGCCTTAATCGAATGTCAAATGGATCTTCTCTATGTCGTTTTTTCATGTATTTACCTGAAATGTTGTCGTTTTTTGTGATCAATTGTTTTTATTGTTTTCTTTTTTTCTGCTTGGAGAGCAAAAGTTTACATAGGCATAGTATGCATAATAACATCAATGCCAAAGATGTATTGCTTTCACAGAAGCACAATGTCATGCTTTCAGAGTCCGATACCAGCACTCAATTTGATTTAGATAGCCCAATAACACAAATAACATTTTGCCTCAGGGGGCTAACAACACCATCTGTCCTTTGGATAAGTAAAGAGAGATTGGCAGCTTGACAAACAAAAACAAGAACAAAGAAATGCATGGATATCAAAAAGTTTACATTTCCTTCTGGGGTTTTTTTAAGCTTGAAGGACAAACAGGACTAGTTAGACTATAAATACTCGGTTTAAGAGTTTAATAGTGAGACTGACCCTCTGGGAGGATAATTGTAACAGGTACAAGGCCTAAGGTATCTTAGAATAAGCACTACTAGACCTAATTGAAAGTTAAGGCGAAGGATTGAGTTTTAAGTTTAAATCGAAGGACCTTGACAGAGTCAGTTTGTCTGATGTCGATAGGGAGATTAATCCCAAGTAAAGGAGCCTGATTAGACAATGCCCTGCAGACCGCTGGCTTCTTCTCAACTCTGGGGACAGACAGGGGCCCCGTATTCTGCTAATGCAAGGAGAGGGATATCAGACGGGTATGAAGGGCATTTACAATTTCATAAGTCATGAGAAGCACCTTAAGGTCTGATCTGACAAGGATAGGCAGCCAATTAAGGGAAGCTAAAGTTGCCGTGGTCCTATAGCTGCAGAATTCTGAACCCTTTGACTTGAGACTTCTAGTACTAACACGTGAAGGACCAGACGTCAAAACGTGACAATTATTATGTGCTAGTAGGCGTTTTCTGTTAACCTTTGGACAAAGCTATGTTAGCTGTCCTCCAGCCACTGTATCCGGTCCTTATGCTTAGATAATCTAATTGTCTGATGGAGCTAGGTTAATAATGTTTCCGTCAAACTCTTAGTAAGAAAGCAAATAAGCATATCTCCAAAATGCTGAGTAGGTCATTTTTATCAATGACATTTTCAGTTGGCTGATATGTCTTACGTGGATTTTTGTTTTATCTTTCTCAATGTTCCAACCAAATATTCAGAAGCTGTGTCAGAGAGCACTTACAATCTTTGGTTGTTTCAGAGCTGTTTTGTTGCAGCAGTTTCCCTGTGTGGATTGCACTGGACAGCTGGTATGGGAGTAGGAATCATTAGTGTGGCAAGTTGCAAGATACTAAATAGATTGTAGAAAATAAGAGTAAGGGTAAAACATCAGAAATAAAAAGCCAGGGTAATTGTCCTAGTAGTATACTTATTCAGTTAAACACAGGAATGGACATATGTTTACGGAAGTACCCCCCATTCAGTTGACCTGGTAAACATATGGTGGATAAATATATATGGTTTCTAACAAGCTGAAACCGTTTTAAAAGACATGCATGCATGGAAGGATGAATGAGTGGTGCATTGATATATAGTTGGCTAATGGTCCCGTAAGTGCTTCATATAGCTGGCACATACCGTAGAGGTCAGTCTTTGTACTCATGATAAATAATTCTCGTCACTTACTGTCAGGTGAGAATACATTCTATAACGCATTAGCAATGGATCAACCAGCTATATATATATGTGCATAATTCCTCATCTGTTACCAATGGTAGCACTTTGAACAGTGTCTTTTGATAACAAATGCTTTACACATTTTTTTCGGTTGCAGGGGGCTTGCTTCATCCGTCAAAATAAATGTCATCTTCTTGGGTCCCTTTACCATTACACCTCTCTGTGTAATTCTTCCACTTCTTGTGTGTTTTTCATTTCTTGTGCTGTCACTGTCACTCCTGCAGGAGCTTAAGGACAAGATGGACGAGCTGAAGCCGTTAATCCCCGTGCTGGAGCAGTACAAGATGGATGCGGTGCTCATCACCCAGTTCAAGGAGGAGATCAGGAACCTGTCTGCAGTTTTGACAGGTATCCAGGAGGAGCTCGGGGCCTACGACTACGATGAGCTTTATCAGAGAGTCCTGAGACTGGACAACAGGCTCCGCAGCTGTATGGGCAAACTAAGTAAGTGTTGAACAACACTGCATGTGTAAGTGTGTATACTGTCTTTTATTAGGAGACAAATAATGGCAATGGAATTAGTATATAAGTAGGACTAGAACAAGCGGCATTAAAATAGTAGTTGCTTGATGTCATACATTGTCTCAGCAAAATCAGCCTCTTTTTCTCATTGTAGACTGTTGTTTTTTTAACTGCTGCTGTTGCTAAAGAATATAACCATAGGGGAAATGTAAGAATAAAACAAAAACTATATAGCCTGACTTCCCCGTGGTATTAAGGTATAACAGCACAAACAAGTATGGCCTGTGTTCATCAAATGGCAAGGTCCCTATATACAGCGGGATCATTTTGGACACCTACTTTTAGTCACTCTAATGCTGTTCTTTGTTGTTGTGCCCTTACATCCCACACAAAATGTATTTTCCTCTAAGAAATGTGTTTGATTACATTGTGTTTTCACCTTGATCTCACGCCAGTGAAGAAAATAGGCAATTTGTTTCTGTTTCTTGTGGACTGTTAAGTGAATTGAAAGCCTTTGGTTCTTGTAACAATGAAATGTTCCATCCAGGATTCTGAAAGTAACATACACTACTTCACTGTCATATAATTGGGCAGAAACAGGGGCGGTTTGTGGAGATCATATCCACAAACACAGCCGCAACTAGAGAGTAATTTTATAATGCTGTTGTATACCAAAATAATCAGCTCTTAACTAAAGATTTTGATGTTACGTGAGGTCTGTATATAAATGTTCTTTGGTGCCATGAAGGAAATAATGTGGGGAAAGCTGAGCAACAAACAGCAGTTGCACCATTGTGCACGTAGTTAAATAAAGCAGCTCACTGCCAGTACCATATTAGTATGCACAGGGGGTACACTCTCTGGTGGCACAGGCATGAAATTGTCTTGAGGAATCTAGTTAGAGACAAAAACCACCACAGCACATCTTATCGCTGCATTTCTTTATTAACAGCATGTGGGAAATTAATGAAGATCACTGGACCTGTTACAATAAAGACATCTGGAACCCGGTTTGGGGCATGGATGACTGATCCTCTAGCAACAACCAGAAGCACCAGGGTGAGTTATAGAAGCAGGGGAGTGCGGTGTGTGTGTGTGTGTGTGTGTGTGTGTGTGTGTGTGTGTGTGTGTGTGTGTGTGTGTGTGTGTGTGTGTATACATTACTATATCTATATGTTGTGCTTTCAGACTAGGCAGAATATCAAAATACGGTTATCATGGAGGGGATTTTGATTTTAGTCATTTTAATGCGGAGTGGGGATGTTACTGGATTTCTCATTTTTGACCTGTATTGTTTTTTATAGAATCATATAAATAATGTTAAAGTGATATAGTCTTAAAACGAGTTTGGAAAAGGTTTATTAAGTAATTTTGTTATGCTTAACATGTTGATTAATAAGCTATATCAGAAGTCATATGTTTATCATTAGCCATTATCTTCATCCTTTCCTATCTAGGTCTGGTATATGGACAGTTACACCAACAGCAAGATTGTGCGTGAGTTCAAGACAACAGATGACTTTGCGGCGGGGGTGGTTTCCCGTACATACAGCCTCCCATTCAAATGGGAGGGAACCAATCACATGGTCTATAACGGGTCGCTTTACTACAACAAGTACCAGAGCAACATCATTGTCAAGTACAGCTTCGAGACAGGCAGCGTGCTGGCCCAGAGAGCTCTGGAGTTCGCCGGCTTCCACAACATGTACCCGTACACGTGGGGCGGTTACTCTGACATCGATGTCATGGCTGACGAACTGGGAATGTGGGCCGTGTACGCGACCAATCAAAACGCTGGAAACGTGGTCATCGCACAAATTGACCCTGACACCCTTCAGGTCCTGAAGACTTGGAACACCGAATACTCCAAAAGGAATGCGGGGGAAGCCTTCATGATCTGTGGGACGCTCTACATCACTAACTCTCACCTATCCGGAGCAAAGGTATACTACTCTTTCTCTACCAAAACGTCAACTTACGAATACATAGACATTCCTTTCCACAACCAGTACTTTCACATCTCCATGCTCGACTACAATGCCAGAGAGAGGGCACTCTACGCCTGGAATAATGGACACCAGGTAATATTTAATGTTACCCTCTTCCATGTCATAAAAACTGAGGATGACTCTTAAACATGATGCTTTTTCCAACCACTATGGAAGCACCATCATTTGCGATGAGGACCTCCTAATGAACCATGTTTTCGTTGTGGCTCTTGGTTGAATGAAGCATGGGCACCCATGACTTGATAGCTTATTGGAAAACATGTTGTACATTTTGCACACTTATACTTTGTTGCTGATCATCAGACTGGTATGCCTTATGTGCCACGTGTTGGGTCTGCCAGCCAAATACTTTTGATAGCTTTTGCATGAATGTCCATATTTTGTCTGTAATGATTACCTATAATACAGCTGTGTTTTTTGTTGTTTTTGCATATACTGTTTGCATTTTTATCTGTTTAAAAGTCTATTTGAAAGTATTTAAAAACCCTAAAGGCAACCTCTCCTGCATTTTTGTTAACATGTAAAGTTTGCTTATCATAAAAAACTAGGCATTCTTTTAAAGATGAGCCTGTAAAATATTGCTGTTATCTATGTCTCTGTGAACAAAAGAACATTTGTATTTTTTATATAAAAGAAAACCATAGCAGAATATTTGTGCATTTTCATTCAAATAAAAATATTGTACATTTCATTAAAATGGTTTTAGGTGGTCAAATTGATTTATGCCATCAGCTCTCTCTGAGCCATTCCTTTTAATTTTATTCCAATCACAAAACCATGATTCTCACAATGAAACATTAATCCAATACCAGTATGAGATGCCACATGTCTCTTACCTTTTCATAAAGCTCATAGTGAAATAAATGGTGCGGGAACAGGACCTGTCGCACTTCAAATGGGATAATCTTCGCCTTAGACTACAAAGAGATGGGAAGACAACCAAGAAGTGGCCTCAGATAGCAGTAACAAACTAAGGTGGCTCAACTAAAACATACTAACGTCTATGACCAGATGTTCACAACTACAAACTTAATCATGTATATTGATTAAACTACAGTGTGTGGAACATAAACCAATAATGGAGTCTTCCTTTCAGCAATGTTAAAGGTTCCATTTGCCCACTTAAATCAGACAAATCCAAAAGTCAAACTCGGCTCTATGGCTTTTAGACAGATAAGGTTGTGTCCAAACTGTGTTAACAGAAAGAACACAACCTACCACAAGTACTATGGATGTATTGACAGGCCTCAGAGGTTTCCATCTACCATTCATTTCCTCAATAAGTTGAATGAGATAGACACCTATCATATCGTATCATACTAATTCAAGTTCAGTGAAAGGTCTAACCTAAAGTTATGCCCATAATTAAATAAAAGTGTATCAATGGGCTAAGAATGTCATGCATACTATAAAGCCCCATTCTTTTGAAATAAGTCAAAGATTTGAACTGAATGACAAAGGGGATGACAGTATCTGAGAAAGGAATGGATTTCCTTGCACTCAAGGTGAGGCTTTCAGATGGCTTGAGAGTCATCCTTTGACATTTCAATCAGCAAGAAGTGGCAACTGCCTGTTGAGAGAATTCACAGCGTTCACTATAATTTCCTTCTCCTCGTCATCGTGTCTCTTTCTACAAAAACAAGGAGATGTTTTCGTTATGGTACATGCTGCTGAGTGTTGAGTAGGGTGGCAAAGGGGTGGAAAGTTTCCGGTAAATTCCCGGAAACTTTCCACGGGAACTTTCGCTCGGGAATTTTGGGAATATTCAAAATTGGGAATTATAGGAATGAACTAAATGGCGGTAACTTAAATGAACTGTTTCATATCCAAACATAAATCTAAACATATAAACATTATGTTTTTCATAGACAGACATCAATGCAAAATAATACAATTAAAAAAACATTACATTTGCACGGATTTATTTTTAAGTAGAACTTTATCAAGCTTTGATTATTTTATGAACAATCAATAATTTCACTGAACAACAAAAAGATGAATGTTGAGTAAAATATTACTGTCTGACCAACCCATTCAATAAATTAAGTAAAATGCCCCCCCATGTGATGGAGGAATGCACAGTGCATTTAGGGGGCGTGGCCTCAGTACCCCTGCAGTAAGCAGTGTGCTATGTGCAACTTGCCAAGTGTACTTGAATGAAATCTGGTTTTTAGTCACTTTATGCTAAAATATATTTTCCCCTACTATATGTAAAATCACTGTTTAAGCCGGCGGAAAACCTGGTCTAGTAAAAATCAATATATGATATCAAGTTGGGTGTCTCAAATCAAAAATCTGATTTGAATTAAATGTTCATAAATAATATAAAACTTTGTTGAAAAAAAATGCTTTTTACTGTCTAGAACGTTTGCCAGGACTGAAATAACATATTTAGAAGGAGTTAGTGCATTTGGGTTGCCTTAAATTCAGTAAATTCCTGTTTATTCCCAAAATTCCTGTTAATTCCCATGGAAGGTTTCCAACTTTGAAAATTCCCGGAATTGTGCAACCCTAGTTCTGAGTATGTGAATAAGTGTGGTTTATCTTTTTTTTCTAGTGTCACGTTTTCATGCACATACCATATAATGAAAGACGCCTGAGGCAAAGCACATTGTCATGCACATGTCTTAACTGACACGCGGTTGGCGGTGGGCTGTAATCTGTTAATTTCATCAACCTCCACCAGCAATCACAAGGAATGGACACATCGGTAAATGGTATAACTCAATGGTCAGTGAATAGTGAGGACTAAATTATGTCACTAAGTAAAATCCCCATTGTATCCCACATAACCCTACCAAAAAGTCCAAAAACTTCCCATTAGTTGGCTCTTGCAGAGAGCTTGATTAGCTTTGAACTCTTCACTCTTTCTCTCGGTACACAGCACGTAGCTGTTAGGACGGATGGGCGCTTATTCATAGAAACATCAGATCAAAGTCTGCATGTTTGATCGCACACATCTTTATCTGGAGCTACCACAAGATACATAGCACAGGCTGGATACGCACCAGTAGTTGCCATAACAGACTATATCAGAATAGGCCGACATTGGCTTCAGGCTCCCTCACCTACAGCACCTGTGATGGATTTTTGTTTTGGCTCATTTTGATTATTTTAGGTACAATAACGAAGACAAAGTGGGCAACAGACAAACACAGAACCCACAGAGGTAGAAGTTATCTCATATATAAAATGACACCAACGGCATTTTCTTGTATAAATATCCCCTCTCCAGCTCCTCTTTCTTTTTTTTCTCTCCATAGTGGCCCATACACGCCGTATTAACACATGAATCTGAGTAATATACATTTTTGACTCAGAGGTGACTTTGCAGAGCTGCTGTGTTCAATTTCAGCTAAATTAAAGGAAGCTCCCAAGAACAGTAATTCTTTTCATATGCTATAATGGCTAATGGTACCTGTCAATAACCCTACTGAGCTCATAGTTGATTTCAAATCCCCTCGTCCTGGATTACTGCAAACCAGGGTGCCTTAAAACTTCTCCCTTTTTCAGTTTTCTGCATAACTTTTTCTGTGTTATCTCCCCAGATACGATTGCTCAGGTTTGTATGATGTATGCCAATTGCCACAGAAGCTAGAACTTGTGTCTGTGTGCAGCAGTTTCTTGAGACAATAATTTCCTTGAAGTCAAAGAAAAGAAAAGGAGGCAGGAAACACCTAGTCAGACCTAGTTTAGGTTCCCGCAACAAAAGAAAACTTATATATTGGCTGACACATAAACAGAAGTGACAAAAGTTTCTTTGATAAATTATAATTGTATTGCGAAATCCAGCCGCGCATCTCCCCAGACCCCTAATATAATATAGGTTTTATGAGAGACATCCACAGGCACCTCAACAAAGGGAGAGTTTAGGTGCCACAGCAGGGTCCAAATCAAATGCTAATTATGGTCTGTTGGATAGCTCTATTTTTCTCTCTATCTTTATCTCTGCTGTGTTAGATTCATCGCCTTGAAAAAACAATGGAAAATGACCCACGATGGGAGTAATAATGACCTCACTGCACTGTCAGTCACTGTAATACATAATCATCATGTCACCCCCAAGTGAAAGTTGTGTCTTTTAAGGCGAGACACCCCAGGTGAATAGGGATTTTTTTTTTAACTTATAGATATCATCATGAAACTTTGCCGGTTGATTACTGACACTAACACAATTATTTTTTGTATTACATGTTTTTCTTTAATATTTTATTAAATATGCAAATATGGCAATATTTAACCAATTATGCGTAAATTTGGATAATTTTTCGAGAAAAAATCTAGATGTTGGATAAAGCCAGAGTTAAAATTTCTATTTTATTTTAAGCACATATTAGTTTCTAAAGTTTTTACACAACAGATTTTGGATACAGCCTTTTTTCATTTAATAAATCAAAAAATACTATTTACATGTTTTAGAAATGCATTTTCGGCATGTTTTTAGGAGGAAAATGTATCATAAATCAGACAATTAACAATATATTAACAAATCCTTGTGTAAAAACCTTTAGAATAGTGCTATGAATGATTATAGAAAGTTTGGTTGATGTCAGTGGTCTAGAAGTTGAGATATCTTTCTCGGAGTATTGTAAAAAGCTCATTTTGAGAAAACGGCCGTTAAAGATAAAAACGTGAATTCTGCTGATAATCACTGATTATAGCTAGAGTAATTTATTGAATTAGGCCCTACACCCCTCAATGCCATATAGGCCTACCACTGCTTAACATATATAAACCATAGCATAGTAACATTTACATGTAGAATTC
The DNA here is from genome assembly GCA_026929865.2 of Hyperoplus lanceolatus. NCBI lineage: Eukaryota > Metazoa > Chordata > Actinopteri > Uranoscopiformes > Ammodytidae > Hyperoplus > Hyperoplus lanceolatus. Next base: position 14,922,160 of record CM049415.1, on the reverse strand, counting down.
GAATGGGAAATGATCATATAACTCTGTGTCCCTCAAGCTATTAATAGGCTGACTGCCTGGAAGTGTTTTGCGCAGGATACTGCATTAACCTTGTTAAATACCAGAGGGCCAAAAAGCAGAAAATCAATGGCTAATGTGAAGTTTCCCGGCTTTTAGAATGTCTGTGAGGACACTTCATTTATTTTCCGTTTAACATTTTAACAATGATAAACCTTGTGACTTGATGTAAAGAATTACTTCTTCTGATACATTTCTGATACAATTTCATAATTTTAAAATGTGGGAGTTAACGAGGCATAATATGTGATATCAGCACAGACCATGTGAATAAATATAAACACACCAGTGCAATTTGTTGTCATAATTGATTGTAATTGATCACTTAACTCCACCACACATGTCTGTTCAGCTGTTTACAAGGGTTACTGTGTCAGACATACCACTCAAAGCTCTTTATTTTCTTGCCAGCAACCCTCAATTGTTTTGCCAAAAGTCGCTGAAAGATATCGCTATCTTTGGTTGACCTCTTATATTTACAACTAACTTATCTCTAAATTATTTTGTTTAATGGCTACATTAAACACATGGTCCTCAAATACGGAGGCTTGTTATGTTCCATGTTAAAGTCAGCAAAATGAATGCTGGCAAGATGGAAAGAGCATTGTTCTTGTATTGCTGTGTAAGCCTAGTAGGAGGACAGGACCTAGGATTGGATTGTTTTATTTACCCTGTTTGGCTATTAAGCATTAAGACTTGTACAGTATTTTCTGGTAACATCAACAGAGAAGAAGCTTGCTTTAAAGAACAAGCTGTAGGCCTATTTGGCAAATGCTATCTTGTGTTGGCTAGGGGTTGTAAGTGTAAAACCCTTAACCGATAAAGCGCACAAGCTGCTAAATCCTTAACTCTGATATAGGACCCTTTGATGGTTTCCACATTGTTGGGTAATAGGCCTACTGAAAATTAATGGCTAGTCAGGAACTGGGCTTTCTAATGTAACATGTCATCCAATAAAATAAATTATGTACTCCAGTTTAATAATGTACTTGTTGGTTACTGCTGTACCTAGTAAGCCGATCACGCTAACACTTGAAGTTACACCAAAGATCCCACAACACAGTTTATTCCATTCCTTACACTTTTTCTCCTTTGTGTTGTTGGTTTCAAAGGCTAAAATAGGAGGCAGGTGCAATAGGAGAACAACTCCAAATATTGACTGCAGTGCCATACTTATGGTTATAGCTATCGCTGCTCTGGCAAAGATTGGAATGATCAATTCTGTCACATTCGCAATGTGATTCCATAAAGTTGGAACTATGCCTCAAGTAAAAGTGTTGTGTGTGAAACTTCTGTCTATGGGTAATGTTTGCAATATTTTGTTTATTCCATTACTCTGTAGGGTTATCTGTGAATAAGATGAATAGGTTATACGTATATAACCTAGCCTTAGCTGTGACACAAGTTTTAATCCAGGATCCTATGATCATGTGAATTTCGCTCAGTAAGCATTCTTCAAAATCCTTTTAATGATCTAATGAGTCAAGCCCTTGGGGAATGATGCAGTATGTCTTGAAGGGCACATTAAAGTTTACGCTGGCCTTGAAAGTGCGAGCGACGAAGTTGCAGGAGATGATTTGGTTTTATTATCTTTTGCTCTAAAAATATATGAGCTTGTTTTGAACCCACACACACAAGCCAAGTCTAGCCGAATGCCATTAATCTTTCAGGCACATTTGGTTCTGAATGCCAAGTGCCTGTTACAAAGCTTACTCAATGAAAGCGGCAACATCTTGAAAGGTAATATAGGACTCTATTAGGACCCTTTGTAAAACACGGCTGCAACAAGGTGGGACTTGTTTTTAGTTTTCATTATTTTCTCCCTTCTACTTGGAGAGCAGAAAGGGTGTCCATGTGTGATTCAGCCGCACCTAAACAAAACAAAAGTAATTGAAACCTCACATTAGCTGCCGCAAGGTTCCATTTTCATTTTATGTTGCAAAGTCAGGGCTGATTTCCATAAATCACAGACACAGGCTTTGTTATTTTGCTTTTGTGGTTGGCCACAGTGCAGCGGTTGGTATACTGTTATTTGCATTCTCCCTGGCACATCCCATGTACTTGAAGGGTTGAACTCGTACACATGAAGTGAATGCTCTCTGCCTGCACTGACGGGGAGAGAAAAACATTTTTTGTAACAGACACTGAGTTAAAATATGATTCTGAAAGTGAGACAGAAAAAACTAAACAAAGTGGATCATTGTGAATGCCTTTTTGGTGTCATGATTGTCATTATGTGTGTTTCCAACAGGGGCTATTGGTCTATGTTTTTAATTCATGTTCTGACTGCTATGGAGCCGTTGGCCTGCGGTGAGAGCCTGTCCCTCGGTCCAAGTCAATAAACCCTCACACCTGCCCAGCATGGGGAATACTTGTGTTTGTGCTGGACAGGCAATCAACAGAAACAGGCTCATATTAGCTTTGTATACAGTTTAGCTCTCGCCACTACAGTTAATGTGGAAATGTATGTATGTATGTTCCTTTAAAGAGACAGAGTGTTAATTAACAGTTAGTTAATGATGAGTTAATGTTTAGTATGCATTTACTAAGTATTAACAGTTAGTTTATGTACCCTTAATGTAAAGTGTTACCGTTTTCTGTTGCGGAGTTCTACTTTGTGTTTGGGGAATCAAAAATTGAATGAAAGCAGAAAACAATGAAATAAATGCAGAATTTCTGAATATGCAAATGTTCAATCAGAAGTTTAATTAACAAGAAATATCCTTCACTGAACATTGATTTTCTAAGCATTCTAATTATTTTCCATATGTCACCTTCATTTCATCAATTGTTCTATCTCTGATAGTTGTCGTTTCCCTCTGGAATACTGGCAAATATTAATCTGACTGTCAATAATTCATCTATTGTCATGTTGTGCTGCCTGTCTAATCTACAAAGCCCTACTGCCAGTGCTGTTTAATTAGCTGCTGTGACCTCACCTGTTGTTGGGCTGATTCGGTGATGAATGGCTGTCATATCAGGTCGGTGGCACAGCAAGACATACTGCAGTGATAGGACGTATACAGCACAACAGAGCCAAGGCACGGAAATTAATTAAACTAAAAAAACAACCATGGACACAAATCACTTCAACACAGGATCACCCTCGCTTACTACAACAAAGGAGAGATGTAGAGGCTTTCTTAATTTACATTCATTTGAGAACGTGAGAAACTCAAGTGTGATGCATAATGCTTTACAGTTTTTACACATTGCCTGCTTCTTCTTTACATTATTTGGCCGCGTTTCCCATATTCGATCGTTCTTTGGGACCAAAGAAGGGTCGAAAGAAGGGTTCGCCTAAGAAGGAGCGCTAAGATACGGGTGTTTCCCAGATGCCGTCTTAAGTGCCACCTTTGGAGAAGCCGCAAGATGAAGCGAAAGAAGCTCTTTAGTGGGAGCTGTCCACCGCGGTAGTGCTGAAACTGAATAAATCGATGCCAGGCGAATCAATCACCCACCTCTTTATCAGCGCATACGTCACACACAGCGCCCTGTGGTCTCCCCCACACAGGTGGAATCAGGCTACGCATGTATGGTGTGTGTGTGGGGGTGTGTGGGTGCGGGTGGGTGTGTGGCAACAAGTGTATCCAAGTAGTTATCAAGCCCATTAGCGCATATATACCCGTAGATATTGTTAAAGGAATTATTTTATCAAAAAACCCAAGTGTTTTTAATAAGGAGATCTGAGTCAAGGCATCTTCAAAGCAGGTGAAGATTTTACTTGCAAACAGCCACAAGGGAATCAACATACGTCACAAGTGTGATATCATGATTGAGACAACGAAATGAACAATTTGTGCAAGGTTTTATGCATGAAAAAGGTGTATGCGAAAACACACTAGGTTTGTGTGTCCAGGTCATTGAGTTCCTTGCAAGATGAGTTTTAATTGCGCAGATATTCTTATCTGAGAACGGAATGTGTGAGTATTCCTTTCTGCAAGGACATTCACAGTACCTCTCTTGTGAGGTCAAACAAAGTTTACAGCAAAAGCATGAATGTTTTACAGTATCAACATGTTATAATATATAATGAAACAAAGTTTCATTAACAGATGGGCGTCTTAGTGGACGAGGTCTGGCAGCACCAGGGAGTTTTATTCGGGGGAACAAGGGGCAAAAAGAACATCACGGTGAAGAACTGTGTTCGGCAGCCCATAGCCGAAAATATGTCCCCCTCCAGCCCATGTGGCCTGCGTGACTGGCGTGCTGTGAGGAAGAAGTGGCAGGAGTTCCAGAACCAAACAAAAAGGAAGAGTGCGAAGGTTTCGCTAATCAATCTTCCTTCGTTGCAGGTGATGCAGACGCCCAGTAAAGACAGCGCGGAGCCACCCCTCTCCCATATGGTTTCAATAAACTATTTTGGTTTCTTTTCAACCATGTATTGTGTGGATCATTTTGCATTGAAATGAGGGTGTCAAACCTAGCAACAACAAGTACCAGGCAATTTGTAATTTATCTAAGCGCAGGTTAATGACGTGTGCGTATTGTGCGCCCTTTCAACACAGCATGTTTTTCCGCTAATGTCCCACTTGTTACATGGTCACCTCAGAAACGTGGACACTATAGGCTACTCCCACATACTGTATGCAACAATACTTCCTTAACATTCCAGTGCCAGACTTTCAGGTAAAGCACCCGGTCACTGCAGCTATAAATTATACAGTGCAGGACGTTACATAGCTTACATCTGCTGGTTCTCTTTATTTATTTCAGTCTCCAGGCCTGACAGTTGATATGGGTGATGTGGTGGTTGTGGGTTTATGGTTAAGTGATCAGTGCTTGGTGACTGGTGGTGAAGACGTAGGGGCTGGGGTTGTTGGACCTCAGAAGAGGTTGATATGTTCCTAAAAACGCAGCGCAACCAGGAGCTGCATCTCCGGGCTGAAGGCAAAATTGCAGCGGGTTGCTCTGGATGTGTGGAGACACCAGAGTGATCAGCCGTTTGATCTCCGCACGGGGCAGCCGGTACTTTGTCTGGACGGCCCGGTCTGATAGCACGTCCAGTGGGGAGAAGTGCCGACGCACGTATGCATTTATGTAAACCGTCTGGCTTCGCTCACGGCGAGGCTGTTGGTTCGCAGCGAGAAGGTGATGTATTGCAGCCATGGTTTCTCACACGCGCGGACTTTGGCAACGCCTTTAAAGCAGGTGGAGCCGCTCTGGATGAGGTTCAGCTGAGTTCAATTAAATCTGTTTCCTTGATATCGGTGAAATGCCACGGGGTTGTTGATTTTTTTTTTATTCATTTTTCATGTGTAGTAGTACTATAAACTCACATGTGTGTGGAAAACGTAAATGTCTAATTCATTCAAACATTTTTTTCTCTACTATTAGTCTATGTTTATTGCGCCAGTGGTCCGCATTGAGCATTGTTTTATTATTTCGAAAAGTGGAGGAAATAAATTTCCCTGACGCGGCATGATCACTGACGATTTGGTCGCTAAGAAGGTTGTAAGAGTGGGTCAGCTCCATCTTACAGTTCCATCTTAGTGAAAGAGCTACTTTCGCTAAGAACGAATCTGGGAAACGCATTCTTCTTTCACAGCGTTCTTAAGAGCGCTCCAAAGAAGTACTTAGCTCCAAAGAAGCTCTTAACGAATCTGGGAAACGCGGCCTTTGTATGTGTTAGCATAATATTGTTAGTTTTACAGTTGAATGTATTTATCGTGAAGACTGAAGTTGGTAACTGAGTGCATATGTAAAAAAAAACAGAAGAACTGGGAGGTTTGCTTGACCATTCAGGGGACCAGCTTAAATAAATCTGACAGAGGATTTAATGAGAGGTATCAAGGGTTTCAACAGTCATGATGTTTTTTTTTGTTGTTGCAACAATTCAATCCCGTGAAATAGAAGTGCCTGTCATTGCCAACATGACAGGCATTAGTTTCGGAAGATGGTGCCATATTGCTATTTCATGGCAAGCTTCCAGAGATAAACTACAGCACATCAATATTCTTCCTATATAGAGACATTCTCATCAGATTTTTTTTTCAAATTATTTTCGCTGTTTCAGCTTATAAAGCTCAGCTTTTTATTACATTAATTTCTGTTGGATTTATGGAAAATTGAGCCAGCAGCCGTCAGTGTCACACTGTCACTATACTGTTGCTTAACTTTGTCTGTCAAAGAGATGAAACTTCATCTGCAGAGCCACTTCCAGGCGGAATCACAGGGGAACACGAGGGATACAGTGACCAAAAAGATTTCACTCTTTTCTATTATTCAGTGGTGTGAGATTTTCTCTGTGTGCTCTGTGTGCACAGGGCTGCATAGTCTTAGAGTATAGTCATTAAGACATTCACAGATTAATGTGGGTAAACTGTCACGCTCAGGGAACCTGACTTTAACAATGTGTAATGAGTGCTTATGAGTTGTGTTTCAGGGGTATTTTAAAATACCTTTCATGGCAAACCAGAAATAAAAAAATATAATTTGAACAGAAGAATGAAATTAATTATTAACCCTCCTGTTATGTTCCGGGTCAAATTGACCCGTTTCAAAGTTTGAAGATCTAGGAAAAATAGTTAAAATAATTTTTTCAGTATGAAACTTCTTCTGCTTGCCTTAATTAGGGTAATCAACATATAATATGAAAATATTTCATCTCACACATTTGCAACCACCCCCTGCATGTTTATATCACATAGATACTGTTCGGGTCAATTTGACCCGGCAGTAAAACTGGTGGTAAAGGGTGTCAGAAATGTAAGACTATTTCTTTCTTTACACCTGTGAGACATATTTCACCCAAATCTCACACAAGCACACACATACGCACGCCCACACACGCACACACACACACCCACACACACACAAACACACACACACACCCACACACACACACACACACACAGTTGCAAGTGTTATGACTTTTGACAGGAACCATTTATGTTCCCTTTGGAAAACTCCACCCACATTCAGTGGACACTCAACAGGGGAGGGGCAAAACATATGAAATATTCTCTGCATGGGAGTCCTACCAACATTCCACTCTGTCAGGCAGACCTTTACAAAATGAGTAGCAGAAACAAAAGGATGACAGTCCAGGAGGCTCTGGAAGTCATCATTGATCATGACAGTGAAATAGAGGAGGATGTATCTTGAGCTAAATTCTGATTCTAATGATTCTGAATTTGAACCAGATGAGGGAATTGCTATTCCTGTTCCTCCAAGCAAGACATTCATGTCAACAAATTGTGAAATTCATCCCCAAATATGCGTCTGCAGAAAACATACAGGTGTAACTCATATAATTAGAATATCATTGAAAATGAATTGGAATTAAGGCAAAAAGTCATGCAGAATGGACCCAAACCAAGTACTGAGTACACATGCATGATTATACTTTATAGAGGGCTGATATTTCTGTATTAAAAATCCCTTTTTTATTGATTTCATGTAATAATCAAATGTTCTGAGATTTTAAATTTGGGGTTTTCATAAGCTGTGTAAACCATAATAATCTAAATTATAACACATAAAGGCTTTAAATATCTCACCTTTCATGTAATGGGTCTATTTACTATATTAGTTTCACCTTTTGAGTCAAATTACTGAAATAAATGAACTTTTGCATATTCTAATTTTTCGAGTTTCACCTTAAAGATAGTGCCAGGGCCCACTAGGATGGCACTGACTCGTGTGACTGACATCAAGTCAGCTTTTGAGCTGGTCATGCCAGATTCAATACAGAAAATCATTCTGGAAATGACTAATCTAGAAGGGAGGTGTGTTTTTGGGGAGAAGTGGAAGGAGCTGGAGAAAACACATTTAGATGCGTATTTGGGGCTCCTTATCCTGGCTGGGGTCAAAGGATGAATCGACAGCCAGTCTGTGGGATGCAGAGACAGGCAGGGCTATATTTCAAGCCACAATGTCTCTGGAGACTTTGCACATTGTCTCCAGTGTTCCAAAAGTAATAAAGTGGTGAAACATTACAAAAAAAGTTTGAACATGTATTTTTTTAATGAAAAACGAGTGAATTATCCTTATTGAACCATTACCTGTTAGAGGTAAGGAACACCACATTGCACTAAATATTGATAGAATAGTTAGTAATGGAGTTGGTAATGACATGTGCACACTGCTTGTTAGGATTCTTTTTGGTTTAGGACATCTTTTGGAGATTTAAACATGCACCGGGTCAAATTGACCCGGGAACACCATTGCTGTTCCTGACAAATGAACATAACAGGAGGGTTAAAAGGCTTTAATGTACAAGTGTAGTAGCTGAGGAGGCAAACATCTTTTGTTATAGTTACAATAGACCAGACCAGAATTATCTCTCAATAAAGACACTGGTTATGGTGAGTGAATGAGTTTTCTCAGCTCTCCAACCATGCTAATCCAGCACATCCAATAGGTTTCGTTACAATGACCGATCATAACGTGTTTCAACCTAACTCCTAGCCTGGAAATCCAGACCCACATCTAGAAAGATATAGGGTCTGGCCACGATCAATAAACCCTTCCCAACTCAAGGGGCGGCACCTATTTGGATAGCACTATGACCAATCACAGCTTCCACAGCTGTCTTCATTCAGCAATGAATAAGGTGAGCTATTAAGCGCCGTTCATTTAGCGAACAGTGGAGCTAACTGGTAAATTAAACTTTTGCCGTGGTCGGTCATCGAAGCAGAACATTCTTCTTTCTTGCTAATGAAAGATTTGAGTGCTGTCTTCCAAATCGTTAAGTATCAAGGCCAAAGCCGTTTCAAACTTAAACAATGTATCTGCATCAATCTTTGATGTTTACTAGCACTGCTTCGACGGCGCATGCCCGGCACTGTGGTCATCAGGTTACATCCACCCCAAAGCCCCATACATAGGGCTTTGGTTCGCCCATATCAGATAGAACGATTTGGTTAGTAAGTCAGAATTTTTCGACATAGTTAATGTGCTCCAATGGATTGTGTCCAGACCAACAGGCTGAGCAAATTTAAATTTGCCAGTGTTAGGTCTGGATTTCCAGGCTACCCACCTCCCCTAGAAGATGTTCAAGTTGTCTTCACCTTAAAAGTTCCCAGGGTGTGTAGTCAGAGATGGTATCCGTGCACTTCAATTAAAAAGTGACTGCTTTAATGTCAGCCTGTCTTCATTCTTCCAGACAAGACGATATTTGGCAGTCAGGAAATGCTGGCAAATGATTGACACCCAAATCATGTGTAAATGAAATGAAATCCACAGGAGTCTCTAGGGACAGAACTCAGGTTATTGGACCACCTTCATTACAACAACAGAGAATTGGGACTGAAAATTAATACAACTATTGAGGTGGGGGAAAAACAACCAATAGGGTTGCTAGGGGGGAATGAAAAATAAGGAATACCTCAATATTTTTTACAGTTAAGCCGACAAAATATCTGGAAAAAATTGTATTGAACTCTGGAGAAATGTATCCTGACTGGGCCACGGTGTTACAGCTTGGTGTCTGGTTGGATGTAGGTTCTATAGATTGATCTAATTATAGACCAATTTAAATATAGTTGAATTGATATGACTAAGGGGTGAACGAGGGACTGCCTTATAAATGCCCGCTTTTTACCCATTACTTTTCACCACTTATACAAAGTAATTTTATTGAAAATAATGTAACAAGGGACTGCTTTATTTGTAACCCAGCCTTACGGTGATAAGGGTGCATTTGCCCCCACATTTCAATGCCTTTTCCAGTGCTGCTCACTTACATTGGAACCCTAAACAAACCAAACATTACTGTTGCCTTGTATTTTATCATACTTTTATAAACTTACACTTTTTCCCAGTCTTAGTCTGATGATATGTTCACATACAATAATAATGTACACTATATGAATATGAATACTACTTAAAAATTAGGTTTTGCAATAAATAACGGCTCTGTGCTGTCAGTGTGGCTTTACCAATGACTAAACTAGCCTTCATTTATTTGCTCTGCTGTTTTTGTTTTTTTCTCTGAAGAAATGTCACATCGTGCTGTCAACATATTATTTCCAATGTTGCGTTGGGTTATGAAATCTGTTTGCGCGAACATGTTCCTATGTCTCACCGTAATGCTATGGTTTCATTGTTTAAATTACAAATGCATTGCATAAGTCATTTAAAAAAAAATGCATTGCATCGAAAAATGACTATTAATCTTGCTTAACGGTTATGATGCAACAACCACAACATTTTATTAACTTCATAAATTCCTGCCTGAAAGATGCCGGATTAAAGATGAAAAGCCAATGTTAACATAATATTCCATTATCATTTGAAATAATTAATGAAGACAAGAGAAATACTAAAGTGAAATTATTATTATAATTTTTTAAGGGACTGCTATTTCAAATGATTTGTTCTCTTGAGTGGTTCATAGGAAAAGTCTTTAAAATGTATTTGAAATAGCTGAAACACAGTATTGTCCTGCTTTGTGACAGTGGCAATCCTCTGTACAGCATCCTAGAAGAAGGATAGTGAGGAAGAGCAGTCTGGAAGCTAGGACAATGAGTTTCTGGAATTGAGAATGTGAATGTATGAATTCAGACAGAATATTAATTGACACGATAGAATGCTTGTATTATTTGACATCGAACTGAATACACAACTAATGTATGCATGATTTAGGAATGAAAAGACTTAGATCCAAATGGATTGCAAAAGTATTAACCGTGTTGATGTTTTTGGTAATTGGACCAATAAAAAGTGACATGTAATAAGAGCTGCAACGTAGCACTAGAGAAATATTTAGTTGTGATGGATGCTACCACTGCCTATTTTATGAATGGTTATTTAATTACATGTATAAATGAATAAATAAATAAATAAAAAAATAAATAAAAAGTCATTTGAAATGTACAACTCTGCCAGGACTATAGCCAGACCCATTAATGGATTTATAAAATACAGCTTACCTAGTTATAATTTTTCAAGAGTTGAAATTCAATGCAATTAACAATCACGTGAAACATTTTCTTTGGTGGAACCTACAAATAAAAATAAGCACACCGTATCCTAATGGTTCCAACGTCTGTCCATACTTCACCCACTGCAATTTCCCATCTGATTAGAAAGTATGGCAGTGCAGAAGAGCAGTGGATAGGTTCAGCAACCCAGTGGCTAGTCTTTATCACACGTAATAACAGAGGAGAGAGTAATTCCATTGATAATGAAATCTGACTCCAATATTCACCGCCCTACTTGTCATTCCTGCACGCACACCCTGCTCCATGTGTCACTTTTTTGAGTAAATGAATCATTCCAGCTGTTATTTACATCCACTGTGTCCATGGTTGCTTCCGGCAAATTATTGTCATAAATCTCAGCTACTTTGGAGACTGTCTTTGGATATGTGATGGACCTGCATGGACAATGCCTTACCAAAAAGTTGAGTCGAGGTGTTCCCCTTTTTCTTCTTGTTTGCTAAATGTATTGTTACACAACTTTACAAGAGTTCAATGAGCAACTCCTTTACACTAAATATCCCTGATTATTAAACACACAAATAAACGAGCTCAGTGAAACACTATAAATGCAAATTACGGAGGACTGAAATGCAAATATTGTTTCATTTGCATGGGAAAAGCCAACTCCTGACTAATTTCTTACTTGATTGGAATGTAGGTCATTGTTTCCCTTCTAATTAATAGAAACCAAAAGGTTTGTGAACAAATATAAAAGATGATCCCTTACACTTCTACTCCTTGTATGTGCCGCTTATCTGTCGCTTCCACATGATGATTTTTACAAGTTGCTAAAGATATTATATGAGAACAGGGAGGGTGTGTAATTGAGGTGCTATATTCCCCTTGTATTCTTCTAAATAGATCTCATTATTTTACAAGCCTCTGATAATTATTCAGCACCAAATTTACATACATTCAAGGTACGCCTGCACTCTGCATGTAATTAGGTTCAGATTTACTATTCATTGCCTGCCTGGGACTGACCTCTAGCCATATTCTGAGAATGAAGGAGAGCTTGAAAGGTGCAGCTGAGTGCTGGGATTTGTCTGAGATCAGCAATGTCAGAGAAGAGACAACAATGTAGTGATGTTGCATAGAGGTGCGGATTAATGAAGTATCCAATTTCAAAGCATTTACAAAGACGTCATGAGAAAATGTACTTTTGTACTATTGTACTTTGTTTTTAGAAAGCTGGGAAATGAAACATGCAAAAGTGAACAAATAACAACTTCTAAAACATTGAAGCTTCTACAACAGTCAATGGACCGGGTCTTACTATAGAGGAGCTGTAGGTTATAATGTGAAAGATGAGCGTCTACACCCATGCTAGAAGCTCTGTTAGGCTGGACTAAGGCACAGCTGTGCTATAAGATACATTTGTATGTTAATGCCAACATACAAACAAGCTAACCATTGGGAGCAATTTGGGGTTCAGTGTCTGCAGGGACATTTAGAATCAGGGCCAAAGCCAGCCATGCACTATTGCAAAATTACGGGAGGGCCTCACCTCCCCCTTGTTAATAACTAATTCTGTATGGGTCTACTTATTCTTCTTGGAGCAAAACTTCTTTGAAAGGAGGATTGTAGAAGGACCACTGGGGTATCAAGAGTGAATGTGTGGCAATAGCAAATGCTTGGCTTACTGGTCAGGTAGAAGGGCCCCTCAGCAGTAATAATAATAAAATAAATAAAGTTTGTCGCAGAAAGCAGATAGAGGCCTTATTTTGTATTATTTAAACATTGTTAATATCCGCGGAGAAATGATTTCATGCCTTTTAACCTTTTCAACTTTTCTACATGGATTTATTGTAAACTCAACACGAGTTGCCAAATATCTTGACTTATGTCTGCACTAACAGTCAAATAGCTGGTGTGCATTTAGTCCAGATCAGGCCAGATGGCACATTTATATGTTTTGATAAAATTTAACCTTACACTGCAAATGGACACAGCAGCCTAGTAGCTTCCTTTTCTAATACCTCTACCACCCCAAATGCAATTACCAGAGAAGCCTGCTGGTGCCACTTTCTCCACCTGCACTATAAGCTATCAGGAAAACACCCTATCTTTTAGAGACCTCTCTCTTCCACTGAAAGTATGTTTCCATTAAAACAAGTTGAATAAACTGCAGATAAAGGCGATTTCTTATCACCCACAATCCCAGATAAATACCACTCTTTAGCAGTCAGAAATCAACAGTGAATTGCAACTTCTTACACGCTTTCCAATTCAATCTGCCGACGCTAACCATCAGCCAGATGGCGGTAACAATTGGAGTGGACAGACCATGTTAATATCGTTCCAACCGGTATTTAAATGACGCAGAACAATACAGAAATAAGTTAAAAAGGAAAATATATTGAATTGGCCAACTCACAGAATAACAATCCAAAAAACAGCAACAAAGCATGTGCTGATGTCCCCATCTTAGTTGGATGTTTGATATTTATGTGAAGGAAAACCCTAGGGGCCAGATTTTACCATCATCGCAGTTCATTTAACCTCAATAAAAATAAGATTATACATTATATACTGTAACGTGCAATTTCATCAAATTCACTGCTATGAAGGTGTGCAAGTATTTGTGTAAACTCTTTAGGGAGATTATTCCAGGAGGTAAATTCCTTGAATGGCTATTGATGAACAATGATCCCTATAAATAGTATGGTAAAGGGCTTTGATTTAGTGAAGGAAATGATTTGAACTTGAACGTTGGAATCAAAGAAGCAACGGAATACCCTATTTGTATCCCCTTATAGGTGTATGTTTTAGTCTAGCAATTGCTCATTCTGGGTTTCACAGCAGGTCTAAACTGACTACAAATCAGTTTTAGGCAAGCTTTCTTAAATGTCTTTCTATCCTGTTATTTGTGTTTTTAGTATTTGGTAAATTATTGTGAATGAATATACTGTCTAGATATATATGCATATATAAGAAAATTCAGACGGTCACACTTAGTTAAAATGTACAAGACATGTAGACATTTAGAGGTGAATACCACATCCGACACTCAATTCATGCATTGATCCTGCATTTGCCCAACACATGCAAATGTTTCCAACACATGCATATCTGTATAATGTATAGTTGTATACCAACACTTTGCAGTATAGAATTCATTGCAGTATAAAAAAATAAGGTATGGTTGGAAGCGCCTGTGGTTTCTGACAGCTATTTTGCATTCATGTGTGCTACAGCAACCAGCCTTGGTTTACCAAAGAGCTCAGGCAAGGGAGACACGTTCATGGAGCTCACAAGACAGAAAATAGAGAGAAATACAGAACAGCAAAGGACTGCTCAACAAGGAAAGAAGAACACAAGGACATGTTGGACAGGAACTTTTCTACCAGCTTCAGGCCACAGGCTTCCTGTAGGCCTCGCGTTAATCCAATTAGTTAAGTTTTGACTTCCTGATACAAAATCCATAACATTTATGTCTGCCGACGATTCTTAACAGAAATAATACGTTCATCTTTTGAATTCAAACGTCATGTGTGAGTACACTAACTGTGGCAAATGGGGATTAGGAGAGAGCCATGATGTGTCTCTAAGTTGATACCAGATGCCAATGTTACATACACTACTACAATATGTCCCAAAGGCTCAGAGAGCAAATATTGCAATACACATTGCACATTTTCCATTCATTTCATTCATTCAGAATGTATTTCTATCTATTTTGCCAAACAATAGTTCACAGTGCAAAGTGCAGTAAATACTGACAGACAGACCTACATGGCGCAGCAACTCATTCACTTATTTTGTTAGTAAGGGTGAAGAATGACGATGCTACTGCACTAGAGTTTAAAACATAGGCTGGCTTAGTAGCAATACACTATTATCTGCGGGTCACCTAAATCAAATGACTTGTTTGTACCAACCGATAAAACAATTGGAGTCCATGGTGCTACATTGTGGTTGAGACAAACATGTATGGATTCTGAGGAGTGGATCTGCATCAAAGAGTGTCTACTAAGAGGAAACAGATGTCCACGCATGGTAAATGAGAGGATGAAATACACAAAGGAGAAATCACGTTTGGTTACTCTGTGACTTTTGTTTTAAGATAAACATGACCAACCATGTGGATCTTTTACCTCTTTTCGCAGGCACTAAATGACAGTTTATATGGGCAATATGGGAGATTCTGACAGCTACAAAATCCCACTCTGCCTATCCTGTAAATCCTTTTGTGTGATGACATGCGATAAGCTACATTTATTTTATCAGCATTGTGAGCATGCGGTATATTCTCAAAGATACCTTTAAGATAAAAAGATACCTCAGTTCTCTTATTCTTCAATGCGATTGTGATCATTCTGGGTCGGAAGAAAGAAAGTAGCAGGTGCTATATAAAGATGTATTCAGTCATATGCAGGTTTACCCCACAGCTAGCTTTGGTTATGAAAAAAAATATTCTTACAGATCGGTTCAAAGACTACGGAGCCCCTAAAGGGACATGGAGGAAAAAAAAAATGTTGGTTGAAAAAAAAAAAATCAAACTCGAGAATCTCGACTTTGCCTTCAAACCTCACTCACCGTCCCCAATGGTCCATGCATCAAAGGCATATCAATTAATTTATGGGAAACCACACAACAGTGTCATGGAGGAGTACTTGGAGCATTCTCTCTCACACTAACACCAAACTACAAACTATTAGGCCTAAATCTAACGTTTATTATGCACATTGGAAAGAAAAGTGACAATGCTTCACTTCATTTTGACGCACCATGGACAGAGAGCGGAGGTCTAATTGTCAACACACACACACACACACACACACACACACACAGGCCATATGAAATTCAACCGGATTATGCTAACTTTCTATTTTTCCTCACTTGGAGAGAGAAAAAACGCTGTTCCTGTGCGCTCTGGCAGCACTACACCTGTGCCCGGCGTGAGCCTCAAACTGTGTCTTAATAGAAAAAATAACTGCAGGTCATATGACAAATCTAGCGTTCGGACTAGGTTAGTAAAGCCGCATTCACACTTTCAGCCTTTCCCAGGAAGGTATCGTGTGTGAATAAAACACAGAGTCTGGAGTTTGATTTTTTTTTTTTTTTTCTCAACCAAAATTTATTTTTTCCTCCATGTCCCTATAGGGGCTCCGTAAAAGACATCCACCCTTACCATCCTCCTATCAGGATCAATGAACTATGGGACCCTCTGAGAGACTCACTGGCAACGTGAGGATGGACAATGATGAATCCATCTGCATTATAACAGACTTCTGGCCAATGACAATATCCTGCTCAGAGTCTCTTCAACTGATATCTATTACCAATCTGACAATACCCATGCATTCCAGGACTTCTTTTCTGAATACGTGTTGTAATGAACTATCTTGGTGTAGCCACATTTTACTCAACCGATATTGTGTACTTCTATTTCAGCTCTCTCTCTATACTCTTTTTTTTGCTTGAAGTTATTTAAAAGAATGTCATGGTAACTAATCCAATATTTGTCAAGATACATATAGTCAGAAACAAAATTGTGGATTAACTGATAGACAGAGAGATAAACACTGACATGCCCAGATCCATGCTTCTCGTGTGGCTAATACAAACTATCTTACCTCAAACATAAACATCTTTTAAGCTGTAATGATTTTTTCATCGCTTAAAGCAGGACAGCACGATATCCATCAATGAAAAGGTTTTTGTATCACTGGTGGATAGATCAGTGCAGTATCATCCCTCCACTGCTACTCTTTCTTCTTAACAGCTTCCATGCTCAATCCCCATGCCCCATAGACGTTTACAGCGTTAATTATACAGCTCTGAAAGGTTGCCTGTTGTTGACAATAACAAGGCCAGAAATTTTAAGGCAAGTTTTTTACGTTCAGAAGATTTTCTTTGATCTTCACATGTAATCTAACAAAATCTAATACAAGTAGTCGTCTGAGATTAATAGATTCCGCAATGACACATCCTTGAAGTCGTTATTTGGCTATAGAATATATTATCTTCTTTTTAAAAGCACACTGTGTCAACACCACACAATCTTCACAGGAGTGTTTTTTTTTTCTTTTCTGTAGGACTTGGTGTGTGAGTATTGTGTCCTAAACAGACCATTCCGCTTACTGAACCTTTAAAGTTATCGCTTGTGTTAGCTGGGAAAGCGACAACATATACAGACGTATACAATGACTTTATGGTGTGGCTCTCTAGCCCGGCGGGTGGGTGACAGGCGGGTGAGATACAGCAATGAGCTTTTCAATAAATGGCTCAAAAGAACTTGGTATATCCAAACCTACCCATGTGATTTGATTAGAAATTAAGGATTAGTTTTGGTATACCTTCTTGCCTTTGTTACAGATGTTGATGTATTCAACTCAAATAAAATAAAATCAGTTTTATTTACTTCAGTAGGCTTTACATTCCATACAGTATGACACCCTGCCCTTAGACCCTTAGCTCGGCTGAGAAAAAACTCCCAGTAAAAACCCTTTATCGGGATTAAAAGATTGAGAAATCTCAGTGAGAGTTGACAGAGGAAGGGATCCCTCTCCCAGGACGGACCTCCTGCAATAGATGTCATATGTAGAGAAAATCACAAAGGAGTCGGATCATTGACCAGATGTTTACATGGTAACACTAAAGTAAAATATGAATAGTGTGGATGCAGGAGGACTTCAGATGCTACCAGAGGAGGGACCTGATCCACACCCTCTCGTCTCCACCAGGGAAACCTGGAAGAGGACAGACAGACAACCAATGAGCGAAGCAAAATGAACATAACGAGGGAATCAAGCAGCACAAATATGCTCGACCAGGCTGTGTATTCTGGCAAAGCAAAGTCACAACAAGCGCTTGTAAAAGAATGTATCCCCCAGTGTTGTTGTTGTTTTGCTTAAAGGTGAAGTAAGCGATTTATTTATGTTAATATAAGTATTAAATCGCTCTTTATTCATACAGTGATCACGTATATAGTGTGCACGTTTCATAAAGCCTTTCAGTCACTCGCTCTGCACGTAATCGGCAAATAAACTTTTTGGGGATCCCACTACTAATAACCAATCAGAAGAGAGAACGCTACAAACCGGCACCCGGTGCACGTGCAGAGGGACAGATGAGTGAATGTGTATGCGCCTACAATGGCGGAGTAGGTAAAAATCCTTCCCAATGTCTGTTTTGATGGTTTTCATCATGTTTTATCACACTTATGGATCTGAGATGATGCTAGATAACTCGCTGCTTGAATACCGCAGTGCATTAATGTGGTGACGTGGGGACGAGGGAGGAGACTGCTAACTGCAGTCACTGACAAGAAGTTAGCTAAACAGACCATTTCGCTTACTGAACCTTTAAAGTTATCGCTTGTGTTAGCTGGGAGAGCGACAACATATACAGACACATACAATGACGTTATGGCGTGGCTCTCTAGCCCGTGGAAAAGCAAATTGGTTCTTAATAGGTTTTCAAATTGAACCAACGGCAAACCGGCACTGAACCATCAACTTGAACCTGGTTTGTGGCGCGCTGGTAGAAAACAGATATGAAAGACCCTGCCTTTATAAGGTTATCACATATATTTCCCAAATAAATCATTTTTAAAGCTTATTCAAGAGGCAGAGGAAGATTGCTGCTAAAAAAAAAAAATCACGGTACCTTTTACCAATCCTATTTTCTACTGCTGCCATTCCCACACAAATTGTTTATAAGCCTTGTGGGTAGACAGTGTCATAGTCTGAAGGTTCCAGGTTTAATCGTGCAACAATCAATGCCCATCGACAGACATGTGTCCTGAGCAAATATCCCTGAGCAAACAACTGAACCCTTAACATGATCTCTCATCACCAGCTGCTGTGGGGTTTAAGATATTTACTATTTAGAGATGTGGAACTGCCATACACACAGTTATGGACGACTCAACATCCAGCCTGCACTGATCTTCCGTTCCATTGTTTGTACCTTGCAATAACATGTTTACCATTTTATATTGACATTCAAGGTTACAGATAACGACTGTACCTGCAGGCAGAGTGGTCTTAATTAACACAACTAAAGGGTAGTGACAACAAAGAAATTAACCAAATTACACCACCCTCTCCAGGCCATTTAGCAAGAAATTCTTTCTGAGCCTTGTCCCCAAACTGCTTCTCTCTGTCTCTTTATCAAAGTTTGCATTTACAAGAGCATAGGGAAGAAACATACAATGTATTGCAAATTTTCTAAGGTGCATATTGAGCACTTCAATATTGCACAAAAGACTAAAATGATCACACTACTGGTGACAGAGCACACGGGACAAGGAACAGTGTTGGGACAGGGTTCAATCGAACAGCATGGGCGTTATCTGAAAGTGAGTCCCCCACCCCACCCTACCCCCCTCACTCAATGTCAATTCACTTTTCCCATACCATTGTGGAGCAGGATGAGGGAAGCAAGACTTCTCTCTCCATAAAATAATCCATACGCTGTGGATTGAAATGACTGAGAGAGTCTTGGGCTGCAGTGACATTTTTAAGGGCCACCCATAAAAGACAAGGAACATCTGAGATGGAGGAAAATCATTACTCTTCTGCTACAAGCCTCCTTATCGTGCTCCAACAGCCCAGACTTGGAAAGAGCAAGAAACATAATGCAGAGAGGGGGAAGAAAGAGTTTTAATGCATGTCAGGCGTTGAGTCTGCAACTCAAAATTTCAAGTGACTCACACCACAGTAGCACTATCAAAATTGTGAGGCGCTCAACTCAGTATTGTGCTTAAGAGATCATTCATAGGAAATTTAGAACATTTTGCAATGGTTGTCATGCTAGGACACACCTTTAAATGAACAACAACTTATCAACATGTTGTTTTATTCTTCAGAGCCTCGGGGAGATGGTTCACACAGTCATGGTCTTCAAAGAGCCATCCCCGTCTTCCAAGCTAATGAAGCATGCCATATCATCCCCAGCCCGTCCACATTATATGTTACCAAGCATGAGAAAAATCCATAGGAAAGTGTGTGTTCCATTGTTCTTTTCTCAGGGAGGCTTGGCTTTGCCTTTAGGCGACACTTTGTATTTGCCTCCTGTTTTCCCACTACCGATAGTCCTAAGGGGTTGGTGCATGAACAAAGTAAGGAACTGATTGAACTTATAGCATACTTCTATGCTTGCATTCTTTTTTGACAGATACTCATATACAACAGCTGTGCAAGAACAGCATGAAAGTTCTATTTGCGATAAAACATTGTAAAAAAAGGATGCAGTCATAATGGCATGCCACAACAGGAGTGGGAACATTTAAGACGGGACAAACGTAAACAGACTGAAAGGCACAAGACACAACAAACAAACAGACAAAACACTGAAGCATGGAGAAATATCGCAAATAGACATTAGCCTCAGTGGGCTTCACTAATAGAATAATAGAAAAAAAGAAAGGAATACAATCATTGATGACTAAATGTTTACATCATGGTAGAACTTAAATATAATATAAATAGTGTGGATACAGGAGGGCTTCAGATGCTGCCAGAGGAGTGACCTGATCCACACCGTCTCGTCACCACCAGGGAAAACTGGAAGAGGACAGACAGACAACCAATGAGGCAATGAGCGAAAGCAAAATGAACAGTGAACAGGCATGAGAGTAGAACTAGCTCTATCATGCTGAGGAACCTATGCACAATGAATTAAACTATTGTCACAATATATGCTGCGACAGTCTGCTGTGTGGCAACTGCCTCGCTGAACTGCTGCCTCTCACCCCGCCAGGCTCACAACATGCCTATAAGAGTGAAATAAATGTTAGAAAAAATCATGCAACATTACAACATTACATTATCATGCAGATATTATGAAATTATTTTTTTTGTGTGATTTTGTTTTATATATTTTTTTTGTTTTTTCAGTTTTTTTTGTTAAGAACATGTAGAACCCTTTAAGTGAACCCGGGAGGTTGCATATTATGTACTCAGGAGTTGGTGTGGCTGTGGAACGCTTAGTGAGATGCTCACGCCCCGTACTAGTAGCTGTAAGTTCACTTTCATCCCTTTCATCCTGGGAGTTGAGTTGGTGTGGCTGTGGAACGCTTAGTGGGAGCAATTGAGAGCATGGCCTCGGCTGTCCCATGGTGTTGCGGCTGAAAGTTTTTATCCTCTTTAACATGGAAAAATTCCTCTCTGACTCCACTGTCGTCATTGGTGTTGTTGCAATGATTTTCAGCAAAATAATGGTCTCAGCAAAAAACTCATCTAGGTTGTTCTCATAGATGGATTTTAACAGTGACAAGACTATCAACAAAATTAACAATAGTCATGTTCCTGAAGAACAGGCATCCTGAGCTCAGGAGCAGGAGCAGCAGACACTGCAGCTGCGAGCCTGTCCCTAAGGGTGTCCCCCGACTGCTGCTGGAACTCTTGGGCAACCTCATCCCCATCATGGTTGTCGTCCTCCCCTTCAGGCTCCAGGATGTCCCCAGTGCCGATGCACAGGTTGTGGAGGAAGAGACAGTCAATGATAACCTCTGAAACAAACTCCACCTTCACCTCGAGGGCCTTTAAAAAGATGGAGTGCCACCTGGTCTTCAGCACCCCAAATGCCCTCTCCACCACACACCTTGCCCTCGACATCCTGGCGTTGTACCGACCCTGGACAGCGTTGCGGACAGGCTCCCGGTAGGGGGTCAACAGACAGATTGGCTGAGCCAGGCAGGGATACCCTCCGTCGCCAAGGAGGCACCAACCTGGAGGGGGGTAAAGCAGGTGAACATAAAAGGGGCTGCTTTTCAGGACCCTGGCATCGTGCACCGAGCCAGGGAAGCCCACGTGTACGTCTAAAAAGCGACCTTTATGGTCGCAGATGGCCTGGAACTGGATCGAGTGGAACAGCTTCCGGTTAAAATAATCCGCAGCAAAAGCTCCAGGGGGCACAATGCGAACGTGGCATCCATCTATGGCCCCTGCCACATTGCCAAAAGCCGGGGATCCTGCCAGCTGCTGGAACCCAGCCCCAATTTCTGGCAGCTCATCCCTGCTCGGAAAATGAATCTGCAGCCTGAATATGTTCTGGATGCCTTTACTCACCCTATGCACCACATCGTGGCATGTCGTGCGGGGAATGTCGAATGCCTCCGACACCACTCGGTAGGATGTTCCACATGCCAACCAAAACAGGAACACAAGCGCCTCAAATGCCTTCCCCCATCCGTGGTCGACCGGCCCCTGAAGACGGTGGACCAGGTTGTCCAGCGTTGGCCTGGAAAGGCGGAAGTCCTCCTGAAGGTCACCGTCGTCAAAGTACAGGCGCACCAGGGGGACATGAAGGTTGAGCCTGCAATATGGCCCTCTTGCACCAACCTGTAAATTATAATTATACATTCAATATCATTATTTATTCCAATTATGTATTTATTTATTTGTTCATTGTTTATTAAAATGTATGTTCTTATATATTAAAGCATTTAATCACGTCAAATTATTTATAAATCATTATTAACTTAGTACACAAATTTGTGTACTAAGTTAATAATGATTTATCTATTCATATCTATTTATTCTTAATGTGTATGTATTGGATTATTTATTTAAATGTATTCCTACTGTTTTATAGCCTGTAAATGCTTCTGCCTGTGGTTTCTGCCAAATTATGAATAGTATTCATATCAAGTGTATTGATCAGTATTACATTAACAATGACTATTTATTCTTATACTTTGTCTATTCTTTTTAATCACTTTTGCCTAATATAATATTATTTACATGGCTGTCTATCTAAAGGTATGCTGTCTTTTCACTTTTTAAATGTGTTCGTGAAGTATGATTTGTAAGCAATTAGTTTTTAACACTACTGGAGGCTACTCATTAGTCTGTGAGGAGGAAATGAAGCAGCGTAGAGATAGTAATCTAGGATTGCCATAATCTCTTATCAATTGTTTACAGCACTTTCATACAGTTTAGCTAACAAATAGGGTAGCCTACTTACTTCAGTGGTACAACATAAATTTCCGTACATGGCATCCATGTATCTACGGCGAGCTGACTCCCTCCTTCGTCTCCGTGCTGCTGCGGCTCTCCTCCTACGACTGGTCAGGTACATTTTACGCTGTAAAATAACGAAAATTGATCAAAATGTTTTGGAAAATATATAAATAAATCTAAATCAAAAATTAAAATATAAAAGCTGTCTATAACTAAATCTATCTATCTATCGGTCTATCTATCGGTCTATCTATCTATCTATCTACCTATCTATTCTATCTATCGGTCTATCTATCTATCTATCTATCTATCTATCTATCTATCTATCTATCTATCTATCTATCTATCTATCTATCTATCTATCTATCTATCTATTTATCGGTCTATTTATCTATCTATCGGTCTATTTATCTGTATCTATTCTTTATCGACTGGCAATCTAGCATTAGGACAAAGAAGAGGAAAGGCGGGAAATCAGACAATAGACGAGAAAAATATATAATAATTAATCATAATTACTAATTAATAAATGTTTTTACTAATTTTATTTAACATATCACCGGAAATCCTTAGGTTGAAGATGTATTGTTACGTTAAATGTGACGTTTATATATTTATTTATAATATTAATTAACGGCGCCCGGCCGGTAGGTTATTGACACGTCATTTGATTTACGTCATCTGAGTTGGTTAAGTAAGGACGGTCTTCCGAACATGGATTACTCAAATGGATTACTCAATCGTTATTTAAGTAATCGAGTAGTACGCCAAGTATTGAGTAGGTAGTAAGTAGTAGTTAGTAAGGCATTTCGAACAGAGCCAGAGTGTTTTATCATTATGGAATCTGGCTGCTCCATTCCCTATCGGCAGCATCACCAAGCACAATGGCAGAGATTGGTCAAGGTAGCATATGCAAGCTATTTCTCTCGAAGAATGTATATTTGTAGGTCTGATTTTAGCTATTTCTCTGCTTTGTGACTCAGTTTAAAAATGCATGTGAAATGCTAGCTCAACCACAGGTTCCTCTCACTGCTGGATAACAATCACTTCTGGGACTCACACAGATCATTTGGCCCAAGGCTAGGTCACCTTCATCCTACACATATACGTAGAGCTTTTATCTGACTCCACTGGGAGAACAAATAGCCTTCAGGTCACCATTACTGTCAAAATCCCTTTATTGCCGGAATGATGTTGAGAGGAGTTTGATATGATGAGACATCAAAGCGCAAAAAGTTTAAATAATTCAAGTATGTCATAATCATATTTAAATCTTGAGAGGAGGCCTAAAGATCTCAGACAAGGCAGTGTCCAACACATTGCAAATGAGAGAATCTCCAATAACTTCTCATATTAATGAAAGGATTTGAAGTCACTGTATTTCAAAGCCTACCCTTGTATGTGTTTTGTTATCATTACAGCTGTGATTCCAAATAGTTGATTCACAATGGCATTTGATAGTTGTAGCGATTTCTTCCATTACTTTCTGGATTACAGCAATGGAACAGTTAAATGATCTTCCCAACGTTGGTTCACTGTAATACATTTAAAAAAAAAAAGTTTCTCCTGAGAGGCATTTCAGATGTAGACAGAAATGCAGCAAGGGCAGTAGGAACAAGCTGTTAACACAACACAGAGATTATTAACACCAGTTGACAAGCAAAGTGTGGGTATATGGCTACATATGCATCCAATTAAGTCCAATATTTACTCTCCTTTTAGCACGGTTTTGGTCTCCACTAGCTGCAGAGGATAATATATTGCTTTAACTGCTAAATGCTTCACTTTGTTCACTTGCTGCTGTTTGGTTCTGCAGAAGTGAGTTAAATTGGGTTATTAAAGCTTTTCTGCTGAAAATGGTTGCCTGCTGTGGCCAAAAAAACAGACAACCAAAACAGAAGAGATACAGGTTGTTTTATTATTCATATAAAAACATTGATTATAGCCACTTTAAGGTATTTTATATGTTGATGAAATGCAGCAGGGGTCTTAGTACTATATATTAACTCAAGCCACCTGCAAAAATGCTATTGAGGCGCATTTTGCTTTCACTGGAAACCACTCCTGCACTAGTTTGCTTTATATTCATATCCATATCCTGACCTGAAGACGAGTGTCAAACACTGTGACAGTGTGTCAAGAAGAAGAACGTAGTATGATGAACTTCCTCATCCCACAGAGATATCATTGTCCTTTCATCTGCTAGATAAAAAAAAAATCAACAGCATTCCTCTGCTGTGAACTAGGTGCTTACTGAATAAACCATGGAAGAGTCAAATGCGTGGACATTTTTACTTGTCATGGCTTGGGACAGCAGCATTGAATCATTCCACCCAGGCATGGAACAGCCTCAGGCTTTTTATAAGACGAGCTCTACTGTCAAACTCAGAGGAATAACAGTGCTGACAACGGCACTCAAGTGACTTGAATCAGGTACCAGATTAGCTATTTAAATGAGTGTGTATGACTAGCTTCAGCTAAATTGTTGAGATGCAGAGGGAAGGGCTTCAGTATAATGCTAATGAGTGCTGTCTGATAGAGCATCACTTTTTGAATACTCGTTTTGACATTCTCATGAGCTCAGCATAACTCATAAAAGAACTCCTGTGGTGGTCAGCACCCCTAAGCATTTTTGCAGTGCCGTTAGCATACTCCAAGCAAGAGTTATTGATTTTTAAAAGATATAATACTGCCTTAATTGCATGTTGACATTTTGGGGGAAAATGTGATGACATCCAGTGCAATTTTTAGTGCAGTTTTATTATGCATGTTCATTGCAGTGGATAGTTCATCTGCTAGCATTTTTTTTCTTCTTCTTTTTTTCTCCAAATTATTTTTAATTTTAATTTTAATGAGGGCACCAGGGATATTTTTTACCGCAGCAATACAGATCAAATAAGAAACTGAAGAAAAACAGCGAAGAAGTCAGCCACATATGAATGCCAAAATACAGAACTGCAACAGTTGCACAAGTAACTCTCACTTAAAGGTGCAGTAAGCGGAATGGTTCTTTTAGCTAACTTCCTGTCAGTTACTGCAGTTAGCAGTCCCCTCGCTCGTCACCACATTAATGCACGGCGGTCTTCAAGCAGTGAGTTATCTAGCATCATCTCAGATCCATAAGTGTGATAAAACATGATAAAAACCATCAAAACAGGCATTGGGAAGGATTTTTACCTGCTCCGCCATTGTAGGCGCATAAACTTTCACCCATGTGTCGCTCTGGCATGCACCGGCAGTGAGACCATGAGTGAGACGGGTTTCGGTTAATAGCGTTCTCTCTTGTGATTGGATATTAATTTCGGGATCCCCCGAAAAGTTTATTTGCCGATTACATGCAGAGCAGCTGACTGAGAGATCGGCTTTATGAAACGCACACATTATGTAAGTGATCACTGTATGAATAAAGAGTGATCTAACACTTGTATTGACATAAATAAACCACTTACTTCACCTTTAAAGAAACCTTACTGCATAAGTGCCATTGCAGTAGGCTACACAGCCAAGACTATCCATGAGACCCAGTCATTAAAAGAACAGCTAACTCCAAACAGACTGGTACCATGAACTCCAACTTTTACATTACAAAACACAATGCATCTTTGATGCACTCATTGTATTTCAGTAATATCTGCATAGAAACTAAGTAGTTAAAAGTGCACTATGCAGTTTCAGAGGAGGGGGTTTGTTTACATGTGCAGAGCCTTCAGTTCACAAAATATGTTTTCTTTACATGTTATTCTTAGTATTGAATAATTATATAATCATAACCCAAAACTAAATTATTTTGAGGAACCTGGGACCAAACGTAAGACTAGAATATGTTTGCAAACCAAACTGTGGGCCCTGCTGCTGTAAACAACAATAGTGAAACAGGAAGCTTTTCCAACTTCAAATAGTGTTCCATCGATCTCTCACCTTTATTTATACAGGTATATCCCATTGAGTCCGAAGACTCTTTTGCAAGGGAGACCTGTTCCCATTTACACGTTACCATTCACACACACACATTCATACACCAATAGCAGGCTAACTATCGACATTCACACGAGGCAAGGTGGGTGAAGTGTCTTGCCCAAGGACACAACAACTATGACACAGGTGGCAGGGCGGGGATCAAACCTCCAACCCTTTGATCATCAGCCAACCTGCTCTACCAACTGAGCCACAGTCGCCCTGAAATCACATGACTGGCCCATCGAAACACACTCCATAGTTGTTATGTTGAACTATGCAGTGTGCGCATTGTTGTATAAGTATAAAGTATGTGACTTGGTGTCTGATCTTTGCCATTCTTCATCCCGACAGTATATGTGCTGCTGGGGTCAGAACGGACCTTCATTTCTAAGGACCCAGGAACATAAATCCTCTATTCTTTGATTAAATACTCGGCTTGATAAATACAGCCTTAAAATCTAATTTTTCTCCTCACAATGTTAACTTCTCTGACACACAACCAAAGTTACATATTGCACCTTTAACAAGTGAAACATTAATACTGTAGCTGGAGTTTCCCTGTTACTGGCAGCTACCATTCAAGCCAAAAGCATGTGTCAGAGGTGGTGCAGCAATGAGTCATGACGTCAAGGAAATCAAGTGACAAACAGTGCGTTGTTGTAATATGAACATATAATATAAAAGGCTGCAGGGGCAGCAGCCAACTCTTGGATATGCTTTCAAAAAGTCTCTATAGCTATTTCTTCAACTTGTTTTCACACCATAAAGTCAGTATGTTGTTTATTGTGGTGGATTGCCTATTTAAATCAAAATTTCTATTTTTTAATATTGAAATTAACTAATGGCTGGCTGGCAGGTATGAATTCAATCTAGAAACGTGGGTCATGCTTTGGGAAGCGGTTGACAGCGATATAAATAATATGCGATTTGTAGTTAATGACCCAAAACAGGCAAAACCACTGATGCAGTCTTTAAATCCACAAGCTGACCTAGTATTAGTACAAACAATATTATATACTGTATAGAGTTTCAATATGTGTTGACATTTATATTAAATCTTTCGTCAGCAGTTTGCATAATCCCTGACACACTCAGGTGGCAAGTTCTTGAAAGAGTATCACCATGTGGCGAGTGGCTCTTTTTGATAATTTTGTTCACTAAAGGATTACGACACAAGATACACTGGGGTGCTTTAAAATAATAGTAATCATATGTTAATTCTCAACGACCAATTTATTTAGTCTATTTTCTTCTCTCCAAAAGCTGACAATGTTTCTGGGAGTTTGTACAGAGAATTCCAACAATGGTAATCTTTGCAAAATAATAATGCAAAATTGAACAACGTCCAGTGGGAAATGTGTCTTTGTATTTTCCCGGCAACTTCAATGTTATCTCTTTTTAATTCAGCCATGGTTTCTGCCAATTCTCTCTCTCTCTCTCTCTCTCTCTCTCTCTCTCTCTCTCTCTCTCTCTCTCTCTCTCTCTCTCTCTCTCTCTCTCTCTCTCGTTTGTTTTTCACCCTCCACTTCAATCTCCTCTGTGCACGATTTTGTCGATTTTGATCTGCAATTTCTGTTTGTCTCCAAATACTTTGTCCTTTGTTTTGTCTCTCGTCCCTTCAGCATCACTGTGTGTTTCTCCTTGAAATATAATTCTGAAGTGATCCATTAAGGGGCTCTTGTTTTTTTCTGCTTCTTATCTGATCTCTGGGTCCCTGTTGCTTTCTCTGCCTTCTCGTGTGCTCATTTTCTCTCAGCTACCCATTACATTTCTCTTTGCTTGACATGATGCCAGTTTTTTTCTCGTGGGTCTCATTCTGTGCCGGTGGCTTTCACTTTCCCCATGTCTGTCTTAGCTGTTCCACTTTCCTGCTCCTTTGAGTCTGACCTTTACCACACACCACTGCTGCTTACTGCCCAGAAGGTCATTTCTATTTCCCCCGTTTGGACTTCAGGGGTCTTTCTTGCAGTTTAACACCTAGCTTTTTCCTCCCTGGTGGCTCTTAGTTAACAAGGCAGTCAGAAAAGTGTAACATCTCATTGCCTGCTAACATGCACAGTAAGCCCATTGGTCAAGGTCTTGGATTTGATTTTATCCCAATGCCCCGCTCACTCAGAATTCTAAACCATTTTTATTGAATGCTTCTTTTGCTGACAGTGCCTTGGTGACCGAAGGAAATGTGTATTTAATATGAGGAATGACTGTACCGTCAATTACTTTTTAAATGTGATGTTTAGTTTCACTTCAATTGTTTAAACCAGTGATTCTGTGTCTACAGTGTGTCTATGGTTAGCTGATACAGTAACTCACTGGTTATCATTCCAAGCGGGTCGCTCCACTGAACCATTGATTCATTCATCTATACTGTATATAAATATTTAGTCTACCAGCGTATCCTCAACTGGATAATGGGTAAGATGGACTGTCTCTGCCCACATTGGGAGAGGTAGAGTTAAGGCCTAAAGCAGACTATCACAGGGCCGGCACATACTGTAGACAATACTACATTTATGTGGACAAATTGGATACTCACCTAACCCCATATCTTTAGAATCTGAAGGAAAAGCCAAACAAAGGAAGAACATAAAAACACTCAAGGGCCCCAAATGGATGTGACTGTTGTTTTAACTCTGATAGGGTTATTAGGGTTCATTTTTGATATATGGTATAGATCAAGCAAAGATGTTAACCATGTTAGCATTGGCGGGGCAGGTATGATGTCACAAGCTGAATATACTTCCTTTTTTGTATTGTTGAGCTTTTAGTATAAGTAGACATCCAATACATAAGCACTCTACTGTTTTACATGTTGTTATCACAATGCAATACACAATGTTATATATTGTATTTGATTCGCACACAACACTGTTTTGATATTTTAAGACCAAATGAGAACCTTCTGTGCAACTGACTTATGATATATAGTCTTTTCTTTTGATCATTTCAATAATGGATGCAAGTTAGCAACTGAATTTTCTTTTGTGTAATAATTTAAAAAAATCCAATTACAAACAACAGCAACAACAAATCTCAATTCAAAGGTGGGGTATATGATGTCCAGAGAGAATATTTTTTTATGTTTATATTCACCACGCCAATATTTGACGCTCAGCTATTTCTGCGTAACTTTACACATAAGTCATATGTTCTTCAGAATACCTACAGTTAGAATTAATATTGTTTATTTATTTAACCTTTATTTATACTTGAGATATCATTGAGGGGAGACCCTCATTTGCAATGATGTTGAGAAACAAAAACAACAATACATACACAATACACAATGCAAATACATCAAATATACAAGAGAAACATTTTAGACAGGTGTAGAGTGGCTGGAAATACAACTAAATTAGTAAAAGTACAATATGGTCTAACTAAAACAGTTACAGTTAGAGTTTGGTAGATTGTGATAGATAATGTGAATAGATAAATGATCTCAGATGTCATTTAACTCATCCAGCATAGGTTGTAATGTTTGTTTCATGGGAGTAAAATTGAGCTCACGGTCACAGGCAGAGAATGCTGGCATGATAGGGTCATGATCATTATTGACTGTTATTGAGTCTGTTCTAAGCATGCAGATGAGGGATATCTATTGTACCAAATCAACACAAGGTCAGAGCCATAGTTCCTTCAGATTTAATTGTGTATGTCTCTGAAAAGAGTAGACTCTAACACTGTCATGAACTGATCTGCTGCTGCTGTAGATCCTTTTGGTTATTCTCAAAGATTTAAATTCTGAACTTAATATTTTATCACATAATTTGAAGTTATGATGAATCCAACTTTTTCTTATCGCAGTAAAATGGCAAATGACTGACATGATATCTACAATTCCTCTTAGTTAGTTTCATGAACATAATACTTCACCATCAAATATACTGGCAATGCAATCCTTTGTCAGAGTTGGAAACTTGCCATCCAACAAAAGAGGACACGTCAGAAAACAAAGTTCACTATTCTCACCCTGGTAATTGTTGAGTAATTGGTATTGATTGACAGCTGGTTACTGCTACTAAAGTGGGAATTTTAAAGGATACATTTGTGAAGAAATGCAGATATAATGCTGTCGTAGCTGCTATTTCTGCTCTAACCCCTTCAGACCCTGCGTCCATTGGAATGGACATGACATATTTCTTTCTCTAAACCAGTGGTTCTCAACCGGTGGGGCGCGGACACTCTACCGGGGGGGCGCGAGGGGGATGGAAAAAAAAAATAAAAAATCTTAATTTTTTTTTTTTTTTTTTTTTTTTTTTTTAATTTCAATTTTTTTATGTAGCCTAGTTCAGAGATGATATGTATTTTCTTTCTTAACTTTTTTTGATAGGTAGTTGCCAAGTTCATCACTCAAACACTCCAATCCACTGATATGAGATCAGTTTGCAATTTTCTTTTCAAGTACTGAATTAATGGTAGGACTGTGGCCACTAGAACTGGTCTCTGGTCAGCAAAGGTCTTGAAAACAGCATAAGTCTTGAAAACAGCATAAGTGTGCTTGTGACATGCGTGCCACCCATGCACGTGTATGGGCACGTGTCCCAGCAGATTTTTGAAATCTGAATAAAAAAATTTAAGTTTGTAGTTAGCAAGTGTAACATATTTAGGGCAGAATTTCATAAATAAAGGTTTATTTTTTTAGCAAGTTGTCCAGTTGTTAGGCATCTGGCTGCCAGCAAGTTATGTTGTCTTGCTAATTTTACTATTCATCTGAATTGAAATAAATATTGACTTTTTCCTTTATTTTCTTCGCCAGAATGCACCAGAATGCTTAGATTACATGTTAAAAACACAAAAAAATCTTCTGGGGGGGATGACCCCAGACCCCCCTTCAGGGGTTTAGTTTTCTGACAAACATTACAATGGATACTAACATGATTTGGGCATTTGGGATTATAAATCATCTTTGAATTGGTTGTACAACATATCACATGCTATTCATTCAGGGGTGCGATGGCCACCCCACTCTAGCTCTGTAGCCCACCTTGGCCACCCCAGTCAACATTTCCTGGAATCGCCACTGAGACACACACAACTCCGCGTTCAGGCTGCACAGCACATTAATCGCAGGTAGCATTTTGAGCTAAATCTGGCCACTTTCCAAATCCAAGACTCAATAGTTGAAACATTCTCTAAACTGGGTTGTCAGACAGCAGTGTTTCCCATTGATCATAGAATTTGTTTTGTGAAGCTTTTTCATAACAGGTATACCTATTGTAGAATTTATTCTGTGTATGTTCTATTTAGGCTACTATTTTCTTCTCTTGTAAGGAGATTTTAAAAAAAAACATTTCCTCAGTGTCTCATTGATACAATCTCATAATTAGCTTTTAAAGTGCACCAGAATTTAACGTTAAAATATAAGAAATTTCCGGACCCCAACCCTAAACCCAATGTTCAACTCAAAGGTGCGCCACTGGCCTAGCCCTTGTGATAATAACAATAATAGTTTATCTATCTATCTATCTATCTATCTATCTATCTATCTATCTATCTATCTATCTATCTATCTATCTATCTATCTATCTATCTATCTATCTATCTATCTATCTATCTATCTATCTATCTATCTATCTATCTATCTAGGGTGGTGTGTGTGTGTGTGGAGGGGGGGGGGGTTGTCAGGGTCGGTGGGGGGGCCCAACTGGAATGACCCAGCTTTGGGGGGGCCCAGCTTGCAGAAGGTTGAGAACCCCTGCTCTAAACCAATAAATACTCTGTAATTGGATGATGTCAGCACTGCTGGTTACTGATTGGATCCTGATTATCCAATCAAAATCATGTAATGACTTTGAGCATGCTCTGAGAGAGTGACAGACATCTGACAAGACAAGTATGGCTGAGCCGATCCAGAGAGGGAAGAGTAACTGCCCATTTTCAATCTAAAATCTACATTTGTGTTCATGCTAGCCAAACAAACGTGCTCTCACTATAATTTCAACTATTACAAGTGATAATATTTGAAGTTATTTTGAACATATGTCACGTAATTAATTTGTAGGATTTTTTCAAAGTCCGATGTCCATTGCAATGGACATCAGGAGTCGGGCGAATAACCTTTTTAAAGGTTAATTAGCAAAGGCCTACTATAAAAAGCATGGTTATGTGTTGGAAGTTCCATGATCGTTTACTGAAGGCAAAACTGATTTCTTTTTTATGTCATGTTATCTACAATCCTACATATATTGTCTTCATGTGCATGTTCAGACCGCGTCATAGCATTTCCCTCTCTTCTAGTAGGCACTGGGCTTTCCTGGTGATGACCCCACTGCTGTTGCCTACCCTCGCTGTGATACACCTTATCAAGTTGATGTGCATGTTCAGAAACTTACACAGACTCAACAACATCCAGTTCCAGATGTTTAGGCCATACCTGAGGACATTTATGCCTTTTATTTTGAATGTTTTTATGGCATTTTACGTGCATCGTGTCCTGGCGTCCATTGGAATGGATATGAAAAAAACTCGTAAAAACATGAGTTTGAAAAAAAAAAAATATCCACTCTGTTTTTATGTATCTGAATCAGTTAAAAAAATGGTAACACTTTATAATAACTATCCATTGTAACTCGTTAATAGATCATTAGTAAACTCTTAATTAATGATTATTAATGATTTGTTAAGTGTTTGTTAGCAGTTTGTTAAGGATTTATAACAATGGTAGATAGTTAATAGCTTAATAATTGAATCAATTCATCTGGGACGAGGCTGAAATAGGCTATAGACTATACACAGTGCATGGGCAACTGAGGGCAGCCCCATTTTCAAATATTTTTAAATAAAATCAATACACACTGTGCATGCCATGGACTTGAACGGGACGTGATCAGTTAATCTCGGATTACCTCCCAGATGAAACTGATTCAATTATTAAGCTATTAACTATCTACCATTGTTATAAATCCTTAACAAACTGCTAACAAACACTTAACAAATCATTAATAATCATTAATTAAGAGTTTACTAATGATCTATTAACAAGTTACAATGGATAGTTATTATAAAGTGTTACCAAAAAAATAATTTGCCCAGCAGAAAAAAATGCGGGTCTGAAGGGACTAATACAGTCACTTGACAGGCTCCAGGCTCACATGAAATACCAAAAAAGAAGACACCCGAGGGCTTGTTTTTATTGCCTCTCTCTCCCCCTCTCCTCTCTACTGTCTAAATATTTAAACATATTCAAAACGTTATGATTGGATTCAATCTCAAGCACAAATGGATCCCCAAAAATCAAGGTCAAATAAACAAATTAAGAATTCAGAATTATATTTCTAGTTAGGGCCTCAGTATTTCTGAAATGCTCGCTATGACCCTGTATGTGGCCATTCTAGAGGTCATTCTTGTTCCTTTTTGTCAGAGTCTGTGTTCACTTAAAGGGGGGTACAAATTG
Source organism: Hyperoplus lanceolatus (assembly GCA_026929865.2). NCBI lineage: Eukaryota > Metazoa > Chordata > Actinopteri > Uranoscopiformes > Ammodytidae > Hyperoplus > Hyperoplus lanceolatus. The sequence goes on along the minus strand of CM049415.1, from coordinate 14,887,910 downwards.
AGACTTTTTGTCCCTGATGGAAAAAAAATGATGGTCCTCGGCAATAAAGAGGTACAGAACCTGTTGTGTGCTTTGCCCTAGATCTTTCAGCACCTGCCAAAACACGTGAATAAATGTGCACTGAAATCCATTGAAGGAAAAAGATGTTTCTGTTAAACTGACCCTTTTAGTAAGAGTCACTACTTGCTGAACGAACAGAGGGGGAAAAATCTAGACAAATTGGATTCATAGCCTATGGAAATGACAGTTACAGTTTTTTACGATTGCTAAACCACAGTGGGCACAAATGGAACGACAAGTGCAAAACTCTAACAACAGTATGCAGAGCAGCGGTTCATTCGGACCAAACTGTAGCTCGTTTTAGCTTGTTTTTCATTGCTTATGCACAACCTTCAAAACTCTACACACCTATCTCATGGCTTAACCACAGCCTGCACACCACTGTGGATTTCCAGCACTTTTTTCAAATGCTAACACACTGCTGCCACAACTATAAACCACACATTCAAAACAGAATGAATCCCTTTCAAACACTGCGGATTGCAATTTCAACTCAAACACTAAGATGTCTTGTTTAGACTTGTTAGTGAACATATATACAGTATAAAGGGAAAGCTCAAAAATATTTTTTTTTTGGGAAATGGACCCAGGAAGACAGGTTGTTGGAGGTACAAGAGTGGCAGTGAGAGTGTGGATGTGTGGAGGAAGACCTAGAAGACATAGAGCTGTAATGTCTGATGAAATACAGTAAGGGCAACACTGATAGACCCTGTTGTGAATCATGGTCTCTCATTGAGAGAGGCAGGGTTGAGAGTGCAACCCAATCTGCAAAAATCGAAAGTTGCATCTGTAATACGAATTTTCCAGCAAACAAACAGCTTAGAGTTGCATCCTTACAGTAAATGACAACATTACAGGAATTGATTTCTGTATTACAATTTTAGAATATTTACACAGATAAATACTACATTTGGAAATGTTTTCAATAAAGTATACAAAATGTGTATCTATTGAAGCAAACTTCTTATTTTCATTTATTTTTGTTTTCCAAAAAAAAATGGTATGTTATAAAATAAACAATTTCATGTGAAATAATTTCACCCTTTCATCAAAGAAAATATTATGTAATTTGTGTGAAATAACTCATATTATTCAAACTGTAAAGATTAAAAGTTTGTAATTTGTATATTGGGGTTTGATGCTAGTGTTTGTACTCTGAGCAGGTTCTGAGTGACAGTGTGTGTTATCTCAATGAGGCTGGTTCATAGTGTTTGCTGCACTGAACCTGTTTTGCAGGTGAGGTGAACTGTTCAGCTCCAATGACTGTTGGTAGTGCAGACTGTAGTTAGAGTTTTGCACATTGAGCTACAGTTGTGCCCACTGTGGTTTAGCGATCGAAAAACTGTAATGGTCTGGTAACTACTTGGGACCTTTGTGTTAATACTAATCAAGTAATATGCCTGAAATGCCGAAAAGTTAAGTTGAATACATTTACAATTTTTTTCGATGGTGGCTAAGGTTGTGTGTATACACAGCAAAGACACACAGGACACACACAAATGGATTAGAGCAAGATTTGAGGATGTCAGTGTTGGCCTGTTAGGCTGGTGGTTGTTTGTTTCCATGGTCTGGAGGCTGCAATAAAACTTTTATAATGGCTGCCAGTGCAACTGACTGCTTTACCATCTGTCGGGACAATGAAGATGACATTACGTGCGTAAAACTAATGAAAACAATGATGTGTGAGGTTGCAGGGACATATCGTAATATGTTGACTGATTACTTGGGATCTCTTCCGCAGCAATGGTAATATCTTTTCCCTGTGGCAATGACAGGGCAACATAAAGCAGCGCTGACAGCCCTCCTTATGAGAGCCTCATATCAGCAGTTAATGTGCCGAAACGTTTACTTCATCTTTGTTGTGACGCAGACTTCAGTGTAGCGGCATACATTACTGTTGCAGCCTCTATTGTTTACTCACGGCAAACTTTTGATTAAGCCAACTGATGATTATGTATATATTAGAGTGTAACCTTTTCATTGATGGAATAAAATCCAATTATAAAGGATGCATAGAAAGTGAGGAGCAAACTCTTTTGAATAAGTACTGCTTTAAAAGTTGTGTTGTTACTGTCTGTAGGGAGCATTAATAGTTGAAAAATATAATATAATGTCATAAATATCAACCCTGTTCACTGCATCTTCTCTAATCAGGTTAGATTTTCTCTGACGCTTCGATGTTTATCGTCTACAAGATGCAGCACTTTATGGGCGTTTTTTGATTTGGTCTGAATCAGGTGGTTAGATGGATCAGTGTAGTTCAATCATCTTCATCATGCAATGTGTTTTGCAGCCGGCAGAAAAATCAATCATTGTTGTGAATGACTTACCTTGCAGACTCAAGTCTTTTATTTCCCCTGTAAATGGATTTTGATTAAGGTAAGTTCACAGAATTCTCATTATTTCTATTTAACAACCCATTAGTGTGTCTCAGACTCAAAGTGAAAGGTTGCTGTTGCCTGAGAAGGTAATGTAGTGCATTCATAAAACCGCTCCTTTGTAGTATCATCTCCCTTTATTGTGCTCTTCACTGATTACAACTCTGAATACAGGTATTAATGAAAGGGGTCAACATCTAATAAGTCAACACTCACAATATTTGTAATGTATATTACATTCTACATATAGTCCAGACTCATTTGAAGAGAGACATTCTTGGTAAAACATGGTTCAACATGCCCGGTTTATTTGTTTCTGTTTTGGTTTTTATCATTAATTACTTTGATATTATCCACTTGTAGTTTGTGTAATGATGCAATGTATTATTTAGTATCCTTTAAACTTGCTTCATAGCAACAAAAGTTAACTGATGTATCTTTCACCCACTGCAGAACTTCACACAGTTGACTATTCTCTTTACTCTTCCTAGATACCTCAACACAAACCAAAATATGTGAGAGATGATCAAATACAACTACTGTATGTGAACGAAAACCATTTAAGAATTTAAGAAATCCTCGGTGTATCCAATAACTGTATCACCAAGTGATAGGTCACCATCTCCCCCTACTGGAGAAACACTATTTGCACTGGAGAACACAATCAAATAATGTGCAATAGACCGTATCAGACTAATATATAGCCTGTATACTGTAGATTAGTTTATAGATTGGAATTTGCAGTGGGCACACTGCAGTGTGAAGAGGTTGCACAGTGTAATTGTTGGACTATAAAATCAATCAATAAATAACTTTTAAAGTGCACCATTTTTATTGCAAAACAGACTGTTGTACATTAGGCATCCAGGCCTATTTGTATTCCAGTGCATGCTGTGTAACAAGCATTGGCATAGCAGACTCATAGGGGGACCAGGTGGTAGAACTGCTGCAGGGCCCACCAACCTCTTTGTGCCACACAATGGTTGGACTGCAATGTAGTTTAGGAATGGGCTAACACATGAATACAGTCCTAAGGGACTGTGAGAAAATTATTGAGGGGGGAGATGTGGGGGGGGGGGGGATTAAGGTAGTCTGATTTTTTTTGGAGAACAGAGAAAGGTCTTTGATTGTTTTTCTCATCCTAAATCTACATTTAGATCCAGCATCTTTTGTAATGCATTGACTCGCACCATTGTTCATAACGTCGCACTTTGCCATAATGCAGGGAGGACAACAGTGATGTGTCTGTATGTATCAAGGCCCTTATTGATTAATGAGTAATTAATGATGGTGCACATTAGAAGTGCCATTGATGGGGGTGCCCTTAGCTCAGTTGGTAGGGCGTCCCCCCCGGCCCGGGCCCAGCAGCAGACCCGGGTTTGATTCCCGCCCACGGTCGTTCTCTGCATGTCACTCCCCTCTCTGCCCCATTTCACCTCTGTCTCTCTGCACTATCAATAAAGCATAAAAATGCCCAAAAAATATCTTAAAAAAAATACTAATAAGTGCCATTGAGATATTTAGGCTCTAGAGAAAAACCCTTTTCATCTAAACACCAGACTCAGGGGAACCTTAAGACGTTTGAGGTTCGATACAGACTGATGTAAACAATCAGTAATGACTCTCCAGACCAGCAGGTGGCATGCCCAAGCTGTGATTAAGTCTCAAACTTTTGATCATAGAAAACAACTTCCATTATTATGATTCAAACCTATTGGCTAAGTTCTACAAACGTTTGCCTGAAATGATCGAATTTTCCCCAAAAAATGCATCTAGTAAATAACACAAAATCTTGACGATCACACAATCCTTCCAAATGCATTTATTGATTGTGATATTGTTCCTGTTGCCTTTATTGATTTTTTATTCCGTACATTATGTAGGTACTTTGATCATGAAACCAAGAGCAGATTAAGCTATTACTTGGTCTTCAGTCAGTTCATTGGCTGAAGCTTGACTGTGTGGTGTGAATACAGCAATGACTGCATGTTGGTTGAATACTCCATTTGACGATGACCGGAGGAACTGCCCATTCTGACCAGCAGAGGACAGTGTCCCCATACTTCCATATTTAGTACGGCAGAAAAAGATTTAGGATGTCCCAATACATGCACCTCAATTGTAGTATGCTGAACATACATAAATGCCCCACTAACTCCAAAAGCATTTTGAAGTATTCATCTTTATTCTTGACATTTCTCGACATCTTGAAAAAAAAATCTTCCTTATCTGATTTTTTTTTTCTCTCCTGTGGCCCAAAAACTCTTCTGTACTTTAGTATGTAGTGTAGTAAAAAGAAAAAGTATGTGATTTGGAACACAGGGAATATTTCTCCTGTCATGTATACACATGTAATGAAATTTGTAGAAGTAGTAGAAGAATGTTGGATTTACCTTTGTTCCGTGCATATGAATAGCCTTTAATAATACTGAAGAAGTTTCAATCAGTCAAAACAATGATCTTTAACATAACTTTTCAATATGTGTTGTGTTCATATTGAAAAGCAGTGTATCACTCCAGGTGGTGTGACCTTCTCCAGGTCCAGGTGAACCAATTACCTGCTGTCAAGCTAATTTGAAAACAACTTTTAAGGTTACATTATTTAATGATAGGGGAGAGTGGTATAGACTGGCTCCGCCCGCCCGCCTACTTCCGGCCAAATTTCATTTTCCCTTCAGTAGTCAGTCTGGAGCTGCATTCCAATAGTAGTTGCACTTGCCCTCGTTCATTTACCCTCAGCCCTTGGTATGACGTAACAGCATACGTTGCACAGAGGGAACTTGGAGAGCGGAGGGAGACTGGGCGGGGGAGGAGCGGAGGATTTAAATGGAACCCACTAGCCCACTTGCCCTTGTAGTCGCAATGGACCGTCAGTTACATAGGTAAATCTGAATGCAAATAATACAGAATTATAACATTCTGCTACGGTAGCCTCTGTTGCAGAAAGCCATTACATAGCATAACAAACATTGAATTTCGGCACGGTAACTCAGATTATCAAGATATTGTTACTTACACATGTAAATTGTTTGCTCCGACATATTTTCTTATTTATGTTAGTTTCAACCAAAAACATTTGTTTTAAATAGTCCTCTAATTGGCAGCCATCTGTGTTATAGCAGCAATGTGTAAACTGCAATACATTCACTGGATTGTTCGTATGTAAATAGGATAGCCTAATTGAGGCGTTTTGGAATATATTTATATATATATATATATTTGTCCTGCGGGTGGCCGCGATGTCCCTAAAAGCATACAGTCTACCGGAAAATAAAAGGAGAAGAAGAAGAAGACAAACTGCAATGCAGTGTGGGTGATATCCACCTCGGAGTGACCATGGATGTTCACTTGATCTCTCAGCCCTCCGAGGGTCTATATCATGAAGTTCACTTCAGTTTCCAGACAATTGGAACGACACTTAAGATGGCGGCGGGGATTCCCCCGAGGGCAAGTGCCTAGGGCAAGTGAACGAGGGCATGTTAAATGGGTATTGGAACGCAGTGCAGAGTGGCACTGGGCAGATCCAATAGTTTTAAACTTCGACAGACACCCGCCTCCAAGTGCGTGAACGTTTGCCAATTACAGCACTTCCAGACCTTCTGTACAAATGAAATGAAGTATGATGGTCTGGTTGGACCAGGCTAGGAGAGTGGGGGGAGCTGTGCCACTTTTTACTCAAAGTGACTTTAAAGTGAGGCGTTGACAGTAATGTCTCCAACTAAAACATGTACAGGTATATACTGTATATTTCGGGATGCGGTGCATCCCTGGCAACAATAACTTTGGATCTGAAATAAACAGTTAACTTGCCCCCGGTGTGGGGTTAGTTGTACCTTTGGAAAGAATACCATGGGGTAAATTGTGCCATTGATTTATATCTCAAAAACTTGAAGTAATTTTTGTTTACAGTACAATTTCAGCAATTTATTACCTTCTTTCATACTTTAACTTTAAGAATGCTTTCCGAAACTATATATTTCACTTTTAAAGATGATTTGGTACGGTTTGACCCCTGGTATTTGTACTTCTACTCGTGTAGGATATTTGAGTGCAGCCCTGGAATGGGTTCATCTTCTGCTGACACAGCTATGCACAGCATCTAGAAACGTAGGCTGTTCAAGTCGTAAGTCTTTTGCTGTCATTTGGTGGAACACATTAATAGAATGGTATTCTTTCTGATGTTTCTTATTTTTAGCATTTGAACAAGGATTTAAACATGGAATCCACTGTGTTTTTGTACTGTTTTGCATTCACCGTAAAGATTCCAACTTTCGAAAGGGATTTTTCACGTTTTTTTGTGTCATACATATGCACTTTCCTTGGTGTCCTCCTACATTCTGGTACTGTTCAACTATCTCAATCTCAGGTGGTTATCCCCTGCCTACTGAAGCCAAGTTGTGTTGCCACATGCTTTTCTCCAAAGATACTTTGGCAAAAAAATATATATTTACTAAAAGAGAGGGAGATGGAGAGAAGAAATCAGGAGGGAGCAGGGGAGAAAAGCTGGAGTGCCTGGTTTCTGGAGTGCCTCTAGTGATTCTGTGTCCCAGCACTATCTCAGAGAAGAGTGAGAGAGAGAGAGAGAGAGAGAGAGAGAGAGAGAGAGAGAGAGAGAGAGAGAGAGAGAGAGACAGAGAGAAGGAGGCTGGGAAGAATAAGGGGTCAGTCCAAGGATTGTCCTGGAAACGAAAACTACTTCTCTATGTGTGTGAGGAACGAGAGTGTGAGTTGGTTTGCTTTGACTGATGTTTAAGGTCTTTTTTGTCCCCCTGTGCACAGAGGACTTACTTATTATCCACCGCCATGAGTCGGACCACCTTCTTTGAGGTAAGTCTCAATGTACAGTATATAAACCCTCAGAATGTCAATTAATTTAGTGACGCTTTTAAATGAGGACTTTCTGATAGAGAATGTAAAGTTGTAGATCACTGTGTCTGTGTCACAAGGCCTTTAACAGTATCTCACAAGCTTCAACAGAGCAAACACTGTCAGGTTTAACAAGCATGTTGGTGGATATTTGTCAAGCTAACATACCACCACATGTTGACACCCATCTCATCAGACTTAAGTGCCCAGTATATATGGAATACTTAAAGAGCTAAAATCCTGACTTTTGCAATGAAAAGCAATCATTCTGCTAAGCATTACTTAGATGCAGACCAAGATTTCATGAATTTGGGTCCAGTCTTGTCTGACAAGGCCTGAGGACAACTAATGAAAAAGTAGCCGAGTAATTTGCTGTAAGTGCAGCAGGCCTATGAACTCAAGTTAATTTACAACATGCTCCAGGAAGTGGGCAGTGTTAACTGTTACACATAGGCGACAAGCTAGATTGGCAAATATTTAGATGGTTCAGGAGAAGGAGTCTGATCTTGTGACTTTAGATGGGAAAAATAGTCACATGATGGCGGAGCTGGCCCGAGGCATAAGCGAACTAAGCGGTTGCAGAGTTTGTGTGTTTGATATTTACATCATATTATAAGTTATCATACACAAAAGGAATACAATATTTTGGTCTAGATAATTAATAGTTTAATAATTGAATCAGTTCATCTGGGAGGTAATCCGAGGTTAACTGAACATGTCATGTTCACATCCATGCACAGTGTGTATTGAGTTTATTTAAAAACATTTGGAAATGGGGCTGCCCCCAGTTGCCCGAGCACTGTGTATAGTCTATGGCCTATTTCAGCCTCTTCTGTGAAAAAAATATAGCTGGACAACAGAGTTCTTCTGCTTTGTTCCTCTCACTGTATTTAAATGCATTCATCATATTACAGAGAAATATGTCCCGTAAAAGAAAAAGAGCTCCAAGCTCAACCCAGAGGACCCTCCATAATATCTTATTTTAAATTTTTTTTTTTTCTTCAATTGCTTCAATTCATCCGACCCAGTGTCTCCAAATTATTTGCTCGCACAAAATTCCTCAGATTTAGCCTCTAAATGTTCCTCTCTAAGTGCACCAGATTCATGCATTTCACTTTAAAAAGGTAAAAATAAATCTCCCGGGGGGGCATACCCCCGGGAGGGTCAGGACCTCGGCTGGCTACTATTTTCACCCAGCTGGACATTGGAGGCACTAGCAGAAAACACTGGCTGTGAGTGATATTTAACAAAAGTCAAATACGGGCAGTGCTATCACTGGACAGGGCCCCCCAATCATATTCCGCTTAGGCAGGGCTGTACGCTTATTTTTTTAGGTGGTAGCACTGGTGCTAGCAAGCAAAAAAATTCAGTAGCACAAAAATTAATTTGGTAGCACACAAAGTATGATCGAAAACTTGCATAACCCTAACCCTTGCATTTCACTGTAATTACCTTTGAGCCTGTCATCTTGGTCTCATTTGAGATTCTCAATTAATATTATATCCTAGTGTGTGCAGTAATAATTGTAGAAAAATGAATAGGGGTGCACTGATTGCAATTTAGACAAAATAATCTAACCTGCCAATTGCAATTTTTTGCTGATTCAGAATTATTCCTCCCCATAAAAATATAAAAATAATATCTATATCTATATATTTTTTGTATCTAGGCCTGCATATAATTATTATATTAATAATGTTATTTTTTTTCTTCTGTTAATTAAAACCAAACTTTAAAACATTAAACATAGTCTATTAAATAAAAAAGTATACATATTGGTACAATTTAGGATACATTAAATAGGTTGTTGTGAATGTGTTGGGAGTTGTTCTTCAGTGGCTTATTTCAAACTTTGTTTTTAGACTACTGTTGACTTTTCTCTGCAGCTGAATGAGTTGCCTTTCTAGCTAGAGCACTGCAGGGCTGTGAAGCGCTAATTTCCTGTTCATACCGACTTCAAAATAAAAGTCAACTCATGTTTGGCTAGTAACAGGCTTTTAACGTGAAGTCGCACAGGAAATGTTCTGTTTGCACACGCGCTAACTGAACTGCGGTAATGTGCCGTCTCCTTCCGGTTATTACCTTTGGTGAAGTTTTTATACGCTAGAATCGCTGCTTGAGCACAGATCCCGAGGACACATATCTTTCAGCCTCTCCTCATTAGCAGCCTGTCGCACTGGTGCGATTGGACTTGTATTCATCATCGCACGTCATCAATTTCAGTAGCAAATGCGATCAAAACTGTCGCACTGTACAGCCCTGCGCTTAGGGCTCCATGAATGCTTGGGCCGGCTCTGCATGATGCAATTAAGACCACTCTTATATCTGTATGCTGAATATGAAGCCACATCCATCAGCTGGTTTGTTCAGTTTAGCCAGGCTGTTTCCCAGTGCTTGCAGTTGTTTTATTCTTTTTGAGATAGCCTACTGCTGTTTCTAGCTTCATATTGAATAGACAAACACAGGAGTCATAGTCACATTCTCATCTAACTCTTGGCAAAATTGAATATATGTTTCTAGAAGTATTTCTTCAACCTTTTCCCTGGTTCATGAGTACTATACTTTTTAAGATTTGCAGGCAACTTTGAACAAGCACTCATGACCTTATCATCTTAGCAACCTCATCTTATGTTAGAGCATAATGGCATCTTGTCCAGGGCCGGCGGTAGCCAGGGGCCAGGGTGGGCCGTGCCCACCCAAATGTGGGCTGTGCCCACCCAAACGTGGGCTGTGCCCACACAAACAAATATTTTTTTTTTTTTTTAGGTGGAAGTCCAGACCTACTATCGGACGGACCTGTTCATTCGCTGTCCAAGAAAATGTCAAATAAAATTCAGACAATTAATTAATACTAAAGAATATACCATTACCATGCATTGCTTCTAATTGTATTATTGGGTGGGCAGGACAGCCTGCCTCCAAGTTTCCCACCCGCTTATAGTGGTCACTGGTCAGCAGAGCCGGCCCGAGGCATCAGCGAAAAGAGCGGTTGCTTAGGGTCCCGACTGCCAGGGGGGCCCCCCAATTTTTATCTTTTATTTTTTTAGTTTGTGTGTTTGATATCAACATCATATTATGTAAATGTAAATTATCATACAATAAAAGGAATACAATATTTTGGTAGATAGTTAATAGCTTAATAATTGAATCAGTTCATCTGGGAGGTAATCCGAGGTTAACTGATCACGTCACGTTCAAGTCCATGGCATGCACAGTGTGTATTGAGTTTATTTAAAAATATTTGAAAATGGGGCTGCCTTGCCCATAGCCTGGTCCAACCAGACCATCATACTTCATTTCATTTGTACAGAAGGTCTGGAAGTGCTGTAATTGGCAAACGTTCACGCACTTGGAGGCGGGTGTCTGTTGAAGTTTAAAACTATTGGATCTGCCCAGTGCCACTCTGGATTAGCCAACCAATCGCATCATGTTTGGTCGTCACGTGTGTCATGAGCCGGCTTTTGACGATGCGTTCCAGTTGGACAGGGAACTCGGAAATTTCCGACTTCACTATATATTGTAGTCTATGAATCTACCGGTACCTGGCAACAGTAACTTGTTAGAGCCTAACGTTTAGTTATTTGGAAGAGAAAGGTTTTAGGTGTCCACACTTTCGCGAGCATATGCACTGGAACACAGACAGGTCGGAACTTGGAACTACCAAGTCGGAAATCTCCTTCTTCCGAGTATAAAGGAACGCAGCATTCAACTGAAACTGGAGCGGGACTTCGACATCATCGTTCTTAGCCACTCGCTCTGTTCGTGATTGGACGACTGCAGATTCTCCGGCGAAAGCTGGGAAATGCACTGTACACCCAGACTGACTACTGAAGGGAAAATGAAATTTGGCCGGAAGTAGGCGGGCGGGCGGAGCCAGGCTAAATTGCCCATGCACTGTGTATAGTCTATAGCCTATTTCAGCCTTGTCTGTGGAAAAAAAAGATAACTGGACAACAGAGTTCTTCTGCTTCGTTCCTCTCACTTGATTTAAATGAATTCATTATATTACAGAAAAATATGTCTCGTAAAAGAAAAAGAGCACCAAGCCCATCCCAGAGGACCCTGCATAATATTTTATTTCAAATGTATATGTCTATGGAAAATCCATGTGTCTTTAGCTTCTAATTCATCTGACCCAGTTATTACCCAGTCATCTGACCAAATTATTTGTTCACACAAAATTCCTCAGATTTAGACTCTTAATTGTCCTCTCAAAGTGCACCAGATTCATGCATTTCCCTTTAAAAAGGTTACAAAAAATCTCCCGGGGGGGGCATACCCCCGGACCACCCTCGGAGTTTCTGAATCTCGCCTGTCTAATATTTTTGCACAGCTGCACAGTGGAGGCACTAGCGGAAAACACTGGGTGTGTGAATGATATTTAACAAAGATCTATAGTTTCAGCAGCGCTAACATTGGAGAGGGCCCCCTAATCATATTTCGCTTAGGGCCCCATGAAGGCTTGGGCCGGCTCTGAGCAGACGCAGAGATCTTACAAGGGCAAAAAAATTCTGCTCGCACGCTCTCGCATCTTTGGTCTCTCTGCCCAGTGTGCCCACCTAAAATTTCTACAGGCCCACCCTAATCTTACTGTCTAGATCCGGGCCTGATCTTGTCTATCTCTCATCCAATCTGCTAGCATCAATAGACGCATTTTTACAGTTATACTCTATAACTATAGAGTTAGGAGTTGAACTTTTCCGGAAATGAACCATTATTAAAGATAAAACTTTTTCAAGTGAAGATAAGCCATTACATTCACCAGTTTTCACGTTAATAGTAGCTATATGTCAGGTCAGGTGGTATTCATTACTTGGATGAAAATAACAAATCCAGCCCACCTCTGATGTGGCACGTATACGCACATGTTATTTATGACCTGTGCTGTCAGCAGTGCCCTGTATTCCCATGAGAGGACGAGGGCAACTGATAATCAGATTTGCAAGGGCACAGCACAACCGAGTGCACACATTGTGACGCCTTTGATGCTTCGTAAAACATTCAAATGCATCAACATGTGTTCCGAGAACGCAACTGGGAAGGTGTGCAGATGGAAAGCAAAACGGTCCGTGCATAAAGTGTTATTTAATTTCGTTTTACCGTTTTCCAGCTGGAATGCAGAAACGAAAATTCCATCCGAATTTTCCTTTCTTGTTTATTGGTACAAAACGAAAAACGAATATGACAGAGTTTTGTTACTTTGTATTAAGAGCTTAGTCCAAAGTGACAGAAAGGAAACGGAAGAACGGAGAGGTTTTATTTCCTACATTCAATTCTGACAGTAAAACAAATAAACCAGCCTCATTGGCTTTTCCGTCTGTGGGCGGACTTCTCCTGATTGGTTGCAGCGCTCCGTCAGTTGTGCCACTGAGCCTACTTCTGTATTTCCAGCGTAAAAGTAACCTTTATAAAAGGATCGAAAACTGATACATTTATCTTCAGATTGTGATCAATGCTTGCAATAAGAAAGTAGGGAACTCAGAAAGCAGCACATAATAAGCCTAAATAGGCTATAATCAACCTCTAAATAAAATGCGTGGTTGGACATAGCCTATAATAAAAGGTCGGAAAATTGTTAATTTTTTCATGTGAATATGATTTTTTCCTGATTTTATTTTTTATTTTTTAAACGTCACGTTTTGCTTTAATAGCGTCCATAGCAACAGGGGTGAACACCTCGCCAAAGCCGCAACATACGCCGTGACTATAACCTGCTGGATAGATGTTAGACCTACTCTGAGTTTGTTTTCACTTTACGCTGCAGAAAGAGACACTGTCTGTCACAACGCGTCCCTGTACAGTTTAAAGCAAAATCACTCCATAGAAATCTCCATCGGGATGATTTTATCATTTCCTGATGATTTTACGTTTGATCGATCATTTATCTGATCAGTAGTTCTCAGCCCTCTTGTCGTTCATATGGCGGCCACCTTACACATCGTGAACATGCTCTACATTCAGATTAATAAACCTAGTTGTATAGGCATATATCATTCTTTGTTTTATTAACAGGAGTGTTTTAGGATCAAGCATTTGTTTCTTCTGTTTCTATGGTGAATCATGTTATCAGCGATCCATTGACTATGGCTTTTACGAATGCGCTCAACCCAGAGTGAACACGCTCAGAGTTGATTGACCCAACGCTGATCGGGTGATCATAGCCTAATGCATATTTCTCGCTAACAATATTATAAAAACAGACCTGTGGTCTTGCCATTGCTAGGTAAAATTCATAATTTCCCATGGAAAAAAAGCCATTGGGGCGGCAGGTGTGTGTGTGTGTGTTTCACCGGGCGTGAAACGCTGTGTTCTCAGACGGGGCTTTGAGTGTAAGCTCCGACGCAAAGAGAGTGTCTCTTTCTCTCTCTCTCTCGGCTGCGCGCTTGCATTATAATGTGTTTGATTGCGTGTTGGTAGGGGTCCATGGCTGGTTTGTGTCCAGGGCCCGTGGACATGTTAATCCGTCCTTGCCTGTGCGGTGGCACACTTGGCACATGCCTTGCCAAAGTACTGGCTATAGAGGTAGGCTATATTATTGCACGTCGAAAAGTGACTCAAAGGGACAATGACCATGCGTCAATGAGGACGAGTTGGGGAGAAATGTTGAGTGGTTGGGAGTGAGAACGTGTTCTTACATAAAAAAAAATATGTGGCTAATTATATTATTCGAACATGTAGGCTATACATTTTACAGATTGTGCTCAATAGGGCATAGGCTATGGGTCAGTGTATGCTATGATCCTATTATAAAGGCTACTTTTACGCTGGAAGTACAGAAGCAGGAAGCTCTCAGTGGCACAGCCAATGAGGCTTGTTTATTTGTTTTCATATAATTGGGACTAAGCTCTTAATACAAAGTAACAAAACCCTCCGTTCACCCATTTCCTTGTTCTGTCATATTCGTTTTTCATTTTGTACCAATAAACGAGAAAGGAAAATTCGGATGGAATTTTCGTTTCTGCATTCCAGCTGGAAACCGGTAAAACGAAATTACGAGCGGTATATTCTTTTCTGTCACTTTGGACTCAGCCCTTAATACAAAATGACACTTTATACACGGACCCAAAACAAACCCATCTCCTAGGAAGCCTTTTACTGAGACGTCAGCTGGCTCCGATCCTTCAAAGCATGAACGAGCTCTGAAGAGAGAGAGGGAATTGCACGGTCTTTTTTAATGAATCTCTCACTCTATCGGGAGGATTTACTGATTGCCAGAACTTCAGGAGGGTGTAATTTGTTCAGGGACATTTGCATTTAAAAAGAAAGGGAGGAATTCACACCCATTTTATTTTGAAGATGTAATTGCTCTGATAAAGGTGAAGGTGATATACTGACACAAACAAAATAAATAATTAGTTTGTCGATGATCAAACGACTTAACAATCAAATGCAAACAGCAGATGGTAAATGTTTAGAGCTCTCTCTACTATTCTCCTTCTCTCTTTGTCGACTGTGCACTCAGCAAATCTTTAGGTATCCATTAGCGGATTATTACACTGTCCAGTCAGGGAACCAATTTAGCGAGGACAGCTCTGCTGAGCAGCATAGTATGGAGTGCTTTCGGGGCAAATTGTGGGCCGCCACCCACCATCCTCCTTGCACATGCCGTACATCACCACTGACACTGTCTAATTAAGATGAAAAAGATGTGTGCAAGAGAGCAGCAGGACAACACAACTTCTTCATTTCTTTTTTACCCTACTCAATCAGCGTCATTATATAGATTGATATTACTCAACTTGATCAGGACAACTGGACACATTTGGCAGCAGAGCGACCGAGAAACAGCTTGTTCATATAGGCCTAGCTATAGACTAATTTTATACATTTAAATTTTTTATATTTAATTATTTTTTCTCAATGTTTAAAATTGAGATGATGTTTACTGTGATCCATATTGCTTTAAGGACAACGGCAAGGTATATGTTGCACACTTGAATAATTAAACTCAAGAGTGACTTACTTGACGTATTGAGTTATGTTAACAGACACAGGCAAAGTACACATTTCGTTACGACATGTTCTGTCCGCCATTGTTCCAATAGCCTACTGTTCTAATAATGTGTAGCTTTCTGTCTGTTTACATCCTTATCTAAGTATTACACAATTGACCAAAATACATATTAATACACATAGAAATTGCAATGGAAATACACAAAATAAAAGCACATTGTGACTCCTGATAATTTTCCCAGTTCTTAACCTTGGCATACAAAGTAAACAAACACAATCTATAAATGTACCGCGACCGGACCCTAATGGCGACGGAAGAAGATTAGCTTAACTGCTACTGAAGTCAAGAGTACCTATTTGCAGACCCATGGGGGAAACCATTGAAAGTGGAGCTCCACCGGAAGCCACGCCCCGAACTCATTTCATTGGTCAGAATTGTAACCTACTCTGAATTTGTTGTCTTCTTTTTGTTTTACTGCCGGAGTTCACCTAGCGGTGAATAATAATACACAGTTTCCATCGGTTATGATGCTAGTACACAGTAAAATACGTCAGTTTGTTAAGGGTCCCACGTGGCCAGGACGGTGGTAAAATGTTAAGGTAGAAGATGAATGAAGCAACAAAGCTTTGTGTAAATCTTCTAAAATCCGTCTCTTTAATTCACAATTATCACACTAGGTCAATCACATACAAATATAAACTCTTATAAATGAAACACAAAAAGTGCCACCACATTAAAATAAACAGCTCATTTTAAAAAGCGGGGTGAAAGGCATTAACGTCTGACACATAAGGTGACAGTTTCCATTCTAGATCCTGATTGATTTATTACCAGATCCCTTGTCCTCTAGTGATCACAGTTTTAATTATTATATCATTTCTATATTCATATTAGGCTATTGCACGATCGATGCTCGTCTGTGACTTTGTGATCACGCAAATGAACGTAACAATCGTGTGCAGCCGCAGAATTACATTTCAACCAGACATAAATAGCCTATGTTCATATCAGGCTATTTAACGAGGCTCGTCTGTGACTTTGTGATCACGCAAGTGAACAGTAACGATCGCGTGCAGCCACAGAATGAGATAGGCTACAATACAATAGGTTTATTAATCCGAACACAGTTAGCATTAGCCTGCACTGCTGCAACAAGGTTCCAACTGACACTACGTAAAGGCTATTTACAGCTTCGTTTAAGAGGAAAAGACAAGCATTTGTTTCCAGGACTTCTAAGATAAAAGAGTTGATATTTGTATGTGATTGACCTACTTGTGATAATTGTGAATTAAAGAGACGGATTTCGGAAGATGTACCCAAAGCTTCGTTGCTTCATTCATCTTCTACCTCAACATCTACTTTTTACCACCGTCCTGGCCACTTGGGACCCTTAACAAACTGACGTATTTTACTGTGTACTAGCATCATAACCGGTGGAAACTGTGTATTATTATTCACCGCTAGGTGAACTCCGGCAGTAAAGCAAAAAGAAGACAACAAATTCAGAGTAGGTTACAATTCTGACCAATGAAATGAGTTCGGGGCGTGGCTTCCGGTGGAGCTCCACTTTCAATGGTTTCCCCCATGGGTCTGCAAATAGGTGCCTCTCACTGAAGTTGCTTATGACGGCATTACGACCTTTTAATACAACATTCACGGTAGAGTTAACAGGCCAACTCTTCCCCACATACCTAAACCCTTTCCCAGCTCATTCTTTTGCACATTCATGACTCTTATATTGTTTGTTCACACAGGCAAAGTACACATTTCGGTCTATCCGCCATTGTTCCAATACTGCTCTAATAGTGTGTAGCTTTCACAGGATAGAACAATATATCAAAGCCACCCTGTGGCGGAAATGAGATACTACATAGGCCTGTGTAAATATAAATGGAGCACAATGTTTACAAAATGAAACAAAACTAGAAGAATGACTAATAAACTAATTATGGCAAAAATAAGGACATGGGGGTGGGGGATATGGGGGTGTACTTATCTAACACTATTCTCACATATACACAGCCAACCTGTGGATATAGACTAGGCGACATGTAGTTTAAGAAGCCATGTATGTATTACAGTAAAGTACTTGATGCATTCGCACTGGGATAGTGTGTCAGTATTGTGAATGTATTGTGTTTTAAAGAGGCTAACATACAGAGGTAGCCTACATCTAACAGATATGGCTCTTGTGCTTTATAAAGGTGGTACATCTTGTGTTCCTCCACAGGTGAAGGTCATGGATGCCAAGACAAAAGAGCAGCTTTGTTTTTTAGATAAGGTATGCTGACATAAAACCATACAGTTTTACCTTTTGGTTTCCCCCCTTAGATATGCTAGTCCTAAGGTTTGAAACATTATCTTCATTCACCAGTCAGACCATATCTATTATGTAAAAGGTTGTTCTAACACTGCATTTAAACACTGTTATATTTGAACAGTCTGAAATATTCAAACACAAGATTCCATTGTCTCACACCAATTAGACAGCATTCTGAATCTTTTTAGGCATGTAGAGGTATGCCTAAAATTCACTTTGATATACTTTGTCTTTAGAATCTTTTCGACCTGCACTAGCATTTGAAATTATACTCAGTTGGTTTGAACTAATTCTTGCTTACACAGCATGAAGTTTCTAATGACTGTGAGCTTAAGGGGTTTCAACACAACAAAAACTGTCAGCCTCTTCACTCCAATGTTACATACTTTATGTTTGTCTCCTTTAAGGTGCAGCCCTACTCAACAGTAGGAGACATCAAGAACCTTTTTAACAAAGCATGTGAGTGTTCATATGTTCATCATGTGTTCATGTTACATTGTGCAGTGTTTTTGTACTTGTATAGAACTCTAATTTAACCCACAATCCAAGTTATCAATTTAAAATCAAATTACTGTATGCTGTTTTTAGTATAATTGTTTGTATATTTTATTGCACATTTACTGTGAACCACAATTTGAATGTGCGGTTCTTCGATATATAATGATGATTAACAAGCCCTATGCTATTGAGTGTATCATCATTTCACACCACTTCCCTAGAGAGATGTCTAATTAAAAACAAGTTCTTGTTGATTTCTCTGAAGACCAGCTCAGTGTCTATCTGGTCAGAAGTGTTAGCGAATGTTTGCCAAGCCAGGGGCCATTAGCACCCATCAGAGCAGTTGAGCTCAACATTATTCCATTGAGATCAATTATAATTGGGCCTGAGGCCAAAATCTGTGTGTGCATTATCAGCTCGATCCAACCCACTTATTGGTGTGTGTGTGTGTGTGTGTGTGTGTGTGTGTGTGCGCGCGCGTTTTAACCTGCTAAGATCCACAGTGCTATCCAGCAAGACAAGCCCTGAAACTTGATCCCAGTAAGTACCCATGTTGTGATTATTTACTGTAAGTCCCGTTGTAGTGCCTCATTAATAACATTAAAGCTGCAGTAGGAAACTTGTTACAGATTATAGAATTTGGACTTCATCTTCCACAAAAAAATATTGCTTGTGACAGCGTTATTATATTTACCATAGAGTCCTCCTGTGTGTTATGGTTTGTACATAAATGTATAGGTGTTCAGCAGTATAGCATGATAGCTCACTGTTATTTAGAAGACAATGTATGCTTTAGGATTTTATGTGTGTGTTTATCCTTTGAAAGTTTTATTTTCTTATGCAAAATGCTGCTGTAAATGTAATGTGAAAGATAGAACCTTGTTGAATCTGATGGGAGACTTTCCAATCACTGCCATTGCACAGTATAACCCACAATATTCAGTAACAACATTTGCAATAGCCTCTACTCTGGAGGTGAATTAAATCCATTTTCTAGTAGCCCACATCTTTACAGAGCCACCGTCACTGTGGAAACCAGTGTATGTTCTCGCACAAAATTGTTCTTTTATGTTCAGCATAAAAGGTGGACTGCTTAATGTGCATCCTTTTACCATTCATTTTAGCGTAAATTAAAACATTAAAGGCAAATGCAGCACAAAAAGAAAATAAAGAATACCCCACTTTGAGGTATAATGTTACCAGTCTTTTGTTGAGAATGGACTATAAGGGATATCTTGCTCCTCAAAGGCAGAGTAGAAAATATGTGGGCCAGTTAGTTACCCCTGAGGATCTTAGGTAAGGAGAAAGTTTGCTAAAAAGCCGATCAGACAAAACACAGTTTCAGCCACAAAGCTTTGCACACAACTGCATCGTATTACAATGAATGTCAGTATGACAATTGTTGCAAGTTCTGTCAGTTTGGTTTTGCAATTCTAGGAAGCTTTATAATCAAGAGACAATGCTTCACCGGAGAGTAGAGTTAATTAATGGTTCAGTTTCAGATGAGGCTGAATTTGTGTATATATTGCTTCGTCTTCTTTTTCAGAAGAAAAGGCACTCAGAGACGACGAGATCTTACAGAATCTACCTGTTGGGACATCTGCCACCATGTACTTCAGAGATCTTGGTCCACAGTTAGGTTGGACTATGGTAAGAGGATCACACTCAAAGATAACTGATGAACCAATAATGAGGAAGCTGAAAAAACAAATAATGGTCTGGCACTGCAAATTCATACTTAATATCAGTATTACATTCAAAAGAAAGCTAGTATAAAATAAAAATTTCTGTTTTCATTTACCTGCTTTAACTTGTTACTATGGTAAAATATTTCTCACCTTTTTGCTATTATGTACTATAACTGTAATTAAAAATAAATATAAAAAGGATAGAGTAAGGAGCCTCCATGACACCTCCCATGCTCCGAAGTACAGAGATAGCATAAAGTGTTAACTTTTGTTTCCAGGTGTTTCTGGCAGAGTGTGTTGGCCCCCTCCTCATCTACCTCCTCTTCTATTTTCGAGTACCATGCATTTACTCACACAGATATGTCTTCACCTCCAGTCCCCATCCTGTTGTTTCGTAAGTGGAAACTTACACAAATAATGGCAAAATATGGGTTTCAACCTGCAATGGTGCAAGTTTGCAGACATGGGTTTCATAAATTCTAAGTTTAGGAAAATGTGCATATTGTCTTTCTTGTGAAGACAAAGATGAGTTGATTGATACCGCTTATGTCACAAACACTGTTATCATGGTGAAGAGCTAGCCTGGCTAGCTAACAAGTAGTCTTGCAAATGACCTAGATAAAACCACAATGTGTAAATTTTACATATTGGATATCTTGCACTGATGAATGAATGAAATTAAATGAGATAGGGGAGAACGGGGTAAGTAGGCACACTTTTTACTCTAGTGAGAATTGCTTATCACCTAAACATCTTTCAATAGTAATTCCTATATTAAATTGAAGCTTAAGGTGTTGGCTTGAAATGTGTACCCCTCACTTTTTCTATCGTATTGTAATAAAGAAGAAATTAATCATCAAAGACACCCTTACACATTGTGACAACCAACCCCATCAAGGGGTCGGTTGTCAAACACTATGGGGTTGTTTGTCACAATGTTATCTTAATGGGAATAATCTTAAAAAGAAGGCAAGAAAGTAGAACTAAATTTGAAAGTTTAATTGCATTGTCAAGTTGACAAATAGGCCTACATAACGTTCTGTAGCCTTGGCAGCTGGCCTAGTTTGGGATGCACTGGGTTGTTTTGATTTTGTTGCCGTTTTTTCTTTTGCTTGCTAGCTGCCTTTTCCTGCTCTATTCTTTCCTTCTCTGGGGTGTCAGTGAGGATACAGCTTGACAATTTATTTCGTTATTGGGTTCCTTTTCTGGCTGCAGCCTTGAGATAACATGTGACAACCAACCCCCCAAAAAATTTGACGACCAACCCCAACTTGAATTTCTTGCTAGCATCAAGGCCAACAACCATCTGACAACTAATTAGCTTGCTAACCACAATCTAAACTATAGTTTACCCTTCACGCTTTGTATGGGTAACAAGTGTTTTGTTATAAACCCATTGTGTAAAAGCCTAG
This sequence comes from Hyperoplus lanceolatus, assembly GCA_026929865.2. Classification (NCBI taxonomy): domain Eukaryota; kingdom Metazoa; phylum Chordata; class Actinopteri; order Uranoscopiformes; family Ammodytidae; genus Hyperoplus; species Hyperoplus lanceolatus. The sequence continues at coordinate 14,866,734 of CM049415.1, read as the reverse complement.
AAGAAAAATACTGAGGAGCTAAATATTTTCAATTTGACATGAAAAACACAAACAGTCCTCTCACCTCAAAAGCAGCAGTCTAACTCCAAGGAAGACTATCTAGGTGACCTCTGATGCCAATTCTGGATATTTACATATCAAAATTTCACAGACAGCGCCTTCTGGTTCCGAGATATAACGATTGTGACAACCAACCCGTATGACAAATTACCCCTTTCTCCCCTACATGAGTGAGCTTTAGATGTGCTGCTTTAACATATTTTGTAACCTTCGGACTGAGCTTTTCAGTCTTTGTGCTAAGCTAAGCTAACAGTTTTTTTTCGCTTTAGCTTCAGATTTACCGTCAGACATGAGCAGGTATCAATTCTCTCATCTCTCATGTTTCCCAAAATGTCAAACTATGCTTTGAAAATGTAAACATGTATTATGTCTGTCATAGTTATAGCTATATATTTTAATGTCACTGTAGCTCTCTGTAATGGAGTGAAAGTTAAGTCTGTAAAATCAAATCAGTGTGAAAACAAATAGCGTTATCTCACGTCAGTGCACATTTGACACTGAAGAAAGATAATAAAGCTGTTTTTAAAAATCTATGACAGGATGGTTTAAACAGGCTCTTTAAGTCATGTTGAGCTGCTTATCGATATAGTTCTCTCCCTCTGGAGTTGTCATTTCCCAATGACATTTCCAAATAGGGCTTTTAACTTATGTCATCCATTTATTGTTACACAAGATTACACAAGATCATAACTCCTAAGTCATTTATACAGTTCAGCTTGATGGTGTGCTGCATAGTTGCATACTAAAATTGCATATGTTTATATTATTCAGAGCTTGTTTTATTATTTACAGTACATTGCACTTTCTTTTGCTGAATCTCAAAACTGTTGTTGCTGCAGTGACCCAATTTGGCTCTCTCAGGGATCATTTAAAATGTAATATTTTCTGATCTAAAAATGTAAAACCCGCTGCAAAAAAATACCATGCTGAAGTTGCATACTACAACAAAAATGTGGGCATCTCTCATTTAAATTGACGTGTGTGTGTGTGTGTGTGTGTGTGTGTGTGTGTGTGTGTGTGTGTTTCTGATCTCATCCCTGCTCTCTGTCTCTCAGACTGGCCTGTGCCTGTCATTCCTTCCACTATATGAAGAGGTTGATTGAGACTATTTTTGTGCATCGTTTCTCCCATGGGACCATGCCTCTCAGGACAATAGTCAGGGTGAGGACGTGGCTACCCTTGAAAAGACAGCCTAAGATTAAATGCTAACCTATTTTACAACGTGTGGCCTGTTTTACCTGTCTTATGCCAGCTACCATGTATGAGGTACTGATTTTAGCCTCAGGACTACCTCTGGTACAGAATGATGTTTACAACGGTCCCTGAGCAGTGTCTTAAAGAGGAGATGTATTAATAATGATTCTGTTTTGAGTGTTTTGGTAGTTTAGAAAAGAGACTGAATCAGTATAAAACAATATGTTTACATTCTCATTATCCAAATCATTGGATGCCATGCAGTGATAATGTGTTTTTTATTTTTTAGTATTCACACATCTTTATGTGTTTCCTCTCTTTTAGAACTGTGCCTATTACTGGGGTTTCTCAGCTTGGTTGGCCTACTATATCAACCACCCTCTTTATACACCTCCATGTAAGTCAGCCCAGGTACACACAAGTGCCCCACACACACACACACACACACACAAACACACACACACATGTTGTAGTGCTTTATCGGATTTCTTGGTTCAATAGGCCTATTAAGTGATATAATGTATTTAAGATATTTGATTTCATAATAAATATCATCATCCACAAGCAATTAAATTAGAACCGTAACATTTGACACACACACACACACACACACACACACACACACACACACACACAATCTTTATTTTAATTTCCGCAGCGTATCAACACCAGCCCCTTTCTCTCTTCACAGCATATGGAAAACTACAAGTAAACCTTGCATTATTCATATTTATGGTAAGTATACTGGTATTAACTCAGTGCCAACTTAAATTCAGTATAAACATACATACGTAGCAAGGTGTGAAATGCTTATTTTTGCTCCAGATCTGCGAACTGGGAAACTTCTCCATTCACTTGACTCTGAATAATCTGAGAGGAGATGGTGAGTTGTTGAGCTTTATTCTGTTTAAGTATTTAAATAAGGTATTATCCAAGTTAAGATATATCATATAGAATTTGTGTGATGAAATCATTCACAAAAACCACCCTATTTGATAATTTGGTTTGTATTCCATTCATATATTATACTATCTATCGTGTTTTCTGTTTCTCAGGATCAAGGGGCATAAGGTTTCCTATGCCAACCAAAAACCCTTTCACATGGCTATATGTCTTTGTATCCTGTCCAAATTACACATATGAGGTAATGAGAAAGCATTCAGTAATTAATCATGGCATACATATCACCCATGCTCTTGTATTTACCTCTCCTTTTGCCTGTGTATTTGACACATCATATAGGTTGGAGCTTGGGTGAGCTTTTCCATCATGACCCAGTGTGTGCCAGGCATGTACAGTACACTACCTTTTGTTGACATTTATCCACCTGTATGCACTAATAACAATGGTTTTAACAAAATGTGTATGTTCTAATAGTATGGTTTTTGTTTTCCAGTGGCATTGTACACATTACTGGGCTTCATTCAGATGACCATCTGGGCCAAAGGGAAGCACAGAGTCTACAGCAGAGAGTTCAAGGACTATCCCAGCCTCCGGATGGCCATTATCCCTCTCTTTCTCTGATAGTCATCATTAAAACACTTTCACTGAGCAAGGACGTTTGCTCCAGCACTATGCATTTTTATTTTTTCAATTTATACTAATGAATGAACTGGAAGGAGTGGGCTTAAGTGCAATAATATAAAAGCAATATGCTGGAGCCTTTAAACCTGCTGGGAAGGTTTTACTTGATAGTTGAGTTCCAAGAAAATATTTAGATTTTTACCTAAAAGTTTGATACATAATCTGTATTTCTTGGTATTTGGCTTCTATCAGGACTTGACTATTGGTTGAATTATGGTCCTTCATCAATACAGCAAGCCCTTATTCAAATCAGCTAGTAGTTTTCACTGCCAGCTGGCTTATTAGCTGGTAGATGGTGTTACTTTATTTAAGTGATGAAAGCTAGCAACGCTAATACAGTTTCAGGTTAGGAAATTCAAATAAATAAAATATTCTTTAGCTAATAATAAAGTGCCTGTGGAAGCAAACTTAAAGAAAAACATTAAAACAAATGGCAATCAAGCAGACATTCAATCATGCTAATACGCTTCCCCACTGTAGTCAGTGATTAATGATGTGGTTCTCTAGCCCTTACTGTTTAATCTCAGGTTTTTATTACACTGTTAGAAACTGTTTTTCTGTCAATGTTAATGTGAGTCATTTCAAGCTATTTTAGTATACAGCGAATCAAATAGGACATCTGGAAATAAGGTCCACATCTTTGGGAAAAAACATTTAACTTTATTTGACATGATGTTTCTCTCAGAAATGTCACTTTTGCGACTTTGTGGAAATGTCCTCTAATTTCACCATTAGAAGGTGGAATGCTAACAGGTTACAAAGACATATACTACCGTTCAAATTCAACCACTGAGCAGAATGCAGAGGGTGGCTTTTCTTTTTTTCTTCTGGGGGGGTTTTTTAGAATTAAAAGATAGATTATATTGTACTTTATTATCCACGTTAAAACAGTCATTCATTATTGAAAGATAGAAGAAAAGCGTCACCATGTGACAGGTGATTCTAAACTTTCGAACGGTAGTGTTTATATGATAAAGCGCAAAGACTGAACAAGACGTTGGTGGCTTAAAAATATCACATAATATCAAAATTAATTTCATAGCAGCAAGATTATTTTGTAAAGATGAATTGTTGTATTTGCACTAGCAGATTTTTTTGTAAAAGATTGCAAAACATCATCCAAAAAATGGTGGCGCTTTAAATAAAAGCTACATGAATAAAGTGCTAAGACTCTCAGCGTTATTTGACATGATCTAAAGAAGGCAAAAAACAAATGACGATCTCATTTGGCATATGAAGAAAAAGAAATACACAGGGCCTACGCTTTGTTCACAATTCACATAAAACTCCCATTACAACCTGATATTGACCTTATTTGACATATCATCAATCAAAGTCATGGCCCTTTCCATACATCTGAAGCTCTGTTTCATTAGGTCTGAAGGCCTTAAAGGTGTGCAGAATACGGAACACATAGCAGGCACATAAATGCTCCACACTTTTCAAATTTCAAAGCCCACTAACCCCCAGAAAAGCAAAGTAGAGCATGGAAAGTATCTCCACGTCAAATCATCAGTCAAACTTGACATATGTCAGGTCACATTTAAAGGGGCAGACTGCAATTCAAGGCCAAACACCACACAGTCGATCAACAAAGACAATAAAATTAAACTGATTCATTCTCTGTGTTTTTAGTATCCCAAAACTAATCAGGCACCAGTCACTTGGCTCTATCAGGCTAGAGAAGGAACCTGATGAAACTACAGAGAATACTCTGTAGATTGTTTAAAGTGTAGGTTTAACTTCTGCCAACTGGCATTCAGTCATTTCAAGTCAGTCTCTGAACTCGGCAGCCTCTGAAATGGAAGCCAAAAAAACTGTTTTCCAGTCCAGCTGATTAAAGTAAGTTCACTTCCCCAGAGAATGGATGGGTGTGGTGTCTATATATCGTTGTGCTCCAGCAGCTTTTGGATGCAAAACAATAGTGTCATCCTCTCTTGTCTGTTGCTTGGCGAAATTCACAAAAACCTAGAGGAAAATAGAAACATTCAGATCAAGCTGTTTTCCTCTGAGCCAACACAGCTGCCATGGCATGCATTGATTAAAGTGACATTCAATGCAACAAAGAGGACACAAGAGAATGAAAAACAATATACCAAGATTAGATTGAAATATCAGGTGGCCATATTAAATATGAGGAATGAATAGCAATATTTGTTAAATTGCACATCAAAAACTGCAAAACAAATGTACAACAAGGCTTATTTGCATAGGTACATTTCTGCTTGGCAGTGTGTCTGTGAATTGGGCGCTATTTTTTCTCTCATTTGCACAGGTTAAGCGGCTCATTACTTTAGTGGATTTGGAGTCTATCTATTTTAGCGGTCCGGTGTAGCTGTACTTTACTGTCACGTCACAGTCGTGGTCTCAGCGAAACCAAACACAAGGTACATCTAAGGCTAATATGAATGCTATTACACCAAATATTGAGGAAAAAACTCAACAGATTTTAAAAAAGGAAGAAATGTACACCCCTGTTTAACTTCTAATCCATAACACATCGGTTGCATTTTCCTGTTCTGGTTTACCTGATCAAGAGTGGTCTGTGAGACCGAGTAGTCCTCTATGTGGAGCTGCTCTTTGTTGGCTAGGACCATTTGGAAGATCCGAGCCAGGGATGAGGAGGAGATCTTGTACTGTAGGGTGTTGTAGTGTTTCTCTGTCTGGATGCAACCAGGGAAGGTGTTCTCCATGAACGCTTCTGCAGGGTTCAGGTCTGGGCTACAACTGGGCTTAGCTGCTCGGATCTTCATGGTCACTACGTAGCCATCACCAAACCTGCATTGACATTCATTTAAGGTAAAGCATAATCACACATTAGCTAAGTGGATCTTGCCTTGATTGTTGCATGATATTTTCTCTGAGAAATGTTTATATATTTTGAAATCTGATAACAAATAAAGGTAGGAAGTAAAATAACCAACTTGTATTTGAGATGCTGAATGGTTCCCAAACACTTAAAGGATCCATTAACCATAATTGCTAAACGTGTACACAGCGCCTCGCATTCCTCCATACTGTAAAGACAGACGGCAAAATTAGAATGATTTTATGCTCATCATAAATATGTTTGCATTGTACACACACTGTCGGTCACCAGCGCCTACCTGTGTGAGGTGAGGACCACAGCTCGTCTGTCCTGAATGACACTCATGATGGAGTTCCACAGGAAGCGTCTGGAGAGAGGGTCCATACCTGTGGTGGGCTCATCCTAATGTAGAGTAAAAAAAAAAAAAACATTCACTTATTAGTGGGGCGAATGTGGCTCAGGTGGTTAAGCGGGTTGGCCAACGATCCAAGGGTTGGCGGTTCAAGGCCCGGCCACCTGTGTCATGATTGTTGTGACCTTGGGCAAGACACTCCACCCACCTTCACCGTGCCTTGTGTGAATGTGTATGATTGCTGTGTGTTTGAGGTGGTGGTCGGAGGGGCTGATGGCGCTGAATGGCAGCCTCACTTCTATCAGTCTGCTGTGGCTACACATATTTTATCACCACCGTGTGTGAACAAATGGAACCTGGAACCCTGTAAAGCGCTTTGAGTGCCTTGAAAAGCGCTATATAAATCCAATCTATTATTATTATTATTATTATTAACATACACACGTAAGCACACATATCCAAACAATATCTACATTGTAAATCTATAATCCAAACCAAGGGTTGTCATTCGTTTTAAACTCACCAGCAGCACCAGTGCAGGGCAGCCGATCATGGCAATGGCCGTGGAGAGCTTCCTCCTGTTACCTCCACTGTAGGTTCCAGCAGTTTGGCCAGTGTACTCTGACAGACCCAGCTTCTGGATGGCCCAATCTGCAACCTAGAGCACAAAGAGAAGGAGATTTGCTGCCTCTTACAATTTCAGTCAAGCCTTAGTTAAGCTGCACACAAGTCTAATTTCACATAATGTATCATGCCTTAATTTGTAGACAAAGGGTGACTTTCTTTTTAAAGTGATAAATGTCATATTTTCAATTTTAAATCCAGTAGCAGCAAACATTTGAGATAGATAACTCCTCGTAGTTTTGGCGAGACGGACATTTCTGTTAGAACAGAAATGAATGACAAAAAAGTGTCTGTTAAGAAAGATGTCATGTCCAGTTACAATAATTCACGGCAAAAGCAGTACATCTCACCTTGCTGATCTCATACTCTGGAACCCCTCTGAGGCGGGCGTAGAGGTGCAGATGTTCTCTACCTGTCAGCAGCTCATCTATGGCATCAAACTGTGGGCAGTATCCCATGTTCTGATGGACATTCAGGATGTTGGTCAAAATGCTGAAGATTAAGTGGAAAAAAACATTAGGAATGCTGATTATAAGCCTCAAATGTAGGTAATATTCCAAATTGGTTACTTCGTATTGTAAAAAAAAACCAATGTGTTACAAACCTGTGGCCAGCAACTGAGGCCTCTCCTGAGGTTACCTCAATGTCTCCAGTCAACATCTTAAAAGTGGTGGTCTTCCCTGCTCCGTTCACACCCAGGAGACCAAAGCACTGCCGGGGGATCAGGATAAGACATGAGAATGAACAATGGAGTGAGCGTGATGTTTCCTCTTTGTAGTCATTCAATGCATCAGTTTTAACCACACAAACCTCTCCAGGTGACACTCCAATACAGATTTGGTCCACTGCTGGGATGATTGTTCTTGAATATGTCTAGCAAGGCGAGGTAATATAAATATATTTTTTTAGTTTCAATAATTTTTTGAACATCTGTTTTATTGTTAGGGTCAGTTGGCCATGATTGATAATATTCTGAAAAGGACCATCTCTCACCTTAGACAGGTTCCGAACGCGTAAAATGTCATTTGTTTTTTCAGTCTTGTAGATTCTCTCTCTTTCCTCTGCCACATCTACATCTTCTTCCAACACATGTGGCTTTGTGCAATTTGATATCCTGTTAACAGAAGAATGAACCACACAGCAAATCAACTTCTAGTGCCATTACATTTTAGACTGTGGCATCGGCATAGCAATCATATTATTACACATTGCACTTTACAAAAAGAGTAATTTTAAAATTATATATTGCAAAATGTGGTTATTCAAGCTCTACTACACTTACAAGCGATCCAGGAAGAAGCGATACTGTAGGAGAAGGTTAAGGATGAAATAAACGAATCCCTGAACTGCCATGCAGAATAAGTTCTTCCCAATGAAGTCCCAGCTATAGGGGTCTGGACTGTAGTCCTCACCTGAGAAAATACATAAGCATTAAACAAACCAAGTTTTCTTGTTACAATAGGAGCTTATCTTGAATTTGTTTTTCACTTTCTCTTCCTTTATTTTCTTTTTTGACACTATACAATTATTGTTGTTTTGTGTTTTGTGTATTTGTATGATGTGTCATACTTGTTTTTAATTTTATTTATTTTGTAATGTTTTGTTCGAAATAAAGAATCAATGAATGAATTAACTTAACTCAGTGATTGTAGTTGTGATGTTTATTTAACTTTTTTCCCCTTCAACTTCCCATATGAACTGAACATTACTGCTGAATCTGTTGCAGAGCATTTGGTTCATGTGGCGAGGGGAAAAGGGAGGGGGCGGGGGAGGAGGGCTGGAGTGTGCTACAACTCAGTTGGCTCGGCAAACGTACGCTATCAGATTTCATCCGAGTATTTGCTTGCGTGACCGTGAGTGACGTTTATGAGTATGTGCGTGTTTTGTAATTACCAAAGCGTGCATAGACATCCGTGACAGCCTGGTTCATGGCCATGTCTATGAGACCTCGGCCCAGGCAGTAATGTGGGAAGATGAGCAGCACCGTCTTTAACAGCTGGTTGAGCTTATACAGAGCCTATAGACAAGATCCAAAACACACACACACACACACATGTAAGGGCGATATGGAAGATGCACATAGGGTTGAATTCAGAGACAAGCTCTGTGGTCTTACCGTGGTGACCTCAAAAAGGTCCAGGATGAAGGTGATGGCACTGCTATTGATGCCAATGAAGAGGTTGATACATGACAAAGAGACGTAGGCTGTGCTGGGGATACTGAATATATAGGACATGGGGTACATCATGGGTGTCACAGACCAACTACAGGAGATAGAGAGAGAGAGAGAGAGAGAGAGAGAGAGAGAGAGAGAAGAGAGAAGAGAGAGAGAGAGAGAGAGAGAGAGAGATTAAAAAGAGCATCAATTGACCTGAGGAGTAAACTTGACCAAAAACAGTGTAAAAACAATATGGTGATGACAACAGCTACCAATGTGTCCAGAATTAGAATAAAGTTATACCTGATTGATTGATAAATACATAACGTGTTATTGTTTTTTGCCAAAATGTAACAAACATTCATTGGAAAAAAGTAAATGGGGGTTGAAATATAAGTTATGTGTCAGCTAAAAAGTAATACCACACATTTTCAAACAGTCAAGGTGTTGCAGGGCTATTCTGATTGAGCTTTTTAAAGATGTACTTAATTGTACATGCTTTGTTGTGTACTTAAAAACAAATACAGTTAGTGCTTGAAGGAGGACAAAAACACACCCATAAAGCATAAGCAGGGCAATGAGTGGTTGGAGGTTGTTGGGTGAGGTGTAGCACTCCTTATCAAAAAAGATGAAGATTTCCACCACCATCGCTGCACTGATGGAGTAATTTACCTTAAGAAAAGAACAAAAATTACAGTATAGATACTAGTTTTACAGAGGAAAACGAAGAAAACATATTGTCTTTTGAGTAGAGTCTTCAGGTAACGAGGTGGCCATACCATGTCCCAGAGAAAGTTGGCTGTCCAGTACACCAATGGACTGACACCACTGACAAACTGCAGGTGTTTGGCATGGGTGACCCTCTCCTGGATCAAATAGAGGACGAAGCTGGCTGGAACAAAGGACATGGCAAAGATGACGCAGATGGCCACCACTGCATCCACTGAGGTGGTCAGGCTGTGGAAAGGACAGAAGAAGAAAAAATACATCAGCTAATATATAAAGAATAAATGTTGAGAGATCTAAAAAAAAAAATAATAAAAAAAGAGAAAACATTTAATTAAATTAAATAAAATTTAAAAAAATATATATAAAAATTAAAAAAAATAAATTAAATGGTTCCAATCCATGGGTGTAATTTATACATTTAAATGTCCCAACATGAGCTCCTTACTTTCCCTTGCAAAGAAATACAAACGTTTCAGCCTTTGAAATGTATTTGGATACATGTCCAGCCGTCTGTCACTCACACGGTGTTCTCAGTGAGCTGCTCTTTGGTGAGGTTCAGAGGATGGTTGATGGCAGTGATTCCATATTCATCCAGGTGTGCTCCCTTGGGCAGGTTGGCACGGAGGATGGCGTTGTTGGCCACGTTCATGAAAGAAACCATTGCATGCCAGCCCTTATTGTTGTACCACACCTGTGGAAAGCATGGATGATGTACTTTGTTTACCACTGATTTATGATGATAATAATAAGGATGTCTTATCAACAAAATACAGCACATAAATTGATTTGAGGGACAATTATATACAGTCTATTACATTGTGTTTAGTAACAAAGCATGTCAATCACAATGATCCAGGTTCCATCAGGCTGGCGGGGTTTTAATGGACTGACCTTGACATTGTTTTCAGTCTCCATGTATCTGAGGAACGTGCCTATGTCCTCCAGCGTTTGTTTGGAGTATTTGCCCTGCAGGAAGAACATTCATGGCCTCATTACAAAAACTCATCCGTTTAGAGAAAGGTGGTCAACACACAGAAGTTATTGTGCACTCAAATAAAGGTAAAAAACATAATGTTGAGTTTTAAAGCCATACCCCAGTAACATTGAGCAGTCGTCCCAGCTGTGCTGCTACTTCCTGGATGGTCTTTGGCTGCACCTCTAACACAGGAAGCTGTCCTCCCACTGATATACCTCCATACCTGGACATCAAGGAGAAAAACCCTGCTTAGATCCATTGTAAGTCAAGCTACTTACCCCAACAACTGTACTACACCATTACAACCACTAGAGGGAGAACAGCACCACACATTCGTCCATGTATTCTACTTCGAAATGCATATAAAATAGCTCTGTATGGATCTAACCATCTGGGCTATAAAGTGGTTGGATACAAATGTGAAATTACCTTTGCTCGTTCACCCAATATTTGCTCTTCAAGCTGGGGGGGAAAATATCAGATTTGAACTTGACAGAAAATACTTAAAACCCACAAACAGACACAACACTTTTTTAATATCTTCTTTGACTAAGATGAACAGTTGTGTTGTTTTTCTATATGTAAACAACGTAAAATATAATTAAAGGCGACTATTACAAATGTTCTCTTTTTGTACGACTACATTATATTCAATATATACAGTAATTAAAATACATGTAAACAAAAATGCTTATATCAATAGAAAGATAATAAGCTATTGTAAATTGATGTTATTTGATAGTGTAAATCAATGCTAAACTTGTATTCAGTTTTAGATTTTTGGAAAATATTACTTACTTTTCCAGTTTTTTCCTTTAAATTAGTGCTAAGGACCTCATACCTGGTTCGGATAAGGCTTGGGTAGGTCTTCACCAGGTAGTCAGAGATGTTCCTGCCTGTTAGGTCCAGGAGAACATCTCCTGTTGACTGGATCCTCTGATGCACAAAAGAACAGGCATTGTGAATTTAATAATCAGCATTGACACAGTGGTCAGTGCACAATACATCATTGTGAGGGCTGAAGGAATTTAGTAGTAGTATACTTGAGTGGGTTTGTTTTTTGGAGTGTGTGTATATAAATTGAGGTCATTTTCAACATTAGCCAATCCAAGAACCTACTTGTGGAGGTGGCAGACCTCCAGCTCCCTCAGGACACACAGGGAGCATGGTGAGTTTGGTGGTTGTGCTGCACTGACAGTCTGGAGACGGTCTGAGCGAGGTCCATTCTGGGCCAGCCAGAATATCAATCAGGGCAGGGTTAACCAGGGGCATCTCCCACTCTGTGGTGATGTTGTTACATGGGAAATCTCTACCAGTGGGAGAAAAATTGTCTAGTCAGTGAACAATATATCATTGCTATCAGGGCTGATAACAAAACAGCATAAAGGACAGTCTCGGGGAAAATATATATCTAAATATATGAGAGTGACTCACTCCAGGGGTTCATCAACCATGCAGCGTGTCCCAAAGCCAGGCTTGTCCAACAACACCCCACCAAAGTATCTCATCTGAGCATCCATAGGACGCTCATTACTGCAATGGACAAAGTCAAACACAGCCAAAAGCAGAAAAGTGTATCAGGAGACATTTTAGGTATTTAAGCAGAGATACGTTAGAAGTATTATATTGATCTCATTAAAGTGGTAGGTCTCTTCAAAACAGCTAAATAGTTTGTTAAGCCCACCTGAAGAAGGTGTATTGTCTCCCATACATCCAGGGACTGAGAGTCAGACTCGGATACTCTCCGAAAGGCGGAACAATCAGAGTGAATGTCATCACCAGGAAAACAAAACTGGCTGGCAGCACAATCTATCAAAGACAGAGACATAACTGCGATTTCAAACCAGACAGAATATATAAAAGACCTGCAACACTGCATACCATAGCAGAACTTAAACATAAAATGCTATTAATATGAGTGACAGAGCTTCATTGGATTATGTTTATAAATTTGATTATTCATAGCAAGGTCACCTGGGCAAAGAAGTCCTTGAAGGAGCGTGTGGCATGATGCATCCTCTTGATCAGTAGAGCAAAGAACTGCTTGAAGGACAGACTGAGGCCTCTGACCTGGTAGGATCCCCTGCCTGAACTGCTTTCTGGCATATCACAGGGGCCCTGACCTTTGGTGTGTGGAGCCCAACCTGGCTCTGGAATATACAGTAGAGCTCAAATGAAGTTACCTAGACTGACTTGAACAGGCAGGGTAAATGGTTGATTAAAGAGCCCAGCCAGAAAGCCAAGCACCTTTAATGAACAGTGATCAAAAGGCCTTTGCCAGCACTGCTCCACTAGCCATATTGATATAGGTCATCATCAGAACAGGTGTGCCAGTGAGAGCTCTGGATCTGGATGAAATGTGTACTTGCTTGATAGCATGTGACTAGTCAAAATGCCTAAGCTGAAGCACTCTGCATTAGACTGTTGTAAGGGGAAAACCCCATTTTGCTATTTTGTTTTCAAAAATAGCATAAAGACTGATATCCCTTCCTGTCTGTATATTAAATATGAAGCTGAAGCCAGCAGCCAGTTAGCTTAACTCTGCACAAAGACTGGAAACAGGAAAAAACACTTAGCCTGGTTCTGTCCGATGGTTGCGTAGCTAGCTCGCAAGTTTACTTGTTGTGTTATATCTTGTTTGTTTAATCCTTTACAGTTTTGTGTAGTAATTGCTGGTGGTGGTTCCATATCAACTGCCACTATGTTGAATCCACAGAGACTAGTTTCAAAAGATTTGTTGCAAATATTTCTTGTCTGAGAGAGATAGAAGATAGGATATAAATTATATAATTCACAGGATAAGGGTGAGATTGAGAACAGAAGGCTACAAAACATACACCTACACATGCAGACAAATGGCAAACCAAGAGCACGGAAACACTAAGTTAAAGGAAAGCACAACAAAAACTTTGTGTTGTTATCTTTTTTTTACCTTGTACACATTTCCTGTTGGTTCCATCAGCGGTGACCTTTAGGAAGATCTACAAGGAAATCAGATTACCTCAATACAACTCTCTTTACATTATTTGGTACTTGCTATCAGATTGATTAAAAATAATTAATTTTTCAATAGCTAAGAATTTTTTCTATTCAGGGGGTAGTCAGTTTGATCTATTGTCCATTAAATGCAAATTTCCTCATAATTCAGGACTGTCTGTATTGGTTATTTACACGCATACATAACTGACTAGAACCACTACTATCTTTGTAAACATTATTCCCATGCACCTCCTCCAGCGATGTGTCAGACACACCAAAGCTGCTGAGGCCAATGTCCAGCAGCGTTTCCTCCAGCTCTCTGAAGAGGCTTGCGTAGGCCCGGGGCTGGAAGTTTCTGTTTGGCAGCAGGTAGGTCAGCTCCTGGCCAATGGCCTCGATGAGTCGGGCCTGTGGCACGTGGTGATGGACCAGCTCTGTGATGTTTTCCATGTTACCTACAGATGAGTGGTAGAGGATTTGACTCATTTTAACTTTCATCGCCACTTCTTCTGTTTAGTTTAATTCAACTTGTTGCCTGCGAAATAACTCTCTTACATCATGAGAGGAACTGGAGAATGTAAAATAACCATTTCCAACAGTAAAAGTAAAAAGAATCTGGTAGGAAAAATAGAATATCTGACAGGTGGCATATCAAGTAGATCGGTACTGTAAAAGATGTGCAAAATCTAAGCAGGGAATAAAACACAAAAGAAGAAAAACATCTTGTTGAGCTGAACCGCATATCCAATTGATCTTAGCTAGGTCTATAGAGGGTTCAGGGTATTTACATGTGTGTTGGGGGCTGGCAGCAGGTACAGGTAAGTAGACTGACTACGATCCAGTGCATACGTGCCATTCATTAACATGACAAAGGGATTGTGTTCCATTTGTGTTATTAATTTAGAAGTTGTATAGACTAAAACCTTTTTAAGTAGACTAACAATGTATTTGGCACAACCAGCGATTGATCAGCTTCACTTGACAATAATGGAACTAATTGGGACCTTACCTTCCAACTGTCTGTCTGGGGTCTCGCTTTCCTTATGGTCAACTTTAAACTTTGAACATTTTGAACATTTGCAGGAGCAGTCCTTTGTACAGTCACAGCTGGCCTGCAGCACAAAATGTTAAACCATAAACAACTGTATTTTTGTATGCATGCATTTTTTGCTCACCAGTTAGTGAGATACTTTTAACACAAACATTAGACGTTGTCCCATGTGTTTCCTCCACCACTTGGATAAAGATTTAATTGTAAATGTATTGACTTTTCTTCTTATTAACCTGGCTTTCAATCTAGAATTACATACTTTACTCCAAATGCCGTTTGGTATGCCGTTCCAATTCTAGTTAAATCCAGCACTTTGTTAGCCTGGCATTCCCAGACCTGCCACTAGGCGCTGGCAAATTAAATTTGCTGCGCGTGTTGGTCTGGACACGCTCCGTTGAAGCTTTATCAAGAAAACCAGAAATCTGGCTATGGTTTCAATTGGTTCTATCTAATATGGGCGCGCCAGAGCCCTTTATATGGTACTCTGGGGAGGACGTAACCGGATGACGACAGTGACGTGCATGCGACGTCGAAGCCGTGATAGTAAACATCAAAGATGGCTGTGGATATGTTGTGTGAGTTTAAGACTGCTTTGGCCTCGACCCTTAACGATTTGGAAGACGGCACTCAAATCTTTCATTAGCAAGTACTGTGGCTCAATTGGTAGAGCGGGTCGGCTGATGATCAAAAGGTTGGAGGTTCGATCCTTGCCCTGCCACCTGTGTCATAGTTGTTGTGTCCTTGGGCAAGACACTTCACCCACCTTGCCTCGTGTGAATGTCGATAGTTAGCCTGCTATCGGTGTATGAATGTGTGTGTGAATGGTCACGTGTAAATGGGAACAGGTCTCCCTTGCAAAAGAGTCTTCGGACTCAATGGGATATACCTGTATAAATAAAGGTTAGGAAGTAAGTGGAATGTTCTGTTTTGCCGACCGACAACGGCAAACGTTTAATTTAACAGTTTGAACAGCTGTGCATCACACCTTGTGCATCGCTCTGATTGGTTGTAGTGCTATCCAACTGCGTGCAGTGGCATTTGAAATGCACGAGTAGGAGCCGCCCCTTGAGTTGGAAATTACTATTGATCGTGGCCAGACCCTCTATCGTTCAAGATATCAGGGTCTGGATTTCCAGGCTAGCACTTTGTAGCATTTAAAGCCTAATGCACACACACACACCCACACACACGCACCCACCCACCCACACACACACACACACACACACACACACACACACACACACACACACACACACACACACACACACACACACACACAACAAGGCTCCATTTTTTACAGGTTCCTACCTTTGGAGTGCCAAGTTTCATCCGTCGTACAAGAGTGAGGTAGAAGCCAGCGCCAAAACAGTTCTTGAGGAAGATGGGGGAGCCGCAGCAGTAAAGGCGACCCTGAGAGATGATAGCCACTCTGTCACTGAGCATGTCGGCCTCATCCATGTGGTGAGTGGACATGATCACTGTGCGCCCTGGATGGGTTACGGATGCAGAAGGGATAAAAAAGAGAAGAAAGATACTTTAGATGTTTGATCATTCTGATTTAGGTGGTATCATATATTATAGTTTGAATGGTAAATTGTCTTTGTATTCATATTTGGGAGAACAGTATAGGAACTCTTGGTCTTAAATCAATTTAGAAAAACAAATGAGTTCAATAGGCCACCAGTATTATATAATAATGTATGATGTGCTTAATAATGTAAGAAGGTATGCATTATCTGGACAAAAATTGTATAACAATATCAGTGAGGACATTGTATTACGTTATTGGGTTTAATAATTATTGTTATAACACATTCTAAGCCCATAAAAGTCATGTTTTAAAGTACATGATGACTTAAATTAAAGCCTTCCATAAGACAGTGAGACTTGGCTTTTTCAAAGAACAAACGTCTGTTGATATTGGAAAAAAATAACTGTCTATCAAAGAGGCTAAAACTCATAAACCTCTGCAATACCATGACATTAAAAGTATATAACTTTGTCTGGCCAGTGAGGGTTCAGTGTTACCTGCACGGTATTTGAGCAGTAGGTCCCAAATAGAGCGTCTGGAGTAGGGGTCCACCCCTGAAGTGGGCTCATCCAGGATCACCACTTTGGCCCCACCAACAAATGCCAAGGCAACTGATAACTTCCTCTGCATGCCCCCTGAATGACAAGATCACAAAATACTCACTTTATATTGCACATATCAGTGTGTGTGTGTGTGTGTGTGT
This sequence comes from Hyperoplus lanceolatus, assembly GCA_026929865.2. Classification (NCBI taxonomy): domain Eukaryota; kingdom Metazoa; phylum Chordata; class Actinopteri; order Uranoscopiformes; family Ammodytidae; genus Hyperoplus; species Hyperoplus lanceolatus. The sequence goes on along the minus strand of CM049415.1, from coordinate 14,849,984 downwards.
GTGTGTGTGTGTGTGTGTGTGTGTGTGTGTGTGTGTGTGTGTGTGTGTGTGTGTGTGTGTGTGTGTGTGTGTGTGTGTGTGTGTGTGTGTGTGTGTGTGTGTGTGTGGTGTGTGTGTGTGTGTGTGTGTGTGTACCTGTGCAAACAAACATAAAACCTGCATTTTGCTGCAGCTTTTTTTTTCTTTAAAGTTTAAAAGTGATCCTGACAGACCTGAGAGATTCTGGGTCAGTTCATTTCTCTTGTGAGGTAGACCCAGATCCTGCAGCATATTCTCTACCTCCTCCTCGGCCTCGGCTTTGGAACGACCTTTCAACAGCGAGTAGAAGAGGATGTGCTCCGCTACAGTCATACTGATAGAGAACAAAAAAAATATATACCCCAAGTTCCCCCAACTTCTTCAAAATTTCTTTTCTTCCAGACAACACTGAATAAAACACTTGATCAATCAGAGTCAGTCGCGTAACAGTATTACTCCCCTCAAAATAACCGACACACAGCCTTAAGTCTAAACGCGCAACAAAAGTGAGTACACCCCTAAGAAAAATGTCCAATTGGGCCCAAAGTGTCAATTCTGTTTTCCATCATTTTTTCTAGCCGCCTCCCCTTGGGCAGATTCCTAGGCTCACATTGCAACTGACCCCTTCACCCATTCAGCGACATCAAGGGCGGTGGTAGGTCCTTGCGCCCTCCATCCCCGTTTTAGGTGCCCCAAAGATGCTCAAGGGTTTAAGACGGAGCGTTGGCCAGTCCAAACCTTTACCCTCAGCCTTTAGCAAGCCGGGTCGTTCGTTTGGGGTCGTTATCGTTGCAGTCGCCCGCGGCCCAGTTTATGAAGGGGGGGTCGCCGCTTCAGTAGTCACAGTACATGTTAGAATTCAATGAACGTATCCCCAGTGTGGCACACTCATGCAGCCCCAGACCATGACACTCCAACCACCATGCTTGACTCTAGCCAAGACACCTTGTCTTTGTACTCCTCACCTGGTTGCCCCTCCACACTCTTAACACCATCTGAACCAAATAAATGTTTTTGGTCTCATCAGACCACAGGAATGGTTGCAGTAATCCATGTCCGTATCTGTTTGTCTTCAGCAAACTTTTGTGGGGTTTCTTGTGCATCATCTTTAGAATAGCTTCCTTCTGGGACGACAGCCATGCAGACCAGTATGATGCAGGCGGCGAGGTCTGAGCACTGACAGGTTGACCCCCACCCCTTCAAGCCCTTCAGCAAGCTGGCAGCACTCATACGTCTATTTTCCAAAGCCAACCTCTGTGTACGCGTTGACCATGTGCACTCAACCTTCGTAATTGGGCCGAGGGTGGTATTGCAACAGATAACACCCCAAACACACCTCCAAGATACAAGTGGTTGTAAAAAAGCTGAGGGTAAAGGTTATGGCTGGCAAGCATGTCTCCAGACCTAAACCTATTGAGCATCGTTGGGGCATTAAACGGAAGGTGGAGGAGCCAAGGTCTTTAATATCCACCAGTGAGATGGTCATGAATGGGTGGAAGAGGGTTCCAGTTGCAACCTGTGAAGCTCTAGTGAACTACATGCCAAGAGGGTTAAGGAGTGTGGAAAATAATGGTGGCCAACAAAATTTTGACATTTTGGGCCAATTTGTAATTTTTTTCTAAGGGGTGTACTCACTTTTGTTGCAAGCAGTTTAGAATTAATGGTGTGTGTCGAGTTATTTTGAGGGGACATAAATTCAATGTTATACAAGCTGTACACTGACTACTTGACATTGTATCAAAGTGTCATTTATTCAGTGTTGTCGTGGAAAGATATAAAGAAAAATGTGAAGAAATGTGAGGGGTGTACTCACTTTTGTGAGATACTGTATATGTTTTTTGCTTATTTTATCAAACTGTAGCCTATATCGTGATTGATATTTGAACACAATGTAAAATGCAACATATCCCCCTTGTAACACTTACACTACTGATAACTATGAATTCTAAATACTACGCATTATGGAAAGTTACACACTGCTGAAAAAGGATGTTGTGTTGTGGGCACATTCCCAGAGACTGACGGATGGTGTCCATGTCTGTGCAGATGTCCTTGCCATAGATGGTGGCTGTCCCTGAGGTGGGAGGGAACATGCCGGTCAAGATGGACCTGGGAGAAAAGAGATGGAAATAGTAAAAAACAAGATGAAAAGTATGCATAGTGAACCATGGTGTCCCTCAGCTACATATTAGTGACACAGTAAAGTGAATTGAACTATAATCTACATGTATGGGTGTGGTGTTTCATGTACAGTGTCTGTTTGACATACATGGTGGTGGTTTTCCCTGCCCCGTTTTGGCCCAAAAAGGCAGTGATCTGGCCCTCATAGAAGTTGATGCTAAGGCCATCCACGGCCGGCGTGGATCTACCGCTGAAAACCTTGACCAGGTTCTGGATGCAAACACCTTTCACCAGCTCTTCTGGCTCTGCATCAAAGAATGAGTGACCTGCACACAGCAAAGAAAAGCACAAACACAGGACGTTACTTATTTGTCCGGCCTGTCAACCGAATTTTAAAAAGCGACACTGATATCGACATAATATGTGTTTTTCTATTTCCCAACTGTGTATGACAGAGGCATACACATATGAGATCAGGGGATTGGAATGTAATACGGCGGAAGGAAAAAAAACAGTTTCCATCACTTATTAACTAGACATGTAAGTGAGATGCTAGCGTCATGTGTGTTCACATAAACCAAGCAAGAGCAAACACACACACAAGGCCATTGAGTTCCCACACAAAGATTTTGATTGGCAGATGGAAACTAGGAGCAAAGAAAGAGAGATGGCTTGAATCCTGAATGGAGATATTTGGTCCAAGAAATATTACATCATCATAATTAATGAGATATCTTAATACTATGTGGAATCATGCTTTTATTCCACGGATATCAGAAAGAAGCAAAGACGTGGACAGATAAATCGAATGCAGCTGTAATGTGTAATAAAGAAATCATGATGGAACTGTTGTAGATCTATAATACCCTAAGGTAGAATATGCTATGCAGCTCTTCTTAAAGCTGGGGTGGAGGATTTGGGGAGAAAATGGCAGTTGGGATAGAGATTCGAATTCAAATACCTCAACCGCTCCACTTGTTCTCTTTGGTCCCTCCCCTATGGTCCCTCCTTGACATGCTCTACACCAACAAAGTCGTGCAAAAGTGAATGGACAGTCCCAACAGCCAATAAGAACAGAGAATGGGAGCCTCACTTTGATTGGTCAAAGTGTGACGTTGACCAATCAGAAATCATATACCCCAGCTTTAAGTTACAATGTATGTGTTTTGTTTTCTATGTAAGAAAGCGTCTTAGTTAAAAGTTTCAAATCTGATTAAAGAGTTGTGCTGAATTTTCTTTTAAATATGAAAAAAACAGAACCAATTTGCGGCTACCATACCATCGTTCTTCTGGTTCTCCTCCTCCACCTCCTCCGCCTCAGCCTTGTCCTCGTTCTTCATCCTCTCACGCTCATCTTTGTGTTTACAGGAGGATGTCTCCTCCGGGCTCTTGGCTTCTTCTTTCTCATCTCCCTGATCTTTGCTTTCCTTCTCCTCCTCTTTTTTCTGTTGCTCTCCTTGCGCCTTGTTTGCCAGGTTATCAAAGCGCCTATGATCAAACCGCAGTTTGTTGTCGCCTTTAGAGAAAGAGTAAATTATTATCATCATTTCTACAAGAAATTAATGGTCACAGTCTCTTCATTTTTAGAATAATGACACATTAAGTCATACATATTGAAGAGGGAAAATGGTGAGTATAAGCCATCTTACGTGAGGCTGGAGCCACGCTGTTGAGCCAATAACAAGGCAGGAAGGGGAAGTAAAATGGCCGACTGATTCCATATTGTCCTGTGATGGAAACATATATAAACATATCAATATAATTTGATAAATTGAAATAGAATATTTTTTTTAATGCTGTAAGCAAAGCCTTTATTTCTCTCTAAAACCACTGACCTGGGAATACATTGTCCAGGTACCAGGCCAGCACAGCGTACAGTATAGTGTCCAGGACCATCATGCAGATGGAGGTGAGAAAGGAGAACTCGTCCCCTTCCAGAGGACTGGTCTGGATGTTGTCCCACTGCAGACCCAGGCCCTGCTCCTCATACCGCGACAGGTATTCTGTCCCAAAGCCAAAAGCCACTTGAGACAGCAGACTCTAAAGGGAAGAGGCCACAGTCAAATCATTTGTCTTCTACATTAAAGGCCCATCCTTCAACCATCTATAGTCTAAACTTAATTTATTCAGTGTTTCAAGAAGTTTTCTGGACCATTTCAATTTCAATATTTTTTTCAATATCACCCATTTATTTAGCAATAGGCAAATGCTTCGTATGAGAAATGTCATGGCAATGAAGCCTGTACAACATAATCAGCATTGTGCTTCTGCCGGCTCTTTCTCAAATGTATCCTTTTTTGTTCTTTGATGTAATGAGATCCTTTATCTATGTTTGTGTTTGATCAGACTCAGTGCTTTGTTTCCTGGGATGAAATAGGTTGTAATGCAATTTGAGAAACTACAAATAGCTGTGTTTTACACATGGTTCGTATAATATCAAATTCCGTTATTTGATCTGATGATATACGTAGGTAGAGCCATGTATTGAAGACTCAAGACTCACAAATAATCCCAAAGGATGCATCTGAATTGGAATAATCCCTTAACATATGGTAGCATGTTTTCAGTTGAAGCATGTTTTCCTTGTAAGAGAGAGATATGCTGAGATGTGACACCCACCGCCAGGATCTTCATGTCCTTGCTGATGCGGTCTTGCCAGGCAAAGCAGAATATGTGTGGCAGGTACAGGGTAAAGTAAACGATGCCGCAGCAGGCTGCTGCCAGGTTGGCCTGATTGAAGAAGACACTGAAGAGGAAGCATTGCACGATGGTAGCCGTAGTGAAGGTGAGCAAAAAGAGGAAGAGGATGACATAGTTGCTGTAGTTCAGTACCCTTCCTCCCTATAAGCCAGGGACAGACAGAAACACAGAGGGTTATGTTTGTCAATAGCATTGCACTGACTCTATATACCAATACCAATACAAGGAGATGGTAGAAGGCATAGGTTGACATAGGTAAGCAAACAAAAAAGTTGTATTTTGTATGAATTCTTGTTTTATTGTTTATTATCTATTAATATCTATCTATCTATCTATCTATCTATCTATCTATCTATCTATCTATCTATCTATCTATCTATCTATCTATCTATCTATCTATCTATCTATCTATCTATCTATCTATCTTTTTGATCAAATGCATTTTTTTCTGTAGCTCTTTTGAAATATATAGAAATTAGATCTTAAACTGAATGTAAAAGTCAACTTGCGATATGAAATAAGTGCTAGAAAATATCACATGCAATGTACTGTAGATAATTGGGCAATTCTGTTCCAACACATTGCTTTACAGAAATCCTCCACTAGAGGTCACACCAGCCCATCTTTACTATACGATGTCAGCTGAGCCACTGACAACAAGTTGGGACTTTTACAAGGTACAACAGTTAATCATTGCTGAGCACATTCCTGGAGTCCTTGACACAATTCCCATGATGTCATGCTGTTTACAGTTGTTTCGTTAATGATTGATAAGCATGCAATCAGTATGCCACTATAACCAAGTCAACATGATAATGAAACACTATGAATTTATCAGATTCAAAATTCAAATTAATTCAAAATCCCATTAAAATGACTGCATGATGGGGTGTTTCTGGCAAACCCGGATTGTATTATGAAATGCAGCAGTGAAAATGGTAGCTAAGTGTGAAAGCCGAAATTAGCCGCAAAACCTCAAGGAATACCTGGCTCATCACTCTAGGTGCTCCATTCATTTACTGTATTGCATTACCACTGTTCCACCCGCTTTGACAGGTCAGGCAAGCGGAAAGTGCTCGTCAGAGACAAAAATTAGATGGCACAGGAAAGAGGATCTTAACAAGTGTTTTGCTGATTCCTTCCTTACTATGATGATGGCGGTGAGGAGAGCAGTGCTAGTGCCCATCACCAGAAAGCTGTCAATGAACCAGGTGGACCAGATGACTCCGTTGGTGACCCCCGTGGCCTTCAGGGTCTCCTTAAGGCGGAGCTCCTTCTCCAGGACAATACTCTTGACTACCATGGACACCGAGTAGACCCAGGCCAGGACCATGAAGATGGGGAAACAGCGGTTCAACGTCAGCATGAAGCTGGACAGAAAAAGGGGAAGGTGAAGTACGATGGAGAAGAAGGACACAGTTATTGATTGGTGTATTTCTCAGGTTCACTGCCAAAGAACAGGAGTTATCTTAATGTGAATTGATGAATGTATGGCCTATGTAACATGTACATAGTCAACAATACATTCTGCTATGTCAGTTACAGTCGATGTTATTCAACTGAAACTTCCTTAATGATGGGGCTTCTACTCACAGGTCATCCACATAACAAGGGTATGGCATCTGCTGTAGGTAAACTCCCAGTGGCCACTCTTTCCCAGTCTGGGTCTTGATGATGCCATGCTCTATAATGTCCTGGAGGTAAGCAAAGCCGCCCCATACATAGCGGAGGTCATCCATAGGATCGGCTCTGGGGCCAGGGTCCCAATACCTGAGCGATACACACATATTTGATCTCTACATTTTATCACCATCTTTATTCTCTGAATCAATCGCTTGGTCTTGAGATTGATTCTAACCTGTCTTTGACCTTATTGGTGCGCTCCACTGCGTCAATATCCATACGTATCTTGAACTTGACATGAGGCGGTACTTGGGCGGTCCAGGGGTACATGTTTACGAAGACCAGGCCCGCCCAGAACTTGCTATCCTCCAACAGGTTCAAGGCCCGGTGAGTGAGGCTGTCCTCATCAGGCTGGGCCACAAACTTATCCAGCATCAGGCACTATAGGTGACAGAGAATGAACAGAAGAGAGACAGCCACATAAATGGACAGGTGTTAGACCAAGGTAGAAGGATAATCCCTGCGTATAGTATAAGCAAAGCAGTTCTGTCTGCTTAATAGAATATTGCATTTCACTTTAAAATATAACCCCAAAATCTTTGTAGGTCATTGAAGCATTACTTTGGTTTACTTTAGTATTATTTACTTGATTCGCACACACACTGTAGCATAATTGTAGCCATAGATGTGAATCTGCAATTGAAAAAAGAAATGAAGCAATACTTTTCGAAGATCAACTCAAGGTGATACAATCAGGGTAACCTCAAATATATCAGTTTGTAGTACAACATGCTAATGTTGGAGCAGTTCTCATGTTTGCCAAATTCACCATCTTACATTAGCGTGTTCGCATGTTTTACAGATATTTACTAGTACACTAACCTTTCGGATACAAGGTTAAAGTGATTATAGTTAATCCATAGGGTAACTAACATAAATAAAATGACAGTACCATATTTCACAATGATACATTGAACACAAAACATTTGCCCCAAAATATGTCACCAGAGCCATAGTTTAAGCCATCTGGGAACAATGTTCCGTACAATATGTTGTGACCATCCATCTAGTAGATGTTGAAATATTTGCTAAGAAGATGAAGGACTGAGCGTTGCCAGTGTTGGCTTGAGTCTTGAGCATTTACAGTGACACCTCAGCCATGGTTGTCTCTTCTTTGCAAAGCGTGTCTGATATAGCCATTCACTGGAGGCTAATGCAAATAGGGAGGGCCTTGATCCAAACAAAACACTCCAAAACAACAATTTACCCCTGAGATCCCACGCACAGATTAACGCCCCCCAAAATAACCTAAAACACACATACACACTATTTGCAATGCAAACAAGGACATGCATCCAAAATACATGCATATATAAATTAACAGACACAATGTACACTAAACACAGCCAATAAATGCTTCGAATCTCAAAGACCCTTAAATTACCCAAGCATCACCTACTAACACTGCCCCACTGTGTGGTGGGTTACGCATGCATGCCACCAACGTGCAGCCAACCAGCCATCAAGCCCACGGTCATTGTTGTCGCTTTATAAAGGATGGTGGATGGAGTGACAGCTGTATCTAATCGGCCTCAATCGTTCCCTCTCTCCCTGTCACACTCAAGTGCTGTAAACCTCAACTTGGACAAAAACAAAAAAACACCAACCATCCACTCAGCCATTCCCCAAGGTGCCCCCGTGTCACCCCCCAGAGCGATAGGCCTCTCATCCCGATTAGCCTCCACAGCGAAAGGGCCTGATTTGAACTTTGTTTCAAATGCATTGGTCCACCTTTTGTAAAGGGGCCCTCAAAAGAGAAGGTTTGTGAAGTGTTTTTTTGTTTTGTTTTTGTTTTTCATGAGCTTCACTCCGTCAGCAGTGAACAAAAGAGACTCGACAGCAAGTTTGTTGCTCTGGCCTTGGCCCACCTGGGTAGATTGCCATGTCTCTGGAAGGAGGGACAAATTGCAGGGCCCAAAGACAGCTAAATGCTCACATCACGTCAAGTGTGGTATTGAGCACATAGTGGGTAGGGTATTAAAATCGACAAGCGACAAGACCTGTGCTTAATTGGATTATGTCATGAATAGGCCTTTCCTAGAACTTGAACTCTCAGGTGGAGTGGAATGCGGATAAACAGTCCACATTCTAACAGGGGGAGAAAAGGTTACAAATCTTAGCGAAAACAATCCTGACACCTAATTTTCCTCTTTAAAGGTGGAGCCCCCTTTGGCGAGTCAGGATAATTCTGCACACTGATATACGTTTTTCAAAGCACTGCCAGTGGCATTTGAAAGGCAGGAAAGCTGACCTACCAAAAGATTAATGAAAATACTAAAACAGGTTAATGTCTTTAAGTAAGGCTCACTCACATCCCCATATTGGTTGAGCATTCGAATAACCCGGTCAGTTAGGTTGAAGATGTCTCTCCAGTCGAAATCAGGCACGTCGACTAGGCGCTCCTCTGGTGGGCCGTTGTGCAGGAAGTTGAGGATGTGTTTGGAGGAGAGCGGCGCCTCCTCTAGGGTCCTGTCAATGAAATCCATCACAGATGGATTGTAGATTGTGTCCTGAAACAAAAGGAAGTGCGGAAAAAGCTTTATTTACCCTGGGTTTTTTCCATCAAGACTAAGACCTCTTTTTCTCAGGAAGATGTTGCTGAGACACCAGAAGGAACACACTTAACCTTTCATCACAAGTAAACCAAGGGGAAGAGGACAACAATATGCAATTTATTTGCAGCAAAAATGTTCTTAATCAAAGCATTAACTTTATTGGATTTGACAGAAAAGGGCTACAGGAAGAAAGGGAGTTAACAGAAAGGACACTGATGAAAATAAATAGGACTGAAATTGATGGTAATGTGTCATAAAAAATAAGTAAGCACCAAGAAAATGCAAATGTTTGTAGTGAGGCCACAAAAAAAGAGAGGGAAAAATGGACACTTAAAGAGGATGGATGGATAAAGGAAAAAGATGGCATACTCTGTTAAGATAAGGTTATTTATTGAGGCAGGAAGCTGTTTGAACTCCTGAGACCTCAGCAAATAATATAATTGAGGAAAAGATCAGGATAAAATAACAAAAACATCATTAATCACTTCATTCAAAAGGACCACTGTTTGCCATTGGATGTCTGCTGGATGGCAACACAAAGGTAGATACTGATCAAATCAGATGTATTAGACATAAACACATCAGAGCTGTTATGTGGATGTCATTTAAAACCACAATTGAGGATATGTCAGCTTTTAGTTCCAAGTAATTTAACGCATTGATGTAGAATTCAGAATAGTATTTTGGTAATTGATTCAAACCAATTTTGGGTTATATGTTTAAGAGTTTGAAGGAGTTTCTACCACAAATATATGATTTGATAATCTTAAATTATATCAGTCCCAACCTAATTATTCTGTCACACTATAGTGTTGTCCTACCCGTATCATCTGTACTTGGACTCCATCTTGGAAAAAAGCCCAGATCTGTGGAGCCACTTCCTCCCAGGCCTTTCCCATCGTCCTGAGCCTCTCCAGCTCCTGAAATGTAGTGTTTGCCTGCAGGGGAGATGGAAAGGTGTGTTAGTATGTGTATGAGTATGTGTGCGAATGGTTGGTGTGTCAGGATTCATAAAAATAAACATAAATACACAGCTTTTCCTCACAAATGTCCATATATGGGTGCACATCATTCAGAATTATATAAGTACATGCACACAAAAAAACAGGTACCGGTATTTTGAACAGTTGAATTGAAAAAAATACATGTTGGAAGAGGAACTAGATGAGCTGTCGATTAACGTCAACTCCATGCATGTATGCATGTGCACGTATGTAAATAACATTTAGAAACTCAAACACACACTGTCACAGTTCCCCTAATCTCCCGCTACATACCATTCCCACATTTAACTCTCTGTGAAAACAGGCTTTGCAAAGACAACACACACATTCTCACACAAAGAATTCCAGCGGGCCTGTTTCAGATAACCAGCAACTTTGCATCAAATGCACTCTGTGCCATATTGTCAAATATTTACCGCACGCTTATCGTTGAAACTCTGAATGTGTGGGAGTGTGTGTGTACAGTGTTTTATGTGGCAAATACCAAAGGCTGGCTATTTCAGTATTCAGTCATGTGCAGTGGGGGATGAAAGCGCTCAAGAGTACACCCAATTAAACGCCTTCCTCTTGTGTGTGTCTGATTTTGGGTGACAATGGGGACAATGGAATTGAGGTGACAATGGAGGTCGTTGGTGACAACTGGCCGAATGCATTCAGCCTGCCCAGTGAATACCAGTCAGGTTCCCACAAGTAAGCTTCCTCATTCCCCCAGGGGCAGTTCAAAACAGCAGCAAAAGTAGGAGGAGGATTGGGGGATTCCTTTTGGGGGCACTCAAGGCATCTTCTAGTTGGGAAAAATCTGGGGAATGTTGTGCCTTGTAGCAAGGCTAGTTCCAAAAGTATTATCTATTAACACACTCCACTTGTGGTACCCCACTCATGCATATTTTGCCTCTATGCAAGACGCTTACAATTATATCAAGTTGTTTGCTAAAAAGGGCCATCACTAATACGGTTCCGATAAGCGTGCCCTGATTTCTAATGTTCTAGTGGCCGATGAGCTGGCCATAAGACAACTGAATACATGCTTATAACTTCATCTAATAGTTAACAAGCACTTTTGCAGTCATCAACACAATACAACCAAGGATAATCTGTAAATGAATTCAGGAAGGCTGAAGACTGGGTCCAACTTCCGAGGTAAAATCCTTACGTAAAAGGACTAGCACTCACACGTCTGTATTTGTTAGGATGTTGGTTAACAGATTAAAATGGGGTTTGAAATAAACTCCTCCATTATTACAGTATATTGGGCTACTGCCACTTTTGAGCGCAAAGCAGCAAAGCAAATTCGAATCGCAGCTTGATGGTATTATGCTAATCTTAATAACATGGCCTGTGTGGACTTTATGGTGAATTTTCCCTACAGTGTTTGTCGAGAGTAATCAAGTAAATGAGCAATATTGGCTTGATGCAGGTGAAGGCTGCATAGCTCATTATTACAAATGAGTGGTCACACTTTGAAGCAACCTATGTTTCTAATGGAACAAACAATTGAATGGCAGAGAAACGAGGAAGACTACAGAGAGCATGTTGAGGCCATCTTGTTGGTCTTGTGAAGTAATGGATCAGGCCCTTAGTCATTACTTTCTTAGAACAATTAAGATCCCAATCTGAGGGGTAAAGGAAAACAAAGGGTGCATTACAGGTCGGGAAAAGAGGAAACACCAGTGTGTGCCTATTTGTGTGTGTGTGATCTCATGTCTTTTATGACCGGCTCTTTACTGCTTACACAACACTGAAAAGCCATGGCGCCAGTGGACTGTGTGGAAGTCACCACAGCCGACCAGCTTGTGTGATTCCATTGCAACCAAGCCATCCATGACCACTGACCCCCCCCCCCCCCAAAGGGCTTCTTTGACCAGCACGTACCTACATCTGGATACAAAGGGCTGGACATGACATGAGGAAAGCTGATCCCCCTTTGGAGGGAAAAAGGCTATTGTTCACTGCATTAGGCTTGCTCCAAAGAAAAAATCAAAGATATGGATGTCATACAGTAAGAGAAGGGAACTTAAAGGTATAGTCCTCTGGGAAATCTCCTTCATTTCTTTTTAGTGGTTGTTGTTACTGTTTTTGTGTTTCTGTGGATACCACAGGATTTTTTGTTTATTGATGCACCTGCAAACTATCCAGTTCTATCCCACTAAGTATTCAAAATAAGCCCCCACAAATAAAAATGCATAATATCTTGTATAATAGAAACAGTGTACAATTCATAACAGTTATAGTACAACATATACAGTATATTTTTTTTTAAATAGGGGAAGGTGGGGTGATTTGTGCATTTTGGAAGTTGCAAAACCCCTTGTTTCTAGAAAACCGTGGAAGAAATTGGAAATGTGACCACATATTTAAGAAGAGCCATCCATTTGACTCATCCTGTAAAGAAGGGAGACACAAGGAATAAGATATAAGCACATTTAAGCTCAAAAAACTGTGTTTTGCCTTTCAAAGTAAAATTTCCATGATCAAGGTTTTTTGATTATTGTGTCTGAACAATTATAGACACGTTTGAAAACATTTGACACATGTTTTAGTGCTTTGGTATGCTACACTTTGAGTCTATATAGTTAGCACAATGTCAACCCTAAATTGCTGCATCATGCCTATTATCCAAAATTCTGGGGATGGGGTGATTTGTGCGCAAGGGCCTGGGTGAGTTATAAGTAAGTAAGTAAGTAAAATGTATTTATAAAAGCACATTTATGACAGTTTGCACTGTCCAAAGTGCTGTACATAGTGCATTCAGTAGGTAAACAATGAAGGTAAAATAACAATAACCAAAATAAAAGACGTAAAGCCCATACATCCACATAAACACAGATAGTAGTGCAGAGGTAAGTAAGTAGTGCAGAGGTTAATGGGGAGGAAACACCAGGGTGTACATATGGGTTTTGAGCCTTGATTTAAAGGCAGAAATGTAGGGGGAATCACATTTGTCAGGTGGCAGTTGGTTCCACAAGCACGGAGCAACTAGTGCAAAGTACATTTCTGAGAGTTGTGCCAGTGGCATGGCTGTATACGCTGGTCACCAAAAGAAAGTGATAGTCTACAGTAGCTCAGGAGAGAGTGACATCTCAATTCCACTTAACGACACCACTGATGAGAGTTCAGATGGCCAGAAAGATGATGATGGTGACTTTGTCATTGTGACACAATGACGCACAAATCACCCCACTACGTGGGGTGATTTGTGCGACAAGACAACTTTTTTTCCGAAAGCTATATTTCTTAAACAGTTTATTCCAGATCCAAAGTTTTTATTGCCAGGGATGCACAACATCCTGAAATATATGTACATATTTGAGTTGGAGACATAACTGTCAAGGCCTCACTTTAAAATCACTTTGAGTAAAAAGTTGCACAAATCACCCCACCTTCCCCTATAATTTTTTGGGCATGTTTTAAGCTTTATTAGATAGTACAGAGTTGAAATGGGGAGACAGAGAGAGAGGGGGATGACCTGCAGTAATGGTCCACGGGTCAGATTTGAACCCGCGACCACTGCAACGAAGGCCGGAGCCAATATGGTACGCGCTCTATCCACTACGCCACCGGAGCACCCAATATACAGTATATTTGAAAGTATTTTAAAGTTCTTACCTCAATCTATGTGAAGGATCCTACCAAAATGATTCACTAGAATATTGTATTTACTATGATACTACACCATGCTTTGGCTGAATGAATCCACCAAGAGGCCAATGCTGCTTACGTTTCGTATGATTTGCCTGACAGCCGGCGAGTCGGGAGCGTAGAGGATCTGTCCCATCAGCATGGGTTTGACAGAGTTCCACACAATCCTGGTGGTAGGGTTGGACTCCAGTTCTTTCATCAGATCATTGCAGAAAGGAGCTGCACGGGAAAGGTCATGTGTTATATAATTAAATCTGCTTATTAATGAATGAATGAATGAATTAATTGATTGATTCGGGTCATTAGTTTTTAATATAGGCTACTATGAATCATATTTTGCAGGGTGAAGATTGAATCAAATGTGTGACTGAGACAAGGAAAGGCCTCTGGTTTGAAGGTAAAACCGAAAATATGAGACCAAGCTTCTAATATTTCTAATAATCTACTCACTGGTGCTGTTGTCGTATGTGTATTGCCTCTGTGCGCCACCGCTGCTGCTACTGATGCCCAGGAAGGCTTTATAGTTGTTGTCCTCGTACCAGTTAAAGGAGGTGACTCGGGAGAAAGCGCCCTCCGTGTAGCCACACACCAGGCTGGAGGCAGCAGCCATCACCTGCCTGAAGGACAGACTGTTCTGGAAGAGAGGAGTCAACACCTGGAGAAGGTCCCTGGAGCTATTCCTCTGGTTCAACTGTGGAGAGATGAGAAAGGAGAACAGAGCTGAAAATAGCACAGAGAAGAGCAGCCTTTAATGTTGGAAGTAAGTTATTTGAGCCAATTATGATAAAGAGTTACTTTGTGTGTCCAGGGCTTTGTAAGTAACAGTCCCATAAGAGACGTTTTGGTAACTGGGCAAGAATCCCATTTAGTTTGATCTGGACAGACAATAAGCAACTGCATGGAAGAAAAATCTGGTGCATGTGTACAAAGTAAATGCAAAACCAAAGCTAGTATTTTGCTACAGTTCAGATTAACAACTCTTAGAATATTTATTTTACATTGAAATGTAATATCAGGTTGTTCCTCTCAACTCACGAAAATATTTTTGAGATATTTTTTATTATTGATTTTTTTGCCTTGTTCTGCCCCCCTTTTTCTTTTCTTTTTACATTTCCCAAGCATCTTTGAGAGATATTTAGAATTTTCTGCCATTTTGAAGGGGAATTAGTGTCATCCCGTCGTCCAATCTCAACATCGTCTTTTATATACAGTCTATGGTCTAGACGCCAGACTGTCTATGGTTTTAGCCAACAGGATGTCGCTCTTTCAGCTAACAAATATCCAATGGAAAACAACATCCACAACAAACAAAACAGTATATTCACATAGCCACGTATGCTGAGTGTTTCAAATACAAGTGCACCACAAATTACATGGATACGGTCCAACAAATGCGGCATCTTACACTAGACTGTTATGTAAGTGAGAATTGCATTTGAGACTGAACCTTATCTCATTACAACTCAACAGGTAGTGATCAAGCTAATAATGATTTAGGAAAGCGAATGACACACTTCCAATGACGTTTAAGCTTTTCCATGTCTAGGGGTGGGGGGGGGGTAGGGGATTCACCTGTGAAGCCCCAGTGTTGTTTCCATTGGGATGGTCCTATATGATCTATCTGTTTTTGAGGCTAAAGAGGTTCTAGATTTAGCCTTCCTCATACGCACTGAATGATATCCCCCTACTGTCTGTGTTTACGTAAAACCTCCAGCAAGAGGAAGCAACTGTTTCCTGAAGCGCTTAAAATAGCAGGCAGTGAACTCTTGAATGGGCTCCCTTACCTCTCGCAGTTTGTCTGTGGCTGCAGAGACGACCCGTACCCAGGAGGGAATGTCAATGCCTTCAGAATGATTATCCAGCACAAGTGGAAGCTGGAAATAAGCACAAATTAATCATTTCAATATGAAAACGTTACCATGTTTTCCACTTTTACGTATTGCAAACAACAGTTCATCTCCAAGCTGTCTATTGTGCTCTATTCAATTTAACACCACATTTTCCATAGACACTATTTATTCCTGACACACAAGATATTCTGCTACCCAGAAACACTTTGTTTTGAAGAGAATAAGGGGTATGAGCTCAGACCCGGATTACATAGTATCCTAAAAAAAATGTAGAACTGTGTTGTTGTTGTTGTTGTTGTTGTTGTTGTTTTGCCTAGCAAAATAAGACAATTCTCTTTTTTGTCATTAAGCAATGTGTCTTGGTACTTTTAAGCAATGGAAACAGATTTCTAGCCAGTTAATACCTGTCCGCCACAACATAAATGCACTGCAGAGACCTAATCGTCCAAGTGATGGCCTTGTTTATTTTATGTCTGGTGTCATTAAAAATAAATCTGAAATTAGAATAGGTTGATACAATAACAAAAATTCTATGCACCATTCATATGTTGCATTGTATCTGCTGGAAACTACTGCACCACAAAACACAACAGGCTAAAGGTCCATAAAGCAGCACAGGGCCAAGACACAGAACTGCAGAAGTCCTTATTGTATATATATTCAGTCCAAGAGAGCAGTGAGCACAGATAGACTTTCCCAATTGGACAAAAAGCCAATTTGTTTGCTTTTCACCTGATTATAATCCAGCGTTTGTACAGAAGAAGAAAAAAAAAACCTTAGCACTTCCTACAAAGCTTTTCCTCAAAGAGGGATATCTTTTCCGATCCCGCAATAACTGCTCTCAGACAAGCACTTAACTTCAAAGATCATATCTTTCCAAACCTCCGCTGACCAATTGGATAATATCTCTCCCTGTTGACTTGTATTGGTGTGGTCACTGCTCTTACTGCTCTAATTCCAAATCAAATCAAATCAAGTCAAATTAGTTTTATTTGTATAGCCCAATATCACAAATAGAAATTTGCCTCAGTGGGCTTTAAATTCCATACAATATGACACCCTGCCCTTACACCCTTAGCTCGGCTGAGAAAAAACTCCCAGTAAAAAACCCTTTACCGGGATTTAAAAAATTGAGAAATCTCAGGGAGAGTCGACAAGGTAAGGGATCCCTCTCCCAGGACGGACATACTGCAAAAGATGTCATAAGTAGAGAAAAATCACGAAGGAAACGAGATGTGAAGAGGGGGAAGATTCTAAATCCACTCCTTTATAAACGGCAGTAGCAAGACTTTGGATATTGTTTACTGTGTCTCATATATATTACAGTTTTTCTCAGTTGCTTTGGTGCTTTTCTCAGATCAGAATGAAAATTCTCATAACTATTAGTTCAACCTCCGCAACATTTAGTCATTTGAGCACATCATAGTAGCAATTTCTCCTTCCTCTGAACAAATTGCAAATGCTTTTGGATATGTATCAGTTGCTTGCATACAATTCTCTGCTGTTTTATAACATTGTCATTTGCTTATGTCATGTCAGTCAAAATGAACTATACTTATGGATGCTGAATAGTCGTTCCCAATAAAACTAATAGTCTTCATTTCATTGCTTGAGTCATTACATACAAAATTGTTGAACTAGTTAACAAATTCTGTCAAGCAAACTTTATACCTTTCTTTATAATTTTTTCCTGGAAATGTCTCCTAAATTGAACAATTGCTCTCAGGTGGACTTCAGCTTTCACTCACGAGGAGGTGTGTGAAGTATTAGTTGTACTTTCCTCGCTGCATTGCAAGGGATAATATCCGTTGTGATGTAGATGAAAATACGTGGCCAGACAGAAAGGAACGTCTGGATGTGCCAGAATGATTTACCTATATGTTCAGTTACAATATGTCCTGTTATATTATTCACATGTGTGCACAGCTCTACCACAAGGGTGTTTTTTTTTATGTTTGTTCTAAATAAGTGACTGAAGTGAATTTTTCTTTTGCACAATGCTGTAGAATTACAAAGAGCATATACAGTAAAAATGTGAAACATACATATTCAGTGTCTTGTACTCCCTTACTCCCCTAACTACAGCAATGTGTAACTTAACTGTAGTTTTCAAATGGCTGTACAAGTAGTGTACAGTGCTGTCTTGAGCATTTTCAGGTAGTGTCACCGAGTTCTGACCCTTTTTTTTGCATTGGAAAACACTGAGAGAATAAACTGTCATAATGAAAACATGACAAAGCCATTTGACTATCTTGTTCATAAACGATGGTGTCAAGACTTCTAAGATGACACTGGCAGTTTCATTGACATGAATACTTGCTTTTGAGGAATAGACTATCCATTTTGAGCAAGTGACGTACTTTTGCAGGTTATCCACTAGGTTTTGCAGTTTGCACTAATTGTTTTGAGAAATGCACTAACTGCTGTGCAAATGTTAATAGTGATGTGAGAAAAGCACCAAATCGACTGAGAAAAACTGTAAAACTGAGAATTAAAATGAAATATTTCAGACCACCAAGGAAGGACTTCGACTGGCACTCACATCTAGAATAAAATGATTGCACACAATCATGTGAATGTAAATCATGTATCAAATATACCCCTGAATATACCGTTATTTAAAATATTCACCCTTTAGGAGAGGGGACTTTGTAAACAACCTGTTAGTGGCTGTGGTGATAATAAACATTTCCCAATGGCTGACACTTCAAAAATACAATGACATTTAGGCTGAACACCCACAAGACTTGATGTTGAAAAGTGCTTTAGCTCAGTTGCTATGGGACAAACAGGGACAGACGGGCAACTAAACACACTGTCCCAAGTGATTGTGCATAGATCAAGATGAGCCAGAGAGCAGCCATAGTGGCCCCTGTTTACTCTCAGTGACCTGTGATTACTTAAGAAAACATCTCTACAAACTTACTTTAGTGAGTCTTCTACAGATAAATAAGACCCTTCTTAAAGGGTCTTCTAAACCATTTTTTATGTAATGTTAGTTTATACATTTTTGGAGATCATTTTCTTATGTTTGCCCTTTGACCTTTGTCTTGAGTTTGTTTGCTGTACTTATACTGTATATAATAGTAGGCCTATCAATAATATAATTTACATTATTCAAACAGTGAATCCCAGGTAAACAACTAGCATAACTGATCCAGTCTAAAATCGATTCAGAAACCAAGAGTTATTAATACATGTTTTATCAGCTATACTTTCCAGATACTGATTAATTATTTGTAGTTACAGATCACGGTTGTGAATTTATTTACTATATATATATAAAATGTAAAAAATAAAGTGAACTTATATGCTCATATTACCATCACCATGCTACATATAATCCTTTCTTTACAATATTTGTTGTTCAAATATATCAGCCTGTTATATACTGTATATGCTGTCTCATTTAATAGCTATCTTGCTTATAAATAACATACACATCTGCACGCTTGCCATACAGAATTCTTAACCATGTCTGGAGAATGATGTAACAGTGCAACCCAGGACTTCATTTATATCAGAAACAAAGCAGTGAGTCACAGCCCTTGTAAATACCAACAGCTGTTTATCCATTGCACATGGCTTTACACATGCTGATAGGCCTGTGTGAGCTCATAAAGTTTTGATCCAGGTGCACTTTGAGCACAAACGGCTGATGTGAAGTCTTATATAAGCTGCAACAAAGGGCTGATACATTGAATGTAAAAAAAAAAAAATAGGAAGAGCATCTGACTGATACTGAACTGAACCAGTGCAATGATACAATGGGGGATGTCATTAATAATGTGATGACTCCCAAACAGTTGTTGTACCTACTTATTCTAAAATATTTTATACAGTATGTTTTACAGTCAGGATATAACAAACAGAAGACTGTAAAACGTAGACCATGAAAATAATATGTTGTCATTTGAGCACCTACCTAAATAGTTTTAATTCTTTCAAGGTTTTAATAAATGTTTTACTCATACTTTAACAAACAAAGCTATTCATGAAATGAGCTTGTCGAGCCCATTAATGCAGCAATCAGACACACACTGTGCTTAAAAGTGAATTCTTACATGACACAGCTTGATAAATGTTTTGCAAATGGCACTTGGCATATCCTGCCAAATACTATATTGCCTTAAACTATCCAAAGCTTAAGTCATTCATCCGGCAGTTGGCCCATCCTACAATGAATAGCCATCATAGATCTTTGCAAATAAGCTAATACACATGGCAACATCCCAAATGGGACTCGTCCAACCACAGCTCTTTACTGGCCTTTCCTATTCACGAAAAGCATAAGTCTGCCAAAGTATGTCAATTTAATGCATTTCACTCATTCAAAATGATGTTTCTATACACTTTACACAGTCAGACCACAAGATATGGCTTTAAATGGTCTTACTGTATGAAACTGGCATAAGCAGTGTTCACATGTGGAGAAAGGACTCTCAATTTCACTGAGGCAGAAAGGAGTTTTTGACTGTTCAGATGCTTTTCAGGGATAAATAAATAAAAATGCTACTATTACAGTTTATAATATGCTTTTTGTAAGATGCCATCGCACAATTCCACAACTCTGTGGGGGGTAGCTGGTAAATATTTTATTCATTGAAAATAGCTTTACAAATCGCTTTAGTTTCTGTATTTAAACAATAAGCATACATTTGAATTATCCACTCTATAATATAGCATCTTTATCAGACCCCCCTAAATTCCAGCCATCACTTACCAGCCGTAAAAGCTTGAAAAAGTCAATATTGGCGTATAATTGGTCCTCAATGGCCTGTAGCCGTTGTGGGGTAAGGATGCACACGGCATTGAGAACAGCATGGAGTCCTCGGTGGCTGGGGAAGATGAGGAATCGCTCCAGCAGGGTAAGACTGCAGGCAATGTCCTTCAAATGCAAGGCCGGAACTCCAGAGGCAAACTGGAATTAAATGTAAGAGAACAGAGGATGTACCTAGGTTAAAATGGTTTCAAACAGGCACTAAAGCAAGTAAGGGGGTATCATTGTTGCACTGAGATGTCTTCTATTTAAGTTCATAGGTAAGTATTTTCTATTCTATTCCCTGCATCAAAAAATCAAAGTTAAAAACTGAAGAGACATTTCCAAAGCACTCCAATCTACTGTCAAGGAATAGCAAAGTTCAAAATATACATCCTTTATAGTGCTCTAAGGTTAACGGTTTGTGTTCAATTGGAACCTCCAAATAGCCCATAGGTGTAATAGCTTTTTAATCTAATCGCCTGTCAATATGTCGACCTGCCCAGTACCCCTCGTGCTCAATGCATGCTGGGATACCTGCCTGCTAATTAGCCACACTGGTGCAAGCATTGATTCAGTGAATGCTAAAAACTGCAGGAGAGGAAGAGGAGTGTAACCACATCTGTCTGAAATGGCTTGCATGTGTTCTGCTATGTGAAGATAGCCATGAAGAATGAATACTTCCAGCTGTTTTTTTTTCTGATAGAACTACTGGTATCACTGCTACCACTGAATCACCACATATCCACCTTACCTGAAGTCAACTCCTCAAACAAAAACAACATTTCAGAGGGCACAAGTCTTTACTCGTATAGAATACTTCCTCATCCGTAACAAAATAATTGTTCTTACAGTAATGTAACAACTATTGTGGTGTGAGATAAACTATTGACTCATGCCTGGAAGATGTTGACGGGTACGTATGTGTGTGTGTGTGTGTGTGTGTGTGTGTGTGTGTGTGTGTGTGTGTGTGTGTGTGTGTGTGTGTGTGTACCTGTTCAGGCCTGATTTGGGCATTGACTAGCTCATACACCACAGACTCTGTCAGAGGAATGTCTCTCAGCAGGAATGATGTCAGAGTCTCATTGTCTTTTAGGACAGCCTCCACCTTTACTCCTCGGCCTACACGGAGAGACACAGGCAATTTGTGTGAATGATGATGGCACTTGAATGACTGTATGACTGCTACATTCAGACCAACAGGAGAACACCACAATCAACTACATTAGATTTTCCCCTTGCCTTCTATGGTCCACAACAGCACA
The DNA here is from genome assembly GCA_026929865.2 of Hyperoplus lanceolatus. Lineage (NCBI taxonomy): Eukaryota > Metazoa > Chordata > Actinopteri > Uranoscopiformes > Ammodytidae > Hyperoplus > Hyperoplus lanceolatus. Next base: position 14,828,390 of record CM049415.1, on the reverse strand, counting down.
CTTAATATTTAATTCTTTAATTGTACGTTCATGTGTTATTGGTTTTAAACCGTTGTTCTGTATACCAACATACATGCATCAAACCTTCTTTCGACTGAGGCAGTGGATACTGGATCAGTTGAAAAATCCGGATACTTTTGTTGCACGTATTCAGGGCAAGTCAGGACAAATCTGTTGCATTAAAAGGATGGGAACAATGTATGTCTCATCATTCCCAATTGGCCTGTCTGTGCATGACTAAAGAGTGTCCTGCCAAGCAATGTGGTTCAGCCCTTGTTTGAATTGCCCTGGGATGAAGTTCCCATGAAAACCACCAAGAAACCCAAACACAAGAAAGGGGGGCACCGCACCCCAGTAGCTCAACTAGGCTAGAATCTCAGACTGTAGCATACTACCGACAATGCCAAATAATAATAATAATAATTTTAAAAAAGGGAGTAAGAGAGACAAAATAGAGAAAATATGGATTTCAAAAGTCCTAAGCATATAAGAAATGTACCTGGATGTCATGTTTCTTTCAAAGAGGTGCTAAGAAAAATGTGACCTATCTGACAGACCAGTCAGCAACAAGGCAAATGACGAAATCATATCCTCTCCGGTAACTGCTTGTTTTTGTGGTTAGGTTACTCAAAGTAAGCGAACATGTATGAGGCAATGATCACAGGCACACAAGTCCTTGGGGCTTTAAAACTTCTAGGATTGAGCAAAGAACATTGTCATCACCTCAATGTTTGTTTTTATGTACATCTTATATGCACAGGAATGTGTGAGCTTGCCTTCCAAGTAAAAAAATACCACCCCGAAATCTGTCAACTAAGCCCTGGACTATGTTAGCTTAGCACAAATATTAGAAACAGTGAGAAACAGCTAGCCTGGCTCTGGGTGGTCTCTCCACTGGTTGCCTATATATATATATATATATATATATACTGTATATGTGTGTGTATCATGGACATATAAAGAAAGGTGTTTATGCATGTACTTGTTCTCAGTACTAAGAACAAGCAACAAATGTTTACACACACACACACACACACACACACACACACACACACACACACACACACACACACACACACACACACACACACAATTTGCTCATAATTACAGCTCTTCACATAAGATCCATTCAAACAATTAACATTTTATGTTCAATATGACTAGTCATGCTTAGCCAGTTTCAACAATGAATTACATAACTTGGTTCTCAACATGATTCAATTATCCTTCCTGGGGCTTCTGGGAACTTTTGTGGATTGTGGATCCATATATCTGTTAATTCTGTTAGACCATCTACATATTGCCCTATGAGAGCACACAGAGCAAGCAGACATAACTATTCAGAGGCTGGAATGCACTCTCATTCCAATCCCATCATAAAGGGTGATGTTATGCAACCATGCTGTACAAACAGTAAAGATGAACATGTTATACAGCATGTTGAACACAGAGTTATTTTCATGGCTTCCCTTGAGACGGGAGCGTTGTTTCAAGGTTCTTTCATGAAAGCAGAGCATGGATAGGGAATACACAATATATATATATTTGGGGTAGATGCTCTGAAATGAAATGCATTTTTATCTGACTGACTTTGGGTTAGCCTTGACAGCCAAGTGAGTTTTTGCAGTGTGTTGATGAAAGGCTGGAGCACTGACCTGAGACTTCTTCAGGATGGGTGCGCAGAGTGTCCATGAAGTTACTCATGGAATTCAGTTCCCTCCAGAGACTACCAAGCTGTTGAAAGTCTGGATCACTGAGGAGAAGCTCCTGGGCGTCTGAGTAGAACCGAGCAAATCTGAGAAGCAAGGTCAATAACAAATCACAACTCTTATGTCTTGTTCAACAACGGCAATAACTATAGCATTAACCTTCACATATGAATTTTTTTTTTTTTTAACAGCAACCCTTTCCTCTCAGATCAAATGTTTCATAGGAATTCAGCACATCTGGCTTCAAATGACCTCCCTCTGCCAATCCATGGTGATGCTTACATAGAGTTGTTGTAGTTGGACACAAGACCAGGAGATTCACCACGGGTGGGGTATTGAAAACAAGGGTTGTTGGCATTACAGAAGATTCCTTGGATCCACGGCAGGATCCCTGTGGAGGGCATGGCCTTGTTGGGGAAATGGCCTAAGATAAAGAAAATACTGCTGGCTTTCAGTGCTTTCATGAATATTTATGAATATGGACACCGTGGACTATTCATTGGACATCATTGCTCTCTTTGTGAATTGAAATATATCTGACATTTTCTGGTTCAACGGTTGTTTGCTTACATTCATGCTGACGGTAGAGTGGATTCACTCTTCTTAGCCACACTAGTCCCATGAACAGCATAACAGGCCACATGATTTCCATTAAGAAACGCACCTGGTTGAAGATCACAACCAAAGGTTAGAGATGTATGTTTGTTGTATGAAAAAGATGCAAACAAGTGAATTTACAGATTATGCACAGGCATAGTCCTTTTAGACAATTGGTCAACTGACAAAATGTCCATCAGCATGTCGTACCCCCATGCATGTTCCAGCTGAGTTGGTGTACAGTATGTTATACAAAAATATTCTGGTAAAAGGTTTCTCAAAATGTCTTAGCATAATATTCTGCAGGTCTTTAAGATATTTTCAGGGAATCTGGTTTTTCACTTCCATTTATTTTTCAAGTGAGCAACATTAGAAGTATGACTCTAAAAACTAATTAATATGTTAATCATGTAGTTTATTATATACCGTATATATATCTGCATTATTCTAATGTATGAGTGGGTGTCATGTTCAAAGAATAACACCTGAAGGCATTTTAGCAAACCGTAACCCTTACAGGGATAAGTGTAGTGTGCAATTGATGGATGAGAGGAGTTTTACCCTCTGCCTCTTGCGGATGGTCCAGTTCTTCCATAGCAGGAGTTTGACCTGTCGCCCCGCCCCCATGGCTCCTCTTTTTCACCCCAGCAGGGGGCTGGCACCGTCCGGAAAACCTTTATTCAACCAGTCCACAATATTTTCATGAGCTAAATAAAGCTACCTCATGTTTTACCAAAAGTCTTTAGGGACTAACATATCTTTAACATTTAGAAATATACATTTTTGTTAATGAACCCTTAGGTCATAGAGGTGTCCATCCATTCATCAAGTGAGTGCTCCTCGTGAAGTCTAATAATAGTTCTGTAATGAAGATAATTAGCTCAAGAGACTGGCTGAGCGCGACATAAATAGACCCAAACAGTGTTCTCAGTAGGCTACTATTCACCGTTAATGTCACTACCAAAAACAAAAATCACATATTCCCAATGTGTGAAAGGGAAGTCTCAGTTGCAAACAAATCAGACACAAGTAGCATGCAATTGTGGGACAAACAATAGTTACAATTAAGGCTACGAAATCATTAATCGTATTATATATTTCAAAGCATAGCTATATTGCAGCATGACATATCACTCACCTCAGGAGAATGCTTGCAGTCTAGGTTGATATCCAATAAATAAAGCACAACGACACATTCTACCGAGTGCTCCTTGGGGTTGCTAACACAGCTAGAGTTCAGACCTTGTGAAAAGTTAAGCAGATTGCTTTAATCTCCTCTCAGTGCTGGAATCTGCAAACCCTATCATGCGTTTGTAAAGGGCTAACCTGACCTAACCACCCAGCCTACATGACACTGTAATCTGCTATAATCTAACCACTGATACAAAAATATATATAATACATATAAAATATATTTATGTAAAAAGGTAGTTATATTATAACACTCAACATATATAACTTCACAGGCCAAGCAGGCTGCTTGTCAGTTTCTCATATTGAATTAAAAAAAAATGCACAACTTCTAGTAACCAATAGAATAACACTTATTCTTTAAACAATGGTGCTGTAAATGTAAAAAAGAAAATAAAGAAATAAACAGACCATAATGGAAGTTGTCAAGATATATTTTAATACGTTACAAAAGGGTGTTTGTTCATGTACCTGTTTTTTTACACTGGACTTTTTAACATTCTGTCAACCTTGAACATTACCATGAAAAACATAACTGATGTAGTTCCTATTACTTACAAATAACCCGTAAGGTTTAGGTTATTGATTAAAGAAAATAATAACACCTTTGGCTATTAATAAATGTAAATGGTATATTAAAATAAGAAGGAATGCCATTATACAATCCAGTGGCATTTGTAAAAGCTTTTCGGATCAGTCTAAGTTGACACCATACAAGTTCAACAGTATAAAAACAAGTGGATTGTATAACCTTTGCAACTGGTGCTTCAAAACATTACCAAATGTCAATACAGACACAGCAACATAACAAAGGTCATTATATTGCTGTATATATACGTTATTAGCAAAATGATTAATTATAACCCAAATGTAACAGTTTAAAACATTCTGACTCAGGGATGGTAGAAACACGACTCAAGAGTTGAGTTTTGATGTCAAATAAGTGCACCAAACTTTTTTTTTTCTATTTTCTGGCTACATGCACTTTTGTAACAATTCAAAACACATTTTTTTGGTATATAAACATAGTAAGCCTGTAAGAACTCTGTACAAAATATTCAAACAAAAATGTAATTGCACAGTTTCAAAAAAAGAAAAATTATAAATATTCTGACCAGGGGCCAGAGTGTTCTGAGAAAGTGATTGGTAAATGACATACTGGTGGTTCATGTTGAATATATACAGCATTTTTTAAGTGCATCGTGTTTTTGTCTTTTGAGGACCAAAAAGGTACATGTAATTGTCCACACACAGTGCCCACAATAATAGTTCAACAGGAAACTGTCTTGGCAGGGGTCAATGCAGATGTTTCTTATTCTTTGTCTTACAACATTGTTCACAATCAAGCACAGTTTATCTCTCTCTCTCTCTCTCCGATAGCCTATGACTCTCAGACGATCACACAAAATGAGCCTCTCTGTGTTCTACCTCTTGGAGGCGCCTGGGCCGTAGTCTGGGGAATACTGGTCTGGCCTGGTTTGGGCCCAGTTCCTCCGGGCTGGAGCTGGGAGACTGAGACAAGGCCCCCTGCTCTGCCTCATTGTCCTCTTCAAGAGGCTCGTCTACAGACACCTCCATCTCAATCCCCAACTCCTCATCCTCCTCCTCATCATCATCCTCCTCCTCTTCCTCCTCATCTTCTTCTTCTTCTTCTTCATCCTCAGCGCTGTTAGCTGACGCACAGCTCTGCAGTGCTTTGGCTTTGTTCCCTGAGGGGGGCTTGTAGAATGTCCCTGGTGGGGGCTGCAGAGTTCTGGGTGCCCTGAAAGCCGCTACGACAGGGCTGCTGTACTTAGTCACATTGTCCTCCCTTCTTAAAGTCCTGCAGGGTCGCACCGCAACCGTGTAAGGTCTATTGGGGTAGATGGTGTTAATGGTAGTCCCGGCGGTTCCGAGGGAGGAGGAGGAGAAGGCGGACGATGAAGACAATGGCACGGAAGCCGATAAGCTGAAGGTGCTGGCATCGACATCTGCCCCCGCCGTGCTCTCCGCGGGTGAACTGTTGGCCACTATTTGAACACTTCTGGAGGCCATTTCGTGCTTGTATTGTTTGTCCCAAGTCCTGCGCAACGTCTGGGTGTCGATAAACGTACTCCGGTAATGGCTGCCCGCGCGGTATTTTGGATGCTCGGTGTCGTCCGCCTCCTCTTGGATGGACTGGTCGCAGCTGCCTCCTTGGCCGTCATCTTGGTCCACGCTGTTGTTGCGGGCGTTGTTCTCGTCCTCTTGACCTGAGCGGTTGTGTTTGCGTTGGGTGGGCATGCTGACCGGCCGGGAGTACAGCTTGTTGCGAGGGTGTCGCAGCAGGACCCTGGTGACGGTGACATTCTGAGTTCGACAGAGGCCTCTCTCGGCGGGTGTCGGGACCTCGGGGATGTTCGATGACAGAACTCCATTGAAGGTCTCCGAATCCACTTCATCAGCTTTTAAAAACAAGATTAACAAAGAGGGTTAAATATTAAACATATCAGAAAGGGGAAAAATGACTTCTGGGGGGTATTATTGGTCTAATAATAATATTGCTTTATTTTTTTATTGGTTATGCAGATTTTTTAACAATACTGACCTGGTTCACAGTTGATGGCATGTCGATCATCAAGGCTTGGCCTGGTCTCCTGTACCTCAGCCATTAAGTGGGATGAGGGAATTATGGAGGAATGCCTCTTATAGACCTTAGAGCTCTGCTGGAAGGAAAAGAAGAAGCGACAGAAAAAAACACATATGACATCACATATGACACATGTGGACACATGTTCTGTATGTGATATGGATGGGGGAAAACTTGCCACATGCCGAGTTGTCAAAATAACAATGTTTGACTAATTAACTATTCACCTCCTTAATGTCTCCCAGGGACTTTGAGTGCCTGCTCAGCTGTTGGTGTGTGGGGTGGGGGTCCGTGCAGGGCAGGGCATGGATCTCTGTGGGCGAGCTGCTGCTGCTTAGGGGACTGAGGGGCGTGTCAAAGAGCATCTGGTAGTGTCTGATCAGGAGCTCCACAATGAGAGCCTGATAGGGGTAATCCACCAGAGAAGAGAGGGACACCTCGGCGTCCGCCTGCCTGGGTTTGATCAGTGTCGGCCCAAAGATGATACCAAGGTTGCTGGCTGTCATTTTATTCTCCTCGGATTGCTCCGTCACCCTGCAGACAGGAAGGATTGTTGCTTTGTTATTATTCAATTGAAGAAAAAAAAACTATCCTGACCTATTCACAGCCAACTCCATCTTTCTTCCCATGACTTGCTTGTTAATATTGTTGAGATTGTCTATGAATAAGATCCCTACTAAAAATGACCAAATGAATAATGCATAAGCAGACATTGTTGAGGTGACTTTGACCTACCGGTGCAGGTGCTCTATGAGGAACTGCAGTGTCTTGTAATGGGCTGGTGGCATCTGCCTGAGCAGGTCCTGGATCTTGAAGAGGACCCGGTTGAGCTCCACGCTGACCTGAGCTGGGTTGACTGCAGTGGGACTGACACGCAGAGCCTCCAGTTCCTCCACAATGATACTCTGGCTCTCCTTGGCCAAACCGATAAAGTCGTTATAATAGCGGAACAGGATGAGGGGCTCTGGGAGCTGCAACAGACACAGAAAAAAAACAAATTAAACCAGGAAGTTGATAATAAACAGAGAGCGACAAAATATGTGAGTAAATAGACAAGTTGGGACAGAATTAGAAATGAGATAAGCCATTAGGGGATGAGAGTGGGAAGCTATGCAACAAAAATAGACAAAGACAATTTTTTTTTACTTTGCTTTGTTCTAAAATAGGACACTTTTAACCATCTCATTGTCCATATTGAGATGACCCTCTTGTTGACCCTCTTTGCATGTTTAAGTACATTCAGAACACATCAACACGTTTATTTTTTGTCAAGGATTTAAAAAGAGCAGCCCACCTGTCTCAGGTAGAGTTTTAGTACGTTGCTTATGTCATGGGGGTAAAGCTCGGACAGCTCCACCAGGTGCTTGCCATTCTCAAACGCCTGGCACAACTTCTCCACCCGGGACTTGGCACCGTTCACGCGGTAGATGCCCTTCACGGCACAGAAACAAAATGCATTCAACACCGGGGAAAATCAGATGCAGTTTTCAGCATCACCATGGCAAAACTGTAATCACAGCTGCCGACTATTAACTGGATACACACACATAAAACAGTACTTATCATTTCCTATGTATCGTATTAAAGTACGTTAACGAAAATAAACTCTCTTGATCCGACAAGTAGCACTTAAAACTTTGTTTTGAAAAGTGCGACATAAATGTGTTTTTTATTAATAAAATGTGTTTGTCTCGTATTTGTAGAAAAATACCTTAATGTTGAGGGCTCTGGTCTCAATTTCTGATGTACACTTCCGTATGATGAAGGGGATGCCATCCTGACTGTTCTTGGCAGCCTGTGTGAAGTCAATGCCGAAGAGGTGAAGCCTTCCCTGAAGCTTCTTGTGGCCGCACTGGATAGCCAGGGTTTCCAGACACTTCTTGTGGCAGGCCAACGAACACTGCAAACAAGTCAACACCAATCTCAGTTAGTTATAATAAGGATACAGCTAAAAATTAGGCCAATGGATACCCTGTTTCTACACCTCTTCTTTTAAAGCCAACCAAGCCATTTATTCCAGTTGGCTCTTACAGTAAAGTGATCAAAAGTAGTTTGATTTTGAACAAATCCTTGAATTGAGACCAAAAAGCCAACCAGAAAAAGCTGATTGACTGATAAACCCTTGAACCAATGCTACGGAATGATTCCAATACACTGCAAAGTCACATTCTTATGTCTTGTCAAAAGAAAAAATCTTCCATGAACCGTTTTGTCGTTATCGTCTTGTGCATAATCAGTGTATCTAATAAATATGGAAAGAAACTGGATCTAAAATAAACTGTTGGGTGCAAGGAGTTGATCGGGACAAGAACAAAAGGTCTTCAGTTTCCACTGCCCGTTCTCCTACTGAGAGCAGTTGGTGGACTTGGGGTCTCTGAGGAGAGTTTGTGTCCAGTTTCAACTTTTTTTCCTTTTTTCCTAGGTTTTGATGAGGGAGGATGGTGGTCTTTCTCTCTTGTTTTTTTGTTTGATTTTTGCTCGCCATGAATGATCAAAAGAGGCCATTGTGAGACTTTGGCAATGTTCGTCTTGAACTTGTAATACCCTGGAATGCTTTGGGGACTTCACTACATTGAATGAAGGTCCAAGAGGTGAGGAACATGGTTGGATAGCGTTTTGTTTTTGAGAACTCAAATCAAATGAAAAGAAACCAAGGTTACCTCCTCACACTCCGCTCCATGGAACACCACCAGGCTGTCACACTCACGACACTTGGACGGCGCTCTAAGCTTCCGCAGCTTGTGGGTTTGAGCCGCCTTGGACATCAGGGTGTTTCTAAATGGACCCGGGGAGCTGGCCTGTTCCATCACCATCTCCTGTAAACCTGATGAGTGCAGAGTGTAGAGAGAGACGTAGAGAGAGAGTGAGAGAGAGAGTGAGAGAGAGATAGAGTGAGAGAGTGTGAGAGAGAGAGAGAGAGAGAGACAGAGACCGAAACAGAGACCGAAACAGAGAGAGACAAGAGAGAGAGAGAGAGAGACAGAGAGACAGACCGAGACAGAGACAGAGATAGAGAGACAGACAGAGACAGAGACAGACAGAGAAAGAGACAGAGATAGAGACAATGAGCATCATTACAAGCCGTTTTCTTTTCTTCTCCAATATACTGTTGGAACACCTTTGAGTCCTACTGAAAAACAGGTCATTCTCTACAGAAAAGAAACCGCATTATGACATATTAACAGATACAAAACGTAGCCATGGTAGTAAATACAATGCAGTTGACAATACCAAAAGAACTACATCTACTGAATTAAAAAGAATGGCGGAAATAATGTGAGATTTTCAGTGTAAATAAAAAAATACCACAAGAACTAAATGAACAGATATAATAAATAGAAACTTGAGGACCAATACACCATGAAGAGTGGTGTAAAATTGTTTTCGTTTGACTCACCATTATCAGAGGGTGAGGGAGGCTCTCTCTCGTCCAGGTCATCAGCAGACGACATGGTTCCGGTGGAGGGGGTTCTGGGTAATCTCCTCTTGAAGTCTCCTGAACAGTAAGGCAGGACACACAGGTAAGTATTCCACATCTTAGTCGCATCAAGTCAAGTCTTCCCAGTTCTCCTTTTTTCCCTGTCTCCTATTCTCATACATTACAGTGGTGGGAATGAGCAGTACTGAGAGCCCCAGTCTATATGCATTTTATGTGCTAGAAAAAAAAGGTATGGTCAACCCCCAGCAGGGGCTTGTTGGTGATTTACACTTCAATTGACTTATCAACTGTTTCCAATAGGCCTCATTTTAATAATGTGGTTGATTTGTTAATGGGCCCATTGAGGAGGCGTATCAGGGAGACACTCCTACACTTTGGCAGTTGGATGGAGTAAGGTTTCAGGTACTTTACTTGAACTGAAATGATCATAGCAATACATTTTACCATTTTAATGTATTGCTAATAGTGTACTGACAGCCAGATGAAGCAAACAAGAACATTCTTATATTGGTAAAAAAAAAAAAAATGCAATAAAGATTTAAATGAGACAAGTTAATATTCAAAAGCATGTGTGTATAGTTATGGTGCAACAGATCCTTTGTCATTCTAAAAATGTTAAATTAGTGAAAGGGATGTCATGATAAGTGTCAAAAGCCCGAGCAATATCAAAATAACTCAATGTTGCAATGTGTTGGTGCGCATTGATGACTAACAAGAGTTGCCTAATGTTAAACAAAGAGGCACCATTGTTAGCGGTTGCTATGCCACTTGACTCTAAAAACACAGCAACAAAGTAGGGTGAACACCAGGTTGATAGGAAAACATGCTTGGAGGCCCCAGGGACACTAAAGAGAGGGCAGGGGGTCATTGGACAGACATTCTGGGGTGGAGAGAAAAAGGAAGTAGAAATAAAAATTAAAAAAAATTTATCATTGATATAATATGGGGTTAAAAAAAAAAAAAATCTCCCCTTAAATAAAAAAAAAAAAAAAAAAAAATTAATTTTTTTTTTGTTTTTAGTTTTATTTTTTTTCTTTCCTTTTTTCGTTTTGGGTTTGGGGGTTTTATATTTTAAAAAAAATTTTTTGTTTTTTTGTTGGGGGGGGTGGTGGGGGTGGGGGGAGGGGGAGGAGCTGGCTGTCCCCCTGTTTGTTTGGGGGGTGGTGGGGGGGGGGGGCGGTGGTGTTTTCCTCACACGGGGGGGGAGTGTGGTGGGGCTCCTATATATGAGAAAAAAAATAAAAACACCCTTTTTTTGCGGGCCTCTTTTGGCTTGTTGCTTCGCGCCCCCCCTCCCCCCCTTCTTTCCTTTACCCTTTCACTTTTTTTCTTTTTTTTTTTTTTTTTTTTTTTTTTTTTCTCCCCCCCCTTTTCTCCCAACATTTTTTTTGTTGTGTTTTTTTTTATGAAAGGAGGGTCCGTGCTTTTTTGTGGGGGGTGGGGCTCCCAGGGGGGGGGGGGGGTTTGGGGGGTTGGGGGGGGGGGGGTTTTTTGTGGTGGGTTGTTGTGGGGGGGGGGGGGGGGGGGGGGGGGGGGTGGTTTTTTGGGGGGGTGGGGGGGGTGTGGGGGGGGCGCTGATAGGTATGCACCTCCCCTTCTATCGTCTGCAACGTGTGCTTTCTTGATCAGTGTCATCAGACTAATACACTTGATGATTAGTGGGAGGTGTTGTGCAACAACCGAGGTGCACAAGCTTATTTACGTTTATTGTCTAGGAAGTAGACACAATAGCTGGAATCGTTTTTTTAATATTTCCTCGAAAGCTCAATTGTAAAATCACGTAAGGATTCATGCAGAGGATTAAAGTTGAAGATACCGGGCTAAGCTAAGCTAAGCTAAGTAACACAAAACACTTTATATTACAAAAGGTGTAAAGGATGCATTGTACATGTGTTTCATTTTGTTTCTTTAATAATTCCAAAAAAATATTTCTCTAGAGAGAAGTTGAATATAAATGTGTCTAAACCTATTGGGTTATATTAGGTACAGTTTGAGGTAAGCTCTGGGTATGTAATGATCTGTAATGAAAATAAAACATGGCTGCCCGAGTGCTCTTACCTGGACTTGCAGTGGGTGAGTCCATTGAGCGGGACTCACTGCTCCCTCCAGCGCTCTCTGAGTCGCTGCACATGCCTCCACCCTGGCTGGCCGAGGCCCAGGGACGAAATGGGGCCTGAATCCGGAGTGCTGGATAAAAAAAACACATCCCAGCTATTACGGCCCACGTATGTGTTGTATAAATATGTAACTTATACATTTCTAAATTATTGGGTGTCTAATTGAAATCATCGATCACTTAATGGGGCCTGGGCAGTCGAAAAAATGAGCTCTAGAAACTGGTTCTGATCGAACCACCTGCATACCATGGATGTCGGTGTTACTGTTGGAGCGCCTCTCTGCAATCTTGGGGTGTTGGGCATTGATGGGACTGTCCATGTCATCTGCACCAGGCAGATCGGAGGTCACCGATCCCTGTGACAGGTTACTGTGGGATGAGTGGCTGCCACTTAGCGAGCGCTTGTTGAAAAGAATCCTAGGGAGGAAGATTTTATAGAATGAAAAAATATCCTTTTATCGTTCACAGTTTACTGTTATATTATATGTATTATAGTATAAATATTATATATACAAAATATTACTTCTGGACTCATCCTCGCTAATATGTTGTGACTTTAGTTAATAGGGAGAATTCTTAAAGAGGAGCAAAGCAATTTTATTTAAATTAAAGCAATTATTTTGCTCTATTTTGTTATCATGCTCAACAGTGAAACTTATATTGAAATTTCACAGTATACACATTTTAGAGCCGAAATAACTGCCTATCCTATGATGCCTATGAATTGACTGCGCGATTTGGAGTTAACGGTTCTGATTTTATGTTAATAAAATTCATTATTATATTCATTATAATGTTCATGATATAATGAGATCAGCCCCACTGAAACTGTCAACGACAGCAGATCATATGCCTTAACGATGATTAACTGATTCCGATGGGCTTGCAAATGGCTGCTGTACAAATCATTGTTAACAAAACTGTCCAACAATATCTCGCAACAAACCCTACTCACCGGTCTATATATAACCTTTTGAAGACCAATGTTGTGGATGCCTGTGTGTGTGTGTGTGTGTGTGTGTGGTGGTGTGTGTGTGTGTGTGTGTGTTCAAGTTTCATTTCCCCTCTCCCAAGCTGAATTCTTTTGATCAGAGGGATCAGAGTCAGGGGTGCGGGGTAGAGGGAGTAAACTAAGAACAAAGTGCTCTCTCATTTCCATCTGTGTGTGTGGTGTGTGTGTGTGTGTGTGTGTGACACCAAAATAATGCGTCAAAAAAACTTTCACAACTTTTGCGTAGGAAACCAATTTTTTTTTAAACAAATCTTTACAAGAACTGGGTATTAAACATTGCCCAAATGTAAAATGACCACCATGTTTTTTTTTAGTGTTAGTCAGAAACAATGTGTATGTAGTTTACGAGCTATTGTAGAAAACTCCACAGGAGAGGTTAAGTGAAATTGACGGTAAGCCCACTGCCCAGGCTCCTCTCTCCCGTGACCGCAGTCATTTCCGCAGGATGCCCTGGCCAACCCAATTGTTTAACGCTTTCCAAAACAAGCTCTCTCTCTCTCACTCAATCCCTCCAGCACTCACAAGTAAAGGTTTACAGTACCACAGGCTTTATATAAAGTCTCTCCCTTTCACCACTGTTTACCATAGATACATATTCATGTTCCCACAATTTTCTCTATGAGCTTTAAGCTGTCGATTTCAAAAATACTTGTATAATCCCCTACATGTGAATGTCAAATTAATTATAAGGATACTGAAATTAAACCAACTTTGTCTGGGGCTGTTAATCCCTCTGAGAACCACTGCTTTATCTGGCTTACGAAAACAACACAGTCATTTCCTTGATAAGTAAACACAAACACCGATAACCGAGGAGGCTGTCAGTTAAATTTAGGCACAATCTCTGAATAGCAGTACTGGTTCACTTTGATGTGATATTCCAGTACGGTTCATTACTTTTTAAGATAAAACATTTTTATAAATATTCACAATCATTTTCTTATTTTCTCAGATCTACTATCTGTATTTTCAAAGGAGAAGATTGATTTTTATTGCAGTTGGATGAAACTTTTTGTCATCAATGGAAGAAAAAAAAAAGACAAACTTTTGGTCGACAATATGCTTAAAGGTGCACTATGTAACTTTGGATGTGTCAGAGAAGTAAATGTTTTGTTAGGTATATTCTCATAACTGAATAGACAATCTTTCCTCACAGGAAAATTAGATCCCTGTAACACTGTTTGAAGTTAGAAAGTTACCCGAAAAGTAACTGTTTCGCTGTTGTTGTTTACAGCAGCAGGGCCCACAGTTTGATTTACAAACATATTCTAGTCTCATGTTTGGTTCCAGGTGCCTCACAATAATTTTAATTTGTTATATGATAACATTATCATTCAATCCTAAGAATTACACAGAGCAAATATGTTTTGTAAACTAACTGGAAATGTAAAAAAAAAAAAAAAACCCTTCCCCCTGAAACTGCATAGTGCACCTTTAAATCACAATTGTAACGCAAACCAGTGAAGTCATTGTGTGTCTTAGCGGCAATGTATGTTAATGTCTCACCCTGTGTTTTGTGTGACAGGTGAATCTAAGGAGTGGGACTCGAGGCGCGGCTCACTCGTGGGTAGACTCCTGACAAAGTCGATATAGCGCTGGCCCGGCTCGTACAGTTTGGCATTTTCACACAGGCTCTGGTGGTTGACAGGGAGGGACACAACCTGGGCCTGCTGGAGCTGGAACCAATTGACTGTCACCTGAAAATGCAAAAGGAAACAAAACAACATTAAAACGTGACGATATCGAGATTGATACCGAATGGTCTCCTCATCAGCGAGTCAAAGATAAAGTGATTTTTTTTTAAACTTTTGCCGAATTTGGTCTTTAATAAAATGTTCACTGCGCAAAGAATGTGAACTTACAGCCTTGAGGGTTAGGTCGCACTGGGAGACCATCTCTCGGATCTTTGTGATAATCTCACTCTTGGTGTTGGCCAGGTCCACTCTCTTCTCCCCAACATCAATCTGACACGCTTTACAGTGTTCCCTGGCCTCCTCAGCCTGTCAACAGAGGAAAGGGAATGTATCATGACACTCAAATCTTTGATAAGTAAAAAACAAATTAAATAAATTAAAAAAAACAACAGATTTGCCAAAGGAATAGTTGTAACTCCTAGTCACTTTGTCAGCTGTTGACGAACCAAAGACGGCCTTTGGAAATAATGGGAAAAGGATAATGATCTTGGGGAAATAACTGCCATCATTAGTATCACAGGTGAACAATGATTGATTGTTGTCATTTGTCTTCCCTCACCGTTTTGTTTGGTGGGAAAAACAGAGCCCTGTCAACAAGGGCTTAACAAATGCATCATCTCACATACCTGACCTGGCAACGTACAATTAATTTGACACTAAGAACAACGTTGAACAATAGAACTGGAATAGTCTTAGGTCTGGCTAGCAATTAAGTTTTGCATTCCTGTGTTGTACTGTATGTTCTATGTTGTATACAGACCATGGTAGCAAACCAGTTTCCCCAAGTTATTCCTATCCTATCCTATCCAATGTGTGTGATTGCTGTGGCATGCTGTCCTGCCACGGACACCTTTTTGTTGTTGTGTCTCTTTACTTTTAATTTACACTAAATGTAAACAAAATGCAGCAGCAATCTGTGTATACCAAGTGCATGGTAAAAATGTTTACTGTTTTGTATGAAAAAATATACTCAAGGTAAAAACAGAAGAAGGTATAAGTTGTGAGAAAATAAGGCAATTTATTTTAAACAAACTGTACAACTTAACAACCAACCAAAACAAACTCAGTACAGGTGCAGAGCTCTTGCAGAGCCTGCAGTTAGTTTAGAAAACATATTTACTCTATATGTAATTCTTAGTATTGAATATTTCCAAACTAAACGTCAGACTAAAACTATGTCTGTAAACCAAACTGTAGGCCCTGCTCCTGTAAACTACAACAATTAAACAGTAACTTTTCTGGTAGCTTTCTAACTTCTAACAGTGTTCCAGGGATCCAATTTTCCCGTGAGGAGAGTTTGTTTGTTATGAGAATATACATTAGAAAAAAATGTTCACTTCTCTGAGACACCCAACATTACATAGTGCACCTTTAAGATGAGTTCACAGCCCAAAGAAATGTTCAAGAATCCCCATTGAAAAAGAGCCACAGGCCCATAAGTGAGAAGGTGCTGCTGTACCTTCTGCATGGCCTCCTCTTCCAGCCTGCGCCTCTTGTCTAGCTGTTTGGCTGTGGCTGCTCCTGCTCCTCCTCCTGCCATCTGCTCCTCCTCTAGACGACTGGTGGACACCTTGGCCTTCTCATATTCCTCCTGCCGCTGGGCCTGCAGCAGCCGAGCCTTCTTCAGAGCACTGTCTGCCTCATGCTGAGTACACACACACACACACACACACACACACACACACACACACACACACACACACACACACACACACACACACACACACACACACACACACACACACACACACACACACACACACACACACACACACAAAAAGTTGATGTACAGACAAACAAACAGCATACCACACATTCAGTATGTCCAAGGACAGATATGCCACACACACACGGGAACACTGTAAACAACAGTCTACGAGTGTACTGTTCTTGGCTTTTATAGTTTGTCTATTTTTCCACTGGATGTGTCTACTACTTACATGGAAACCACAATCTTAGTTTACAGGGATAAACACAAGAAGCTTTTAATTACGGAACAATATACAGTGTGCAAATCTCTTTTAAACAGCCCCTTAGCGGGTGGCTTTTTACAACTCCAAACCTTTTATATACCATCTATGCTCCAAACCCAACAATGCTTACCAAACCTAACACCCACATATGGATGTGATGTTTACACCCTCTTTCAAGTTATTACTTATCTGTATTCCAATAACGTAATAAAGACCCAAGGAATGTATTCAGTATTAAATAAATCATTAATGTTTAAGGATTGTTTAATTTTTCTAATAACAAGTGTTATGTTAAGAGCTATTTAAGATTCAAAACTAATATAGTGTTTTATAGCAATTCAGTAACAAGTGACTAAATATGTACAATTGCAGTGTCAAGTGTCATTAGATTAGTTAATAATGCTTGTACTGTCAGAGGTAGAACAGGATGACTGGCTGGTTGTAGGACACTATGACAAGTGAATCATTTGTATGCATGCACATACAAGGCTTAAGCTTTTCAAGAGCATTCTTGGGCCAAGCCACCCAGAGGTCAGTGAAACATCTATACATTTGTGTGTGGCCCTCTACAGAATGCAACCTTAAGGGCAATCAACTCACCATTTTCTTTAGCTCTCTCTGCCACTGCTCCTTGACCTCTTTTCGTAGTTTGTCCAGCTCATTCTTTCTTGCCAGGAGGGGCTGGAAAGACACACACACACACACACACACACACACACACACACACACACACACACACACACACACACACACACACACACACACACACACACACACACACACACACACACACACACACACACACACACACACACACACACAGTCAGTAAGTCCTTTTGTTTTCATATAACCCAAGTCCTATTTCAGAGATGCATTTTTCTTTGCTTTGTAGGATTACCTGCATGAATTTGTTGCTTTGGAGTACTGCTGCCGTGTGAAGTACCAGCTGGCTGTATTCAATGTCATGTTTGAAAGCCATCATGTAGATCTCACGGAAAGGCATGAATTCCTTAAATCAGAAGGACAAAGTCTTAATGTTGATCCCCAACAGCTCAAAAGGCGAATCAACTGCAACATTTAACTCACCTGTTGACTTGCAAGTGTCTTTGCAGATTCAGCCATTTTGGCGTAACTCTTTGCACACTCAATATCTGCAACATAGACCACACTGAGGTTACTTGGATGTAACAACATACACACTGCTCTCTACTGGCCGTGGCAATTTGTCCTTCATCTGTGTTAACTGTGGTAGCTTCTAAGTCTACCTAAAAACAAGCCGTTCCTGATTAAAATCAAAAAATGTCCTTGAGTCATCATGAGACAAATCTATAAAGCTAATCAGTGAACAACGTGGATGTGTTAAAATACAAACAGCATGTATGTTTGCCTGATAACAAACACACAGTACTGTACAGTTTGACTGAGTGCTTTGTGTCCCTGTGTTGGACTGAAACCATTCATTAACTGGTGTACCGAACAAAGGCTCTCACACCACACACTCAACCTTGAGACTTCATTGTTGAAAGTCCAGCTCAGGACATTTTCTCAGGAAATAGGTCCCCGATTAATCCCCAGATTTGCGGCTCAAGCTAATATGCTAGGCACAACATGACATTTATGCATACGGTTGTAGAATAATCCTATTTCAAATTGAACAAAGCTAAAGTAAAACAAAAAAAAAGGGGGACATACAAGTAAAACAAGATGGGCATGATGAAATCTATTGCATTGTTTCGATGAGTGTGCCTGGATAAATCTAAAAGTGGGTATTCACTGGGTTGAAAGTGAATGTAAATTGAGTTAAAGAAAGTAAAGAAAATAAAAATCCCAACTGTATACATTTGAAAAAGTACTTTCAAAAAATGAAGTTTCTTTGTCTTTTTTTAACAGGTAACAGTAAAAATGTAAATCCTTCTCCACTCAAAAATGTGCTTTACTTATCGTCTCAGTTAAACAGCTAGATGGTACAAGCAGGGTTTTGTGACGTCCCTATTAGTTTGGGAAGCCAATCGTGTTCCAGTGTGTACATGACATGTTTATGAAAACATCTAATAAAAGATACCCTGACATGAATACCTATACTTAACTTTAGTATCTCAACACATACTTAAATACATGGCCATGACAACAACAACACATGCCTTAAGCTGCTTCTTCTCTACATGTCAGATATATCAGTATTTATCCCTCCACCTGTTCCCTAACTCACCCATGCTGAGACGCTTGTCCACCCAGGCCAGCAGCTCTTTGGTGTACTTGGACCAGGTCTTGGCGTAGTGCAGTGCTGACTCCACGCCGCTGTCCTGCCGCTGCAGTGTCCTGTCCACCTCCTCTGCCCGAACCGGCGGACATGGACCTGGGAAAAAAAACACCAGAATTATAGTGAGATTATGGATGGTGGGCTTCAAGAAATAGTTCTACTTTTTAAATGTTTAGCTTTTTGCCTCACTTTCCGGCTAAAGAAAAGGTGACAGAAACCGTTCCTATAACTGTGTGTGCATTTTTGATATAGCAATGGGCAAAGGTCGCCCATCCCGGTTAGCTTAGCTCAAACACTGGTACTCAAATGGAAAATGGTCAAAAGATAAACTTTACAACATCACTAAACGCTCCCGTGTGTTTGTTGGGACTTGTTTATTTACCGCGTTATGTCGCGCTCTACATTTTTACACCTAATGTCCTTTTAGAATCAAATACATATATTTTGACCTGCTCCCCTCGACTACCAGTGTTTGAGCTAAGCTAACCTGGATGAGTGACCTTTGCCCATTCACATCTAAAAAAATGCACGCACAGTTACAGAACTACTGGTGTTAGTAATAATAAGTTGTTAAGGTGAGTGGTCATCTAGACTTGAGGGCTAGTTGTGTTCATACCCGGATAACGTCAAAGGGCACTCTATTGGCAGTAACACAAGCACAACAAAGCCATAACCCAGCAACAATTGGTCAAATTAAAGCAACAACATGTAACTTTCCGGTTTGGTGAGCTTCAGCACTAGAAACTAAAGGTCTCTAAAATTGAATAGAAATTAATTGTCATAAAACACACATGCGGCTGTTACACCTGACCCTCATATACAATGTGCATTTGTTAACTAGTCGAGGGTTGAGAAGCCATTAAAACCAGTCATTTATTATATTACATGTTGACGAAGTTGAGATCGGGTTGTAAGATTCCAAACTTATAAACTTAAGTTAAAGATTGACCAGAAAGAGACACTTATTGCCGTACAATGGATGGATTGGTTGATTGCCAACGTGTAAAAGCCTGGCCAATATTATTTCTCGTGCGGCTTCTTGCTCGGTCACTTTCTCTTTTTTCTTCCTATACATTTCCTTCCTCTTGTGTCTCTTAGTATCTGCCAATGGATGAAATAGTACCATGACAGAAATTGAGTGGACTATCTGGCTTGTATTTATCTGAAGGCTGGTGTGTGAATTAACACTACTTGTGCCGTAAAGCACCACACACTAAGCGCAGCCTGCTGCAAAAGTTACATAGTGCTGAAAGCAGGCGACCGGGGCACTCTGAGGGGAATAGTACAGACACGATTTTCCCTGTTTAAGGTAAAAAAGTTACATATTGTTGCTTTAAGACTTAATATTTATGAATACGCTTTATTCCCATCCAATTTGTCGGGATTAGTTTCTCCCAATACATTCACATAGCAGCACCAGAGCGCAGTAGCTGTGGTGTTATAGAGATCTGTCTTACCTGGTGCATCATCTTTCTCCGGACCTGATCCTCCAGATTCCACAGAAAGGTTCTCAAAAGACTGAAAAACAGACGGATGAAAAAAAAAACTGATGAATGTCCTACTCAAGGCAGGGCACGCTCTGCTAGCATACTTGAAACAAGTCTTATCAGAAACTCAACTTCCTTTTTAGTGCAGTTATGAAACCAACAGCAGGAAAACAACAATACATAGGATCAATTCATCATTTGCCTGGGCCATTTTGGGAACATGCGTCAACCTGCAAGAGTTTGCTTAGCCTCTGAACTCGGCTGAGTCATTTTTCATATCTTTAGCTTGACAGTTCAGGGGCAGTAGGCCACATCCTGGCGACTGATAAATGTATGTTTAAAATCTGGAGATATATGAATACACTAATATCAGCCTTCTAATATGTCATTTGCAATGAAAACTACAGTTCCCTGAAGGTGGTAAGTGCCGATGTGATCCCTCACTCAATTCATTAAACCAGAATGACACAAAATAAACATTGTACTTTTCTTACCCTGCTTCTCTTAGTCAGGGGGAGCCCCAACACTGATCCATTCTCTACATCTCCCATAAGGAAGTCAGACACTCTGCAAAACACAAATCAACAGATTGAGAAAAAATAAATAATAAACATGTTCAAAATTGAAGCAGCAGCAGCAGCTGGGAATCTCTTTAATTTCTGCTTTAGCTTTAGGCTACCCCCTTTTTTCGTTCTATTCAAAGGTGCTATATAAATACTAATTGACCTACATAAATGATGTACTCTCAGAATTGAAGGAGAACAAACACAGTTTTCAAAACCTGACCTTAATGACTACTGAATAACAGTATTTGTCTGTAAAAAAAACAAAAAAAATATGAAGTGAACCATTGGAATCACGGTGATGACATATACTTACACATTGCCAAAGGTGAACGCCAATGTGTCGATAGCGGTGTAGATCTCTCCGAATAGTTTCTGTTTGTTCTCTTCGTTCACCTCCTTAAAGTTGACCCCTGTCAAAATGTAATGAAATAGGATTGGGTCAGTCTTTTTGTAGCAAACCTTAAAAAAACGTTTATACTGTAGACTTCCTGCATTGGCGCCATTGATATAGCTGTGTTTAAAAGGCATGGATCTCATGCTATATGATTCATCATCCTGTCCCATGACATCAACAATGGAGTCGAGGAAAATATGTCTAGAGTCATGCTGTCCTCCTCAAGTCACACAGAGAGCTAAAAGGAACTGCTCAGTTTGTATCTCAAATGTGCTGACATTTGATTTGAAAAAGGGAAAAGTCCCACACAGAGGCATCCAAAAACAACTTTGTACCTTCAATTGGTAAAGATAAGCAGGGCCGCAAGTGTATATATTTGGCTGTAATCTGGAAAGTCAGTAGTTTCCTGCTGTAAATCTAAACACAGTGATGACTGAGGAAAGAATGGGCAAAAAAACAAAAAAAAACACCAGCGTTCGTACGGCTGTAATCAGTCTTTACAACAAACTTCCTGTCCTGACTGAGCAGAGGGGAAAATAAACCAGGAGAGAGATGCTCAGGAAAAAAATCAGACCAAAAACCAAGCGATAAATCAGTGACGTCACTGACCACTCTGCTGCCTCCATGATTTCCTTAGTATTTCCCTTTCAATTGGAACAATAGAGATTTCTAGAGTTCATTTTAAATAGAAAACATATTGTCTTTAGTTACTGAGCTTTACCTGATGACTTTTGCTTTGAAACTTCCCGTTGTGAATCCAATCTTTTTTTTTAAGTTACGATTAATGGATCAACCATATGTTGGGAACAGTTCCAACTAGACAAATGACTGCTTAAATCAGCATTCTCACGACCTATTTGACCAGGCCTCACCATGTATGTGCCAAATAATGGAATAGTACCCACCCACCAACAACAACCAAACACTAAGATGATTCCTCAGTAGCTAGTACGTATTTATTAAGGTTTTTTTGGAAAGAGTTGTCGGAGAGCTGTGCTGTGCTACAACTGTCAAAACTACCCATTACCCACCTTAGAACTTTCTTCAGAATGATTCCTGTTTAACAGAGATGAACAGTCTTGATCATGACCAGTGAACACTAACTTCCGGACACCGAAACATAATTTGTTTTCTGTCCACTTTAAAATGCCAGGGAAAAAGTGAATGTTCTTCAGGGTGTCCAATAGTATGTTCCTTTATCCATCAAGAAGAGCACTTGACCGGGAGAATAAGTCCAACGTAAAAAGTATTTAAAAAAAAACTTTGACAGGTTCCACCAATGTCCATTGGGCCATGGAAGCCTCTTTCAACCCCCAGGCCAGCTACTCTAGACACCACCATTCAAAAGCATGCAACTCTCTTCTGGTGTTACATCTCCTCCTCTTCTGTCCAACCCCTACCCCCAACAGGACATCCTGAGGCTGGCTGGAATACAATGCCAGTACTCGCTCAGGCCCCAACCAGTGGTCCAAACGTGGAAGTTACATCATCGGGGAAAAATGGTATTGTTTCACTGGAAAAGCACAACACTGTCGAACACTACTCAGCTGCAAACTCCTACGCAGGATTCATGTCTAAAAAGAACTTTTCTTCCCAATAAAGAATAATGAGAAAGTGCAGCGATTTGGCATGCAAAACAATTTGACTATCACAGGATGCAGAGAGTGGGAAAAAAACTCTACATGTGAACAGCAATTTGATGTTATGTTTGGGTGCACCTTAAAAGTGTGAGGGAGTAGAAAAAACACAAACATAACACTGTATTCTCTGGCCTGTACAATAAAGCGGTACACTTTTAATATTTCTATTAAACTATCATTAAAAAAAACACAACTTCCTCATCACATGATACACATTTACATATCATAGCATGACTACATTTATTATCCATGGCTTTTAGGTTTTGTAGTGAAAAATGTTGGTAGAAGAGTACAGTAGAGACATTCTCACTGAGGGTCAGGAAGTGAGCAACTCTGGCCACCTAGTGGCAAAGAAACATTATAGCATGCTTCACTGCACATCATTATGAAAAGATATGAAGATTTCAGTAAATGTGGTTACATCAAAATGCATTTAAAAATAAATATAAATTTGTTAAATGTACATTCTTAAAAATCCTTCTACATGCAACATCACTAAGAACCTTAAAGGAATACTTCACCCATACGGAACCAGTGTTCTATCATTATAAAATGACTATTATAATATAATGAATGAGGTTTTTCTTCCCTCAGTCTTCCCTTAGTCTTCCCTTGGCCCAGCTTTCCTGTTAATCCTAACCCTTATTGTGATGTCACAAGAAGGAAACTGTAGGGTTAGACAGTGAGACCATAAAACACTCTTTCTGCTTTTTCTTAGGCTAGGATGATCTGATTTAATTTTTGTTTGCACATTTATACTAAATAGGATCTCCGAGTTCAATACACCTTCATATTCCAACCGGTGAAGTAGGCCTTTAAGAACGCTAGTAAGAAAGCTGTCAAATCTAGGCTCCCTTATTGAAAAGTTCCTAATCTGTGTCTACATTGTGCATCATCACGTTTGAATGCTTCACAAAACGTCAAGTTGATGCACGAAAGGTGGGACTTGCACAGACTTAATAATTGTTCATAATGGCACACAAGTGCACACACCCATTTGTGTGGGTGAACTCATTCCAAATATCTCAGTGAAGGTGAGCTACATTTATACGCAGATCCTCCTCGGGCTTTATACACTTCAGCATGTCACCATTCTTTATTAAGCAACAGCTTTTCCAAAAAGCTATATGCAGCCCCTCTATGCCCCTCTTTAAATTTCAAATGGAGACGAGGTATACTGGGATTTTTGTGTGGCGGCCAAGTTAAAAATGGACCTGCATGCCAGATCATAATCTTAGAGAATAAGAGCCTGAATAGGATTCCTCAGTGTCTTTCCCGCTGGACTGGCAGACAAAGCACAAAGGACACAAAGACCTCTTGAATCAGGTATCTGACTCCCAAATATTATTTTTCTTAGTCTCTGTATGGGGTTTGAAACACATGCTGCGGCATTCTAGGCACGCAAGTGACTTCTGACAGGGCTGCGTTGCTTTGAAGCCTTGAGAAAAAGAAAAAAGAAAGACCTGGGAGGACAGAGTGAGAGAGGACATAGTAACAGTGAATGTCCAGTAGATAAAACCTTCATGTGAGTAGGGGGGGGGGGGGGGGGGATTAGATAAGCAAGAGACAGAAAACAGACCTAATGAGGAGTGGAGGAGTAGCTGGTATGTTTTACAGGAGCGCTGCGAGTAGTGTGTGTGTGTGTGTGTGTGTGTGTGTGTGTGTGTGTGTGTGTGTGTGTGTGTGTGTGTGTGTGTGTGTGTGTGTGTGTGTGTGTGTGTGTGTGTGTGTGTGTGTGTGTGTGTGTGTGTGTGTGTGTGTGTGTGAAAAGGGAGCTCTGGTCATCACTGCTCACCTTTGACAGTGGCGATGACGGTTCCCGCTGTACTGAGGATGTCCACAGAGTTGAGGCTCTGGTGTTTGCTGATAATGGCCTTCAGGACTCGCAGCAGCTCCCCGAGACGCTCGTGAGCTGCCTGATGGAGGCATTCATGGTGCTCTGCGAGTGACAAAAAGAGACACTTTTGATGTGACTATTCATTTATTCTTAAGCATTTATTCTTTAAAATGATGCCATTGACAAGTATGTTGCATATGATTTTTAGAGGCTAGAACAATTACATTATTTAGTATTTAGGTCATACTTAATGCTTTGAATTATGTCTTGAGTGGGACAATTATGCTTTAATTACGTGACTTGAGTTGTATTTTCACACTGAGGCTGAAAGATTCCTCAGATGAGCAGATTGAACCCAGCTATTTGAAAACCTCTCTTCTTTAAATGAATGGCGCAACCTCATTGGAAAAACAGGATTACTACATGACATTCCAGCTTTGTTGGTTGAAAGAGTGACCATGGCAGCAATGTATGACTACTGCTACCCATTCACAGCACTGCTAGCCAACACTATAGCACTCAATGGTCTGTCTAAGCAACTGGGCCATAAAGAACAAAACTCAGCAAACCTACACTAGTACACATAGAACTAAAACGGTGCCAACCTGACAGCCAAGTGCATAAATAAACGTGATACACTGCTCTGCTCTTTATGCGGTCAACAGCTAGTCAGTTAAACAAAGGAAACATGGCATCTCAGCTATGTGGTTGTGTGTACTGCTTGTGACTTTACTAACACTAGTAGTCATCCCCATAAACACAAGGGATAAAATGCACTTACATGAAGTAATCTTGATAATGTGCTCTGAGCAAGGGCCGAGGAATGAGGTCATGAATGATAAAATGTAATGGTACATGAAATGGTTAAGGTGATATTTTAACAACCGTGACAGACTGTGTACTACAAGGTGTTGTGACATTTTGGGGAATGTCGGGTAGCATGGCAGGCATTCCCAAAATGAATGGCACATTAGGAAAATGAGAGAGATGGCAAAGGGACACACATCTCTCTAATTATCTCACATAAAAAGAACACACAGACACACACACACACACAACTGGCATTTTGAACAAAATATGTTCAATTCTAAACTGTAACCACACTAAATGCCTATAATGTTGTAGGGCAGGCTGTCTTATTCCATGCTTTAACTGTGATCATCATACTTGTATACAATTGAGTTTATTCTTGATTACATCTGCATGCAACTTCCTGTAGGCTAAAAACAATACCACACACACACACACACACACACACACACACACACACACACACACACACACACACACACACACACACACACACACACACACACACACACACACACACACACACACACACACACACACACAAAGAATGGATATAGGCAGTCAAAGCCACATTTTGTGCTGACGATCACCCCTGGATTACCCCTTCATGGAAGGGGGGATCAGAACGACTTTAGCTGTCTCCCATTTTTTCTTTTATTCATTAGCCCTCTTTTTGGAGTGGGACAAATAGTGCCGCCAGCGGGCCTAATAACACTGGGTCTGTGTAGCCACCATGACAATGCTAGCTGAGGCCTGACCCGGAATCCAGTCAGTTTACAAGCAGGTGACAAGTTCATACTGACCAACTGGTCACAACAATAATCAAACATGCAGTCAAAACCTACCCACCCACTGTCAATTATATGTATGTCAAGCTTCTTATATGACTTAAAGGTTCAGTAAGCGGAATGGTCAGTTTAGCTAACTTCCTGTCACTGACTGCAGTTAGCAGTCCCCTCCCTCGTCCCCACGTCACCACATTAATGCACTGCGGTCTTCAATCAGCGAGTTATCTAGCATCATCTCAGATCCGTAACTGTGATACAACATGACAAAAACCATCAAAACAGACACTGGGAAGAATTTTTACCTGCTCCACCATAGTAGGTGCATACACATTCGGTTTGTAGTCCTCTCTCTTGTGATTGGATATTAATTTCGGGATCACCGAAAAGTTTATTTGCCGATTACATGCAGAGCAGTTGACTGAGAGATTGGCTTTATGAAACGTGCACCCTATGTAAGTGATCACTGTATGAATAAAGAGCGATTTAACACTTATATTAACATAAATAAAACGCTTACTTCACTTTTAAGCAGCACCCATTTCTCCCTCAGTGAATGAGAAATGTCCATACATTCTGCTACTTTAGTGACAACTTAAATGCAGCCAATGCGCACACCCTGCAAATCAACAAGGGGCCACTTAACATAAATCCAAAGAGACCAGGGGCCTATTGCATAAAAGTGGAATAAAAACATCCAGGATGATTGATAAAGCCAGCCTTGACAAAGTCTAGCCTGGGCACTTTGGATTAGTCAATTGCATAAATGCCAATCCAGGATGTAAAGGGGCTGCTTTGTCAAGCCAGGTGTAAGTAATTCTGTTAAGTGCCAGCCCACAGCTTTCAGAAGTAGACCCAAAGATCGAACACAGATTTACTGATGGAAAAATGGAAAAGCCCCATTTTCCACAATGCTGCTAGTTTAAACCGTAAGTCAGGGGGCAGTTCATTTCATACAGGAGATGTATTCTCTGCCAACTGTTCTTGATGTCCCTGCATTGTTTTATGATAAAATAGTTGACAGTGAGCAGTCTGCAGGTGCATCTAAAAAATTGAATATCATGGAAAGTCCATTCAAAAAGTTAAACTTTCATAGATTCATTACACAAAGTGAAATATGTCAGGCCTTTTTTTTGGATGATTGATTGATCATGGATGTTACATACAACCAATCAGAAAAAGGATTTATAATACAGAAATGTCGACCTTCTGAAAAGTATGTTTATTCTAGATTAATTTCACTCCATGTGTAATGAATTTCTATAATATATTTAAGTTTCACTTTCTGAATTCAATTACAGAAAAAAGGAATTTTTCATTGATATTGAATTTTGTTTTAGATGCACCTCGATATAGTGATAAGTACAAAGTGAATTTATTTGACCCACACTTGCAACGTCATCTGTCATCGATAATCAATTGTATAAATATAGCCTGCAATATTGAACATCAATTATTATAATTTATATCATTGCATCTTAATCTAATTATAATTAAGTTAATTATAAATGGTTCAGGTTAAATAAATAAAAAAGGACTATTTAACTAAACGACAATGCAGTCTTTTATGTGGTACCTTAAAACAGGCTAATGAAAATAAAGCAATACACAGAAGATCATGGAATAACTGTTAAACACCTTGATTTCAGATCGGAGTGACAGCTGACTGAGCCAATCAGGCAACAGAATAAGTTTATCCTTTACGTTTAGCCTGGTCCCGACCAGGCTAAACGTAAAGGATAAATCTCCAGGGTAATTTATGTCTCTCCGCTTTTATGCAACCGGATCATGGCTAACGCAAGCCAGGATAACCGAAATATCCTAGGTTAATCCCTTATCCTAGTTTTATGCAATAGGCCCCTGGAGTGATTAGGTAAGATGCAAGAACATAACACCGCACCAAGGTCAAGACGTAACTCCAGGTAAACGCTTGCAAAATATCCTCGTACAAACAAACAAAGCCTTGGCAAACAGAGCGCTTGAAACACAGACACGCCAAAATGATTACATAAGGACCAGTACAAATCCCAGACTGTTCCACTTGCAACATGAACTCCTCCATGCCAACATGCCCCGTTGCTTCTGGTTTGCCAAAAAGCTTTCTCCACAGGACCAGGAGAGTCCTATCCTTCACCTTAGCAACCATTTTCATCCATCTTCATCACATGTCATGCACAGCTCCTTCGAGTGCCAAGGACAGAGTAGTTTCTGATGACAAAAGCCTCTCGTCCTTTTTGTTTCAGCTGGCCAACTTCACACGAGGCAGGAAAATGGCCAGTGGTGTGCTACTGGCACAAGCGACGCATCAAACCGAGACTCCGTTTCTTCTATACAATCGGTGCACATCCAGCATGCAGAGAAGGTCATTCTCTTTGTTGGTAGCTTGGATTACTGCACATTTGTATAATCCTAGAGTAAAGGAGAAACACTGCCCTGTAAACACTGTTATTTTGTATTGTCATGTGTGCCGTAGTATTCAAATCAGATCACAAATGAAAATCCTTTTGACTGGCAAATAACAAATTAAACAAAATGTAGGTGTTTTAGGTGTGCAAAAAATGGTTTAGTCTATATAGTCCCTGGGCTTTATCTCTTGCAATCTTATACAGGGACCCCCAACATGAAATGATTTGATAAGGGGTCAAAGTTTTCAATGAGCCGCTTTAACCCCCTAAGCCCTTAATTGGTCCAGGTCAGTTAGGTTCCCATTTATGGGCATTATCTTTTCAATGACAAAATGCACACAACGGCCTAAATCATCCCTACACAGGCTATAGTCCCACACAGGCTATCTCCCATTCACCGGACGAGTAACTGAATCCCTGGAGTCCTGGGAGGCATCAGGCTCCGGACAAGCTAGAGGTTTATTAAGGACGAGCCTGAGCCATGAATGCCCCACGAGACAGAGGGTCTTCCTTTGCAAAAAAGCTCCATGGGCTTCGGTCTTCAATGGCGGCTGTGTGGCCCATTGGACTATCCTAAATGGGGGCTAATTAGCAAGACCTTATGGTTGCGTCCACCAGCTCAGCAGGACAGGGGATAATGTACAGAGACTGATGATTTAACCCTTCAACTGCCATTCTGGACGAGACACAAAAGAGAAGAAGACTTGTTCCCACCAGGGAGGGCCGTCTGACTAGTGTGTGTCGTGTCAGCGGTGGTTAATGTCACTTTTTGGTATATGGGAAAGAACGTTTGGAAAGGAAAAAGCTGCAGTTTCAGAAGGCTAATATTAAGCCATCTGAAAACTGGCAAAAAAATAAATAAAATAAAAACAGCTGCCGGGAAGATCGCTCTGTTTTTTCCCCAGGGAAGACCACAACGTTTTTTTTTTTGCAGGGGGGGACTTGTTTGAGTGCTGGAACTTCCTATTGTCCCTGGGGGCCATACTAGCAAACAGCGGGACTGGCTGCCTCAAGGGGGCTACCACATGAAGCATTTATGGAACAATAAATCACAACTGCAGCTTTTCAGTTTTCACGGGAAAAGAGGGATTTGAGGGTGTGCGTATGTGTCTATTGTCCATGTGTGATGGTTAGCAGTGGGAGGATTGTAAAGAGTGATAGGGGAGGAGTTTTGGTTGGTTTTGGGGGGTGGGGAGGGGGGGGAGCGTGTTATTTGGGGTAGTACTCTCCCTTGGGATTTGTCCCAAATTTACCCCTGCACCCCACTTCCCTGCTTCAGTGGGGGTTATGAGAGAAGGAGAGAGAGAGAGAGAGTGAGAGACATTCCTGGGCATAATAAGCCCTGGTGAATGAAGGCTACAGGGGGATCAGACTCTGATCCTGATGAGAAGGAGGCCGCGGATCAGGAGCTGCTGAGGCTGCCAGTAGCACATTGCCAGGTTTTTACTTCATTAGCGTCATGGAAACCCAACATTCCAGCCTCTTGTTTGGGAGCGGGGAACGGGAGTTGCAGGCGCGTAGGGTGGAGGGGGATCCATAATGAAAACATTGTCAAATCATTCACCATTGAGATGACACCTCAATACCAAAACATTCAGATGCCCCTTCTGGAGCAGCAACCTACAATGGACAGACATGAGGCCATAGAATCCCATTTGATCAACATGTTGTTGTTCAGTTCTGGTATTGAAAGAAAAAATATGTTACACACTTATTGATGTATTCTTTATTATATGTGTGGATTCAATATTGGTGAGCATAAACCATGTAGCCAGCAAAAATAAGCAATATTCTCTATATGGGAAAAAGTTCAGAATACGACCTTCCATTCCGACCACACCGAATACCCAAAAGTTGTGCGATTCAAATGTTATTAGTGGTCAAGCATGCTATGCAAATACTCTACTTAACAAAGGGAAGCTATGCTCATATGTATTTTACATTTACAATAGTGTATGCAATATGTCTTTGAACGGTTGTTTTGCTTAAGCCATGTGTCAGTTTGGCTGCACTCAAAGAAAACTGAAGAATATTTAGAAAAAAAAAATCAGGTTTCGTGGCGAGTCCAGTGAGACTCAAGCATTGAATGTGAAAAGAAATCCGCCAAAAATGTATAGATTACCATAATGAGAAGAAACAGAATTTGTTTCGTTGCACAAGACTATCAATGCTATAAAAAACAGATGCTGGCATTTCTGTTGATTGTGTACCATAAGAACACTTTTTTTTTTTTTTGGACATATCTCTTTGAAGCACAGAAGTTCAACTAGGGCCTGACACAATATGACTTGGCAACATTCCTTTCGCTCTGACCCTAGCTATGCTCAGTCATGCATCGCAAATCATGGGAGCAATGTATTATTTATGCTTCAAAACATTTGAGGGAACGGAGGGGTGCCTATTGCCACAAAGCAAGTGTGAAATCACTAAACATGTCACAACTGGGTCTGCAGTGGTCCAATCAAATGGAAGCAGCTCCTGGCAGTGGGGGCTAAAATAGGATGTTAGACAGGCTGCCCATGACCAATGTCAATCAAAACACTCTCAATGTGTCCTATTGAGTCAGACCACAGCTGGACATTCCAACTACTCACAAACCTTGCCTCTGTATAGTGGCAGTTGTTTCAAGGAAATTGTGCATTCATCAAAAGCTTTGGTAAAGCCTATGTTTCAAGAGGTTCCTTTGAGGTTTGCCCCCTTCTTCACAAGGCAAACAGAATGTGGGTCTAATAATCAATCACTGTGTGACTCAATAACCTCTGGTTTGTTCAAAACGATTCTTCTATAATAGCCTTTGGGTGAAATGCCATCTCAACATCACCAGATCTTAAATGAGGTATTTACGCCCAATGCTTAATATGAGCCCACTGCTTCACTCCAAATTTGAACTATTTGCCAGACTATAAGGGGATCTTGCAAAATGGGTCCACTTAACCTTTAACACATGGGCAGGGTCACTTCAATGGGTGGCCCATACGTCCCTCCATATCCCCCTCCCTACTTCCTGTGGTCAGTGGCCCTGGTCCACCTCTGCCGACAGACCACCGGCGGTCCACTCCACGGATTAGCAGATTACATGCAGCTGGTAAAAAGGCAGGGAGACCTTGCCTTTCCCAGACTCATACCGAGGCATTCCCTGTTGCTTCACCTTTGAAGGTCTTTTTCCCATGACTGCGTGCACAAAGAGCTGGCGTTTAAAAAAAGCGGCCAGAGATAGACACACAGCACCTTCTACCTAGGCAGGGGGCTTCTGTGCAGGCTACTGCTTTTGTCAGGCTTGTTAGCTTTTAGCTCAAGAAACCAAACGGGAAATGGAAAACGATGCTCAGTGAAGGCTTTAAAATAGGAAACGCCTGACAAAGTCTGCTACTATAAAAGCAACACGAGAGATATAACCAGATATTCCAAACCCTGCTAATAAAGATCCGATATAACACTGACAATTATTCTTAAATCCATGGGTGAACTGTTGAAACGAGAAAAAGATCTCCTTCAAAACACATTTACTCTAGGATATTTCTCACTTTAGTCCTGCGCATATAAATGAGATACCCAGTGTGTAGTGAAGAATTTGTTTTTCCCCCCTCTTTCATTTCCCTTTGGAGCTGTCTGTCACTGTGAGGAAAGACAGGCAACCTTTCTCTGTGGATACCCCCCCCCCCACATCACAACTACCTCCGCCTACTGTTGATGCAAAGCTCTGAAGGTTGGCATTCCAACTATGCTTTCTTTAAGAGAAAACTGCAAATCCCCCCACCGTGCAACCTCTAGCTGGCAGCCAAACTTCTCTGGCATTAGACAGGAGAAGAGACTACAGTGGCTCCCCAAGAGGTGCAATGTAGGCAAAGGAACATCAGCAGGCCAGAGAAGCTGTCCAACAAGTACAAAGATAGGCCCCTTTAGTACACCTGTCAAGGGCTAGAACTGGGAGGTGAGGGGCTAAGTTTGGGGGACAAACTCAGCATTGAGAACAAGAGGACACTGTTTAGATTTAATAGCATCCTAATCCTGAAAGAATGGGCTTTGTGCGCCGGAAAGCTTGCACTAGAAAACTTACTTTCATATCTGCCAAGGCATTTCATTTGGTCAAGTGTACAAAACAAAACCATTCCGAGTATCTCTCCACTTTGGGCAACAGCAAGTGTGGAATGGAAATGGGTGGTTTTATGCATACAGTTGGAAGAATGCCAATTTTAGAAAAATAAATTAAAAAGGGATAATATAACTAGCATTTAAAGAATATGTTGGAAGATAAAGACAAAAAATAAAAACATCTGTAGAGTTCCATACAAACATTGTGAAGGTATTCAGGGCTGTGGGGGCCATGATCTCTACTTGCCAATCTTGTGAAATATTTAAATGCCAAACGGTTGGGAAATGTGCTGTTTTGGATGCACCTGAATTCTGTCCTAACAGTTGGTTACATGAAAAGGCGCTATTTGTTATAGTAAGTTTATCAGCTTGGAGAAGCCGATTTCGAGAGACAGATACAGGCATTGCTGCTTGTGTGCCGTATGTTTAAATCACAACTTAAAGGCTCCACTTTCCTCCCCTGCCCTCTCTACACTCCAATGAGACCTAATTTGAGTATCACAAGACAGGGCAGATTGGTAGTGGCTAAGCCTCACGCTCAGTCTGTTAACCTCCTAATCAAAAAGTGTCTCTATTCCTTTCACAGAGCTCCTAAACTTACATAATGTTGTGGACAAAGACAGTGGCTGGTTGTCCTTCTCTCTCTCTCTCCCCCGTCAACTCTATTGGCCTTAACCAGTTATGAGCTGAACCCAGCATGGGGCTGACCCGGTCACATGCGAGCATGCCCTGAGTGGGCTCCGGTTAGAGCACAAGGCCAATTATGTTTATTTCCACCACTGCTATATACACTCTGTGAAAAACATTTGAAACTTTTCAGCAAAATCTCACCTAAGAAATGAGCAGAGGTCATTTCATAATTTGGCATGGCTTCTAGTGGATGCATCTCAATTCAATGTTCATATTGGCTCCCTGCACCACACGTTGTTTAAAAGTGCAGGATGTTAACAGAATACTGCCTCACCTAATTCTAGATGTCTTTAATCCAATGAACAGGGTTACAGGCTACAGATTCAAGGGCTACTTAGGCTTATTCAGAGGATAAATTAGCCATCTTTGCATCAAATCCTTAATCCAAGCAGAGTGAGGGTAGGGCTTCGTATCACACAACCAAAAAGGGGGCGGTTAAATCTGCAATCTTTGTTCGGAGTTTTAGGTAAGAAGACTACTGAAGAATTCTGCCATATTCACTATCCTCCTTCATTACTTTACAGTTGGAGACAAAGGTCCTCAGCCTCCTCATCAGAGTCCACACTCCCTTGCTTCCAATGTGTAGTGTGGGAACTTTATCTTAGTGCGTGGCAGACATCGACAGACTCCTGGAACAAAGCAGCCCCAGCAAAAACAGTGCCCATAACTATAAATCTTACCAGAGGGAAGGAAGGAGAGAGACACAGAGAGAAAGAGAGAGAGAGAGACACTGAGAGAAAGAGAGACAGAGAGAGACAGAGAGAGAGGGAGCTCCCTTGGGCTACAACTTGAAAACAACTTACAAATCTTCCAAATGCAGTTGAGCTATTCAACTAGACAGGTATTTGCCACCTGTATGCAGCGTTCCTTAATTGCACGCATTGTACATTGCTGAAAGACAGATTACAGGCTGATGGTGGCTTGTACCGTGTATGATTTGATATTTAGTTTAGTTTTTTCAGACAGAGGGGGATAAATGGACCTGCCATATGTCGCGATGCACTTTAATCCCAGGAGGGTAACAATCCAAAGACCCCTAGCACTTCATCCACTAATGCTGCTGAGACAATAGCTGTACTTTTATACAAAAGATCACCCAAAACAATTAAGGTAATGTAATACATCCTGTTGGGGGGGGGGCTTAGTGTGCAAGATAAGCGCTCAGTATGATTAAATCAAGATCTCTGGGAAATGTATCAAGGGACTCCAGAACCAACTTTGAAGTAAGGAAGGCTAGTTGTCTGTGGCCTGTTCGGGGTAATTTACAGTGGCTTTAAATATTGGCACAGTAAAAATAACCATAAAAGGAACTTTCTAGAGGCAAGAAGCAGCTTGCAATGCTTTACAGTGGATCCCAGACCCAGTGGGATAGACTGTGTAAACAGAGCACAGTTACAGCCATTAAGAAAGTCTGGAACAGTTAGAGAAAAAGCCCAAGTAGGGCTAATTTTAGGCTGGTATTTCACAAGGGGTGATTTGGAACACAGACCACTAAAATAGCATTTTGGGCTTTCTCTGAGGACCCTGGACAGAACGGCTTTCCCACAAAGCTGAAGCATCACGGCAGAAGAAGCACTGTCTGTTTTTCCCCCTCATCTCTACTTCAACCACAGCACCATTATCTGTGCTGCCAAATGATTTGAAGACAGGCTCCCTGACACATATTTGAAACCAAATGAGAGTGTGAGTCATGTGCATTACAGTGTGTCTCTGAACATTTACACACCTGCTGAACATTTTAAGTACGCACCTGTTAATGATTAAAAGCCAGAACCACACATTCAATGTAAAAAATTAAAAACACACACTGATTAACAGAGGACAATTATGACTCAACGCTTATGACTCTAGGCACAACACACAGCTGTCATCCATTAACACCGACACATTAAAAACGGTGACTAATGATGATGAAACTGTGACAAAGTCATCATTTCACATGTGTTTTCACACCTCGCTTCTAAGTTGACACCTGGAGAGAAAAGAAAATCTAAAGCCCGTTAGCTGAAACCAGGTCTGGGTATTTAGACACAACTGACAAGAGAAAAGCATTACAAATTTAAAAACCCAGCAGCAACCATGATTTCAGTGAAAATCAGTCTTCTTTAATTACAATGCAGACAGATCCAGATTTAAAAAGGTGGAGTTAGTGATTCTGGAGAATGCTTGTTGTCAAAATCACTTGTTTGCACCTATCCGTGCTGTATGGGTGCTGGAAAACATATAAAATGTATTTATACACAGCCTAGTCTCTGTAAACAGGCATGTGGCTAGCAACAGAGGTCCAACACGCACAGTACGGACAGGTTGACAAAAAGTTATTTTGACAATAAGCGTATTCCGAGAATCGCTGACTCCACCCTTAAAGGATATACATAATTGCTCAGTACATGAAGTAAAACATTTAAAACGGTGCTCCACTGAGGGAATATAGCTTGCTGGTGCTGTCATTAAGCAGCTGACAAATACAAAAAGTGGCGATCATTCCGCTTGGCAGCGTCCAAACATAAAAACACTGATGACACACCTGTCAAAGTCAGGCAGAGAGACAGCCACAACAATACACCCTCACTCTCCTAAAATAGACAATGAGATAATGCACAACTATCTTCCGCAGAGCTCCTGCAAAACACCAGCGACTCCAAAACAAACCTTAGAGTCCGTTAGGGCCAGATTTGATTTTTGTTACGGCTAATGTTATGATGGAGATGCCTCAGAGGCCCCCCATTCACTGTTACACACACACACACACACACACACGCACGCCACAAGTGACCAAGCTCCACAGCTCATCAGCTCTGAGAAAAACATCCTCTGTGACCCCAAATCAAGACCGACCTTCAACATAATAATCCCTCTTCAGTTACTTACATGTCCGTCAGAAATGGCCACTGGTCCTTTAAAGAAGAATGTGAGTATATCTGTCACACCAGAGATGCTGTGAGGAGAGCTCACCACAGACCTGGCTTGAATGACAGCGCTTGAATATTTTTTTCTCATACACAAGTAAAAAAAAAAAAAAAAAAAATTACATTTTTATCGTGCGTCATTGACTCCAACCTCAACGACGTCACAGTTACCATGTAAGGTCGACGTGCATTGCTAGAAAAATAAACATTTTCTTAAAAATAAAACATTCTTTATGGAATTGTCAGGAGAACCCTCCCCGCGACCCCCACGGGGACCAATCCCACAGAACACAGCTATTCTTCACTTGGGAAAGTATCATTTCTGCTAAAAAGCTGCTAGTTGGGGCACTCCGGTGGTTTAGTGGATAGAGCGTGTACCATATTGGCTCAGGCCTCATTGCAGTGATCGCGGGTTCAATTCCGATCCGTGGACCTTTACTGGTCGTCATCCCCACTCTCTCTGTGTCTCCCCATTTCATCTGCGTACTTTCAAATAAAGCTTGAAAATGCCCAAAAATAATCTTTAAAAAAGAAAAAAAAAAAAGCAGATGGTTAGCAGCAGTATATGGCTACCAGGACAATGCACTATCCCGTAGAGCAGTGCTTCTCAAATGGTGGGGGGGCCCCCCGGGGGGGGACTTAGTGTTTGGGGGGGGGGGGGGGGACTTAGTTTTTTTTTTTTTAAATAAACATTATACCAAGGGTCAGAAGTGTAACAGAATTTAGATCTTACAAAGAAAGGGAGTATCCACTCATTGGACAGAAGGCTGTCAACATCTTACTACCCTTTGCCACATCCTATCTGTGTGAGATGGGCTTTTCCACTGTTGCTGCACTCAAGACAAAGTACAGGTCCCAGCTTAACATTGAGCAAGAGTTAAGAGTAGCAGTATCAAGTTTGAAGCCCAGATTTGGAATGATGTGCACTGCAAAGAGGGCTCACTGCAGCCACTAAAATACAGAGCAAATTGTATTTTTGTGTATTATAAGTAGAATGTGTTCATATAAAACAGACAAATAGGGAAATAAGTTCAAAATAATTGTGAAGGTGAATTTAGTTATATTAAAAAAGCTCAAACTGATGTAGCTGCCAGTTTCAAATAGTTCAGGGTTCAAGGCTTTTTTAATGTCTTGTGTTATGTTCAGGGAAAGTAAGCAAATTGTACATTAAATATTGTTGCAAATGTTGCACACAAAGAGTAATGTTTATTTTTAAGTCATATATATTTTTGAAAGGGAATAAGCTGATGAAGCTGACTGACAAGTGACCAATGTTTACTGTTTAAAAATTTTATTAATTAAATGAAAACCCCAGTGAATCATTTGCTCTTGTTTCTGTGTTTTGAGATTCACACAGACTGAACGGTCTTGTTTAAATGTTACAAATTGAGTTAATAAACTTGGAAATTGTTTTAAGATGTTGCAGATGTCAGCAAATTTTATTAATCTATTTTAATAATAAGGTGATTGTATGCAGAATGTTGGTGCTAGCAACTCAAACTCATATATAACTCTTATACAGATAAATAAATAAATATAAGCAGGTTCTCAATAGTATTTCAATTTAGGGGGTCGCGAAAAAATTTCAGTCTCCTAGGGGGGGCATGACAGAAAATAATTGAGAGGCACTGCCGTAGAGGTACATCAGGGCTCTAAGCTGAATATTGCTCTTGACTATTAGCTCCTGATGGTACAAAGAACTTTCAATGCGTGGTCAGGGTAATGAGAGGTCTGAACTATTGAAGGGAAGAGCTGCAGTAGACAATATGGTCATAAATTAGGGGGGGAGGAGGGGGTTAAATCACATCTAATCACAGCGCAAGTCAGTGACTCCCAACAATACGCTAGTGCTAAACCTCAACAATGACACTTTGAAGACGATCACTGAGGATGGGCACAAACCGTCTTGAAATCACCCAACTAAAAAAAAAGCAGCTCGATATAAGCCTTTGTGTTTGCATGGGATCAAGTGTCTCCCGAAAAAAGAACTTTCTCCTGAAGTTTGAAATGACTTGGAGGCACAAAGGTCTCTATGTTCTTTGTGAGTTAGTTTTTTTAAACCCGCACTTAAAAGTCCTAAAATCCTACCGACGGCCTACGCAATCCGTATTATTTGGAGGGAACGCAGACTATCAACCGGTTTCCGAACAAAGCACCCCGGGCTTAATGTCTAGTATGCCAGCTATGCAATGTCAACCGAGAGTCAACCTGTGTGTGCATGTTGCCTTGATCACCTTTTAATCCATTTAAACCGACCAAAGTTACAACAGTATCTGCGCTCCGCTTGCCATGACTTAGCCAGAAAATGTGGAAAGAAAAAAATAAATGAAATGGAAGTGGAGCTAAGAAAATTGAAGGTATATTTCTCCTTTAAAAACAAAAAAAGCTTTCTTCTGCTCCATAGAGCTGCAGACGTCCATCCATCCCTAATTTTGCACACGATGATTTAGAGCTTTGATCCTTGACATGCTGACACAGGGCACTGAAAAAGTCTCTCCAGATTTAAAAAAGTGCCTCCTGCAAGATCTATGATGCTCTCTGTAATGACCACATGTCCAGCCGGGGTCAAGCACCTTTACTGACCCCTCTAGACAGACTATTTAGAAGCCTGGGATTCCTCTTTCTCCAGGGATTGGCTATCATGGCACAAAGGCAACGGCCAGGAACAAGGGAGCAGCACATCTTATCTAGACCTTTTCTACCTGATCTGGGGCATTAACAAATCTGGCTCTGGTCCAAATGGCCGACGTCAAACATACAGAGATGAGGAATGTAATATACCCCCCCCCCCCCCCCCCACACACACACACACACACACACACACACACACACACACACACACACACACACACACACACACAGGATTACGTCTCAGCATTGACTGTAAACATCCCTATTCCCTACCGTTTGGAAATGATCCATTTCATCACCAGTGAAGGGAAGCCTAAATTGCTGGCTTAGAGGGTGTTTTATTCTAGTCTAAAAAGCTTTAAGTGTCAAAAGTTCTTGCTGGAATGCAGCTGTTCTGTAATGTGGCTTCAGCGGAATACATTTTACATTTCATGGAATAATTTAAAAAGGTGCACTATGCCGTTTCAGAGGAGGGAGATTTGTTTACATTTGCAGAGCCTGCAGTCAGTTTACAAAACATATTTTCTCTACATGTAATTCTTTAGTCTTGAATAATTCTATCCTCATAAATCAAAAACTAATTATTTTGAGGAACCTGGAACCAAACCTAAAACTAGAATATGTTAATACAGGTTAGCTTTCTTACTTCAAACAGTGTTCAAAGGATTTGACACATTTTCCCGTTTGATTATTCAGTTATGAGAATATACCCTAGACAATGTTCACTTCTCTGACACATCCAAAGTTGAATAGTGTACCTTTAATTTACACAGTGTGTGCAAAAAAAGGACATGTTCAAAGGTCTCAGAATCTGCAGCAAAAAAAACCTTGCCTTTTCCTGAAAGCTTTCCACAATATGTATGAATGTATTCCTGCAAATAGCTCAATGTGTAGAAATCCATCAAACCATTCAGTGATAGTTTTTAGGGAGCCTGGGAAACACACTCATTATATTTTGTAGGCTACTTTACAGAGAGAACCGAACTAGAAGTAAAAGTGAGATAAGGTTGGTTGAGTGACCGTGCAGCCAAGGCCGGAT
The DNA here is from genome assembly GCA_026929865.2 of Hyperoplus lanceolatus. Taxonomy (NCBI): domain Eukaryota; kingdom Metazoa; phylum Chordata; class Actinopteri; order Uranoscopiformes; family Ammodytidae; genus Hyperoplus; species Hyperoplus lanceolatus. The sequence continues at coordinate 14,788,506 of CM049415.1, read as the reverse complement.
GGCGGGACAAAACAGGTAGATAGACCTGGGACTGTGTACACAGTGCTGAAAGCAACAATGTACAGTCGACTGACAGTTACGATCCATTGTAAATAAATCTCTCTGGCTGCGCTTACACTGGTCCGTTTCTTTTTCCCTCCTCTGCACTGTCTGCCACTAGTTCACGTTTTAAAACACGCTCACGTCTTGTTTATGAGAAGAAGGAGCAAGGTTTATACATCATGTGTGTGTTAATGTCATCACAGTAAACCGGGAACAAAGACGAATTTGTGGAAGTACTCTTATGTTATGTATAAAAAGAAGACCATATCCACTAAGACCAGTTGTTGTGGCAACAAATCATTTCCAGGTCATCCCTATTATAGACACATTGACACACAGATAGAGCACAGGTTAATATTGGAAATATGTTGGTGTAAATGTTAACCGATGCTATTGTTATCCTAGGTGTGAGATATCTGTTCCTCAAAAAGTATGGTTTCTAGTTAGAGTAAGCCACAGAAGAAGGTTATAAATAAAAAAATTAATTAAAATAATGTGTGTTTTTGCCACACTTCTCCTCATGCCAGTCAGTGTTCAGTTCTTTTTCAAACAACATACCTTTGGAGTTGAACACTTCTTTAAGTTGGAGAAGCACGTCGGCAAACTTGCGCACGTCGCTGACCAGCTGCATGATATAGTTTGGGTCTGAGGCGGGGGTGCTATCGTTGGGGCTGTCCGGGCTCTCCTCCGGGCTGATGCTCTTGGAGAGCCAGGGGCCCGTGCTGGCAGGGCCCGCTGAGCCCAGGCTGGAGCTGGAGAATCGGGAGATGCCTAGAGAGAGTTTGGCTCCACTGCTGGTGCCCGAGCTACCACCACCACCTCCTGATCCCCCGCCTGTACCCTGGCGCAGCATGGCAGCCAGCATGTCTTATATTGGTCCAGTGGCCCTCAGGCCCTGATCACACCGATATCCTGCAGGTCAGCTCCGTTTATCACACCCAGCTCTGCACCACGACAGGGATGAACACTGCTGCCAAAAGAGAGAGAGAGAGAGAGAGAGAGAGAGAGAGAGAGAGAGAGAGAGAGAGAGAGAGAAGACTGGTAATCTTAAGAACCATTTTCCCAATACATTGCAGCACACACTTTGCATTTCCAGCTGCTGGCTTGTTGCAGGACAAACAGCAACAATTAGTGCTATACAGTACTATTCTTCATTGACACCAGTGTTACTTCGTTTAAAAGTAGAATAGCCATTCATTCTCTTCAAAACACTGTGAAATGGGTCAGGTAGTTGTTGTTGTAGTGCTAAATAAGTCTCAATATGTTCCATATGTTACAACCAAGCACTAGTCTACATAATCATTATGTTGTGCTTTGTTGTAATGTATAATCTGTCTTTCAGTTACACTCGTTCATTACACTGTGATAACATACAACACATTACAAAGGACATGGAACTCATAAGTACAATAAACAGCCTATTCAATTAGTAGATAGATTTGATGATTAGAGGACAGCTTTCAGACTTCCACGTGTCCCTTTATACTTTAATCTATAAACTGGACTTGGGGTTACTACTGTTGTCAAGTCAACAGGCTATTTATTTAGCAAATTTAAAACAAACTCAAATGAGCAAAATGCTGTACAGGTTTAAAACACAATATATATTTAAAAAAAGGTTGAGTTAAATGAAAATAAAAACGTAATTAATGTAGCCTAAATCTCAACTTGTAGGCTACTAAACGCAAGCGCAAAGAGGTGAGTTGGACAGAGCAGTTCTGATTACAGGTAGACTGTTTCAACATGTTGTAGGCCTATAGGCTACCCAATGGTGGGAAAATGTTTACCAGACATTCATTGACAAAATCAAAGTGGAGAGAAGACAGAAAACCAACAGTGGAAAGAGTTAACGCAGGTTGTCACGTATTCCCCTCTACGCAAGGCGCATCTCCCTGTGCTCAGGTAGATAAAGAACACGAGATTGTCGGTTAAAATTACTATAGCAAGGGAATTTAGTTGCTTTTCGTTGAATAGAGAAAGACAACCCAAACTATTGTTACACCTGTCAGATAACTAGTTTGGCTGGTAAATTCGGCGTCCATAAAATATACCAAGCGCCGCTTTTTGACATAACATCTCGAATTTTGCAGCCACTTCTGACTGCTGGATCGCGGGGCTACTGGTTGGAGCGTTGGTTAGCTCGGAAATATGAAAACAAGAAATTATGAACTTTGGGATTTTGTGAAACTGTCATACACGATTCATGTAGACCTATTGAAGTATGCCGAATGGCGTGTAAAGAGGAATTCTGTGTTCCTAAGTTCCTTCAAGAACTACTATTACAACTAAAATTTGCCCGAGAACATGTACCGGTATTTTCCCCGTAAAAAGTACGCAGCGAATTACAAGGATTCCAGACAATGTTAGGCCTATGTTGATTTATTGATCAGCAGCGATTTCCTTTAGTAGCTACCCAAACAAAGGTTTAAATGTATTGGACGCAATTACACACCTGCCTTAAGATCCTGAAACATTTCAGTCGAGGAAAATCCTGACGAGTCAAAAGTGACCGATGGATGGCCAATCTTCAGAAAGATAAATTAATCCACAAACAACGTGCTCACAGTCCCAAAATCCCGCACTGTCCTTCTCAGCTCCTCTCTCCATGTGATGTGATGTGGGCTAGAGCGTGTGCGTGTGCGTGTGCGTGCGTGTGTGTGTGTGAACATTTCGTGTGGAATCGTCTCCTCAACAACCCCCGAAAGTCCTCCTAACCTATAGCCCCTTTCCTATACCTTAACCCCTAAACGTCCGGGTTAAGGAGAGATGAGGTGCTCCTATCGACAGGAAAGGCGGGTTTCAAATGATCGACCCCTTTTCCAACCCGTCTTGCGCGGCGTTGCTGACGGGTCACTAGCGTGAAACTTCCTATTCTCCGAAAATGGACTACAACAAGCGTTTGATATGGAAGTAAATGAGTGTCATCGGTTTTGAAAAAAAACCATTGAATTTTAAGCACTGAATATTTATGCATTGAAATATGTTCTGAATTTTTGCCCATTGAAATAATGTATCTGAATTTTTGCCTCTGAATTTAACTCATTACATTTTAAACAACTATTTTCCCTTTATTTACGTCCAAATTCAAAAGCAAAATTCAACAAAAAAATTCAACCCAAATTCAACTCAAAATCCCATTATGAAATCAGTAAACTGGGGACCCAAGGAAGAGCCATCGGCAGTCGCTCAAACGGGGCCGTGGGAATTCGTTGCCTTGGATACCCCTGACTGACGCAGGAACAAATCATTTTAGCCATGTCAAACGGCAACGATGGGAAAATTCATATATTGCTAGCCTTATTTCTTCCCATATAAACTGTTTTTCCCAATTTACTGTGTTGTTTACATAAACCTGTTTTCTCATAAAATTTCTTCTTTTGTTTGTTTCTTTGTTTTTTTCAAAGTTTTCGAATTTCATACTGGTTGTTGAATTGCGTTAATTTTTTAATGAATATTTGATTTGATTTGAGACTTTAAATAAAGGTAAAATATGTTTAAAATGTATGGTTAAATTAGAAAAAATTCAATACTTATTTCAATTAAAAAATTCAGATAGTTATTTAATAAATATTCAGTTTAAAATTCGATCTTTTATTTTCAAAATATACCTCATTTACTTATACTTTGTCCATGGTTCTTTTATATTGATTTTAATAGGTTGCAACAGAGTGAATCACTCCATATATCCAATTATTGGATAAAAAGAGGCACACTTGTGTTGTGTTGAATAAGCCCCAGTAACTATTAAATGTGAGTTGGTATTTTATTTTCTTATGGTGTAAATTATGTGCTGAAAATAACTATTATGATGTTGGTCTTTTATGAGTTCTTTATTATCTTTAGCTGTGTGTGTGTGTGGGGGGGGAGTATTTTGTTTTAGAGTTAAATCTTCCTCTCTTTCCTCTCCTCTCTTCTGTTTTACTCTCGTTGTATTCGTGTAGAGTCGGTAAACTGCGTGGCTTGTTGCTTTAAATATTGGGTAAAGGATTATGGGATACCACTATCTACGTTCCTTTAGAAAGGTTGGTCAGGAGTAACCTATGCTAAAGGAGGGTTAAGGATGAATGAGCCCTTTCCTATGCATTTTGGTTATTGATTCACCATCTGCCGAGCACTTCCGGGTCATCTCGATAGGAAAGGAAATTTCCTATGCAAAAAAGAGTTTTCGGATAGGCCCCAGGTGTCTGGAGTTTTAAAAGTGTATAGCCACAAAAACTGTGAAAAATCCGGTTTGACCTTTCAAAATAAATGTCATGGACAGCCTCGGGAATTCACATGACCTGCTTCAACGCGTTGGTGTTACTTTGAAAGGCATTCTACCAATTAGGCTTCATCTCACATTTATATTCGCTAACTTTAACAGCGAATATAAATGTGAGATTAGTTTGCTAATCCTAAATTCAAAATGTTTGCTTTTAATCTATTATTATTTTTAAAATAGTTCTTAAATTGTATTCTCATAGGCTAAATTCCGGTTGTTGTGAATTGACCAAACTGAAATGTTGACTATGACCATGATCAAAATAAAACAAATTCGATAGCCTACAAGTCTCATAACCAGCGAGGCGCTAAGCAGCTATAGGCTACGCATTTGACTTTACTGTGAACGAATGAATAAATGAGATCTCTTTTTCGGACGATTGAAAAAAAAATAAGAATAAAAAATGACAATAGGATATGCATACAACAATTATAATAAAAAAAATTAGGCTAGAAATAATTTCAGCATAATACAAATTAAACCCGTCTGAAAAGGAATACGAAGAAGCCTGGGCTTTTCAAATCCTACTCCCATTCTTCACCATAAATAGGCTAAGTGCAACATCCAATAAAATAGGCTAAACAGACTTTTAAATAATACAAACATATTATTCCACTCAAGCTAATACATGCTGTAGACGCTTTATTAGTGATCCATGCTGTACAGAGTTGTACCAAAGCAGCAAGTGTTATCGCTGTGCTGCAGCCTGACTTATCCTTATGTGGAGCAGGAATCTTTGGGGACATAGGGACATTCTCTTGAGAATGACATGCAACTATGTCCTCTTTAAATAATGGGCTTAAGTAACTGTTCTCTTGGGCAGAGGGGGCCAACCACTGATATCATCAGAGAGTTGAGAACAATGTTTTAAACAGGAAATCGTATTTTGTTTACATCTGCACAATTTGCCTAACTATACATAGCCTACACACACAACTCTGACTTCCAATGTATGACTCATGCATTTTATTTTATTTTCCTTTATTTAGTGAATGGGAAAAGGCCTATGTCTAAACGGTTTTAACAACTCCTTTATTGTCTATAACCTTTGCATATTTTCAACCAGATGCAGATCCAGCAACGTTTCCAGTGTGTGTGACTGACATCTGCTGGTGGCATGACTGTAGTGGCGTAATCTTGGTTTGGGATGTAGGCTATGTTGTCATAATAATATGTGGATAATATAGGCTATAATGTTTCCTTTGGTCAATATGGGATTTCAGATTTAGTCTGATATGTCATCACTTTATTCAGCCTCTATTCATGGTTCCGTCACACCTGAACTTGCAACTCAGTGTTCTCTGCTTGCTGCACCAAATCTGCATTACTTTAGCTTCAGAATATTTGGTGTATCTATTGGTAATCACTAACATACAATACTATAGAAATCATGACATCCATTTGTTCCACCAGTGTCTATGTTAGTAGACTATACCCTACTAAAAGCATAGTATGCTGCCACAACCTCCTTTAATGGTCAACAAAGTCATTGAAATAACTAGAGATAATGAAGTTAACCAGTAAAATAGGTTAAACTGAGGAGTAAGAGTAATTTGTCTTCAGGACGAGGGAGTTGATGGTTAACGAGGGCGCGAATAATAATTAGAAGACGTCGTCATCCAGTGGTCACTTTGTGTGGCTAACACATACTGTAGATAGCATAACCTACACCATTGTCTAGTTTAAAAAAGCTTTATTTTGAATGGTCAAACCGGAAGTGTATAACTATGCTATTGTGTTTGCCTTGACTCTAGTATAGTGCAGCTGTAGTTACTCACTGTGACCGCAAGAGGGCGTCCCTCAATAACTGGAGACTGGCTACAAAAACGTAGACAAAACCTACTACTTCGAATTATTTTTGTGAGCGATTAGATATTTAATCTGAAGGTTAAATTGCTTGTTAGTTGTTCAAACTTTTCATATATTTGTATTACATAGCCTAACTCTATATAAAATATAACAATATATATACTTTTTACGGTACAGATTTTGAGTAAAAATAAAGCTGAATTCAGCTCCATTGTCATATCTTGCAAATAACAACTCATTCAATATGTGGCATTTTTGAACTTTAATAAAACCAGTTCCTTTAAAGGTTAACTGGTCATTTCAATTCTGTCTTGTTAATGGGCCACTGACTAATATTACAGTTATTATTACATATTGAGCTTTGTTGTTTTTAATTACAATAGTGGTGGTTGTTAAATTCTGGGTCGTGGTTACGAAACACGACCCAACAAATGTCGATGCCATTTTGCAGTGACACACACAGACTGCAGAAGTGTAATGAAAGACTTAAATGGATAGTGATGAGGAGATCAAATCAGCCCTGCTCTAGAAGACTTAACTGTGGATAATGTGTCATTACTTTGACACAAAATGCCAAGACTGTGCATTTAAAGTATATTTAGTTTTCACACCATATTAAAAGCTGGCTAAATTTAAAAAAAATAATAAAATAGCAGTAGATGAGACTGTATTTTGCTGTTGTGAATGAAGTGTTTTGGTTGCATTAGAACATGTTGGATGTCTGATCAACTGTTGTCACAGAGAAAGGTATAACGTTTTCTTTTTAAAGTCCCCGTATTTAAAGAAGTGTGGAAAAAAACACATCAGGACAATTGAAAAAATGTGAACCTATAATACTGAAAGTGACTTGCAATCTCTTGAGTGAAAGAAGGAAGTCAAATGTTGTCTGAAAGAACAAGGTAGAACTTGAGAAAAAAAAAACTTTGAAGCAGTTTGTGGATTGACAAACACGCCCCCACCACTGTCAATGTTGATTATAAAAGCTTTTTTGTAAAGCCTCAATCAATGCAATTTTACACATTAAGTTGTCTCTTCACAGTAAGAACTACTGAGCCAGTGAAAAGAGTTACAAATGTGTATACCCCAGAAAGTAATCAAACATTGATAGGAACAAATCATTAGGAAATGGCCGTCTATATATGAGAATTTCACTAAATTAAAAAAGGTGCAACGAGGAACTTTTGAATATTTCTGGAACAGTCTCATTTTTCCTCTGATGATCATAAATAACATGTAACAGCAAACGAGACCATCAGTGCAAAGAATGCCATTTTTGAAATATTTTTTTCTTAATGCCATTGTACACTCTAACCAGGAACAACAGCTGGCATAGTAAAAAACACTACCGCCTTTGTCCAAAGAGGGTGCAAGAATAAACACAAATTGAAAGTTCCTCGGAGCACCTTTAATAACACATTGTTAAATTAATTTCAGTAATAAGAGCAGGGTGGAGTTTGGAGCTTGTGTACCTCTGCAGAGCTGGGGAATTGTTTTAGACCCGACTTCATTAAACAAGGTGAAAGAACAACATAAGCAAGATTATAAACAAGAGTTTATTACAGAAGACGGATTTCCCCCCAAAATAGAAAAAAACAAAAGTGAAATCCCCTTAAGTCACAAAGCTACTGACAGGATTTCATTTGTCAACCACCATAGGAATGAACACGAAGTGAACAAACATAGCAGTGCATTTCAGCAGAAGCCTGTTAACAATATGGTTGGAGCAGTCCATTGTCATCACGCTATTTGCATCGCTGCTATGTTTGTGATGCCGGTCGAGTTCAGAGTTTGTACATTTGCAGCTACCACTGTTGCATCAGACCATAAAACCAAAGATAAAATGTTTTAAAAGGCATCAGTCACAAGATGCTCATCACAACAATAAAGATTATCATTAAAGAACATCGCATTTTCAGTTGTGATCCTCCACTAAGATCCCTTTTTATATCGCTTTCCCCCAGTCCCCAAAATACATTTATACAGCATTGATTTAGTTTTAGCTTTCTCTTGTTTTTTTGTTGTAATGTTCAGAAACTGTACAATGATTATATCGTTGTTGAAGCAAACACAATAGGTGGATCAATTGGGAGCCTCCTCTTACAGTGTTATTTCCAGATTATGTGAAATGTGATACATGAAGCAAAAAAAAAAAAAAAAAAAAAGCACAGAGTAATGATGTTTTCGCAAAGCAATACAACTTTTACCAGCCCGTGGTAGATTTACATGTAGATTACAAAGAGAGAAGCAGTTAAAAAAAAAACAATTATTTTTGGTTAGTCTTCATTTTGCAACAATTATGAAAAAAAAAGTAATAACTGAGTTTTGTCAATGACTTTTAAGCAACTGAAAAAATGCAGTCCTCAAAATCAATTTTTTTTTTTGTTTGTTGCACCATTGCACACAGGGATTGTTACACACTTTTCACAATTTGAGGAGATTTTTCTCAATTCAAGCCTCCGTTACAATTCAAAACATCAGATCTGATTATCTTACAGCTGAGGGGTATACTACGAAGCGAGATTAAGGGCTGAGCGAGGTCTGTTGAGTCTAAAGCGGTCTAAAGCCAGAGTTTTCAGTATCACGAAAGGTGGCTCTCTTTCTACCTGGCTAGATCACCGTGGTAACAGCGGCTGCACGGCTAACCTGCCCAGACCAGTTTTTGTTCCAGAGTTTGAGCTTAAATTCGGTTCTTAGAGCACTGCCCTTTAAGGAAACTACACATTTTGAAATCCCGCGGAGGCGCGGACCTGACTATATTGTCTGAGCGATATTTCTCACTGAATAAACTAGTTAAATCAGTAAACTTATTGATCAGTAAGTTAATGAACGAAACGAAGCCGTGACACAAGGCTTAGCCTACATTAGAGTGAACTGTAACATCGCGCTGTGGCTTTTTGCCACATGCATACAGTTATTGATGCAGAAAATGTAAAATAGCCTAGACCTACTGTATGCAGCACCACTCTATGCTCTCACCTCAAATGATTTTACCTGGCGATCTACACACACTGGCTCTTAATGAAGCGTTCTATAAAATCACAGGTTGCAACATTATTTCACTGTGGGCTTCTTTCTTTTCATCAGTAGCGATTACAGTTGGGACGTGACAGGTGACAGCTGTCACAGTTCGGACATCGCTGCAGACTCGCAGGTTAAGCTTCTCACAGTAGATTCATATTTGTCCGGAAAATACAGACTAGCCTACAGGTTTTTTATCTAGGCTATTTATTTTAATAGTATTTATACGATGCAAATAAAGGGCTATTAGCCTAAATCAAAATTGTATTAATTTTGATGTGGCCCAAAACTAACGTGATTTTCCATATAGGCTATGCTATTCATTAGGGGACAGTGTCAGACTTAAATCAGATTATTAAGTGTAGGATTATCAACTAGGCTAAATGGTGTACTGTTTAAATCCGAGTTCAACCTTTTGCTTTATAATGTCATTTATTTTACAGATCGATCTCACTGCGAGAACGATCTGTAAAATAAATTAATCAATTCAGTAGCCCAACTTTCTGACAACATTCCACTCTCTCCTTATTTGCAGTATGAGTTTTTTTCGGCTCTCTGTTTGCTGCTGTTCTGTGATCATTCAGACTGACAAACTCTTCCTCTTGAGTGAAGTCAGCGAAGTCAGCTGCTCGCAATCAGTCCGTTTGTGTAAAGTTAGCGGCACAAGATCAATCCAGTCTGTGCGGAAGCAGAGTCAAATGACGGCATAACGCCCCCTCTCATGAGGACGCGCACAGAGCCTGAAGCCGAGGTTGATAACTGCCTTCGTGATACCGGTTAGCTCTGAGCGAGGGTATGTGTTATGTTGAACCAGATCAAAAAAAGAGAGCCGGGCTCTGTTGAGTTTGCTTTGTAGTATACCCCTCTGGGGTCATATAACCGCAGAAAACTGTTTTCATTTGTGGAGATGGACTCACACTTCAGAATACATTTTGTCCACTTCCACATTGCTCTAAAACACAAGACATATCAAAACTGCTGTTCATACTGTTGGCACAGACCCTTGCTGTCTAGCATATATGTGCCAACATAAAGCAGCAACAGATGAAAGCCAGCACTGCAGTGGAGGTGATAATCAACAGGGATCTAACTGCCATGAAGTGTTCATTCATTTCCTCAAACTTGTCTCAGTTCCACTTCCATTCACAGACCTAACAGGCACTTTTGAGCCAATATAATCCAGATGATACATTAACCAGAATCAGTCACGCTAATGAGGTCATTACTTAAAAACAATTAGCGCATATCTTATCAAACAGTTATACGTCGAGAGACTTTGTCGCCAGATCGCACGTGTGAAGAATTAATGGTGCGAACAGCTTGAAGGAGTTGAAACACAATGTATTCTATATGCCCCATTATGTGTTTGCAGAGATCTAATTAGACATGTCTGCACTTGGATTTTCGAATCGGTCTGTTATTGAGTTACAGCGTTCAGAACACTGCCAATAGACAGACACACAATCATAAAAAACGGCCCTGTGAATTTTGTGTCACAACAGCAGGAACTTTAAAAAAAAAACAAGCTTCTCCAAATTTGTGGTTTTGGAATGAGTCAATTGTTTTTTTTTAGATTTGTGAAATGGCAGTGGCCATCGGACGTGCAGAGAGGAACCACTTTACGAAGCAGAAAACACACTTGTAAATATTTTTCTGTGTCCCGCTGATCCCCTTTAAGCTTAGAGGTCAGGGGGTATTATCCTCCTAGAGCCCGGGGGCAGGGCTTCTGCGGTACATGACTTGAGGCACACGGGGCTTGCTCACCATGTCATCTGTTATTGCCCAACTCATCAGATGACCACATTTGTTTTGTTTCTTTCTTCCAAACAATACAAAGTAGAAAAACAACTCTAAAAACCAACTATTACACACACATATACACACACACACACACACACACACACACACTCACTCGCATCCAAATAAACAACTACTCTCACGTGATGAGAGTTATTAGGCTGGCAACGATCACTGAGGTTGAATGTAGGAAGGCAGTGCATGGAAAAAAGGCAAAAACTGGCATTGAGGGGGGGTGGGGGGGTTGATTAGGTGGACCTGCTCTCTGACTGGGACTCGTTGTGGCCCGAGGCATTGGGAGCTTGGACTTGTGGGAGGGCAGACGGCGTGTAAGGTGGCGGCGCTTCGTTTATGCTAATTGTGTCTCCTCCTCCTCCTCCCCCCTCGGTAATGACAGGAGAGTGATGGAAGGAGCGGGCAGCCACGGACTCGTCAGCACGGGCACACTCACTGTAGGGAGGCGGCTTCAGGTCGTCATCTGAAAAGGAAAAAAAGAGAGTACGCCAACTGCAGCAAGTAGCCGTTCTAAGAGTTGCTAGGCGATATTGGAACCTGTTGGAATCTTTTCCATACGCCGTAGACCTACCTAAAAACACCACTTCTTAATGTCCCTAATATTTTTCTGTGTCTAGATTCACCTGAAAACGATCAATCTACAGATGAGATCAACACAGGAAACATTGGTTTAGATAATTGGTCTCGCCTATGTAAATAACGTACTCTACACTACTGAAAAGTAATACAATGAACAATGAATATTTCTATAACACCAAGTCAGACTGTGGAATCTTTGACCAAAAGAAAATTAAAATCATATATGGGGGCGGAAATGATGTTGCGACATACATCAAGGTGATATAATTAGTCAGTGAAATGTCACCACTTCAACCCTATAGAACCACATCCTGCTGTCAAGACTTGAAAGGGCACTTCGGATTAAATGATAGGCCATTTGCAAAAGAGGAGAGTTGGAAACCCCACACACAACGATTTGACAACTGTCTGTGTGTCTAGCTCGTGCCCTCTTTCATCAACTCACAATGACACACGGTGAAACAGTAATGAGTTAACTCTAGACCGCGTGGTTATACAATTAAAAACCTTGAAGTTGTTTGTTTTATTAGACTGTTTACCGACACACGGTGTACTTTTTCTTTCTTTACGCAAACAAAGTTACTCCGTGTGTGGATGTGTGAGCTCATTTGAAAATCTAAAAAAAGTAATGAACCCTTTCCCTCAGCGAGACACATGAGAATCTCTATGCCGGCAATCATAGCATTGATTTGATTCTGATGGAGTTATAATACTGGTGGTGTTAAGGGAAGGTGGTGGCCTGATTTTCAGTAGTTCCAACATGTGTAGGAATACTCAGAATAGCCCAAATAGCATGCTGATTTAAACACTAAAAATCTCAGGCAGGATGTAGTAGACATCAGGGTCTTTTTAAGCATCCTAAAATCTGACCACAAGAATTGGGACATCCTAAATCTTTTTTTAAACCATACTAAATAGCAGGAAGTATAGGTATTGGAACTCAGGGATGGTCGGTTGGTTGGTTGTTTGTGTTTGTGTTTGTGTGTGTTACCTCCAGACACGGCCTCATATGGTGGTGGTATGTCCAGGTGGGAGAAGGACGGTGCGGGTGGCAGGGCTGTGGAGGGCTCCTCAATGGACAGGTCATCCTGCACGCCGTACCAACTGGGCCAGACAGACGTTTGCTACAGAGGGAGGGAGGAAATACAGAGAGAGAGAGTTAATGACGCATGCAGATAAGAGGAAGAAGCACATTAGAACACCAGTGACACAAGCAGTAAATAAAACACACTTCTGCACACAGCTGGACAGGCAAATCTACTAGCCTAAGCCCTTATCCCCAAAACTGCTCCAGGGGAGCTGTACTATAGCTGACACTACGATATGACCCCCTCCACAGTGTGGTAACTTGAGAGGGGATATGCGAAAAAGACGAATTTCAATGTGCCTTGTGTAAATTGACTAATAAAGAAGACTTACCTTAAGATAACTTAACTTAATAGTCAACGTTTACACACAAAAGTTGTGAGACTTATTTTTTTACTTCAGGAAAAACTGAAAGTTGGTCAACAGGATAAAAAATCACACAAACTTAAATACGACAAGCAGAGCAGGTAGCCACAGTTGCATCAACTCAGCAGTTACCAGGGGTTTGGTTCTTAATCACTCTACAGTTTGAGTAGCATAACACACTTGTTTTTTTCGTATCCCCTCTTCCTCTTCTGAAGAAAGCTCTTAGTGTTGTTTACTCATGTTAGGAAGCTAATTGCACTGATGATGATGGACTGATGCGTCTTTGCAGACCGGTGTCTTCCTGAGGTAAAATATTGCCGCCCGGTTGTGGGCGTGATGGAGAAAGATGAGGAAAGATGCAGCACAGACCGAGTAAGACCATGCCAAGTTCAAGGTAATTACCATTTACCGCACAAATAAACCTACAATAGTCTATTTAAAAAGTTACATTAGATCCTCCATATATCGTAGCCAGGTATACCCGTCCCATCTCTGCAGCATGGGGGATTTGGAATCCACTGCATTAAAAAAAAAAAAAAACACCACCAATATTTCTGTATAGCCTAGAGAGCACTGGACCAAAAGAGATTACGAAGAAGCCCAACAATTCACCATTCGACTCTCTTGCAAGTCTCCGACGTGTATCAACAGTTTTTCTCCCCCCTCATAGGTCTTCCGACTTCCGAGTTCACTTCAGAGGTTAGACCTGAATAAAACTGTCTGGGAAGCTTAGTGAGTGATACATCAAGACCCCCCCCCCCACACACACACCACCACCACTATGTTTGATTCATGTAGGCTTGCTACTGGAGTCATCCTGGCAACTCTCCAGAAAACGTTGAGGGTTCCGGGTTATGGATGAAGGCGGGGGCCTCCTTCCCTGCTGCACATTCCGTTAAAATCTAAACAGGGAACATTATACACCAGACGGCAGAAGGGAACAAGGGGGTGAAGGAGAAAGGGAAAGGGTGTTGCAGTAGGAGAGGAAGTAGTGATATTGTGGAATAGATATATTAGGGATCTGGGGGAGGCTTAAGAGGAGTAAACAGAGAAAGATGAGTGAAAAAAGGAGTTAAGAGTTCTTCTGACATGTTATTATCCAGTATACCACATATGTATGATAAGTCATGAAGACGGCCATCTTAAACTAGATGGGACTTTCTTTATCAACTGACTAATATTTCAGATAGCACACGGGATGTTGTAACTTACTGGTGTGGGGGAAACCCAAAGCCAAAAGCCCAGGCATAGCTCAAATTCTAAAGTACTTTCTTTCTTTTTTTTGTTTCTTTAACTGGGACACTTCCTGTTGCACAAATATTCCAAACAATGCTAAAAATATCAGAGAATGTGCCTCTTCAGTGTAACTAACCACCACTTTGAAAAAATATCTTCATGGGAAATGAGTGACTAAATGGACTTTTTGCACAGACTGGCATTGGAATGAATCATTGATGTGAGTGTTCTCATCCACTAAATAAGTTGACTAAGGGAAAAACGTCAGAGAAACATGACACATATTTCAGGTCAACGTCCTGAATCATAACAATTGATTCCAGGTGTTTTCAGAGAGGAGGGGAAAAGCAGGAAGGAACTGGAGGAAGCACGGCCATGGTGACTGTGATGTCACAGTAAAAGACATCACAGTAATATTTACAAAGTAAGTTTTTTTTTTAACAGAAAGAGAAATATAGGGTTAAAAAAAAACACTCTTTCTGCCTTTTCTCAGGCTAGGATGAAACGATTTAAAATTTTTTTCGCACATTTATACTACATAGGATCTCAGAATTCAATACACCTTCATATTCAAACCGGTGAAGTAGGCCTTTAAGAGTTGCAAAAACAACAATGAAAGAAAAGCCTGCATTTTGTAGCTAGTTTCAAAACAGAGGCTCGGGGCAGCAAAATGTAAAAATTTACAAAAAACAAAGAAAGACCACTATCAAGGTCATTTCACTGATGACATGACACAGAAAGAATAGCCAACAGACAAAATAAATTAAGTAAATCACAATCTCAAGCAACTTTTTTTAAAATCCCTCATACCGTTATGACTGATTTAATTTGAATGATATTTAGTAACAACATGATTTCAAGAAAAATCAATGACAAGCTCAGAAAGCTCACTTCATCAATGACTGAAAATGTGACGTTTGAACATAGAAACATTAAAAGACTTTCAGAAAAGGGGCACACATTGCTTCCTTTAACTCAGTCAACTCCTGTCTGTCTGTTTAATGTTTACTAATGTTATTAGCACAAAGGAATCTCGTGAGCATGGTTGACATTATACAAATTTTTATGGGGGAACAATGCAGGCCCAAACACATGCTCAGTATTACTTTGCAAATGAAAACTGACGTTGGGCCTAAAACCCAGAAAAAAAGAGGTAAAAATGCAGGTACAGGCAAACCAGACCAAGTGAACCCATTAATGCACATCCACACGCTTGCTCCACATGTCCCTGAAAGTGAAATCTAGCCGCCTTCTTATCGTTCCAGTCAGAGCGAAAGCGACTGGCTGAGAAACCACACGCCCTATTTAGAGAACAAACAACTCCTCTCTGCAAAAATGTAACACAACTGTGACCTTATTTTCTGACTCGAGGCCTGGGAATTGGACTAATGTGTGTCAGTGGGTTTTTTAAGTGCCTCAAACTAATCTCAAATAGTTACAAAGTAGCTTCATTGTCACCCTTACAAATCACGCAGATCATAGCCATCAGTATATGAGGTTAAATTGTACTGGATGTGCTAATTTTCCTAACTCAATCTCATACTATGATTATGATACCTGCTTTTCTTCTTAAAATGTAGCTCATATGTGTCGAATGTCAGCCCATTTCTGACTACAGACACACTACCATTACACCACACACACAAACAAACAGACTTTCTGTGCCAACACGATATCTCCAGTACCGTTAACTGCAGTAAACAGCAAGGAAAAAGGGACAGAAATTGGGTTCTACTGTAGCTTATCATGGCTGAATTGCGCTGACTACTAACTGCACGTCATTGTCCATTGTACACAAAGCACTGGTCACTCTCTGTATCCCCCCCCCCCTGCATTTCATGAACCCTTGCGTCACAACAGCATGGAAACCACTTTAGTGGTTGACAGCTAAATCGTGAGTGTGTGTACTGTGCACTTACGCTCTGTCTCTCACACATCTGATGCAGGTAGGCCCTTCCTCCCACGATGACTATCTGAGCATTTCGTGGGTTGCTCAGGTGTGCCGCCAGTTGCCTTTGTCTCGATCGGTACCAGCACACATAGAAGAATATCTTGATGATGATGAATATGACAACAACTCTGCGAAAGGAGGAGCGAAACAAAGAGTTGGATTAGCTGGGTTAGCTTTACATTACCGCTATTAAAAAGAGAAAAGTAATAAGGTAATTAACTAGGCTACACAAGTGTAAGGCTACTCACATGTACCAGTACAGCTCCATATTCGTGATGTGTCAATCACAGGGAAGAGGTTCTCATAGCTGGGGAACAACTTTTTTTTGTAACTAAACTCTTCAGCGCTAGCTCGTCCTTGTGGGGGGCTAGCTGAAAAGGTGTGCCATTTCCTGTGATGCTAGCAGAGAACTGCAAGAACCAGCTGAGGCTACCGCTAGTTTAGCTGTAAGGCTACCTTGTAGCAAGCAGGCCGCCAAAACAATAACAACAGCAGCAGCAGCCGTTTCTCTATTAACCCGCCCCGAGAACAAAACAGCCACTTATACCGACCTGCTTCTTCAACAGACCTTCTAGTAATTATATACAAGGTATCTAGCTAGTCACTTGGCAGACTGTGCTTCAAGTTAACACAACTAGTGCTAAAGAGTGGTGGTTTTAGCTCATCCTCCCAGTGCGTTAAATTCTCCCTTTGGTCTCACAGTGGGCGGCGTTCACGGGACTGTTGCCTTCACTGCTTCCCGTAAACTGCCCACCCCGACGGAGACGTAATCATTACAATGAATCGTTTACTTTTAAGTTCAATTGCTGTTGTTGCTGTCGGAAATTGTATCCGGAAGTGGCGCTTTGGTGTTGAAGAAAAACAGCACGGGGAAAATAGTAATGTGACATCCCAACGAAGGTAGGTTCACAGTTTATATATATATATATATTTCTATTATTATTTTTAAACTAAGGTGAGAAAACAATGGTGGACAAAAGTAATATGTCCTTGGCTGGGTTATTTGGGGCGTTTCAATGAGGACAATATTTCCGACGGCCAGTGAAGGTACCACGGGTAGAGGGAATAATAGGACCATATATAGAACATTTACATATGCAACTTGGTTGTATTAGGCATGTATATACATGTGTCTTAAAATGAATTAATTGAGAACCCACATGTATGCAATAATAATGGTTTAAAATCAGATATTCAGTTAAGGTAGTCTCTAAAGTATTTTCCCCCTTGACACCTTAATAAATCTTAAAGAATAATCGAAATGACCAGTCAAAAACATATAAAGGTGTAAGTGAATGAACATTTAGAAATTATATTAAAGGTCATATCAGGTTAATCCAATCGACCTGATTCTTTACCTCCATCTAGTGGTCATTTCTACACAATGCAATGTGCCACTTTAAAAAGACAACCATATACAAAACATACATAGTGAACAAAGATTCAAATAAATACCTAAATTACAAGTTAAAACAGACCTTTCCGAATTACTAAATGACCACCTTGACAAAGTATTAAAAAGTAGTTTAAAGGGTAAATGTGTTGGTAAAATAACTGCAAATTCCCTGGTTAAGCCATTCAATTTAATGAAGCTAGAAGATCAATACATAGTGACATCCATAGCTCCCCCTCACAGAAAAAAATAGAACAATGATAATAAATTATTTGTCCATTCCTGTGCATACATTTTTTTAAAGTATAATTTTAAAGTCTTTTTAATTACAAGGTATTTCAAAATGGTCTTTATCCTGCTTCACAATAGTCAAAAAACTATTTGTAGCACTATTTGTAGCACATGTACGATTTATTAAACAACAACACACAATAGTCGATGCTTTGCATAGCTCTCAACCAGGTGCGGACCAGTACATTCTTTTGGCAGTTTCAATCAGCCAAAACTGATTTTTGATAGTAAATAAAGTCAGCTATTTGTCCAATAACACAAACCTGTCTTTTAGAGACACTTTGAGTCTTCACTTTTTTTAATAAACGTTAACACTTTCTTGTCGGTTATCCTCCACGATGATGGTCCGTCTTGGGTAGGTGTCTACTTCCACAAAGATGTAACGAAACTCGTATTTTCCAGTTTCAGGATTCTGCAAAATGACAACACCTTAAAACAGTATCTAAACTTGACGCATATATAGTTTCAAAATAATTATCGGTATTATGGCTATTTAGGAGAATTCTTCAAATGTTTAATTCCTAAACAGCAAATGTGCATTGTAGGTGAAAATACAAACCTCTTTTGACTCTGAATGTACGGTTCCTTTGCGGCCTGGCTCTGAGCCTTCGATGTAAAACTTAAGCCTCATATGCTTGAGTCCATCCTTTATGTACTCTACGTGACTAAGGTGCAAACACACACACACACACACACACACACACACACGATAAAAAATACTGTATTAGCTCACCACCACCACCACAAAATAATCTTGTATTTGTATAGTACAACCTATTTTAAACTTAAATCCAAAATATGCTACTGCTTTTGAATTGATTAAAAACTGTTGTGTTTTAACATAAGCAGATTTATCCAAAGAATAAAAACATAGTGGAAAATAAAGTCCCAAACCTGAACTGAAATGAGCCACTTTTGTAGCCTACACATAATTTTAAAAAAACAGCTTGTTTCTCACCTGACTTGCTGCCTCCTTCCTCGACGGGTGGTCTCCCCATAGCATTTGATTGGCTCCCCAAATGCACCAATCACCTGCATTTGGAAGGAACAAAATAATGTTTATCTGCACTTAACTTTTAGCTCATAATACTGGCAGACTTTGTTGGTGCATCCCCGGGAAGTCCAAAACAACAATTCATTGAGTCCACCTCAAGCGGACTTTCTGCAGACTTCCTCTGAGCCTGATGAGGGTGCAGACTTCACCGGACTTATATCTTATATCACAATATCATGGAGCACAATGCATTGCAGTTATGACGTGATGAAAAAAACTAAAACTGAACAAATTATCTATAAAAGTTTCATGTTCTCAAATGGAAAAACTAAACATAAACTATAATGCTATATCATTTAAAAAGTCACTTGATAGTTTAGGTTAGATATGTATCCAAATACTCATTGTGAACTGTAGATTTAGAGGCTGTAGAGCTCATCAACATGCTATTTATTATTGTCTTTAAGTGGTGGTAGAACAAAGCTGCTCAGTGTTATATCAGTTTATTTAGGTCAAATCAATCTTAGTGTTGTTTGACTGACATTTATTTTTTATGATGAAAGCCTATATGTTTGATAGAAGTAGTAATAAATGAGTGTGAGTATAATTCTGTCAACCTACAATTAAAGCTTTTACATGGGATTTATTATGGGTGTTGTATGTATTGTTGTTTTTGTTTCTCGACATCATTGTAAATTAGGGTCACCCCTCAACGATATCTCAAGTATAAATAAAGGTTAAATAAATAATTATATTTGTTATTTTCAGGGACAAGAAGACACTCAAAATCATTAGTTAACCACCTTTTCACAGGTGTAAGGCTTCCGTTGAGGGTCGTATGTGATATTAATGAGTGTGTATCAGCAGCCTGCAGTCTGTGTTCTTGCAGATTGACGTGATGACGTTTGGCGCGTCACTGTACGTACGGCTCTAGTCTGCGAGGGCTCAGGCCGCAAGTCCGCAGGGTGCACGTTTGGATTCAGCCTCTGATTGTCGCAATCAATGCACTTTGAGTAACAGAGCAATAATAAACAGTGAAGTGCAGTAGGAGACACTGTTTGGCCTTTGCTCACCTCTGGTTCCAACCTGACTTTGTTGAAGCATTTCCCGTAGACTTTATTCGGACTTGAGGAAGAAAACAGCTCCTGGAACACGACATATAACAGCCCACCTGAAACCAACAAAGACACACACGCACACACGCACGCACGCACACACACACAGTTATTTGACTTGAAATGAGATGATGAATCTGCATGTTCATGACTTCTGAAAATATTGAGGTTGTAGTCACCTGTTACTCCAAGCCCGATAACAACAATTATCAAGTAGGTGAAGTCTCTGCCAGCATCTTTCACTGGAAGATATGAAGGGTGGGGAGTTATTAGGCAATCACGTAACTGGTTGGTAGGCTATGTTGTTAAGTAAACTGACTAAACATTTACTGCCTTAAGTCTCACAAATGCAAACAGTTACCGGTACTTGCTTTATTAAGTAAACAAATGTTGCGTTTTTGGCTCTTGGACCAGATAGACAATGTGAAGGCATTGCACTGTTGGACTCGGAATCACTTGCAACGATGATTTGTCACGAACCCAGATATGTATAGGGGGACAATGCTCTTGCTACCTCAAACATAGTTGTGCACGTTTTTGAATAGTAATACAACAAATGGTTGGGCTGTTTGGGAAACGTCGTATCATGCAAACTAACATAAGGTAACAAAGGTACATAAGATGGACACTGTACATATTATGTACATGTCAGTCAGATCCTTATTGCTTACCTTTCTGTGTAGCTGAAGGCTTGGGGCTCCCGCTCTGATACCTGGACACGGACGTGTCTCGGTCGTCGGGGCTGATTTTATTTCTGTCCGCCGAGTGGAGCGAGACGCCGCGTCCCTGTATGAAGCAGCTCAGCGCTGGAGCAACAGAGGAACCAGTCTCGGCTCTTCTCAAGAAAGTCACTGTCGATACAGTCCTGTGTGTGTGGACGATCGCGCAGACATGTGTGAGTTTGCATCTCTGCAAATGTGTCGTTGTTTGTTGTAGCCTCTGGTGCAGGGCTTTGAGTAGCTGCGTGTAAGCCATAATAATGCCCTCTAGTTTGGACTTTAATTAGCTTCACAGTCAGCTGGCAAGAAGTACGAGCGTTAGCCTCGAGCGCATTAAACAGCTAGCTAAAGCTGTGAAAACTACAATAATACCGCTATTATATATAATAAAACATGAAAAAAGTGACTTATTAAACGACAGGAATGCACAACACAGTGGTGGTCAAATCAGTCGTGGTGGGTGGATTCAGTAGCAATGCGACGCATACTTTCGTCGTCACGCGTCATTCGCAGGGTTCATGGGAGATTGAGTTTTTACCGTAGCCTGCTTAAATGAGTCTGTACGCTTCATGGTAGACTATTAGTTTTTTGTATCAGCATATAGCAGATGCATCCATTTATTCCAAATTGTTAAATTATCCCTCCATTTTAATATTCCAACATTAAAAGAAAGAATACTGATGACATCGTAGCCTACTGTACGGCCCTGCATAGAATAGGCTACAATAGAATGAAAAAGAAAATTACATGTTACTTACGAAATAAATCATCACGATACAATCAGTAAACATTAGTTTATTGAAAACATTCAGTCCAGCATTTTTCTTAATGTTATCAAATAAATATGCCAACGGTTTAAAAAATCACCCTTGATAGAATGAAGTTGGACAAGGAGAAAGAAAAGAACAATTAAATAATGGTCAGACACAGAGCCAGCCAAAGCCTTCAGGGGGCCCTAAGCGAAATATGATTAGGGGGCCCCTCTCCAATGTTAGCACTGCTGAAATTATAGATCTTTGTGAAATATCATTCACACACCCAGTGTTTTCCTCTAGTGCCTCCACTGTGCAGCTGTGCGAAAATATTAGACAGCCGAGATTCAGACCCTCCTAAGAGGGTCCGGGAGATTTTTTTAACCTTTAGTGAAAGGTGAAAGGTGAAATTAAGTGAAATGCATGAATCTGGTGCACTTTCAGAGGAAAATTAAGAGGCTAAATCTGAGAAATTTAGTGTGAACAAATAATTTGGAGACACTGGGTCAGATGAATTAGAAGCTACTAAAGAAGGACACATGGATTTTCCATATAAACATTAATATAAAATAAAATATTATGGAGGGTCCTCTGGGTTGGGCTTGGAGCTCTTTTTTTACGGGACATATTTCTCTGTAATATAATGAATGCATTTAAATGCAGTGAGAGGAACGAAGCAGAAGAACTCTTGTCCAGCTATCTTTTTTTCCACAGACGAGGCTGAAATAGGCTATAGACTATACACAGTGCATGGGAAACTGAGGGCAGCCCCATTTCCAATTGTTTTTAAATAAACTCAATACACACTGTGCATGAATGTGAACGTGACATGATCAGATAATTTCGGATTACCTCAGATTTTTAGGCTATTAATTATCTAGACCAAAACATTTTATTCCTGTGTTTGTATGTTAACTCACATTTGCATAATATGATGTTAATATCAAACACACAAACTAAAAAAAAAATATATATATATTATTATTTTTTTTTTGAGGGGGCCCCCCTGGCTGTCGGGGGCCTTAAGCGACCGCTTAGTTCGCTTATGCCTCGGGCCGGCTCTGGTCAGACATCAGCGAAAGTAAACAAACAAAAAGTTCATGTAGAATCATGTATATGCACCTATTTATGAAGTTGAACATCACTTTTATTTCAGAAATTGTTTTCTGTCTCCTCAACCAGTCCTTCTGTTATGGTTTAGATATAAAAACAACCTGATACTCTACCGTAAAGACATACAAATAATAAAAAATATAATATGAAAATCATCAGCTGAAATGTCTAATGACATATGTTGATGGTTACATGAAACTGATTTTAAAAAAACCTGATTCTGATTTAATTCTTCCCCCCCATGAACAACTTTACATTAAAGGTACTTTATTAAAAAAAAAGAAAAAAAAAGAGAGATTCAGACCTGTATCTGAAATAACCACTGTCCCATGGCTCGTCAATCCCGACAAGTTGTTGAGCACAGGTAGGGAGAATGCACCACTGATGTCCAAGGCAAAGAAGAAAAACTTGATGCATATACACCACAAACCTTTTTTTTTCACCATTTTTTCCTCATCACAACACACTCTACATTGGTAAAGTTGCTCACAGGGCAACAGTTCACTCAAGATGCAAGGGAGAGAGAAACCTTAGCGCCGAATGCTGTCAAACTTGGCAAGATGCAGAGGAATGATGCATCTGTCTGATGTATCTGCAGAGAAATGAAAACAC
Source organism: Hyperoplus lanceolatus (assembly GCA_026929865.2). Classification (NCBI taxonomy): domain Eukaryota; kingdom Metazoa; phylum Chordata; class Actinopteri; order Uranoscopiformes; family Ammodytidae; genus Hyperoplus; species Hyperoplus lanceolatus. The sequence goes on along the minus strand of CM049415.1, from coordinate 14,765,357 downwards.
TATTACTTTAAGTCCGTCCCGGCCGGGGCCATCCACTTTTCTCATCTGCTGCTGCCGGGGCTGCTTGTGATCCAATCTGTCCAGCAGCCTTACTTAATTGTCTGCCTCCATCTATTTACTGGCAGATACGTTTTGTGTGTGTGTGTGTGTGTGTGTGTGTGTGTGTGTGTTTTAGAGAGAAATAAATAAAGGAGAGTGTGAGCTTTTTTGAACTCAAAAAAACAGATTTGAACTAATGTAAAACAGAAAGACAACACACAGACCGTCGGGTCAGTGCATATTTAAAAAAGAAACATTTTATTCAGTAATTGCATAAATGATGAGCCTTTGTATGATTGTGTGAATATGGAAGAAAAAGTGTGGCGAGCATGGATGCAAATAATACATACATGTCATCGGATACAGACAAATCATGATACACACAAATGGTAAAAAGTATACCATTAAAGTCGACACAGTAAGACGAAAACAGGTATACTCAGACAATGACATAAGAAAACCATAAGAAAAGAAAGCAAAAATAATTTGTGAATTGTATGTTTATGACATTGTGCTGAGTGCTCACTGCTGATCTATTCTTCTCACTTTCCACATGAAAGTTTGTTTTTAATTTTTTTTCACACTACAATAACCATCCTGTTGACAGTGAGTGTTATAAGTGTGTGAGGTCGATCTGTTTTCCCTGTGCAGAATATACAGGGTTAATCTCATCAGGACAAACACACACACACAAAGTTAACTAACTTGTCTGTGGACTTCCTGCGATTATCAGGGAGTATTCGAACTGTCTAGCACTCGTTTTTATAGTCCCGTTTGGTGAAACAAATACATTTTTGGGTTCTGGTCCCTCCCTCTAGTCACAATGAATAAAACCTGACATCTTAAAAACATACGGTGGTGAGACATGGGAAACCCCATGCTAACAGTTTGATGGGCAAAGGAACTACTGAACAACATGAATCAAATGTGAAGCTTTATTGTTTTTTTTATTATTATCTTTATTTTTACAAAGAGTCAGTATAATCAGCCCTGAAAAGATCATTTGAATAACTGTAAAAATGGTCATCCTTTCATTTAGCCCTATAGTAGAAAAGTCTACAAACTTACTACAAAGATATTTAGCCCCTACAGTAGAAGCGAGAAGACTTGACGTAAATATGTGTGCCCAAAAACAAAAGCAGTACTCATTGTCAAATAAAAGACAGTTAACATGTTTTAAAATGAATTTTGTGTTGAACATGAAAATGGTGAAATTTATTTGCGCAATTATCTTCGATGATTTTGTTAAGCAACAACATGAAATGCATCACATTGATTTTGAAGATGCTGTTAGTTCCTCTCCTTAGCTCCGTATGACTTCTGTATTAGTAGATGGGGGCTTTTAATATTTCAATGTTAGTATGGTATGCTTTAATTAATGATTATAAAATAAGCATGCACAAGCCACAAAACTCGGCCTTATGTTGTAATCCAAATGCTTCTGGTTATTCTAACAGTATTAAATTCAATTATGTTAGTAATTTAACACATTTAATTCCAATTTTTCTATTGGGAAAACAAATCTTCCTATGTTAACTGCTATCAAAATCATAATATGTTGGCTACCAATCCAAAAAAATACATGCTTAAAAAATGAACTTGTGATCACATTAACTTTGTTATCAGTGAGGGATTTATGACAGTGACAGATGTGTTTCCCACTTACATCCCAAATTTAAAGTTTAATAATGAGTAATCAGTGATCATTTGTTCGTTGTAAAGGTCCATGTCTTTCCAGAGAGACATATAACATCTGAATTGACCACAGCAAACACACAGAAGTGCAGCTGGAGTGTTTTCAACTAGTCCTTTGTGTTCGGCTTTGCACAGTGAACTTTACATTAACACATGTTCAATATCGTTTTTTGTCAACGTGTCCCTTCATCATCATCATCATCAGCAGCAGCAATCATCATGCTGGTGTAAATCTCCGCTCCGCACGCTCATATGTCAGTGACGCCCGTTCGTACTGATCCAGGAATGCACTATTTTCAAGAAGTCTACATGATGGAGACAATGCAACATAATGTAGAACATAAGCAGACATACACACACACAAACAAACAGGATAGCACATTTGTCACACTATAGGACAAAACAATCAAGCACTTCATGTGACTGCTCCATTATATGCAATCATAAAGCTGCAAGAATCAATCTCTATAGCTATGCATTGCATTTTGTTTTACAATTAAAGCTTTTCTCATTGGTTTCTCATATCTCCAATGTATTCATCTAGCACCATATGACTAGTGTGCTTATTGCAACCTCATGAAAGCAGTTGTGGAGCAAACATGTGAACTGTTACACGAAGGCATAACCCATTGTGCTTCACAATTAACCACAACTACACAAACTCAGATACTACATAAGTGACAGAAACCATGCAAAACTACAGAGGAAATCTTTATAAGTGTGATGTGATCAATAAATATTTGGGAGTTAACAAAGAGTTGAAACCTTCCTTGAGAGTGTGCAGAAAAATATATGTATATTACATATCCCACCAATATAGTTTATGCAAACATGTGGGATTGTGTGTGCTTTCGAACTTGTGCTTGTATGTAGACTTAACAGGTGTCTTTACACAAATAATATGAATGATAGGCTGTGGGTCTAGTGGGAGAAAAGTGCAGAGGTTAGACAAATTATTTGAAAACAGCTTCAACTAAGGATGATTGAAGAAAAAAAATCCATGCTCATGAATAACCACTGGTTGACAACAATGTATGAACCCGGGAGGACATACAGTAAAACTTGCGCATCACAAAGACATCAAAACAAACTCACCAGGAGTGCAAGATGGCCGCAAGCAGGAAAAACCATCTTGGTGAAAATGAACAATTACAAAACATAGCAAAGTAAATCAATATAACCCCGCGCAAAAACAAAAAAAAATCACAGAAAAGGAAAAAATAACGTATATAAAAGTATACGCTGACTTGGCAAATAATGACTACACAACATATAAAGAAGTCGATTGTTGGATAGGGGTGCTTACCTTGAGATTGTCTCTTAGACCCTAGTTGTGTTGTACTCTGATTCATGTTTGCTCAAAGAGCCAATGAGGCAGAACCTGAAATGTCATGGCTCTTTCATTTAATATCAAATTCCTTTTTGCATAGAGAGGTCAGAATGTGCATATCATACTGTTACAGCAATAAACTTCATTAGTGCTTTGCTATTCTCTGGGAGCCTTGCATGCAGACTTGTACAAAAAAATCCTAAACAGTCAAGAACACTCTGGAAAGAGCACATAGAAAGTGCATGCAGGAGTAGTCTGCACATTGAAAAGTACAGAATGTACTCTGACACGTTTACATAGTGTTTTTTTTAAACAAATACAGTTACCTTTCAAGCAGTTAAGGTGCAAGCACACAGTCAAATACTTATTTTTTTATAGAAAATCTTGTTCATGCCAAAATATTGATCTCTATATAGTATAAGTCATATATTTGCAGTCTCACAGTTAGTAATATAAATGCATATTTTATAATAATTTGCATTCATTGTCAGTGAAGTTAGTCATTTCTATGAGGCACCGTTTGAAGCCGTTGTGTTAACAGTTAAAATATATCCTCTAAAATTAGGTCTGTGTTTGCTTAAAGAGCTCTGACAAACCTTTATAGATGTAAGCTATACACTAGGTTGACATGTTCAAGGATGGGCATGCAAGAGGGGGCAAATTATTCTATCATCATTTAGAAACACAAAAACTTTTGAATGATAGAGAGGGGAGAAAAGAACAAGGGACAATGCAAAAAAAAGAAGCTTATCATAATAATGAGAGGATAATAAAATGACCATGTGTCTAAAATAAAATAAAAACAGAATACAGATGTAAATATCCCGCAAACTATTCCAACATCCCCCATAGTTAACTCTAGGGGTTATTGTTTCCTTTTCCTCATCAGAAATCTATGGATACTGACCGCTGTACTGCCTTTTCGTGGCGCGAAAGCCGGTGGCTGGTGGTGGGGACTTCTTCCATGTCGTCGTCCAGGTCGCATCCATGGTCTGCGGCCTCTTGCGAGTAGCTGTGCTTCATGACCAGGATGCTCCTGCGGTTTCCGCTAGCCGGCAGCAGAGGCCGCACTGCCATGGGGGGCTGCGGCAGGTCCGTGAGCAGGGAGGCGGCGGCGGCTGCCTCTCGAGCGCTCAGGTTCCCACGGCTCTCCCCCCGTGCGCTCAGAGACAGCTGGGATAAGTGGGCGGAGCCGGGGTTGGAGAAGGAGGAGCCACAGTGGTGGTCGTGGACGCAGCGCGAGGACGCACGGCGCAGGGCGTGGTAGTTTTCAAAGTCCTCTGCCAGGTCCACCAGGTCGGCCGAGGCCCCCGCGGCCGCCGTGGCGCTCCGTAACGTGCACAGCTCGTAGTGAGGCGGCTCGAACACCTCCTGGAACATGGTGGGGTCAAAGTCGTCGCGGCGCAGCACGTACTTCTTGCGCGGCTGCTTGATCTGCACGATGACAGAGATGATGAGCAGGAGCAGGACGATGCAACACGTGACACCGATGATGGTCCCGTTTGTGTTGTTCAGGTTGTCAAGGATGTTGGCTTTACGCTTCTCTGTACAGGAGACAGCACAACAAATAGAAAAAAACATTTATGAGAAAATTAACTACATACTTGGCTCTGTCTTATTCAAATCGGCAGTTAGATTCAGGGCCAATCAGAGCAGACTGGGCTTTTTGGAAGGCAGGGCTTAAAGATACAGGCTCTAAAACAGAGTGTCTCAGACAGAAGCTGAAACAGGAGATTCGGGAATGGCACTGTGAGAATTATAAAAGTTTTTTTGGACACCATACTGTGAAAGCTGTTTCTAGTACAAACCCAAATTACAATTTTGAACCTTAAAAAAATATCATATGTTACCTTTAAAATTTTACTAAGAATTGCGAGAAGTAATCTGCCACTGTTATCATTGTAAGCTGCATATGTGACAGGCATATTGACAGTAACTTACAACATTTTTCATAAAGATATCCTTAGCAACAGATCACAGAAGGAAGTAACCAGAGCTCACATGTATATAACAAATAAATACAAAATTAAAAAAGAAATCTTCACCCAAATTGACCTGGTCATATATTTAGTCTACTTATGGCAAGGAAGACCACAGTTGGACAGGCTAACAGTGTGCAGAGAGACAATGTGGAGCGATCAGTGACATGTAAATGCTGGGTGACAACAACAGTCTGCTGAGCCCCAAATGACACGTAGCCTACTGGTTACATTCACAGCAGTGTAAAATAGAAAAAAGAGAGAGTTGACATTTGTGCCACTAACGAGGACAAATGCGGGCACTGTGGTGGTATCTAACGCATTGCTAGAGCGGGGAAGAGGCAGAAGACAGAGTGACAGGCCTGAGAAAACATGGCCCCGTCTCGCTGAGCTCAGCACAATTCTCAAACGCAGACTCTGGCTTGGAAAGGTATCTTAGTCTGAGTGAGGAATAGGCCATGCAGGATTTTCCTTAATTGATTCAATTTGTCACTGGCGCTGCTCAAGGCTTAGGAGAGTTACAGTGCTATATATCCAGATACAACACACTCTGCAGCTTTTTCTATCTGATCTAAAGGGGCTGTAGGGTTACTGTGGTGGCTAAGGAGATTACTGCAAAATAAAAAAGGGACTTTATCAGGTTAGGGAGAAAGTGTGTGCATGTCTGTGTGTATTTTTTTAAAAGACAAAACAACTTAGAAAAACATGTTAACTGCAAGCCAAGCAATACAGTGTAATGATGTTTAAGAAATACATTATATTTTTTTGACCTGGGAATTTGAATGCTAGAGGGTTCAGGGGAGCTACACTAGAGATCTCATCCTATGCACTTGGGATACTAGTTTGAGAGTCCAAGAAACAGAAGACCAATTAATTGGCGATACAATGCAGAGACAAACTGGCATGTATCCCCAGAGTCTTTGAAACACCTCGGCTAATTATTGGAACGGCATCATTACATACGAAGATGCTGCAATAAAGGAAGCTCAGTCAGAGGTATAGATGCTGTAAGACACAGAGTGGCCCACCGCGAGACACTGAGGATCAATTAATGGATAGAGTGGCTTTGAAATTCTGAGTGGAGTGAGGGACCGAGCTGCAGAGGAAATGAAGAAATTGACAGAATCGCAACAACAGGGAATACACTGCTACCGAGCTTGCTTTGAGGTAAAACCAGGGCACCTTCAAAGATGGAAAACAAAGACAGCAAGACATGTCCACGTGTGTCCAGCTCTTGTGATGCTCTGGCAGAAAATGGTGTGTTCATGTCTGATCTTATTACTCATGGTGAGAAGCTGATTGAACAAGATATATCTTTTTCAGTACCCTTGGATTTACAGAAACATAGCTTAAATTGGTAAAAACAATAAAAGCAACAGGGAATAAAATGCAATGAAAAAATGTAATCATGACTTAATGTCTGATCAAGGTGAAGATTAGCTCTATTTCACTGTAGGATGTGGTTGCTATCAATGGTAGTAGCACTAGTGTCAAGGAAGCACTACAAATACTGCCTCTAGTCGTATTACCAGCAGAGCCATTTGTGATGATACTAATCAAACTACTTCTGTCCTGTACCATTAATAGCAATAGTAAAGCCATCCAGTTCAAACCCACCCTGCATGCATTCCAAATCGCATACTCTTTCTTTTTACTTTTCTACATACTACAGCTGATCATAAACAGTATGTAGTTAGAATGCAGTAGGCATACAATTGGAGTAGACATACTTTTACCGATTACTTTCATCATAACATCACTCCTTGAACTCGCCTCTTGTTTATATATCCGTTGTATTGCTGGTTGTTTTCACCCAGAGGCTCCGTATAAGTGACATACATTAGGGTGCATAATGGATTGTGGGTCAGAATCGCCCAAAAAGCATGCCAATTTCAACGACCAGATGTAGTAGAGCATTCGGTTATTTTTAAGCATGCTGCATATGACTACATGTATTGGGACATCCTAAACCATTTTTCCACCAGTCTAAATAACAGGGAGGTATGGGTATGGATGGCAGCCACTAGTCTGTCTCAATGTCGCTGTCCATGGTGCTGAAACCTTCCACTGTAGTCTCTCCCCTCATCTGTTCAAATGAAGTGTAAACATCTCACCTTTACATTGGTTCTCGTCCCAGGGGTAGACACAGTTCTGCATTCCGTTGCACACCAGCGTGTTGTTTATGCACATGTTGCTGTGGCAGAAGAAGGCATCGGCATCACACGGAGCTGGAGGGAGATACAGCCAATTAATAATCATTTTAGTTGAAATTGTGATTTTTCAATAACAGTTGTTATAGAAATCCACCCTCTTTACGCAACTAAAACACTATCCTGTATGTATAGGCCTACTCACTTGCAATAAAAACATGTTGAGCACAAAACAACGTTTTAGTGGATCTCCCGTCATTGACAACAGCAAATGTGCTGGACACTTGGATATGCCGCAGCACAAATTTTATTTATTTAGAGGATTTATGCATCAATGTGATGTTATGTATTGCATTAACCAAAAGACATATTTTTCCATCGGGTGTTTATCTATAAGGTTTTTGGAACTGAATTCACAGAATATGTATTGTGTAAAAAGATGTCATAGTTGCCATTTCAAGTCATGTATATTTCAAGATTATAGCTATACTGTCAAATGTACAATGACAAACAACGTCAAACATCAGAAAGAAGTATAGTAAATTAAGAAAGAGTAATTACTGTACGAATTGTAATATTTCTATAGTATTGTTGAACAAGTCCTTCATTCAAAATGTTACCAAAATAAAAGTGCATAAGTATTATTAAAAACATGTAATTGTATTATGTTCAATATTATTGGTGCAAGCAACATGTTGTACCTGGTCGAATCGGAAGTAATTATTATATATGTAACATACTGTATGTTTATACTGTATGTAACATACTGTATGTTTATACTGTATGTAATATACTGTACGTTTATACTTTATGTAATATACTGCATGTTTGTTAATTGTTATAAAAACATATTATATTATAGGATCAGTATGTATGTATCTAATCCTCATCTGGAAGTAGCATCACCTCAGTTTTTCGTCTGTCCCGCTCTCTGTTTCTTTCTCTGTGTGTGTCTCATTCTCTCTCTCCATCTATTCCCCTCTCTCCTCTAACACACAGTCCTGGCACTGGGTTCTAAAGCAGCTTGCCAGTGGCATGGCAGAGCTAGAGACTATTTGACAGTGTTACCACCATGATGTATGGCTGTTTTCATCCCAGCCCTCATCCCAAGTGAATAATAACACACCAAATTAGAGTGACTTATCTCTATCTGTCTATGTATCCCATCCTGCCTGGGCCTTTGCCAGCATTTTTTCCTCAGTCATACTGGCTCTCTGTGTGTGTGTGTGTGTGTGTGTGCGTGTTCTGATACTCTTCTTCTGATTTTCACCCCATCGGACTCACTCTTTCTCTCTTTCTCATCCTTTTCCATTCATAAACACATGCCAGAGCTTGAACTGTATTTTTTTAAAACCAATTGCCAGCAGGGGGAGCTCACTCCTTCTCTTTTAGCCACAGAGTCCCGTTGTCTCCACACACACACACACACACACACACACACACACACACACACACACACACACACACACACTACAGGGCGAGACCAGACATTTTAAAGACTGAGATCCACACTAATCTCCTGCGAAATTAATTTCAAGACACTCTGTAATAAAAGTCCCCTTTTGCCCACACAGGAACGCTCACAGCCAGTGTGCCTGAAGAGTAAATTAACTCTTCTTGCCTCTTGCAAAGAGAATTGAGCAGTGAAGCCCTACCAGCAACACATGGTTTGAATAGATTTTTTTTTAATTTATAAAATGACCATTTTAGATCTGTGTTTTGGGTGCTATTGTTTCATAACAGTGTAGTTGGGGCTATTTCCAGGAGATGATGATTATGATGTCTTTACCTGTATGTTGTCTGGCGTCGTTAATGTTATATTTATTTTGCACTTTGCAGTAATGAATATTTTTCAGCACCCACACCTGCAGTGAGTTAATCTCTCTCTCTCTCTGCTTTAATTAGGAATATAACCACCGGGTAAGCCATTTATTTATTTACTTTTTGACACAATATATACCTTTAAATGCTATATTTCCCTACTATCATTGTCTCAATTAATAAACAACGAATACGGCTGATAATAAATACTGCAACTCTCTCTATGTGGGAGGCACTTATCCCTATGCTACCTGCAGCAAATTCATAATGCTCCTTAATGGTACCAAAAAAAACAGTGCATATCTATCCGGTAATGGCCTCCATTCTAAGGTGATCAAACATTTTTCATTGCTGTTTCTAGACTGTCGAAAGCTTTACCCCTTCAACTTTCCCATTTATTACCAACTTTAAATCCTGGCTAAAGAACCACCTTTTTACTATCGTCCCTTAAACTTACAGACTTACTACCTTTTAAAAAAAATGTGCACTCAAAATTTGTCTGACTTGTGTCTGATACAGTATATATATATATAAGCTTGACCTATATGACAAACATAAAACTGTTCTTGCATCAGGAAAAAATATGGGTTTAGTCAGAAGATTAACATCTACACATTTTTTTGTCATGTAACTAAATCCCAGCACATGGAATTTCTCCATACTGAAGCCATCCATCCATTCATCCTTATTGTGCGTTGCAGTACAATGCTGCAATCTACCACCCACACGGTATTCTTTTTAATCCCAAAGCAACCAAGATAAGAAGTGTGCTGAGATTGATATAATCTAAGATCAAAGCCCTGGCAAAGATATGTTGTATGTTCACAAAAAAAATGAACAGAGCTTGAATGCTTCCATGCATACAGTGGAGAAGCTTTGTGAGGAAGGAGAGGCGATGTGTGTAGTGAAGCCGGAGTAAATTTCCATTTGCAGCTCCAGAGACAGGTATCTGTTGGTCAGGCGTTACAATGCTGACAGCTGAGATGTCACACAAGCACATTTATCACCTAATATAATCCTGCCTTTGGTTAAGGTAGGCTTCACTTTCCTATAGTCTAATTGGTAATCTAATAGTGAATAGTTCTGCATAGGAGTGTTTGTGTTTGTGTTTTTGTGTGTGTGTGTGTGTGTTTGTGCGTGCGTGCATGCATGCACGTGTGTGTGTGTGTGTGTGTGTGTGTGTGTGGTGTGTGTGTAAATGTGCGTGTCAGTGTGTGTGTGTGTGTTCATGTGTGCGTTCATGTGTGTGTGTGTGCGCGCTTGTCAGTGTGTGTGTGTGTGTGTGTGTGTGTGTGTGTGTGTGTGTGTGTGTGTGTGTGTGTGTGTGTGTGTGTGTGTCTGAGCCCGGGAAACTAGAGGTAGATAAGTAGTGTCAGCCGGTGTGAACACAACGCGGACGATAAAGGTGGACGTTTGCGTTTGGGAACATTGTTCTTCACCAATGGAAGAGCAATGTTCTCTGGCTGGGAGGCAGCTGTGAATGGTTTCTTAAAAAAACTGCCGGTCCCTCTGGAATCCAGCAGCAGCAGCTGTGAGCAAACCTAGAACTGCTTAGGATATACTGTAGCAAGGGAGCGCTTATTGTTCAAAACTGCCCAACTACAAGCTGCAAATCCAGCTAGTGCAAGGGAGTACACCCGCACTCACTTAGTGGTAGTTACACAATGTCTCCCTTTTACCTGAGAGGGGGAATTTAATCCCTTGCTACTGTTTTTCTGTCATACACATTGCACATAGCACTGCAGCTTACACCGTCCATCCTGTCAACTATACAACTATCCTATGGAGAAACCACTGTCTTTAATATAAGAATTAGATTTGAGATATTTGAGGGTAGCACAGGGCGGTTTTCAGGGTTGAAGGTTCCATAATGGCCTTAATCATATCAAGTCATAGGAATGCTGAATGTCGGATTGTATTTTCCCACATGTGGAAATGACATTTAGCTCTCATTCCGTCTTATACACAAGTCATTTAATGTCAGTTTAGCTCTTTAAAAGAGCTAAACCGACAAACTACTTTAAAATGGAGGAATGTGTCATGCATATTGAAAAATAAGCTGCTTTCTCCACTATTACCATTGAAGTATCATGTGTTTTACTCTTGAGTAATGAGTAATCCTTTGAACAAGTTGATGTGCGCCAGAAGCAAGTTAAGACAGCCCACTAGACTGAATGACTTGTGTGACTGCTAGTGCTACCTGTACACGCTAGCTGTTGACATGGTTGGCGCAGTGTTGCTGAGCTGTGGTGTGGTGGATGCTTCTGTAAGGGCTGAGGTCTGGCTGCAGATCGCCTGAGTGACTTAGGCAGCAGCGTTGCCCGGGCAACACCACATCCTGGTGAAAAGGGCCTTTTTTTTCAAATGGGGGAAACTGACTGCACAACACAAACAACTCTACTCCCCACCGCTGTCGCCTATTCTGTGGAAGTTAGCCGCTTGTATGCATCGAAGCAAGGAAGGCAAGTGGCAGAGGGTGTAAGGAGTGACAAGTGTGTGTCATTCAGGGCCGGATTACGGTGTGGGGGTATAGTCATTACACCAACTCAACCATGCAGCATGAAGGAAAAGCAATTCTCTTTTGTAAAGCCATACTTTTATTCAAGATGAATGATGACCCTTCTTGTTCCCAATAAGCCACCCTCTCCGAAAATAAATATCCCAACTTGACACCCCCTGGGGCATTAATAGAGCATTCTGAAAGGAAGCATCTGGCACAATTTTTCCTTTTGACATTGTGAGAATACACTTCTTTGAAATTTCAGTGGAACGGTTAACTTTTTTTTGTTTTTTGTTTAACAATTTAATTGAATCACGTTATAAAATACTTTTTGGCAGCCCTTTATCATTTGATTGTTGTTGTATTGCCCACTTTGAGAGATAACTGTGTGTGTGTGTGTGTGTGTGTGTGTGTGTGTGTGTGTGTGTGTGTGTGTGTGTGTGTGTGTGTGTGTGTGTGTGTGTGTGCGTGCGTGTGTGCATGTGCGTGTGTGTGTTTGCTTGCATGCGTGTGTGCACGTGTGCGTGTGTGCGTGCATGCATATTTGTGGCATTAAAAGCTAGTGGATGACATTGACATACTGTTTACTCACAAGCCTCAGACCCTCTTCATTTACCTCACTAGTACAAAGAATGCCCTCTGTAACCCCTGTCAAACTACAAGCTCCATCAATGAAAAGCTGCTGAATGTGAAAGAGGAAGGCCGTGTGTACAGTGTGTTTGTGCACAGTGTGTGTGTGTGTGTGTGTGTGTGTGTGTGTGTGTGTGTGTGTGTGTGTGTGTGTGTGTGTGTGTGTGTGTGTGTGTGTGTGTGTGTGTGTGTGTGAATTCGTGCGTGTTTGAATCTGAATCTCTCCATGGTATTTGGCTGAAAGAAAAATGTCACACATATTCCGTTTGATTCTGGCTCTGGCTTTCTTACACATTTATCTATCTATCTATTAAGAACAGTGCTGCTGGTTCTGCGGTGCTGAGCTTAAAATCCAGCGATACTGTCTCAATCACCCACGGGCAATGCTCCCCATAATAAGGGAAATCATATTCCATGGTTTTCATGCTCGCTGCTGGCTCTAAATGGTTGTAAAAACCTGAATGGAAACCTCTGACAGCAGCACCCTTCCTATAAGATCGGCCACCAATATAACTTGCCATAAAGGTGCTGCTCACTGTGCTTCCATGGTCCTTTGATGGCCACCACCAAAGACCAGACCTGTTTTATGTATTTTAGCGTCATACTGTCTCTGTCACGCAGCAGTGGTTTGATTAATGAAAGCTAATCACTTTTCCTCAGTAGGTGGAACGGGTTGCAGTAAAAGGCTTTATGATGAGCAGCACAGAGTGTGTGTTGTGTAGATATGTGTTTTGTCTTACGTTCTTGGTAGGTTGTGTAAAGGATGCGGAAGCGGCTTCTGCGGCTGGCCTCGTCAGCCCACATGCGGACGACGCCCAGGGTGGAAACCAGCATGATGTCGTTGGCCACCGTGGAGCAGAACTTGTTCTTTAGGTCTTCCACCGAACTGAGACAGGAAGAGATAACAAAACAAACAAAAAAATCCACAGTTTATCATGGTTTTAAATGGTTATTTGCTGTGAATTTCAATGACCCACCATCTTTAACAGAAACATAGATCAGCCATGGTTGCTCATTACTATTGTTCTTCTTTTTTCTTTTGCCCAGTATCGTGTGATCACCATGTTATATTCTGCTTATCACAAGAAAAGTCATTAAGATTGTTGGGGAGCTCACATTTTGTTTTCCGAGCCTATTGTAGTTAATGGTTCAATTACATACTCATCTCAAAAGATGAAATATTACTTTCTTTGATCATAATTTAATATCTCATTATCTTTAGATACTAACAAGTTACGCTTTTTGCAAGTGAAGTTGCTAAAAAGAAAAAAAACAAGTAATTTGGCTGTTCTATTAAAGGAGCATTTTCATATTTCTGACAAATACACTTGCTTTGCCAAGAGCTAGATGTAAAAACAGATGAAATACTTGGCCTAGCCTATTGTAAGGATTTTATATTTCTAAATTAATGATATTATGCCCCCCCTATATCTAATTAAATGATGTTATAACCCCCATCATTAATTTGCATTTCTCATAGATAATCAATAGAAAAATCGATATAGTCTGAACTTGATTTAAACTCTCTTAGTTTCTCTCACTCCAGACTCGTGAGAAACGGGGAGGCAGAGATGATTTTGCAATAAAAAGCCCAGTCATACATTTCCCATAAAGATAGCGATAAGAACAAGACATGAATATAGTTTTAAACACCAGCCTTTTGTCATTTTGATACATTCGAGGACATAAGTCTAGACAGTCATGCTTCTTTCCCAGAAATCCAGAAGATGACGTCAGCCAGAAGAGGAGACACATTACAACATTTAGCCAATCATAAGCCTTGTTAAATTGTATATATAAGTTCCTGATGTTGAGAGGATCTGGACTTCACACTACTACTACTACTTCATTTTCTGTACTTCTTTTTGCTTTTTGTCCTGTCAAACTGCCTTGTCAATTTACTTAAATAAATACTGAGGACGAGATCCCGAATTTTACACCTTTCTCCATGGTTATTTTACACCTTCATAAATAAGGCTAAGAACACATATATTTTTATTTCTAACACTATACATATAGCAGTATATATATATATATATATATATATATATATATATATATATATATATATATATATATATATATATATATAGATATATATATATATATATAGATAAACACATATATATATATAATATATACACATATATATATATATACATATATAGTATATATATATATATATATATATATATACTGTATATGTATAGTGTTACAGTAAAACACATATATATATACAGTATATATATATATATATATATATTTATACTGTATATATATATGTGTTTTACTGTATGAAAAAAAAACACATGCAGTTGATTATTGCTTGGTCAAAATGTGTGTGAACTTAAATCTGTTCTGTAAATCAATCTTGCCCAGTATGTGAGGATAACCTGATCGACAAAGGGGCAAAGTAACTGAATCTGGACAAAATCACTCATTCTTCTTGTCTTGTCACAATAAAATATTTAGTTCATCACCAGGAGAAAGCACAATTCTAAGTTATTATCTCAAGACAAGGGGATGCCTCAGTCGTGATCACAAGTTACAGGACCTGGTTGATGAGTTTGAGCTACTGTGTGATCATAATAAAAAAAGGCTCACCTGCTGCCATCATACACTGCCACGAAGTTGCGTTTACATTCATTGGAATTGGCCATCTCATAGTCGAGAAAACGCAGGTATATCTGTGCAATGCAAGGAGGCAGGGAGGAGGGACAATACAAAAAAGAGAGAGAAAGAAACTGAGATCAAATGAGGAAATTTAAAGATGTGGACATGACAGACGATAAGGTTGAACAAAACAACAGAGAAACGGGATGACAGAAAAGATTTCCGCTCCTTCCTATTATGGCCTTGGCATCATCCTCATTATCCCTGTCTGCCTGTTATAGCAGCCCTGTAATGAAATAAGAGTGACAGACTGCAGCTTGTACAAAGTCATTACAAACGCATATCAAATGAGGACCCGGAGACGGACAGAGTCTATTAGCCTTAGACTCATTATCCATATCTGTTGAGATAAAGTGTTACACAAAATCTACAACCTTGTTAAACTTTAAGGAGACCTTGGCTATTTTGGCACGAGCTTTGAATGTTCAAGAGAAATAAAAGAAATGTCATCCACTTCCAGCTCATTTCACAAAAGGCCCCTGTCTTTGAAACTCAGTCCAAACTTTGAGATCAATGGGCTGCAAAGATATACAGAATAGAGGCAAGACTTTCAAACCATCACCAATATATACAGTGTATATGGCAAGGCAAGGCAACTTTATTTACATAGAACATTTCGTACGCAAAGGCAACTCAAACATATACAGTAATATATATATGGAAAATAAATAAATAAATAAATAAATAAATACATCTTAATTAAATAGGGACTGTTTTGATTACCCTTAAAAAAATCCCTTCAGTGAAATAACCACCTTGCCATCCACCTTGACTCATCCCAACAGCTATCTATAGGTGAAACTAACACTTCCTGATTGCCTCTGCATCACTGTCACTCATTCATCAGGGGCCCGAGATCGCCCAATCACAGCAATGGTTCCAGTCGACTGCGCACAGCACTGGCCATCATTACGGTTAATGAGTGGACCACTTCCCTGAAAAGTGTGACAGGGAAATGTGACGCTTGGAATGCCCAAAGACGAAGACAAAAAAGCAGCGGATTGGGAAGGATAATGGACTTTGCAATGTCAACTGGCCTTCAACAACATGACAAGTCAAATGAATCCGAGGAGGGGAAAAACAAGCTGGCCAATTCTCCCTCGAGAGTTCCCATATCGGTATCAATAATCAGCCGCTGAATAGGAATCTGTCATGTCCACACAATCTTTAGACTGTGTAGTATTGGCTTTGTCACACAAGTATCAGGGCAATTTTATTTTGATTCGTCTTCCCATGCTGCAATACTGGGATGAAATACTGCTCAATGTCACCCCAAGCTTCACCATGCAAAGATAAATGTATGTTAGATGCTATACGCTTGGGGAGAACGTTTCATACAATTAAGTGTATGGACATGTATTGATATTAATGTCCAATCCCCCCGCAGGAAGGGCTGGAAGATGGAGGAGGCTCTGAAGACAATTTCTTAAGCGGATGTCAGCGTGAAGCACCGTTGCGGGGTGGTTTGCGGGGTCTCTTCAAAATTGCAATAAAGTGATGGAAAGATTGAAGCGGCGGACATTAAATCTGTTTTCTTGACAGGCTGGATGAATCTAGAGAGACACCATGATGAGGTCAAACAGAAAAATGATGCTCTTTCAGAAATATGAAGAATGTCAGGTTCAACTGTAATGTAAGGTAAAACTGTCCATAATGCTTTGCACTAAGTAAGTAAAGAACAAAGTAGCTGTTATGGGTGGAAACATTTTTTTTAAAAGAAAAGAAAAAATGGCTACATTCCATGCGGCACATTGCCAAAGAAGTCTGCTTTAAGGTGTTTTTTAAGGTTATGGACAAGGTTAAGGTTATGGTCAGGTGCTCTCGGTCCACTTAGACTTCAATTGTTTTAGAGCGCCACTGGCCAATAATGGGAAAAAAGTACCTATAAGCAATTTAATGAGGTCACAACACAGTCATTCTACTGTCACCTATAGTAGCAGCCAAATTGCACATTTTCCACACACAGCACAACCAATGCAGTGAATGCAGCAGTCTGCAACCAATAAAATGGAATTCAATCACTGGGGACTAATTACAAATATAAAACTTTGTCGATAAAGTGTCTATTCAACTCTTTGGATAGAGTTCATCTGGTGGTAATGGCTGATTAATATAGTGATAATTATTAAAGAGCATAACTTCACCGTTTGTTTGATCATAACTGAGCCATGGATGGAGTCAGGGAAGGCCAGAGTATTTATTCGCATAAATGCAGAGATGGACAGATTTGCCATACAATTTTGAACACAATTGTGTAATCCCCAGAAGAGGATTCCTACTGACTTTACTGCTCTGAGCAGGTCCAGGTTTTCATTTATCCTGTGAAATATCTCAACATCTACTGGATGGATTGGTTCAATATAGAGAATTAATCCTACTGATTTTTGGCAAAACCAGACTGGATAGCCTAATAATCCAGGCTGGGAACTGAGGCCAGCCTCCACATATTCACAACAGATCAGGTGAACTGTAAATGTTATTTACTGCTGTTGAAATATGTGTACTGTTTACTAATTATGCCTCTACAAAATCTTTTAGTTTTATTACTAAACACAAAAAGTGAATACAAATTGCATCCAAAATAGATGAAAACTTCAGTTTCAAGTATTAATTGTATCTACATTAAATGAAAGATACAGTAATAAATATTTGTATATCTAATTTTTGTGCCAGTTTGTTTGTTTTGCATCTGGCATTCACTCAAGAGCTCTGACTCTGAACTTGTGCTGATCATCGGTGTATGGATGTGTGTGTGAATGAGACAAACTATATAAAGCGCTTTAGACGAAAGCACTATATAAGTGTAATCCATTTACAAGATAATGGTTCTTAAAAATCAATTTAAAAATAAAAATCCTAAGAATTACAAGGATTATCATGCTGATTCCTGTAAGCGACACACATGTACTTCCTGTATCCCTCTTCACAACTGCAGCCTATGTTTTTTTCTTCCATAGGTCTAGGTTCCTGGACAGAGTAGAATAGGTGTTGTAGTGCAATAGCACAGAAAGATGATCATTATTGATGCATTACTGCAGAGTAAACCAACCTGGCACTTGCACCATATCTACAAGAGCACAGCTCACTCAATCCATTTATTGGGCCCTTTACCTAGAAGATAAGCACCAGAGATATACTGCTGTATCTTACAATACAGCTTCTCCTCCCAGTGTGAACTGTAAAACCTTAAACACTTCTGCAGGACTGATGGAAATGTGGCTTATAAATATGGCTACCACAAGTGCTTATATTTGCAGGCTGAATCTGAAAGGACTAAGAAACCAAAGTGTTTCCCATTATGGTTTATTTGGCAAAGGAGGGGTGAAACAGTGATAACAACCTTTACACTATACTGCCACATGCACCCTTTTTCATGCTGTAAAAGATGTCAGCCTTATGGTCTTGGAACAAAACTGTATCTTTTTTATTACAGGAAATTCTGCAGATGGTATCCGAATGCAACCGCTCCCATTTCTCTCATGGCCATCCTGCTGAGTTTAAGAATGGGAAAATAAAAATCAGTAAGTCTGTTCTAGGCTCTTGTAGGGGGATCCGGGGGTATGCCCATCCAGGAGATTTTTTTTTACCTTTTTTAAGTGAAATGCATGAATCTGGTGCACTTTGAGAGGAAAATTAAGAGGCTTAATCTGCAGAATAGTGTGAACAAAGAATTTGGAGACACTGGGTCGGGTGAATTAGAAGCTATTGAAGAAAGACACTTGGATTTTCCATAAAAATATTAATTTTCAATAAAATATTATGCAGGGTCCTCTGGGATGGGCTTGGTGCTCTTTTTCTTTTATGGGACATATTTCTCTGTAATACAGTGAATGCATTTAAATGCAGTGAGAGGAACGAAGCAGTAGAACTCTGTTGTCCAGCTATCTTTTTTTCCACAGACAAGGCACAAATAGGCTGTAGACTATACACAGTGCATGTGCAACTGAGGGCAGTCCCATTTCCATTTGTTTTAAAGATAAACTCAATAAACACTGTGCATGGACGTGAACGTGACGTGATCAGTTAACCTCGGATTATCTCCCAGATGAACTGATTCAATTATTAGGCTATTAACTATCCAGAACAACACATTGTATTCCACATGTTCTTGTATGGTACATAACATTTGCATAACATACAAAAAAAAAAAAAAAAAAAAAAAAAAAAACTGCACTGATGATCCGATCTTGAAGTGCTCGCAAAAGTTAATATGAATTTCAGACCGGTTATGTAAACTGAGAATATTACTTTTTCCTCATTGGGAGAAAATAAGTCCCTGCGCGCTTTTGGTGTGCACCGACGACAGCACCGTGTGCGTCTCCCGAGGGGACTACTGAGCTGAATGTTGCGTGGCGCTGCCAGTATTTTCGGGTTGGACATCGCCCCTTCTTTTACCCATCCGTTCGCAATGAAACGGGCCGTGGGGTAATGCCTGGTCCCGATTATCTATTATAAGGCCGTTGCGACTTCCACAGGAACACAGCGCACAGGTTGAATTTATGAATGAAAGTATGACAGTTGAGTTCTGTCACTATCGAATTTTTTACGTGTCATTTCCAGGCCCGGTTCTAGACAGTTAGATTAGGGTGGGCCTGTAGAAATTTTAGGTGGGCACACTGGGCATAGAGACCGAAGATGCGAGCGTGCAGAGTTTTTTTGCCCTTGTAAAATATCTGCATCTGCTTTTTGGCACATTTACTGTGAATTGTGTAGAACACAATATGCAAATAAACTTTGAGTGTTGCTGTGTGGGAAATTTGATTCTTGCATGTTTTTTTCCAAAATGTTTATGAATAACATATAATTAGGGCTGTCAAGCGATTAAAAAAATTAATCTAATTAATTACAGGCTCTGTGATTAATTAATCTAAATTAATCGCATACTTTTATGACACTTTTATACCTGTTAATAAACAGCTGTATAGCCTGCTAGTCTCTCTCTCTCTCGCTCTCTCACTCTCTCTCTCTCTCCATCTTTCGTAACTTCTGTTTCCACAACAGACAGCGCTGCACTGCCACAGATGCTTATGCCGATTCATTCACCATCGTCGTACTCATAGGCAAAAATATTGAGAGACACACACACACACACGCACACACACACACACACACACACACACACACACACACACGTTTACGCGGACGACGAGACAGCTAGCAAACAAAATTGAGACACGGGGAGAACGATTGAGAGATACTGTTTTGAACCTAGCCTACATTGTTGCACCCACTCAATCAATAATGCACAGACACTGGCTGCGGAGAATAAAGTAAGATGTCTTCCTACCTTCATGCTTATTAAACCGTCTATAGAGCCCTCGGCGCCCTGTTTCTCTCTTTACTTTTCTCCCTTTCACCCGCGCGGGCTGTGTCTGCTTCAGGTGCAGCTCGGTGCAGCTACGCACCACTTTTGCACCGGGTCAAAGGGCATTATAGAAGTGAGATTAATCTGCGTTAATTTTTTTAATCGCGTTAATTTTTCTGTGATTAATTAATCGAAATTAACGCGTTAATTTGACAGCCCTACATATAATATACATTATATACAACATAATGTATATATTTTTTTAATCGTAGGCAGCCTGAGCTGATTGAAGAGAAAGCTTTGGGACTGGGCAACCTGGATGGTGGTAGTCCAGAGCTATATACTATACACACTATAGATATATAAGCTGTGTCTGAAATCGCACACTTAGGTAAGTGCACTTACATTGAGTGCACTTTATTATCCCTACAGTACACTTACTTATAGACGCAGTGCTCTCATTTCTACAGTGCACTGTCCCAACTGCCGTCGCGCGCCTACCGGAAATGACTTTGCATTTTGACGGCTCTTCTTCGGTGGTATTTTTTTCTGCTTGTGTTACCGATAGCCAAAACAAGAACATAAATCGCGGTAAAACAAAAACAATTTGTAATTTAACTTTTGTAGAGCGCGTCTGTCTCCACGGTTGCTTCAAGCTCGTCTATTTTGATTTTAATGTCCCGTCCTCTCCGCTACGTAGGCAAGATGGCAGCCGTTGAGTGTGGAAAGTGTCCATCGCTCCACACTCAAGTTTTAGACCGTTTTGAGTGCACGACCGAGGAACTTACAGTGCACTGCATTTTGGCACACTCTCCGGTTTTGCGCAAAGTGCACTCAAAAAAGTAAGTGTAAGTACAGAAGTGCGCGATTTCAGACACAGCTCTGGTCTTTCCACTATTGCCTCCGATGTCCAGCTGGGTGAAAATAGTAGCCAGCCGAGGTCACGACCCTGCTAGGGGGGTCCGGGGGTATGCCCCCCCCCCGGGAGATTTTTTTTTACCTTTTTAAAGTGAAATGCATGAATCTGGTGCACTTTGAGAGGAAATATAAGAGAATAAATCTGAGGAATTTTGTGTGAACAATTAATTTTCGGATGAATTGGAAGCTATTGAAGAAAGACACATGGATTTTCCATAGAAATATAAATTTGAAATAAAATATTATGCAGGGTCCTCTGGGATGGGCTTGGTGCTCTTTTTCTTTTACGGGACATATTTTTCTGTAATATAATGAATTAATTTAAATGCAGTGAGAGGAACGAAGCAGAAGAACTCTGTTGTCCAGTTATCTTTTTTTCCACAGACGAGGCTGAAATAGGCTATAGACTACAGTATACACAGTACATGGGCAACTGAGGGCAGCCCCATTTTCAAATATTTTTAAATAAACTCAATGCACACTGTGCATGCCATGGACTTGAACGTGACGTGATCAGTTAACCTCTAATTACCTCCCAGATGAACTGATTCAATTATTAAGCTATTAACTATCTACCAAAACATTGTATTCCTTTTATCCTTTTATGTTATGATAATTTACATTTACATAATATGATTTTGATATCAAACACACAAACTTAAAAAAAAAAACTAAATAAAAAAAAAATTGGGGGGGCCCCCCTGGCAGTCGGGACCCTAAGCAACCGCTCATTCGCTTATGCCTCGGGACGGCTCTGCTGACCAGTGACCACTACAAGCGGGTGGGTAACTTGGAGGCAGGCTGTCCTGCCCAGTGCCCACCCAATAATACAATTAGAAGCAATGCATGGTAATGGTATATTCTTTAGTATTGATTCATTGTCTAAATTTTATTTCACATTTTCTTGGACAGTGAATGAACAGGTCCGTCCGATAGTGTGTCTGGACTTATTCAACCTAAAAAAAAGAAAAAAAAAGAAAAAAAAAATGTTTTTTTTTTGATTGGGTGGGCAGAGCCCACGTTTGGGTGGGCACGGCCCACCCTGGCCCCTAGCTAGCGCCGGCCCTGGTCATTTCGCATTTCTTAGTGGGCATACGGAAATGCTGGAGCTTTCTTAGTGGGTATACTGCGTATACCTGCGTATCACGTAGAGTACACCACTGGTGACAGCTCCTGGCACCTCCTGATTGGCAGGCTTCCAGGAGCTGATTGCTGATTGCAAACACCCATGCTGGCCTCTCTCCTGAGCTATAGAAACTGCAGGAGTCAGCCACTTGGGGCTCCCTCCCGTACCATACACTCTTCACTCACACAGACACCGCACCCATTACTGATTACTGACATTCACGCACCATTTAGTACATTACTTTAAACTTTGTTTAAATAAACTATTATTTGGTTAAACTAACTCTTGTGTGTGGTTTCCTCATTGTCCTTCCCTTGAGCCGGGTTGTGACACAACTGAAACCCACCAACTGACTAATAATAAAGAGAAAAAAAAAGTGTGCAGACAGCATCACAAAGCAAAACAACGGCAATGAATCAGATAGATACAATCACCAATTTGTAAGAGGAGATATTGGTTCGGGCAGGCAAAATAGGCTGCCCATACATTGATTCTGCAGCACCGAATAATGACGCAGAATCCATCACTGGCAGGGAACAAATCTGTTTCTCATTGTCGCTAAAAAAAAAAGGTGCCCGCAACAGTGTTGGCGCTGTTCATTATAGTTAGAATGAATGTCCGTATTTTGGCCATTATTATCTTCACGAAACGATACAGAAGGTGTCAAGGCAGCGCGGACTCGTGTGGCGGA